>NW_027020025.1:15354983-15640669 GCF_013076305.1 Rhopilema esculentum
AAAAATACGGCTCATTCAAATAAACCATATTACCGCAAGTCAACACTCCTTCGTTTTAACGATCCCTTGAAAGAAACCTTTGAGCCCTGTACCCTTCAAATAAATTTTGATGAAAAGAAAACGCTTATAACACTTTCTCTTGCTTCCAAGCAACTTCTTTTCGGGAGGGCAGTTATCGTAAAAAGATAATAAAGTAAAAAACAAACTTTCCAAGAGTATCAATAAACCTTTTTTCGTTTATTATGAATGGAAAAACTTCGGCATAATCATATTTCTTAAATGTAAAAATAAAACTATAAAAAAATGCCATTGCAAAAGCCTATTCAAAAATTATTAAAAAACCTCAACACAATCCCTGACTCCACTTTCAACCAATAGGGCATTATTTCTCTTTAAAAGCCCTCGATTTAAAGTCTCCACAAATGCTTGCGATATTTAAAAAACATCAAAATTTTTTGAATCAAACCCTTCGGCCCAGAATCGCTCGAAAAAACTTGATCAGTTGAATTCTGAAGTAAAATTCTCAATGTCGATGATTTTGATTAGTATATGCAGAAACTTGATTAGAGGCGCAACATTGATGAATTGTGACGTAACATCATTCATATTGATGGTTTTGATTAGTATATGCAGAAACTTGATTATAGGCGCAACTTTGATGAATTGTGACGTAATATCGTTCATATTGATGGTTTTGATTATTATATGCAGAAACTTGATTAGAGGCGTAACATTGATGAAATGTGACGTAATATCATTCATATTGATGGTTTTGATTAGTATATGCAGAAACTTGATTTGAGGCGCAACGTTGATGAATTGTGACGTAATATCATTCATATTGATGGTTTTGATTAGTATATGCAGAAACTTGATTAGAGGCGCAACATTGATGAATTGTGACATAATATCATTCATATTGATGGTTCTGAGTGGTATATGCAGAAACTTGATTAGAGGCGCAACTTTGATCAATTGTGACGTAACATCATTCATTTTGATGGTTTTGATTAGTATATGCAGAAACTTGATTAGAGGCGCAACATTGATGAATTGTGACGTAATATCATTCATATTGATGGTTTTGATTAGTATATGCAGAAACTTGATTAGAGGCGCAACTTTGATGAATTGTGACGTAATATCATTCATATTGATGGTTCTGATTAGTATATGCAGAAACTTGATTAGGGGCGCAACATTGATGAATTGTGATGTAACATCATTCATATTGATGGTTTTGATTAGTATATGCAGAAACTTGATTATAGGCGCAACATTGATGAAATGTGACGTAATATCATTCATATTGATGGTTCTGATTGGTATATGCAGAAACTTGATTATATTTATCATTTCATGTTTTCATATTCATATTGATTTTGCTTCGAAAAAAGATAGTTTGGGAACCTCTATTTCATTCTTTTAAGTAAAATCATACACCTCACTCAATGACGCTGAAAGAACACTGGTCTTTCCCTCAACCTTGGTGAATGTTAAATACGATATTAATCGAGACAGTTTAAGCCTATAGATGTACAGGTTCTGAAGTGGAAGGAGGACAAAGGTGTCGTATGAGAAAAATATGTACTAAGCGAGGAAAATTATATACTTGATTGCAAGAAACAAAGAGGTTAGATTTTCCACGGTAACTAACGAGCCAATGTCTATGGATATAAAGTCAGCCATGACAAATCACTTCTTGCCCTTTTTTCTAGGCCTGACCTTATGCTTCTTCGTTTTTGAGTCGACAAGTTGTTGTGATTCACGCTTAATGGCATTTCTTGACATATAGTCTTCATCTTCTCCACTGTCGTCATCATCTAAATATAGAATGAAACATTGCTAGACCTGTGGCTTGTATCTACACAAGACCAAACATATGAAAATGGTCAGGAAACTTTACTAAAACGAACACAGTATATGATTATGAATAAGACAAAGCGGTTAATTGCAACAAGGTGGTGTCAGCACTGTGTATAGCAGGGCTGTTACAACTAGATATCGCGGGTCTTGCATATCTCGCGGGAAATAATATTACTGCGGGTTAGAAATAAACCTATCATTGCCGGCGTTAAGCTTGACATCATAAATGTGGGGGAGAATTCCCCTAATCTAGTGTACTAAATAAAGAGGAACAATTTTTGAGCCTTTGATAAACACAAAATTTTAATGAAAATTGTTGTTTACCTTTCTGTCAAAAGAACTCGATGCCACATAGATAGAGCTGTACACACTTCTTAAAAGAACCAGTAAAAATTGAAGTACAGGCTGGTTGCTCTTAGTTTTTCTAAAAACTAGAGGCTGGATTGTTTTAATTTGTTCTTAAATCACTAGGGTGTAAGCAGTGCATTGTCTTTTGTGCACAAGAGGAGTGTTTAGGCCTTATTCTCCAAAAAAATGAGTGAGACTAACTTCATTCGCCGACAAGTTCGAAAAAGCACCGAAAAGCACATTTTGATGGCAACGTACTCCTTGTTATTCAGATGAAAATTTTATTAAGTTCAAAGTTGAATTCAACAGTACCTCATTCAGCCTCAACTTGATCCTTATTTGCTCTAAACTTCTAACTAAATTTGAGGCTCGTGCTCTTATAAAATTGCTTTCGTACAAAAAGAGTGTAAAATGGTGTGTTTGAGACGATAGTAAGTTGATCCCTAAGTTTTAATTATCGAGTAGACTGACCCTTGAGTTAACTGTGAAACTCATAGTTGCAACTTAGTACTGTCCTGTTCTGTACACAAAAAGCGCAGCACAAGCATTTACGAAATAACATATTTCATGAACAATGCAGGAATTACTTGCACAAAAAATAATCAAGAAAGAATAAGACACACGCGATAAGGTGATTAAGAAGTGACTTTATAAATCAGCGATAGAAAATATTTATATAGAAAAACTTACCATCATAAACAATGCTTTTCTCTGTTGCAACTGGTAGTTTGACTCTGGTGTTAAATTGAGGGAGTTTGTGCTCCAAATTTGAGCGGAACTGAATTGAAAAAAGACCATTCATCAGGTTATTAAACATGAAATTTTGCAATCATTATAGAATAAAAGCATAAAAAATGGTAAATATTGGCGATTGTATATAGGTTTAAGATTATGATGCAGCGGAGGTAGTAATATTGACACTCACGTCCAGATCTTCCATTTCCTTCATCACATCTTGAATGTCTTTCCCACCAAGGTCCTCCATCAACTTCAACAGTTTCTGTTCAATTGTACCAAGAAGATCCAGTACATATTCGTCCGAGCCAGGGGTCAGTTGGGCTTGTGGGACATGTCCTTTTGGTGCCTTGAGGTATTGTAGTTTGTCAGCAAGATGATCAATACCGGCTTTGACGTCAACAAGAATTCGGCTGCTTCTCTCCTGGCGCTGTTTAGCTTCTTCGCATCTATCGTATCATAAGACAGTATCATCAAAATATTTACTGTTAGTAAAAATGTAGAAGCCGGGGGTTGCACAGGGGGGGGGACGTTCTCCAATTCTCAAGACAGAGGTAAAGTACATATTGACAGCCCACTGAGGTGTCCTTCCTTTGCCTACATGTGCCCACACTCTCCTTTCCTTCCTTTGCCTACATGTGTAAAATTTTCTTATATAAAACACAAAAAGCAAATTTATCTTATTTACTTCAATACGCATCATTCTTAAATGATAATCAAAAGCTCAAGAAAAAACACGAACATCTTTTATCAGAAGAGGTGAATTCTTCATCAATGGCGTAAGTAATTAAAAGAGGTGAATTCTTCATCACCTTGCTGTAAATAATTTCATTCAAAACTCTTTTTATGCATTCAAAGCTTTCTAGCACTCTCAGACTAGAGACAACTCTTTTAAACCGAAAATAGTGCTGGTCCTACAGGAATTCGCAATGATATGTTGACAATTATCTTACTTTTTCTCTTCCTCAGCGAGTTTAGCTTGGAAGTCTTCCAGCATTCTCTGTCCACTGAAAAGCAAAATAGGGCTTTAGACATGTTTACACACAAATCATCTAATGAATCTATGATGGACAACCTGGAGTGGACGCCCGTCATAACTGACGAAATTATTACGACTCATATAAATACAAAACTTTAAATTTCATACACATTGAACTGGTTTAAACTGTTATCATAAATTATTTGACATGGAGAAGGGCGTTCAATCACTTTATTTTTAAAATGCTTAATTGTTTAGGTAAGGAAAAAATACGGTAAGGTAAGGTGAACAACTTTGTGACAAATTTGCCAATGATGCAAGCAAACTGACCTTGACATTTTCGCTTCCCCTGAATATTTCATTTCTTCAAATTCAGCCTGCAGCTTTTCCTGTCGAAAAATACTTTGTTAAAACAAAAATCCTCACAAATTTGAAAAGCTAGCCAGCAAAACATGGCAAGTATGAAAGTCTGTAGTAAATCTTGGTAGACAAAAGTTTGACACAATTTTCTTTACATTTAAGTTAACTCTCATGTTGTCGTGAATAACAGATTTTTATTCTGCTTATGGATTTAAAGCCACATCTTTACTGTCCAAAAAATTTATTTTTTTGCAATAATGGCATAATGCTATATGAATGAATAATGAGAGGTGGCAATGCCTTGAGATACCTTTTCTTCCTTCAGCCTTGCCAGCATCTTTTCATTGTTTATTTTCAGCTGCTCCAAATGTTTATGTGTGTCACCTTGGGACAGAAAGCGCTGAACAACTTCTTTGATATCAGAAACACCTGTTGCATCTTTGATTTTTGCCATTGCTTCTTCATAGGTACTGATCTTTTTCTCTTGTTCTTCACTTGATAGTTGGGATTTTGGATCTTAAGCAAAAATGAATAATTCCTTCACAAAACAAGAATTGAACTTGGTATACGAGTCAAATCTTTTTAATAATTAACTTTAATAACAACTTTAGTATGCCTAAAACAACCAACAGTAAAAAATTTATATTGGAAAAAAGTAAACTAGCAATTATAGATGTGCTGTAAAGGTCATGAAAGTTTAAAAAGATGGTCATGAAGATAAAATCTTTTTGAATTACCGTGTGAAAGATCTTCTTGAATTGAGGCTCTTTGAAGTTGTAGCTGATGAGGGAAAAAAGTTAAATAAAAAAGAGAAATGATAAAAATAAATTTAGACAATTGAACATGATTGGCTTGTTCTGGTCCACAGTTGATTATATTTATTTTGTGGCTTAAAATTTCTGAGCATTATTCTGACTATGGCTTTGACAAAGGCAAACATTTGAGTAAACTAAAGTATTTCATCTGACACTATTCAGAACTTAGAACGTCAGAGCATAGATTGAAAACTCTATGCTAGGAAAAATAAATACCCAGTTGTGGATCGAAATAGGCCAATCAGACATGCAAGCATATGACTGTTGAGGTTGCCCAATCAGTGCTTCTTGCCTATAGAGAACATTGCAAATGGAGTCCTAAGGTGAAAACAGACTCCTTTTGTCTACCTATAGCGGTTTTTTCATGCTTATATAGATAGATTCCGAAACTGCTAGATGGAATGATGATCGGGCTTTACAAATAATCCAAATCATGTTGCCATTATAGGTTTTTGCACAATCTAGGTTTTCCAGTAAATACTGCCCGAAAGCAGAATCGCAGGTTTTAGATTCTGTCAGATAAAAGGCGTTAGTTTACTCAAATGTTTGCTATTTTCAAAGCTATTTTCAAGTTTTGTACCAGCAAAAGATTGTTTGCATTTTTCTGACTTTTAATAGTCTGAAGAGTGTCAGGCAAAAAGCTTTGTATATCTTAAAATATATTTGAAAAATAAACATAGGATTTACCCTTTTCTCAACTTTATCAGCATGTTCCTTCTTCTCCTCAGCCTGTTTTTTGCATTTTTCTAGCTTTGCATCTCGCTCTTTCTTTGCTTCATACAAACTTTGTTCCTGCTTTGCTAACTCTAAGCGTGCATTATCCCTGGCAATTTGAGCATCATTGAACATGGCCCTGAGCTCTTTTAGCTCCTCCTGCTGCTGTTTAATCGCTTGTTCAAGTGAGTCAAGTTGTTTAGGCCAGGTTCTTCTTTCCTGCATGATTTTAATAAAATACTAATCATACATAACTTATTCAGGAAAAAATAAAGAAAGTTACTAAATTTCACCTGTACATTAGTTCTTATATTTTACCTACAATAAATAAATTCTTTACCAAACTAATATTTCCCTGTTCCCTCTAATTTTATACCTGTTTTACCTTAAACAATTGTGTTTTTAAAAGCTGTTTGTGTGATTTAGAAGAACTTCTCCTATTAACCTGAATAGCCCAATTCAAATTATATTGCATGCTTGAGATTTTAGTCATGAGAAACAACTACTTCAAAAATATAACACAGTACAGACCTCTTTCTGGTGCTCCAAGATTTGCAAGTAAGTGCTTTCAATCTTGTTTGCCTCATTCATCTTGAGATTCATTTTGTCCAAACGATTTTCAAGCATACGCAATTGCTGCAGATGGAATTTGAGAGAAATCAAATGATACTGCACTGAATGCTTTTCAACTTAATGAAAGAAACCAGCAACAAAAGGGACAGCCTTAACTCAGGCTTAATAAGACTTGCTTATTTTCTGTGATTCTAACAAAGTTGAGAAGGGAGGAACAATAAAAAGTGCATTAGAAAAAAATGACAAATTAAGTAAAACAATTGATCTTAAAGTGAAATAGAGATGTTAACCACAAATCTAGGAGCTCCAACTTAACAAAAATGTTGATTTGTGAACAAATGCATTATTTCTTTTTAGAAATATCATCACTTGGTGCACATTGAACATAAATTGACTACCTGAGCCTCTGGGCTGTCCCCAATGTCGGAGTTTTCAATTAGTTTGGCATCATCTTCCATTTGCTGGTAGTCTGTCTGAAGTGATGCCAGCTTTTTTTCTCTTGTGACTCTGTGATGATGCAAGGCATTAAGCTTTTTCTTAGTTTCACAAACCTGCTGGTCAACTTTGCCAATTGCAGCCTAGAAACAAATACATTCTCTGTACAAAACCATAATTTCATAACATGTTGAACAGGCCCTTGAGGCAAAAGTGTTGGCCTATCTCCCAAAACTATAAGACATCTAATAATTTATATTTTCACAAAGGCACTACAATAAAGAATCATTAGGTAATTTAGATGAAATACTAGTTACCTTTCCAGACATTCCTCGCATGGCACAGTGTCTTACTGGATCCTTCTCCTTGAAAGCATCGTCAATCACCTTTGCATCTCCCTGTCAAAAGCAAATAAAGACATGAAAATTTAGAAAAACAGACAATTGGTTCTATGCCAAATTCTAAAGTATTACAACCAAATAATGTCTAAAAAGGCACAACATCTCCCTAAACACTACACATGCTCCTTAAAACACAGATTTTTAAAGATTGCATAGGCAAAAAACTTTAGGCTCATTCACAGATTTGCTGAATTCAGTGGTCAACATTGACTGGTGTTAAGTCTCCAATAAAAATCATTGTTGCTTTTGATTTGTTTTAATCCCTACATACATAACCAAAATTTTAATCAGGAATATTGATGTAGCTTTTAACATTGAAGTTTAGTAGCATTAATGACTGTAACAAGTAAAATTAGTTAAAATTGTAAAAACTTATATAGCTAGAATTTTAGGGAGGTTTAAATACGGCAAAAACTTGACTAGCTAACAAGCCATTGCTCAAGTTCAATTTAACCACAGGAACAACTAAAGCTGGCATCACATGACTCTTTGCAGTAAGCAGGGTTTAAGAAAGGAATTGTTTAATGTGATTGTTTTATTTGTAATTGTTTAATTTCTCTTTTAACATCCATAATAGATTACATTATTGTTGATGAATCTAATTCATTATGATAAACTCTACTTACAGCCTTTTTCTTGGCTAAGTCAGATCTCAATTCTTTGTTTTTGCCCCTCAGTTTCTGAATTATATCTTTGTTTTGCTTTATAGTCCATTGTGAGTTTTCATGATAAGCTTTGCGGTCTCCATCTAAAAATGACATGTAAAATGATTAAGTTGATTAAAAATATAAGAGCTAGAAACAAAAGTTTAAAACTTTCTGATGATATCTCAGATGTGCTAGAAGCTCTTTAACAAAATCACAGTGCATAAACTTGGTTGGGGTTTCCTAAAGTGCAGATGGAAAGTTTCATACATAGTTTATTGAAAAATGTTTGAAATGGAATGTGTATCAAATAGTACAAATAGATTACGAAATCGTCTATGTATTTGAAAAATAAACCAAACAATTATTTAACTATTGATAGCAGTCCAAGAACAGTTATGAAGACTTTAATTATCCCTAACCATAAAGTGGTGCTCATGCAAAAGTCTTGGCAATGTTAAGCAAATTTCTTTTCTAGTTACAATCCCGGGTTTTCCCCATCATGCTCCCCATATAAATATAATTGCATTCCAATAATAAAAGATAATTATAAAACTTCGAACTTTTTAAGCCGTGTACACATGCATAAGTTAAGATTAAATTTCATTCGAAAAAGATGTAAGCTGGACTTTACTTCAAAATAACTTATTTAATAGGGTATTGATCTAAGGCTCATCTGTTACCATAGTATTTCAAAATGTACCCATAAAAAAAGCATGCCAAGCATTTCATTTGTTTATGATAAGGATTTATGCTGCAACAAAGAAAAGGAACATAACTTCGTGACATATCCCGACCCGTAGGTCTCAACAAAAATAAATCTTAGGGCCTAAACTAAACAATGGGGAATAAAGCGTTGAATTTAAAAAAAATCGCATAAGTGAGCTTGAAAATAAAAGCTAAACACCAACCTAGCAATGCAATCTTCTTTCGAAGCTCCTCAATCTGTTCTGTCAATGACAGGTTGCCAAACCCACTCATTTTTGCTCAAGTGTTTTCAACGTCTACTGGACTCTCCAACATCAAGCCGAATTTGTGAATATTTATCTCTATAGCAACAGTATACTCGTTTTTGAGGAGAGGCTTCGTTGGTGTTAAAACGAGGTTGATGGGAATTCATCTAAAAATATTGGCGGCAAAAAATAAAATTTTGGTTTTTTAGAGAATTTCAGTTCAGAGAGAAGCCAAACGAAGGTACAAAGCGTATTTAGCGTTAAAATTCTTCAGTATATATCTAACATACATATCTTCCCAAATTTTTTGGTTAAATTGTAACACATATTAACAATTGTCAATCCTTTTTACTAAGAAGAGTTTAGACAGGGCCTGATCTTCCCCAAAAATGTTTACCGTTTGAAGGCAAAAAAGCAAAATACGTTGGTATATCTAAAATCATACATGTTTTCCAAACTGTCTACAGTTGAGTAGAATAAAGAACGTTTTAGCTGGTAAAGAATGAAGGCAGAAACGGAGCAATTAGCAATTTTGTTTATTTTTTAGGAAGGCCAATGAACAATGCAAGAAAGATCCCTGCAGGGAGAAGTCCATTACATCAAACTCTGACACCTTATGCAAATAGGTGATTTTTGTTTGTCATACATCACATCACAAATGATGTGTTATTTTCCTAGGAACAGAAGAAAATTGATCCTTATCTATCAAATTCTCAATGAAGCAGAATCAATACACCATATATATATATATATATACACATCCTGTGTATTGTATTCTCACCTTTAACCCTAAACAGAACTGTGGTTCTCTAGCCCCAAGCTCTTTTAATGAAGCATGAAATGGCATAGATTATGTATACAGATAGATCAATGTCAGTAAATTGTTACAGTAAGTTTTAAGCTGAAAGACAAAAAGTATGAATAAATTATTATAAAAATCCATCATTAAAGAGCTATGATAAAATTATGTTGTTTTATTTATTTTCATTATTGCAGTTTTGTTTTTGTTACTTGACTAAGATACTTTACTAATTAATTTGTAATTCACTCATCCCAAGCAATAAAACTTGTTTTGCCTTTTTTGACCATTAATAAATTTTTTTATTTTGCAGAAGAAAGAGTGCAGGAAGTACCGGCTGCTTTGCACCTTTCAGAGCCCCTGTAAATTGTTTATTGTTCTTGTCATTAACATATTTAAACAAGTTTTTCATAAGCCCAAAAATCCAACATATTTCTGACTGCAAGATTGTTTTCTTGCTTGGACTTGGATTTAGTTGCTATTCCCAATATGTTTCCAACGACAACCCTTTGCACATGGGTTAAGGTTCACATATAATCAAATGTAGGAGGGAATTTGATTGGTAACCCTTTCATTTCATGGTGGACTTGATAACTGCGTTTGTCCTTATGGCAATGATTGTCACTTTAGGTTGTAAAGAGAAAATTAAAACCACAAGAATGTGAGTTGTGATCAAACCAACTTTTAGAGTTTTGGGAATCATTTAAATAGAAATGACAAAAAAATTTTGGTATTTTTATTTGATAAAGGAAGTTCTTGACTCTCTTAAGCACTTTGGTTGATATTCTTGAAAACTTTATATAGACACCAAAAAAAGGGACACCAAAGAAAAACAAAGTTGCTTTAGCAAAGGAAGTGATTATGCTGAAGGAGAAAAATGATTTTCTTGACAAAGAACTAGAAGAACTTGAAAAGCAGTATGTTCTTTAGTTTTTATGTATATTCATTAAAGACTTTTATATTTTAAATAAACAGGGACATAGCTGACAGGAGTGTTGTGACAACCCCTAGCTTTTCATTAGTTGGCTGATTAATTTTCAGTTGGTCCATAAAATTGTCAGTTGGTTGTTAATTTTGGCCTGACAAAAGATGAAAAACCTATATTTTTATTTATATCTTCATTTTTGAATTTTACATTTATGTTAATGTAAATCAAGCTACCAATTTTTCTAACCAAAAAAGTTTCGATCGCTAGTACAGGACTGGAAAACGTTTCAACCAAATGTTACCAGAGCACTGTCTCAGCAGATTTTAGGGTCAGACTAAAGTAATCTTTTGTTTATATCTGATAATGGTACTTTTCAAGGTATACAGAGGAGGAATTGGATGTGCATATAGAAAAACTCCATGAATACAATGACATCAAAGATATTGGACAAATGTTACTTGGGCGTCTGGGTAAGTTACATCATTTGTTGTCCTCATATAAAGTATGTCCATCATCAAAATTTAATCTTATAACACAATGGTCTGAGTAGTTAAATTCGACATTATAATTCACTGAGAACTGTTGTATACTTTAATTGAAGAAAGAAGGAAATCATAGATAATCAACACTGCAATATATTATATATATTTATCTTTTTAGCTGAAGTTGAACACACAACAACAAAAGAACTCTATGCAAGATATGGTCTTGAGCTGAATGACTAAAGAGGCATGAGTAATATTGCTGATTCTGTATATATTATGCTATCATTCTAAGTTATATTAAACCTCATGCTAAATGAAAACAATGAACAATTTTCAGTCCAAACCTTGCTAATACTATTACCAACCTGAAAAACATTCTTATGCAAGAGGAGGAAAACCTGCTAAATATGCCCAGAAGCCACAATATGTGCTTGGTTCCAATTTAAGTCTTTGCTCTTATGTCTTGTACTCCTTATTAAAATTCCATACAGAATGTCATGTTCAGTGCTAAATTTTTTTAACTAATGTTGAGTTACAACAATTTTTTCAACATTTTTTCTATGCTTCATAAGTTAGTTATAGTTTGAATGCCTGATTTATTCATTTAAATAGTTCATTCACTCAATCATTCTCAAACGACTGAAAAAACTTCAAAAAATTTCTCTCAACCACTATGTCAAGGATTGCTTAATGATGTTGTGAATTTTGACAAGGCTTCATTGTTTATCAACTGTACAAATTTAAAATATTAGAATTGATTTGTTCAAAGTTAGTTGTGATTTAATTTTCCAATCAGATTATGTTACAATAATGTTATAATTCTTATTGAATAATATATTGGCATCATATCTGTGAATTTACATCTTACTTCAAATGTTGCTGCATCTCTCAACAAATTGCGATGCAGTTATTCTTTATTTACTTTTCAAAACTATCTTGCAAACTTGCAGCATCTGGCAGTACCGAAAACTGGAGACTAGTTCCCTTGAAAATTTTACGAGTTGTGTAAAAAAATGATGACTAAAACAAAAATTTTGTGCCAGCCCATCTTCATACATAAATTATTTTTAGCCATTTTGTTAAATAATTGTTTTATTTGAAGCCTCTTCGAACATCTAAAGCCTGTTTTTGTTTGCTTATATTTTGTGCTTGTACACACATTTATCAAGCAGCAAAAAGTTTGAAAGTGGTGCCTTGATTACCATGAAGGTTATTCAAGCGAAAATACATGAAATGAAAATTAAGTTTACAACTGGGCAAATATATAAAAATATAGTCCTTTAAAAACTTTGAATTACTTAGTTGAAATCCATACAACGGGAATTCATAATAAGAACTTTGCATTAGATGTTAGCAAACTATTCAATGCAATTTTGTGTATTGAAGAAAACTTAATATCATATATCAGGTTTCAAAAAAGCAAAAAGTTTTAGCAACAATGTCGCAGGAATTTTCAATTTAAAAAGTAAAATACCATTAATATTCCATACCACAAAAATTGTTGTGATTTGCTTGTAAAAACATGGCTAAAATATACTAACTTTATAAAAATTATTTTCTTTCTACTCTGAACTTGCTTCTGTGAGGTAATCAGACAAAAAAACGCTGCAGTTGGTTCTAATGCTTCTATATTAAATAGTTTCACATAGTTTTGTTAAATAAAACACAATTCTAATACATATAATTATCAACAGTGTTTCAGGTTTACCTTACCTTTAAGGTTTAATAAGCAACCATCATAAGTTGATATCAATGTACTTGCTTATTTATTTCAAAACTATTAGTGAAAAAGGCTCAATTATACATGTACTAATTTCTTATACACTTCAAACAATAACAAAACATATCCCAGTTTATAAAGTAAATTTTAATCCATATTGTAACTAAATTTTGATACACTATAGTAATCATTAACTTCAATAGGTTAACAATTCAATTGTTTCCGTATTTCAGGTCAACCAGAAATTTTATCAGAAATTGATTTTCTCTTATCAAATTTTATATAGATCAATCGCTGTTCTAGCATAAATCTAGGAGATTGCACTACATTTCACATATTACCAGAAGTGTGGCAAATTCCAGAGGCACTGACATAAACCCTGTACATTGCATACTTTCTTTATTTTCCTTTATTTGTTTTTATTTATTTGCCTTATAAAAATCAAATGAGCATGTAAAACTATAAGGTTAATTTTTCTTTTAAAAATTCTTCAATTGTGTCTGTGTCCCATTTATCGATGCTGAAAGGTATAAAAAGTTAGAAATAAATCAAAGACAGACATTAACAGAAGGTTTCATTTCAGAATTGGCACTACATGTCAAATATATAGGACTTATTGCTTCATCTCACAGCCTTCTCTAATTTAGCTGTTTGGAGCACTAAGTTAGCATTAATCTCATTCTCATTCATATATATAGTATTAATCTCATTCTTTGATTTCTATTGACCACCTGTAAGCCAAATCTTTTTGCTAGCAGAAATAAACTGTGAATTGCATAAAGCTGTCAAAATATACTCTTGCTTTTATAGGCTGATAGCAAGTGGACTGCATAGAACATTCTAAAGGCTTGCAGTATTCTTATTGCAAGAAACTTTGACACTACTTATATTCTGATCCTGTTAACATTGTATCTAATCTTAATTTGGATCTAATGTTAACTTTAAAATCTTAAATTGTATCTAGTCTCATTAATGAAAGCAATAAGTTTTAGTGACTCTTACACTTGAAGAAATGTTCAATAGATATAAACCAGTTATTGTGCTAGCTGAATCTGCTATTTCTAATTCTTCCGACCCCAGCTTAACAATTATTCTGTCCCTGTTTACACTAAATTCTTACACTAAACACTGAAAGGGTAGTAGGTTTTCATTGAAACTTGGACCTAGAAAAACAATAGACAAATAAAAACCGCTGTACTATTGGCTCAACCTATCACAGTTCATCCTGACACACCAGGAAAACAAGCATCAGAAACTGTGCCCCAGGCAAAAAAGGGTGGACATCCTAGTCCAAAAATCTACCTACTATAACCCTTTCATATTGCCATTCATGAGTACATTCTCAAAGAAGATATGGTTTGCAAGATATAATGTAACCATAAATGCCAACCTTAATGTGTCCTTGACTGCATCTGTTTCATCATGCAATAGAAGAATAGGATCTTGCCCACGTACAAACTAAAGAGACAACTCAACAATAAGCAAATTCAATATTAACTACACTAGCCCTAACAGACATAAAAATCTCTCACATGAAAAGCTCTCTTTTAAAGAATTTACAGGTCATTAATCTTCCTTCTTCAAGCTTATTTCTTCAAGCTAATGCATTATAATGTGGGAGCAATAGTGCTCTTTAATGAGAGAAAAAATGTTACTTCACATACGCATTTGCATTTCTGATGAACAACACTGCAAAGATCTAGATGTAAAAATTATGCACTGACAAGCAAGACTCTCAGTTGAAGAATACTCAAGCAAGAGTTAGAGCAGAAATCCAAGCCTTGTTTGCCTGTGAGGGAACTAATATCGGATAGCTATTTCAATTTATAGTCACATTAGGTCCTTATTATATGAATCAGGGGCAGATAACAGCGTTATTTGTATCATTAGGCTAATAACAGTTTTTTCCAAAGCTCTAAGCCCAGAATGTTTGTTTTCATAGACCCTGATTTGGAATCATGCTTGTAGCTTCCCATGCCAATAGACTTTCATTGAAATTATTTTGGCTTCAATCTTTGAAAATGTCAACAATAGTCCTTGCTACCATCTCTGTTATTAGGATTGTGTTTCTAATAATGCGAATCACCATTTCCATTGTTTTTACTCTGTGAATGTGACATATTCATCAAAGAAAACAGGGCATAAAGCCATACATTGTAATTAATCGCATGTTATAAGCCTCCTCTGTCTAATAACCAATCCAGGATATCAGCTGCTATCTTTGTGAAACAAAATCTGGTTCTGTCATGCACTGGGTTCTCTCTCAAGTTTTTTCGGTACTTTCAACTGATAACTATCTAATACATGAACAAATCTTATGCTTATAAAACAATGTAAGGTTGTGCCCAAAGATTTGGGTATGAATATTGATCGTTGCAGTGTTTACGTGACATTCCCATGAATTTGCGGGGAAGAAACAAATAAAATAATTGTTTTTCTTGGCCGTTTCTTATCATTGGAGATTTTCAGAAGGTTAAGTCTTTTCAAAAAAAGCATGGTTTAGAAATTTTTTATGACTTTACTCCAGGATGGTCTGTTCTGAGGTCTGTTCTTCAAAGGGTTCTTCACTGGCCTTGTTATTAGAAATCCTTACCTAATAATGTAGCAGCCAAAGAATGTTGCTTGGACTGCATCGATAAACACTTGACGCATTGAAGGTCAGTTGCTCCTAGAAACATTGTGGTAGCAGCCCCTTCCCTGTTTAACTTCTAAGGTGCCTGGAATTATGTGGGCTGGAGAGCTGCAATATTTTTTAAGGTCCGCCCTGCCTGAAATGAATTGGGCATTTTGTGTGGTTATCAAAACCACAACTATGCCGGAATTCTACATTATTCTCCATTTTGGACAAGAAAACAGACTTGACACATCTGGGGTTTGAAAGCCCAAATGCCCAGACAAAAACGCTAGTAGGGAGGGGGCGGAGCTCTCTTTGCCCCCCTTATTCCTGCTACTGCTTGACAGGAGTAATAACAGTTTTTTTATTTCTGGAATCAATGTAAAATTGGTGCAAGGACAAGTAGAAACATAGTTATACAGTTACAAAAATGCTCAAAAATTACCTGTATCCTCAAATTTGGAAACTGATCTTTCTTGCCATCGTTTTTGACGAAAGCTGCCAGAAAAAACAAAAGTTATTCATTATACATTATATCCTTGCTAATATAAATACAATCAAGTTTTAGGTTTTTCTAACTCTTGGCAGAAGCTAACTTTTCTAACTCATGCTTTATTTGTTCACAAGTGAATTTAACAAAAAATAGTGTATACATTGGAAATATTTTTGGTATCAATGATGTGGCATTTTGCAACCCCAAAAAGAATTAGATTAGATTTGTAAAAGCTATTTTGATAATGTGATTTGATAAAATTGATTTCGGCATGCAAAAACAAAAATGAGCAATTTTAATGTCTTAGATGCCAGCTAAATGATTTTGAAGAGAAATTTACTTATGACCTTGAATCCCCTTATACATTTTCCTCAGGCACCGAGCAGTTAGTAATTTTACAGTAAAACTAATGTTATGGGTCACAGAATCAAAGCAAAAGCTCTTTGCAGAGAAATTGTGTCAAGCTATTAATACTACAAAAAAGGGCAAACAAGACTTCAAAGGAAAGTTTCAAGCACGAGATAGTAAAATATGTTCAACTGGCTAACTAAAAAATAAGGAGTACATGTTAACTAAATGGGATAAAAATAAAAGAATAAATTCTCACCATGAATTTGAGGATACTTTCCTATTTTTCATTGACAGACCTTCAAGGTTGCAGCTGTATATCGCTGTTAGAAAAGAAATAAATGCACTTAAATAATGTACTGTTTTCACAAGACTCTGCATTTCATGGGGTTGGCAAGAGGCTTGGTTAAACAAAATATAAAGAATCTTTTTGTGGTAGAAAATTTTAAAGTGGCTTTGAAAAGCAAACATTTTGAGTCGTACTTAAGCTTTTTGTTGGCCACTCTTCAGAGTATAAAACATCAGAACATAGATCAAAGCACTAAGCTAGAAATATTTCTTAAATATTAAGATAGTTTTTTTAGAAAATTAAGAATGTGACCATACTAGAGTAAGTGCTAGTTTTCACCAAATCTACAGAGCATGGCAATTGTGATACACCTCCCAGTAGCCCTACAACAGAGGTGTGGGTCCAACACATCATCCCAAAATGCTAGATGCACCAGGACTATCAACTTTTTTTGAGAATCAAATTTAGTTTTTAGGTGAACCTTCAGTGTAACCATGTATCAGTGCATCTTTAGTGCAGAATTTCAGTTCATCTCAGTGCATACTGGGTGTTTGGACTCTGGATTCTCAAAATATGTTTTTGGTTTAGTTCAAACCCTTGCTGCTTCCAGCATTAATTAGGATTAAGATCAAATAGATAAGTAGGGTATTTCTAACTTTGCTCACACTGGGCAAAACAGGATCCTTAAATTTGTACATAGCCACGAGGCGATGTACGTTTTCCAGCCTGGATTTTACTAGAATCAGGGATCCCTTTCTCCTAATTTGCATAAAATTTTAAAAAGTTTGATGGCTTCCCAGTTTTGTGTGTCCTATCACTGCAAATTATCTGACATATGCAGCCCCCTTGGATCCATATCAACCTTAAGGCTGGAACTACAGAAGGTTTAGGTCAGAAAATTTTTGTTTGTGATGGGTTTTTTTGACCTGGTTAAAATTGAATTTTATCCATGAGCAGCTCCTCAAACAGGAATAATCTTCAGACAGGAACATTAAACTCAAGCGTGCGTGGAATTTTTTAATTTTTTTAAATTCCATGCCTTTTTATGAATTATACGACCTATTTGAGCAGTTAAAAATCTGGCTGCTTCTTAAAAGCCTAAAACATAAAATTTTGTTAACATTTATACCAATCCCTCGTTTTCGGCCTGGTCCTTTTCGCAACAGCTTTGACAACTTTTAACAAGCATATCAAGTTTGAACTGCTTCAGATCATTACATGATCCACATAACAAATTTGAAGAGAAACCAAGCTTTCTGCATTCTTCAGGTGACAATTTTCCAATAGCCACGGTGATATAACTCGCCAAAAAGGCGATGAGGGCCAAAGGGCCTTTCAACTCCATTTTTACACGTCTTTGTTTCGAAGCAACTTCACGTAGCCTCGATTTGAACTTCGATTATTATTTTCAAGAGCATAGGGGAAAAATGTACTTGCCATGCGCGCGATGAATCACAGGGGTTACAGCAAATGTCAACACTGCTCCCGCAACATTTCAGGACGAATACACCACATTGTTTTGAATGATTAAAGATTCGTCGATAGATCGACATATTCAAAACAAAGGCAGCACAAAACTTGCATGATTGTTCTAGCAACAAATGTAACTAGTTCTATTGCCATAACATAGATGACACTAAAAAATAGGCATTAAGTATGTCTCGATTAAAATTTCCATTAAAACTGATGCAAATTCCAATCTGGAAATGCATTTGCATACAAGTACATATTTTCATACACCACAAAAGAATAAAATAAAATACATAATTTAGATGCAACAAGCAGAAAAGGGCGAAAAGACACCAACCTTTAGAAAGTTGAGGACATTTTGCAACCAGAGTTTGAAGAATCCAGGAAAATTTACACGTTTTCCCCATTAATGATAGGAAATGATACATCCAAAAGCTGTTTTGTTAGGCAATGAAAATCACTTGAAAATTGTCAAGCACTAGAGTGGTACAATTCTTGAACAAAAATTGTCAGAGAAGAGGTTCCGAAAAAGACATCTCCCTTGACCGAAGATAAATAAAAATGCGACTTGTGCTAAACACGTGCACTACACAACATGTCTTCAGAAACCATTCCAACAACCACTGAACAAAATCGTCAAAATTTTACACTTGGCTTTAAATTGACTTTCCCAAAAGAGGAAGCCACTCAATGCAATGCTATTATAAAGTTAAAAATTAGTGATTGAGAAATAAAAGCCCACAGTTTTAGATGCAAACCATTAAATCAGTCTAAAAATTTAGATTAGCCAAGTAACTTTGTAATCGATAAGAAATGATTTTAAAGAAATTGTCGCGAGAAAAAGGGTAACCTACAGAAAAATCTAGCTTTTGCTACAAAACGAAACTATTGCCAAAGTAAATGCCAAGCAACAAGGTTTTCCCTGGTTATTATCATTTCTTTTGATTGTATTTCCTTTTTCATGGAAAAATGAAGGAAGTTGCCGTTACTTTTGGTCGTAAATGTGTATTCGTGATTGATAAGGAATATGAAAAGGCTAAATTGTCGCGAGAAATAGTGTAGCCTAGAGAAAAATCTAGATTTTGCTACAAAAAGAAACTATTGCCAAAGTAATTGCCAAACAACAAGGTTTTTGCTGGTTATTATCATTTCTTTTGATTGTATTGCCTTTTCATGGAAAATGGAAGAAACTGACCGCTACTTTTGATTATTATGAATGTGACTTCGTGGTCGATAAGGAATATGAAAAGGCTGAATTGTCGCGAGAAAAAGGGTTACCTACAGAAAAATCTAGATTTTGCTACAAAACGAACTATTGACAAAGTAATTGCCAAGCATCAAGGTTTTTGCTGGTTATTACCATTTGTTGTGAATGTATTGCCTTTTCATGTAAAATGGAAGAAACTGACCGCTACTTTTGATTATTATGAATGTGACTTCGTGGTCGATAAGGAATATGAAAAGGCTGAATTGTCGCGAGAGATAGTGTAGCCTACAGAAAAATCTAGATTTTGCTACAAAACGAAACTATTGACAAAGTAATTGCCAAGCATCAAGGTTTTTGCTGGTTATTACCATTTGTTGTGAATGTATTGCCTTTTCATGTAAAATGGAAGAAACTGACCGCTACTTTTGATTATTATGAATGTGACTTCGTGGTCGATAAGGAATATGAAAAGGCTGAATTGTCGCGAGAGATAGTGTAGCCTACAGAAAAATCTAGATTTTGCTACAAAACGAAACTATTGACAAAGTAATTGCCAAGCATCAAGGTTTTTGCTGGTTATTATCATTTCTTTTGATTGTATTGCCTATTCATGGAAAAAGGAGTGAAGTTGCCGTTACTTTTGGTCGTAAATGTGACTTCGTGTTCGTTCATGTTCAAAATTAATGGCAACTTTCCTCCTTTTTACATGAAAAGGCAATACAATCAAAAGAAATGATAATAACCAGCAAAAACCTTGATGCTTGGCAATTACTTTGTCAATAGTTTCGTTTTGTAGCAAAATCTAGATTTTTCTGTAGGCTACACTATCTCTCGCGACAATTCAGCCTTTTCATATTCCTTATCGACCACGAAGTCACATTCATAATAATCAAAAGTAGCGGTCAGTTTCTTCCATTTTACATGAAAAGGCAATACATTCACAACAAATGGTAATAACCAGCAAAAACCTTGATGCTTGGCAATTACTTTGTCAATAGTTTCGTTTTGTAGCAAAATCTAGATTTTTCTGTAAGTTACTCTTTTTATCGCGACAATGTTTCATCTCAATATTGTAATTTTATATAAATGTAGATATTTCGACATTTACCTGCAATTTTTTTTGTTGTTTTGAAATAATGATTAAAAGTTCTTTCTTGATATACCTTGATTAAGCATTTCTGTTTTATAAGTTTCTTCCAGTAGTATGTCTACTAGATTTCCGAAAACAATTAACTTTTATACTTTGACTTTGAAGTTTTTACTGCATATATTGAAGCCATGTGGAGTATTTGCGCCCGCGATTCCGTGCCGCCATGACCAGCGTCATGCATTTTTCCCCTATGCTATTTTCAAGATGGCCGATGGTCTGGAAGCTGACAAAATACTGGACCTTCTTGAATCCCGGATAAAACGGATCGAAGAGAGAGTATACGCTGCAAATGGCAGTAAAAATCTTGACGACGGAAAGGTGAAATAATTTTAGAGATAAGATAACCCTAATTTAATGTATCTAGTTAAAGTAATCGGCGAAATCTTAAATCCCCGCAAAATCGAATCAAAACATTACAAACCCACCAGGACCCCATTTACTCGAAACAGTAAGGTTTAGTTGATTAAAACTTTTGAACTATGGTTTGAAATCGGAATATTTTACCAAAAGATTATTTAAATTTTGTAAGAGAAAATTTCGTTTGGTTGTTGACTATCTTAGCCACACCCATGGCCATAGCATAGAAATAACCTATTACGGTGTTTTTCATAATTATTTTTTAGAATTGCGTTTAAATTGTTTGGAAAAAGATATAAGCATGCCTTGATTTGGCATAAACACAGAAATATCTGTAATTGTATGCGTTGTTCTAGTTAAATGTTTGTTTAAAACTCATTCAGCTTGTTTAAAAAGAGATTGGATAAATATTAAAATGGTCAATAGAAGTTTGGAACTTAAGTATAGATAGATATGACACGGGCTTGTATGTTTGCCAAGAAGCATAAGATTTCTGATAAACTCTGAACATGATTGAAAATATTTCATTAGGGAAGGTAGAAGTACTAGTTTTTTTGAAACCTAAAAATGCCTTTTTATCAATAGAATAAATCAATATTGCTTCATTTTGATGGAAACATCTGAACATTAATTCTTAATTATAGAGAATATTGAAAAATTCCTTCTTTTTGGATGGGAGGACAGGAAAATGTATTTGTCTACAGGGTGCTCATTTTCATAGATCAAGGAAGTTAATGCAAGTTTGCAATATGCAGACTTGATCAAAGAATGAGAAAGCTCATCAAAATTTATTTCATATTTGCATAATAAAAGGAAAACAACATTGGAAATGAATGCTTAGTTTGTACCCAACTTAACCATGTTGAACCAAGGATAACCAGCAAAGTTTCAAAGTGTTAATTACTCTATTATTTTTAATAGCTAGAACAAGGATTTAATCAATAATGTTCTAAACATTGTTGCATTGCAATTAATGTTCAATATATTGCATTTCACAGGTTGCAGAAGCCATTTTTGAAGCTCAGAGGCAACTTAAAGATGTAGAGGCAAAGTCTGCTGCAGGCAGCACAGTTTTCAAACACTGTAAGACAAAGAACTTCTAGAGTCTGTTTCATGTAACAATTAATAATAACAGTTACAAGCTCTAAAACAGATATGGTTTCAGACCACCCACTAAACTATTCAGACATGGTCATCACTTCATTGGGGCATGGGGGTATGACACCCCCTTTGAAAGAAAAATTTTCATTGTAGCTTGGTTGCTAAATTTTATTATTGCAGCAGCAAATGATGGGTGGCTTACCCACTTTGTCTGTAGATGGGATTTGTAGACCCCCTTGAACACAATAGCTAGTTAAGACCCTGATTACAGAGTGTGAAATGCCAGATGTAGAACTTCAGATAATAATTTGCAAAAAAGCGTGCACAATATGTATGAGGTGCAAAAAACTTCATGTCCATGTAATATCTCTGATTTACTCAGTTTTTTCTGATTATTTCTTTAGCTGAATAATACATTAAATTTCTCTGCATTTTCAAGCTAATCCATTTTGTTGTTTTGTTTCCAAGTTTTAAGCTGACAAATATTTTTATTCTGTTGTGTTCCTATGTTTTCCTTATTTTCCTTTACAGAAAGATAATCCAAAAAGCTAACTCATGCAGTAACAGTTTGTAACATTTGAGCATTTAAATGAATATTTATGTTTCAATTTATCAGTGATTATGGTATACACATTTCTAAACCTTTTCTCAGTCTGATAATTTTCATAGTATTCTTATCTGCTATATGCATGATTATAATTTTCAATTAAATCTGTTATTTCCAGTGATGTCATTGGAGAATTACCTCTCAGCTGAATTTTTAGAGGGAATAACTTCAAATTCAGATTCAAAAGCAGAGATTGTTCTTGCCAGTTTGTATAACTTTTTTTATTTCTTTTCTTGATTTATGTGATAGCATACAGCTATTCTCAAAATTTAAAGAGGGTAAGAGCAATTGAATGTTAATTACGAGTGATTCTAATGTATTTGAGTGACAATGTAGATTTAAAGTGGCAATAAAACAGGGATTTTAGCAAAAATATGCCAGAAGGATAAATAGTGTTGAAGGGATAATTTGATAATAACAATAGGCCAGAAACAACACAAAACAGCAAAAAACAAACCCATAGAAATATATTTTATTTGAAAATCCAAAGTGGTTATAATGTGAAGTAGACTAATATTTAGCCCTTGCATTCAGGGCTTTTTCAGAGTAAAACAGGCTTTAAGTACCTAGAATATGATGGGTGAATCAATGTTTAACTATATTCTACTTATGAATTTATAGAAATGCAAACACAGTTTCATAGAAAGGTTCTTTCAAACTGATTTCTTGAAATTGCTATGTCATGTGCTGGTGTGTTCAGACATACAGAAACATATGACCATTGAACCATGAGAAATATAGTGGCAAGAGAAGTTTGTTCTTGAGCTTAGTTTCCATATGTTTCCATTGTTTTTGCTTTTCAGGTGAAAATAATATTAGAGGAACTGCAAAGCTGCTTGAAGAAATTGAGAAGAGGAAAGCTGTTATCAATGAGAAGAAGTTACTAGGTATGGTGAAGTAAAATAAAACCATTACATATAGTCTAACTGTTCTTATAGGTCACTTACTTGGAGAGCCTTAAGTTGTGATTAAACTGGCAAGAAAAGATAAAAGAATCAGTAAAAGTAATTGTCTTATAATCCACTTAAAAATGTTAATGTTGCCTATGCTTGTGTTGAGTGTTTAACACAAAGGTCTCTGGTTTTTCATGCACTTTATTTTTGTTTTTAGATTTATTTTAATCATTGATGCCTTAAAAACCCTTTAATTTTTAATAGATGTGCCTCAATGGAATGCAAAGTTGGAACCTTTGGCTCAAGTTCAGATTCAGCAAATGGTAATAATTAGGTTGCTTTAAAATAAAGAATAATGATAACAATTTAGCAAAATAGGCCTTTGCCCTAAGATATTTCACCATTGCACTAGAAGTAGTATCATTTCGCATCATAAAAAAGCACATTTCATTTCAAACTTCTCAAAGAATGAAACTTACTTCTTCAAAATACTTCAATGCCATGCTTAATTTTCCAATTTTTGGGAAATTTTAGAACTAAAACACTCTTTGTATTATCAATGTATGGATAGAAACGCTTTAGCATAACTTGGTAACCTTTTCATCAAACAGGGGAGATATCAAATGTTGGCATTTTGCACCTTCATTCAGTTGCATTTTTTTCTCATACAGATTAAGAAACAGTTTTTACATACAACTATTTTTACTGACTAATGAAATAAACCTTTTTTTAAAGTAAAGTTCAGTTACTGTAATACAATCATTCCATATCTAAATATTCTTAGTATACAGTTTTTGTGCATTGAACTTGTTTGCATTTAATTCCACAGGATGAAGCTGATGAGACCAGTTCACATGTAGTCAACCTGCTATCTGCCTATAACAACACTGTATCCTACGCAAATGAATATTTACTGTTTTTTTACACAGGTGTGATTATTGCCATAAATAGCTGGAACAGCACAGTATTTATGTTCAAAAGTTGAAAATCCCAGGATTAAATAACTCGCAAGGGGGATTGTAATGCTGTTTCTTTACAATCCCCCTTGCCCCTTTCCAATGTTAATTCCTTCATAAGAAGTGTTTGTTACTCCAGTTCTTGCTAGATTAACACACCAACATAACACTGTCAAATTTGACATAAAACAATGTTGTAACAGGGTGAAAGGAAACTGTATGAAGACATGGTGTTGATGTTCCGATGATTTTGGCAACTATCATAGTCACCAAGGACAAAGCAGAGGGCTTTCTACTATTTTGCTAAGTTCATTAAGATACCCTTTTGCTCTTTAATAAAATATTTAACTTTCTTGTGTCCTTAATAAAACTATAGATTTCATCCCTTTCAAAGCAGTTCATTCAATGGGATAATGTGATCACACAATGTGAAATTGCTGT
The DNA here is from genome assembly GCF_013076305.1 of Rhopilema esculentum. The sequence continues at coordinate 15,379,665 of NW_027020025.1, forward strand.
TGAGAAAGCGAAAACTGCCAGCCAAGAATGATTGAATGAGTCTTGCCTCATTACCTGGTACAAATGGTGTTGAACTGAACTGGTTAGTCTACCTGAACATTCTAGTTCCACATGACTATTTGTGAAAACTGTGAAAGCAATTTAAAAAACGACAAGGTAATTGCATAATTTGGAACTAAGAGCAAAAGGATCTATGTAATTAAATTAGTTTGTTCCGTGCTATGTAGAAATTATTTAACTTAGTACTAATACTTAAAGGTATATGATATGGAAAAATATCAGTACTTTGTATTCTTTTCTTCATTGATTTCTGAGCTTCTCCACCATGTCCCCATGAAAAACTGCAATTTCACTGGGTCAGGCTAAAACTGCACATGTGACCTAGACCCCATCAAATAAGCAACAAAGAAATTCAAGTCATAAATGTCAAGAAAGCTGAACAGATCCAAGTTTGAATTAATTGAACATAAGGAATATATTTGTACTATCTTATGTCATGATTGCCTCTATGCATAAATTGTCTGGGTGCTGCCCCCTTTCTATCCTCTAGTTTCCATGGGCCAGGCTAAAATTACCTGACTACATTTAGTTGTTATTCCCAGATGCTTATGCTCAGTGGCGGCGCCAGCTACTGCCGAGTGGGAGGGTAATGGGCGTGGCCAGTGAGACCACGCCCTAATCGCCTCGTCTCAGTGCTTTGTACCAGGTCAAATTTCCTTAGGAAATATGATCTTACTACCTAGTGCTTTTTAACCTGTTTTTAGACGAAATATGTAGACCATGTTTCGAAAAAAGTGGGGGGTAATTACCCCCCCCCCCATACCACCGCCTGGCGCCACCACTGCTTATGCTCCAGGCTTCTTTTTTCTCTAGAAGCAATTTTTATCCATCTAGCTTTCTTCCTTATTCCGATAACCGGTCCTCTGTACCCTTCAATGGAGCTTTTTATGTACACATCACATGTTTGAACAACCATAGGGAACAATTTGCACCAATTGCCATATTAAAAGTTACACAGTGGCTAATTGATCTTTGAAAGGGAAAATAGGCAGTGATATTTAGAAAGAAAAGAAAGCCCCCAGTCTACCAGTTCGCCAGCCATTATTAGTAATCGAACGTAGTTGTGACAGGGAGTCTTGTGTTACTCCTTTATTTGTTAGCTGTATGGTTTAAACAAGTGCACCCTCGTTTATCAGACCTCGTGTATCATAACATTGTTTTAGGTGTGAATTTTAATGCCCGATTAAAGTCCTGAATTAAACTAGGAAGTTACAAAAGTATCCAAAAGTTATCTTTTTGTTATCTCGCGAATCTATCTGTGAGATCAATCAACATGTGTGTCAGTTATTATCTGTTCAGCGTACACAAAATTATTTTTGAACAATTTTTCAAGTACCAAAAAGGTTTTCAACAAAGCTACCATTTTACAACTTTTATAAATTATTTGTAAAATGTTTGCTTTTTTAAAATTCATTTTCAAAATGATTTTTTTATTTTACGTTTTCCCTATCACGTGTGAAAGCAAACATCTGACAAATCGATGTGAAAGATGAAATGATGTCGTTTGCTCTTTCTCGTGTCTTGTGTGTGATTTGTCTGAACAAAATGTTATCCTTGAAATTTCATTCCGAGCTGTTCGGGTAAACAAGGCTGCACTGTAAAATCAAAAAGTTTCTTTTGAGAGTAGAGACGTGAAAAAACGACAGTTATCTCCGCAAGATAATGATTTCTAAACAAAGGACGACCGCATATATCAAACTGAAACACGCGAAAATTTACACGATTAAACCGCAGTAACGATCACGAATACACGCATAGACATGACATAAAACCTTGCTAAGAAGGTGGAATACACGATTATGAATTTCGAGGAAGGCAAACTTCTTAAGATTACCAAATTCGTCTTTAAGATTTTAGGCCCTGTAAAACTTTTACCAAGGTTTAAATTGTTCATCCTTATCTCCTCTTTAATAATGAATAAATTTGACTCTTTCTTTAACTATGGTATTGACGCATCTCTGTTTAGAGCAAAATTTATTTACAGAAAAGGAGAGTTAAATATTGGGTACCTTATTCAAGTTAAAGGTAGTCACATTTTTGTGGAAAAGATTAATAAAAAAGGTATATACACATTAGTCAATTCCACGTAGGACGAGATCAGTTCAACATTTTCAATGTTTTTGGGTCAACCTTTATAGCTAAATATGAAGGTGGCACCTTGCAATTTCAAATTTAACGTTGACAGATGAAAATCTCACTATGTTACAGGATAAATAAGATACTGTGTAGATTAATCCCAAAATGTATATATTTAAAATATTTAGATCAGGTCCACGATATCCGGGCCTAAATACGTCATAACACCGCCTATGAGATGGAGGCTGCCTGTCACAAGGACCTGGACGTGTTCAGCCAAGGCGAGTTTATTCGGAACTTCCGGTCCACCATTTTTAGGCTTCTCAATTAAGGGGTCCTTGCCACATGAAATCCACCTTATAGCATCTGAAATGCTAGAAAATATTGCAGTATTGTCACTTGTTTGCAGGGACAGCCCTGCCAAGTGTGAGCTAGTTGTGTCTATTGATGACCCTGTGAGAGATATGCCAAGGCCTTTTGATGCCAACCAAGCTACCTGATTCTGTGCACACCAAGACAACTGTCGGTCCCTAGACACTGTAAAGTTGGTCTGATCTGAAAAAGATGGCACGAATCGAGTTTTGAAAGGTAGCTTTTGACAACAAACAAAAATGTTGTTAGATATTTAAATTATCTTATTGCTGTTTAAAAAAAAGAATTATTTCGAGGTTATTGAAAAAACAAACTGGGATATAGTAGGTTATGATACTTTTATGAACAAAGAAACTATTTTCCAACAATAACTAAAAAAGTTGAAATAAGTATTGGGTACTGCATAAATTGAAAATATTACCAACAACTGAGAAACATGTTAAGAGTATTAAATTTTGGACAATGACCAAAAGATAAGGATAAATGTAAATATATTGTCAAATTCTAACCAAGGTAGTACACCAACGCTGAAACAAAATTACCCATCTACAGAATAAATTTAGGTTTGGTAACTAAATCATATGATTTTTGAAAATACAAGCCAGAACGAACCAAGGAGTAGGAAGGGGGGGGGGGTATGATAACAGTCACTGTCTTGGCAAAAAGGCGATAATCATTTTGATAAATCTCAAGTTTCAATATAAGATTGATGTTAGTCTGTAAACTGCTAATGAAAAACATTCGGCAGAAATACCTGAACTAGGTTCATTGTTGTTTGATTCCACGACATTTGGACAAAAAACTGCAAAATCGAAGTCAATGTCCTATGAAGAAAAAAGAGTAACGTCATATCAAACCAAAATAAGACCTTTCGTAGCATCGAAGGAAATTTAACGGCAATATAAATGAACGATAATTAAAAACAGTGATGCTTTATACAAAACTCTCTGCACATTCCCAAAAACTTTTAGTAAAAATTCAGAGTCCAGAAAAGTTGTCGACCTTCCTCCAGACAAAAACATCCCAGAAGGCAAACCTTCCTCATAAAACAAAATAAAGTGGGCGTGGCTTGGGCGTATCCTTGGAGCTTCTATTGTTTTTCGCGGACCTTCCTCTGGTCAGTGGCCGTGCGACCGTAATGTTTTCCTGACTCTGTAAAAATTTCATCGATTCAAAGACATAAGATAGCGATCCAAAGATGACTTCACTCTAACGTTTAAAAATATCACCAAATAAGCAGGTTTCACAAATGCTTAAAATATGCACGCTTAAAAGAAAAAAAATTTATAAAATTGTATCCGGTTGGGAAGTGTAAAGTGATTTCAACATCATATCATCAACTGATTTGTTAAATATACAGTTTTTATACAACTCTCCAAAATTCCTGCCAAAATCACTTCGAAGCCACAGCGGTTTTAATCATGTTTTTATATTTTTCAATACCTTTCTCGAGATCAATACGATACTTTTGGCAAACAGCATACAATTCACAAGCAAAATCTACTTCTTTACATTCTATAAGATTTTTTAGTAAACAAGCATTTTTTAAGAGGGTGGGGGGGGGGTGATCTGATGTAATGGATTGAATACGGTTTTGAATACTTTTGGCAGTAATAGATTCTTTCAGATCGGTAAATTACTACTTAATGTGATAAAATGAAAAAGGACTTTTTCAATCCAAATTCCCAGAATTGGTTACAGTTTCGAGAGAGATTACTTACTGAAATTGGACGAAGTAAAGTGTGTGCATCTCTTCCACCAGTTGAATTGAACACCAAAACTCTGAAAACATCTTCCCTAGAACAAATAGTTCTAATTATTAATTAATTTTTATTTTATTTGATATTCTGCCAGTATGTACTATGAAATTTGCAATTAACAAATCTTCTACACCTTAAAGCATCTCTTATATAGGTGTTAACTAGAATTAAACGCCAGAATGAAGAAAACCAAAATATTACTGGAAATCCGAGTGAACTTCACAACTAAATCTTCCAAAGTGTTGTTCCATAGTCAGAATAAGGCTATATAGTATAGCCTATGTTTTAAGAATCTGTCGAAAAAAGGTATGTTTTTCAGCTGAGGATTTGGAGAAAACAGATAGGACAATTTTCATAGGAGATTTAGAATCATTCGTTACCGTAAAATCAGTCCCCGGCATAAAAAGGGGGGTTAAGAAACAATATATAGAACAGTGTGATGAATGAAAACAATAAGTGACGGAAACAGATTTAAGAAACAAAGGCAGGGCAAGCATGAAATATCTTTGTGATCACAACAGACCTCTGAAAGCTGATGTCAACATCCTTCCGAGATGAAAACCAATCTCTGCAAGCCTAAGAAAGAAAGATTTGTATCAGAAGCTATTCACTTAGTCATTCAACGAAAAGATTTTTGTCAAAGACTGACTCCATGTGTTTAAGGTGCAAGGTATTGAGACTTGGCTTAAAAAATTGATGCAGGCAGTATTAACGAACAATTTTAAATAAACAACTCACTCTGATGCTTTCAGCTGTGTGAGCGCCATCGATGTAAAAGGTTATCTTTTTCCGGGATATAACTTGGTTCCTTCCAGGCCATTTTACACGCTGCAAACCTGCCAGACACGAAGATGACATTAATTCAAATCGTCTTGTTGAATCCAGAGAAAGTCTATACTAACCACGTGCTCAGATATAAATTACTTGAAAGACCTTGCACTTGGCGCTGTACTTCCATTTCTTTCTCTAAATATTACTACTTGTTTTTCCCTCTTATCCCAAGAACAATATTGATAGTTTAGGCAATGCAAGTCTACTTATCAGAAAAGCCACGCAAAAATGTACTTCATGGTCTCCTATGTGGTTTGATAGAAAACCAACATTACTCCCAGAGAGAGAGAGAGAGAGAGAGAGAGAGAGAGAGAGAGAGAGAGAGAGAGAGAGAGAGAGCGAGATGGCTGCATTTGCTCTTGAAAAATGACGTCATTGTCCCAAGATTTTTGGCTTGAACTGTAGCTAAAGGTTAGCACTGAGAAGACTTTGTTCTTGAAAAGCTTTATTTTTAAACCTTAAGTGCCAACTAACATAGAAAGATAACCAATCTGCTAAAGAGAACAGGTTTTCCGACATGTTTTAAGACTTTGTCGCTGTGATTGTTGCTTGCAAATAGAGAAATGAACCTGATGTTAGCAAACGCAGATGCATTAGGCACCACTCTAAACGCATTAACATGGAACAAAAGTTTTCATACTAATTAACTCAAAGGCAGACTCTCTTTTACTTTGTCACTATTATGATGTGAACAGCTTTAAGAAGAACAATGTTTAAAGGACTTTTTACAACTTCAAAGAAGAGCTCTAGCAAAAGCTTAACAGAAAATGCCAAAGTTTTACCTTCAATAAACGGCTGTGGTATGAAAAATGGTGATGCAAAAGGAATGCCAGACTTTTCGTCAATCTTTGTGCTTTTTGGTAGATCCAGCATCTTTGTTACATGTGATAACCCTTTGGACTTCACTGAAGAAAAAAATAACAATCTATTAAAAAAATCATCAACACTAAGACTTATTCCATTGTTTCTTTGGTCTTGACGTTACGTTGGTCCCAAGGACTAAGTCCAAGAACTTTGGGAAATAATGTGTGGAACCAGGCTTCGAAAGACTGAAAAGTATGCATGCGAGATGAAGATTAAACAAAGAATTGGGTATCGTTTCGAAATTGTTACTGCATATAAAGCTAAAAAGGTTTGCTAGGTTGGTGACTAGCATTGTGGATTTCAGCGAAGAAAAATCTATACCCGTTGTGGAGATTCTTTTCAACGGCTTTGAAAAAAGCAAACATATTATTTAAAAGCTTTTTCATCTGACACTCCTAAGACAATGAAACGTCAGAATAAGGGTCCGAAAAACACGATGAAAAATATATACCCAGTTATGGATCGAGATTTCTTTTCTTGGGCAAGAAAAAAATGTAAAGTTACCGAAGGCTTGTTTCTCCAAGAACCACATCCTGCATAACTGAAGTGCTAATGATGCATTGAACTTGTGATGTGTGCCTTCCAACCCAATCACTTATAAAGACAATAAAAGACCACAGTTGAATTTCACAATTACAAAGGGTGTATGAGCTGAAATGATTTCGCAAGTCAGTATTTACTTTTTAAAATGATATGTAGCCTAACCATGTTTTTGTCTAAACTCTTTCTAATCTCTACCTGGAACTCAAACACGCATACGTTATTTGTATTTGAACAAACAATTAATTGAAGGAAGAATACCTGGTAGCTCATTCTCATAAGATTCGAGGGGTGGAGCCATAAAAAGATTTGCCTGGAGAAAACAAAAGCAGGGATTTTTAACACATTTTAAAGAACAATTTTTTGCGGTACAGAATTTGAAAATGTTTTTGCTTTGAAAAAAGCAAACATTTTACGACATACTAAAAGCTTTTTCGTCTGACACTCTTCAGAGCATAAAACGTCAGAATAAGGTTCCGAAAGAACACGATGGAAAATATATACATTTTAAAGACAAATCATTGAATATGACATAACTCAAATGATTGTATATTTTTATGTCATTCAAAACTTGTTCATAAAGAGTAAAAATTCAGTTTCAAAACTGCTTTAAAATCAGTCCTGTTAAAAATAAACCAAATATCTTTATGACAAATCAAACAACAGGTATAATGTATGAAGAGGTATAATTGATAGAAATTTGATAAATAATTTCTTGAAAAAATTAAGAAGGACAATTCTCAAGATATTTACCTTAAGTTCTTTCTCTCGATCTTTGAGAACAGGAATGGCTTCATCCACTTGAGGAACAGTAATAGCTGGATGACCTTCCTGTAAAATGTGATCAGTCATTAAGGTGGGTAGGTAGCTAAACAGATTTAATCAAATATGAGCTTTGCTGATGGACTAAGAAAACCTTGTAGCCACTAATGTAGAGAGACAATCACCTTCATAACTCCAGCTTTGTGCCATGCAATTTGTTGGATGGTGTCTCCAAGGCTCAACACATGATCAATGCCAAGCATAGCTATACCAGATACAATTGTGTTTCGGATAACATTTGTGCAATCGTATGCACCTCCAATGCCAACCTCAATGACTGCAACATCAACCTTGGAAAATAAACAATAAGGTATCAAGAAATGAGTCTGCTTCGAGGCCTGGCTTGCTATGTGTTTTCAAAACATTGATTTTATCAATTGCCTAAAGATACATGAATGATTTTAATAATGTTCATCCAGATCCACTGAAAAATTTGAGAAAATGTATTTTGTGATGTCATGTCTGGTCTGAAATGTTTCACCTCATCAACCTTTTTGGTTTCTTCTTTTCATCAATTTATATCAATTGATCAAATTATTGAAATGAGGACTATTAAATCATTATCTTACAAAGTAATAAGCAACATCTTTTTAGCCAGGTTACATATTTTTACATCTTTTAACCAGGCAGCATCTTGTGATCTAATTGTCACATTTAAGTGAAACTTACCTTTTCTTGCAAAAACACATGATAAGACAAAAGGGTTAAAAATCTGAAGTAGGCAGGCATTTGACCATCATTCTCGATCTAAAATTGAAATAAAATAGTATTCAGCAATTGGAATGGAATACAAACACTGGAATACAATACATAATTTACTGTAGATCAAAGCCAAATTGCATATCAATAGCATTTGAGCATCATTAATTCAAAATGCCAATTTCACTACATCAAAAACACTAAGATTTGATTATAAACCTGTAGAAATTAGCCAACATCTAAGACAAGACCATTTTTTCCTACCTTCCCTCCTTTTTACCTTTAAATTTATAAGATTGAATTATAAACCTGTAGAAATCACTATCTATTGTCATGAAGTCCAATTGTTGAGATGGTTTAACAACAGCAGCTCATGCCACCTTCTCATGCTACTTTTGAATTTTTCTTTCTTTCTCTCAAAACTGCCTGGACTTGTTAATAATTGCTACTGTCTCTGTAGACCTTGGTTTACTGCCTTGGTTTACTCTGTAAGAGCTAGGCCTGGCTTTTTTGCCTAATTTGCCAGACGAATTAACAATTTAATTTTCAGTGACAAGCTTGCTATATACACACAGGCCCTCTAAGAGAGGAAGGAAGGGGGCAGTTGCTCCTGGGCCCATAAGCAAAGAGGGGCCTACTGGTAAGCAAGGAGGTTAGCTTTTCTTGTTTAAATATGACCCTTAATGATATGGTGATTTTAAGAAAACAAATCATGAAAAATCTGATACACACATAAACTTGATATCCACTTACTAAAGTTGCCTCCAATCTGTCCATGCATTCCCAAAAATATTTTACAAACTTTTCCTTCTCAAGAGGTTTTCCATTTATTCTTATTCTTTCTCTCACTTCAATTAAGTGAGGAGAGCTGAAAATTGCAGAATAGATATTGCATTAAGATTTACAGTAACAGTAAGAAGGCTACAAGAAGAAATCATTTTAAGTTCCCAAGAAACATATAAGGTTATGTTCACATTTCTTCATTTTTAATAATTACATTAACCCTGTTCTACATTTTACTTGCTTCATTATTACTTCCATCAATTTTCCAAGTATTTTTCATGTTAAAAGTTATAAAAATGATGGGTGTTAACAATTACTAAAATAATGTAATAAACCATATGTTAGCGTTCTCTTGAAAACTAGCTTTTCCTGTTTACATTGCTAATTTCCATTTTCATTTAATAATTCTTGAATTACATCAGCTTGGAAAAAGGTTTTGCAATTATGATCTCATTAACAATTTCGCTCTTTAGCTTGCATCTTTTCAAAATGCTGTTTGAGGGACACATCTAAAATGAGTGAACTACCTGTAAAAGCCTGTTTTTAGGCCACAGTGTCTTAGCATAGATTCTGAGAATGCACATGTTGAACCCTAAAACAAAGAGACATATTGCCATCAAAACATACAGATCATGCAACATTATACAAAACTAAATATTACATAATAAAACAGGATTAAAAAATACAATGCAGAAAAAGTTCACTAAAGTTCATCATAGCAGGACACAAGATGCTATGAATGATCAATCAGTTTCAATTCAATCAGAAAATAATGATGATGAAACCCAAACCTGTGCCTTACCTTTCCCTTTGTCCCTGCCACATGTATGACATTTAACTTATCAAGTTCATCAACCTGTCAAAAGAAAAACCATTTGAGGGTTATACAAGGTTTTAGCATCTATATGAAGGAGTGTGTATAAACAACATGATTCAGTTTATCATTTACTTGTCATCTTTTTCTGAAACAGCACTAAAACACACTTCCCTGGATTCTCTGTATGCTGTGAGGCCAGTGGCGGACACTTGGGGGGGCAAGGGGGGGCGACCACCCCCAATGGTCTTTTGTTCTAAAACAATAGGAAATATGACGTCATCTTATTAAAACAATAGGCCTGCCCCCCCCAATATTTGACCAAGTGTCCGCCACTGTGTGAGGCTACACTGGAAAAGAACCAGACACAACTGAAAAAAATTCAAAATCAGCAACCACAGATATGAATTGCCATAAGTCCTCAAATAAGCCATTGGGGGCTTATTTTGCAAAAAATATTTTAGGATTGAAAACATTTTTAAAATCCCTACCTCAATATCAATTCTCTTTAGAAATACTTCCATCCCTGGAATACTGTTCAACATAGTTCTGTTTCCCCTCTCTTTTCTAATTTGATCCAAGACAGCTGCATTAGTTTGCAGGGAATTAAGTGCCCGTATGGTATCCTGCAAGAAAAGAAACGGGATTTTTTCATATATATTTAAACATAGAGTTTTGCTAATGCATCAACCAAGAAGCATTGAAAAATTTGTCTGCCAAGTAAAAAGTTGCTTGGGTGGTTGAGGTGATTGCTGGAACCACTCTACAAGATGTGAAAGTTTTTTTGGACCTGAAGAGACTGCTCAGATTTCCTTCCCAATTATTTTTCCTTTGTGATCTGCCAACATCAATCTGAGAAGTTGATGGGTGAAAAGTCAAAATATAGGTCCTAGTCATTGGTTCTAAACTACTTGCACTCATTTTCTATATCATAAGATCAGAGTCAGGAAAGCATTATGGTCTCATAGCCACTGACTGGAGGAAGGTCCACAAAAATCAATAGAAGCTTCTATGACACACCCATGCCACGCCCACTTTTCTATTGTTTGTAAGGAAGGTTTGCCTTTTAGGATGTTTTAGTCTGGAGGAAGGTTAACAACTTTTCTTGACTCGGCATAAGATCTGACTAATGTTTTTTACTAGCCAATATAGCAGCCAAACAAAAAATAGGGGCCATTCCTTTCCCCACCCATTCCTTTTTGATTGGTTATGATGTGCACAGTGCAGCCATAGCAAAGCCCTAACAAGAGAGGGGAGGGAAGGACTTAGCAGAGACTCAATGTGATATCAAGATTGTTGATGTTTAAAAAAGATTTGTTTAATTTCTAAAAGAAAATGGGTTATAAGAGTATGGGAAGCAAGAAGAGGTTTAAGCATCTCAGAGTTCATAAGCTCTAGAAAAGAAGTATGATTTGTGGGATAAAGATTCTGGTGTTTCGTGCATGCCCCTTGGGGCAATGGTTAGCATTATCTTCAGCTTGAAGGGTCTTTCGAGGATGAAAAACTTTGTCAACAGGAATAAAATAGCAGCTTGTTAAGGCTCATCACATGTGCTTCAAATGTAGAGATAGCACTAGTTTTCATATTTGGTACACCTTGAGGTCACACTTCAGTTCAACTGTATTTGTATTTCCTACTTAGCATTCCGAAGGTAGAGTTTAGGACACTGAAAAACTGTACTTATCAAGTAGTGTCCTGGTCCTTCGGACTCTCAATGTGACCACATTTAGTGAATCCTATGCCAGTGACTTTCCTCACACTATTTGAAAGTTTGGTCATGCTAGGAACTCAAACCACAGAACCTTTGATCTTTTGTCTGCACCTCTGGATGATACTGAGCTATCCTTGCACATCTAAAGTGCATGCACACACAGCATTTTGCTGAGAGATCATTGACAATGAACCATATCTGTGAGCAGCTATTTAGAAAGTTTATTTATGAAGATTTATTGGTTTTGTAGATTGGTCTTGCTTTCTGTAGTATTTGTCTTGCATTAACTAGTGCCATGCTATAATATGTTATATCTAATTTTATCTAACTTCTGTCATTTTGCGCTGCATGTAGTGGAGTTAATTATTAATTATATGAAATTGTGAAACTGGTTAATCATAGTCACAGTGTCTCGACTGGTGCTCTACTCCCAGATCTACGATCAGAACTGGCATATTTTATTTTAATAAATTCATTTTGTTTTCGAGCATGCCAGCAGCCGTCGGAGGGGGTGCGGCAAATGGCATGAAGAGTTCAGTCTTTTGCAAAGATTGATAATGAACTATCTTAGTATTCAGTCACCTAGATGAAGTCGCTCATTCAAATATATCCCTATTCTATGCGATAAAAGGCTTTAACACCAATCAACAAAATATCAAATGATCACGGCGGCCTAAAAGTCGTGAACATGGTTCACAACATACCTCATAGCTGCGTTCATTCCGAATAACACTTTCACTTCCACCAAGAACCATGGCTTCTGACACAGCAGATATACCAGAGGATGCTCTTCTAAGCAAAGATAAAAGACGCATGAAGCTAGAAATCTCAGTCGAGTTGCGACATTAGGACCATGATCGCCGCACGCCGTAGTAGTATTCTTCTGTTGTTGTGGTTGTTTAGTTGAATGACGATCTCGGAGCTTGATTACGCAATTTCTAGACGGGGGGAGTTGGAGGTTGGAGGGGGGAGTTGGAGGGGAGAGTTGTAGGGGGAAGTGGAGGGGAAGGAGAGTTGGAGGGGAAGGGGAGTTGGAGGGGAAGGGGAGTTGGAGGGGAAGGGGAGTTGGAGGGGAAGGGCGGTCGTAAGTTAAGGTCGTTGGAAGGAGGATGCAGAACAGTATTATTTCAAGGAGATTTCTGGATTGAAAGGTAATATAAAGGAGTGTTTAAAGATTGATGATGAGTTTCTTAATCAAATTGACGGTTTCATAAAATCTTATTCTAAAAATATGCGATAAATAATTCCAATAGAACGAACAATTTCTTTGGCTTAGAAGGTAAGGAGCTCTGACAAGATCAATGCAGCTCCAAAGCCCCTTCTTTCCGTTGACTACAAAGTTTACAAAATTAAGGAACATTTTCACTTCGCAACTATTGGATTTCAGAAGTTAAGGGATTCGTTTGGCACAGTTGAAACAACAAAGAGCTTGGGACAGACAACATAGCTTTTTTTTAAACTTGTGTTGCCTTATGCTGAAAACATGCTTGTCTTCCTTTATCGTCCAACACACATATTGAAACAAATCGGTTTCCTGACTCCTGACTGACAACATTCAAATATCAGTTCCACTTGCAACAAAATGCTAGTTTTGAAATGAGGCTTCTCAAAAATTGATAGAAATTCATTGCTTACGGATAGATCATCGTTAAATGGAAGCTACGAGGTTTTAGAGATTGTCCTAGCCTAAGAGGATTTAGAGGTTCCCCTTAAATCATTAAGCTGACCAGCAGAAGCGTCACAGATAAAGTAACCATAATTTAACTTCTTTAACAATTCTTCTTGACTCAATGAATATGCTCTATACAAAAATCTATGTTTTCTACGATTACAACTTGAATTATCTCTCTCTAATTTCTTCGTGAAGATTAGAAATACGGTACTGGATATTTCGTAAAGGAAGTTCGTCTATTTTCTCGCATGGTGATCGGAAACATGGCTAGCTGGTCAGTAAAACGGATACTTACTAAAATAGGAAAATTATCGTCAACGGTATTGATCGATAATAACATGGGCCAATTTCAGGGTACTCCTTTAGAGAAGAGTTATTACTAAGGGTAATTTCAAAAACTGACCGAAAGTTGGCTCCTAATTATTATGTTATTCATCCTTTAAAAGTCATTTTAAGTCGAAATTTTACTTGTAACTTATGATAGTAACTTATGATTACTCTACTAACCATGTAGCCATTTGATATGTCTAATTTTTATTCTGATCAAAGTGTTTCGTCACTATTCGCCCACAAAAGGTTGCATACTGACCAAAAAGGCGTCTCTTTTTTCCCTAAAACTGTCTCATCATTATTCAAGATGAAGGCAACCTTTTTCGAGATTTATAAGATTTTGACATACTACATACCTCTTTGGAACTCAATCATACACGCTATATGATATCTATGCAACAGTTACAAATAGCATATAACACAGATCTTCATTGGCTTAAAGGTTATGCTAAGTCCCCTCTCGGGCCGCTAAGCCAATCAGTCAAGGTGTTTTTAACAGAGGGCGAAACATGCCCAAATTTGGCAATCTTCTTAGACTGTTTACATTTCTTGGGGCTGCGATTGGCTCAGCGGCGAGAGCGGTAACGTGGTTAAGCGTAAGCTCTCAGCCAATGAAAATTTGAGCTCTATGTTGTTACAAATTATTGGCGGGAAGTTATGCGTGTCGATAAAAAAATAGACGTAGATCATTGCTCCAACACTAGGCCTACATGCAAACGATATATAATTGCAAGTGTGGAAGTTAAAATACAAAGAAACGCTGATGGTATTCTAGTCACACTAAGTTAGCAATAATACCTTCGATTTTAGAGCTGTTTAAATATTTGACAATAACACAGGCAAATCAAAGCAATTGAAAACGAATAAGAAAGAATAAAAACATTTAATCAACAGGGGAATAATTCCGATCTGCATTTCATTCTCAAGAGGACTGTACAGCTTAAAGGCAATATCGAATAATTGATAAAGTTCAGTTCCCTGGGCAATTAACAAAAGACGATTGCCAACATAATCGACGCCATTTTTATTTTTCTGGTATTAAATAATTATGAACCACGACGAGTGTTTCTATGCATCGAAGAGGAATCTACTACAAATTACAAGATATAGGTAATATTTTCGCAAAAAATAGAGGGCATTTGAAAAGGTAGGCTCTCTTTTCAAACAACCATTTCAAAAAAAAAATCATCGCAACGCACAGAAAAACCCTCAGCAATAACAAAGTGTATTAGCCTTTCATTAAAATCTATGCCCCACAAATCATAGTTACCCGAATCGATATCTTAAAACTTCTAAAAAATATTGTGAAGTTAGTAGCAGCGATAATTGGCGAGAAGGTGGATTTCAACTGCATTTAAACGAAAACTTAAATACCCACAATAAAACAAACAGATTCCAGTAAAAAGGTAATATTTTTGTACAAAGGCAGGCTTTTTGATTATCTATGTTTTTAACAATCGCAGAGAAATCTAAAATATGAAGCCTTATTAACACATACTTGTATAGAATAAACTAATTCTATCTGAAAAATACGACGTGCAAAGAATTTCTATACATCTAGGCATTTTTTCACTCGGATAATTAAAATAAGAATCTCTTAGAAAAGAGAAATCGCGGATAGGCAAACTTTGGCCTGGCATGACCAATGGCGCTGTATTTGAGGGAACTTAAATGCGAAAATATAATTAATTCAGTGGATAGCAGCTATGATGCGATTGAAACTTCCTCCACATAAATACTGGGAAAGAATCCAACCTGAAAAGCAATTAAAAATTTTAAAAGACGAACATAAAAAATGGTTGTTAAAAGAATTATCACACGATAACATTTACATGGCAGCACCTCGAATCGATGTGAAAATCTTTGAGAAGAGGAAGTATGCAGACGAATGAGTTTTAAGAATCCACAATTATTATATTTACATTTCCGTCGAGTTCTCCATACCACCAATTGCCTGTTCGTTTAATAACTGCAATTCGAGCACCTTTCTGCAGATAAAAAAACAGGAAAACAGTTACAAGCAAATTATTCCTTAAAGCACCTAATCTGATAATGCAATTAGCTTCAAAGAAATTGCAGTCAATTTGATTGCCTAAATCATGTTTATTCAAAAACAAAACAACTTGAAAAGACAAAAAAATAAATATAGAAAAACGTTGTTAAAGAAAACATACCCTGATGGATAATTCTTGTTGGTTTCTTGCATTGTATGAATGCCTCGCGACCACGAAATCTGAAAAATAAAGATAGTCACTTTGAAACTAAATTGAGAAGCACCAGAATCTCCTTTTTTGAAAAAAATATTCAATAAAAAAACGGAGATTTTCTGTCCTGAAATTCAATAAAAGTTTCGTTATCATTAATCTTTAATCTCAAATTTGCATCTATAGAAAACACTAGAAACATATTAATCTTTAACAAAAATGAATTCAGCCCGTGATAAAAATCTTCTTAAAGCATAAAATATACAACAGTAGCAAAGAGATGAACGTTCATAGTTAACAGACAAATTCTGCTTTTATCCGAAAAGACAAATGACAAACCCGCGGGCTAAAGAGACGACAAAGAACCATAATGCATTTGTAAAAGCGACAATGCCCAAATAAGGTGTGACAGAATCATCGGGCAGGCACGATCATCTTTTCGCTTCACTTCGCTGTTTTGGAAAATCCGGGGGTCGCTGATTGTTCAGTAACAAGGAACCAATGGTCTTCTTAGCCTTTTTAAAATTTTATTGCTTGTATTTGTTTCTATATACCTTTTCAAAGTAATTTTTGAACACTGAAAAGCTGTACTTATCGACCAGTCTACTAGTCCTTCCGCTCTATGTGATCGCACCTCGCGATTCCTATGCCTTAAATAACCTCGGGGGGGGGGTAACTTAACATGTTTGAAGGTACGGGGACGTGCCATTATTTAGGGGTACCTTTTTCTGAAAAGTGCAGAATTATCGGTATCAATTTGTGAAATATGTGCGGAACTATGGGTACCATTCGAACAAACATGCAAAAACATGGGTTCCATTTTGGGAAAATATTGCAAAATTATTAGGAGGGATATTTAGCATTAACAGAATGAATGACCAGTTAGAAATAAAAACTATGAAATCGGTGTAATATCAAGATTTTGGAGAAAAGGACATGCAAATTTGTTTAATGATTTTTATGTGCTTTAAAAATTTTATTTTCTTTGCGGAATTATAGGCAAAGTTTTCATCTTGTTTGCGGAATTATAGGTCACATTTTTTCAGACATTTGCGGATTTAGGGGTCCAAATGTTTGACGTCCCCGTCAAAAATTAGGCTTAGTTTACCCCCCGAGTGAATAACAGAGAGCTGGCGACTGTCCCCACCCTAAGTGAAAGTTTGGTCATGCCAGGGATCCAAACACCAGGCCTTTGGATGTGCACCTGGGCGAATAAACATTCAGGACAGATGCTTTGCCGCATGTTTTAGAAAAGGCGGATGTTATTCTTACCGCGCGGTATCGATCCGGTTAAGGTTGTTGGTAGCGTTGGGAAGTTGACGCCAAGGGTCTGTCGATGGTAGTAGTCCACCAACTCCTGTAAGGAACGAAAAATAAAACGTTACTCGGGCAAATAAACAATTTTGCCTGTGATTTCTTATCGATACGCATATTTAATACAGTAAAGGCCGATTTCCATTTGACAGTTTTTGTGCGCGCGGGCGTAGCGCCCAAATCTAAGCATGCGTAGCTAAGTGCTGCTGTCAAGGAGCCGAGCGCACAAAAAGTTGAGATCCTATCAACTTTCTGGCGCTCATAGTGGACGCAAAATCGAAACCACTTGATTTTAACTACGCATGCTCATAATTGGGCGCTACGCCCGCACGCACAAAGAACGTCAACTGGAAATCGGCCTTAAGGCTTGAAGAGAGATTAAACTTACAAGAGCTTTTAGGCCACGCGGTTCAAAGACCAATTAAAAACCGTTTCTGTTATCACACTTACCGGTATCGTCCCAAACTGAACTCCTTCCGTGAGAAAGTAAGCTCCATCAGCATAATGGATTTTGATATGTTTGTCTTCGTTTCGATATCTAGAAAAGAAATTAAAACATTGACAGAGTCATCAGAATTTTCTGGCACTCCTTCAAGTCTGCGACACGGACAAGATAATGTCTCAACAATCAGCAAAAGTTGCTAAAGAGTTCATTTTTCACCCATCTTCGTTATAAATACCTTATAGTGAAGCGAATTGTCCTAAATACACATACATGACAAAATGATAAGGACGACGAAGATTTTCTAATTCATCGTAACTAAACTCAAACAATAGATTGATTGTTCAAAATAACAAACAATGGATTGATTGGCAGTTTGCCAGTGAGTTGGTCTATACGGCACGTAGAAGTTAGAACTCTAGAAGTCAGCAATTGTAAGGGAATTCCGACTTTCCCATCCCTCATCTCTCCCATTTATGCAAGTATCAGGGATTCCATACACGCTTTTGGATGAAAAGAAAAACCCGGCATTCAGCCTGGGAGAGAATTCGGACAAGTCACGAGGACTTCCTACTTACATAACACTAAGAACCAAGCCACCTCCTTTCTGGTTGTCACTCTTTCGAACGAGAAATGTACCATCTGGCTGAAGCTGCAGTTTTTCCGATGCCGTGTGTCTGTTCATCAGACCCACGTACCTTTGAATAAAATTAACATGATGTTAACTGTGACATCAATCACACGTAAATCATGATATTTCTAACTTTATGATGAAATTAGTTTCCATAACACAGTCTATTAAAATCCTAAATGTTTAGATCGCTGCAGTCCTCAGACATTGCAAAAAATCAAAACTCGGTCTTTGCATAATTGCCTGAATTGGGTGAAACGCCAACTTACCAGGTACAATTTCGTAGCACTCCTTTGACATCGGGTGCTTCTTCGTTTGAAGGTCTGGCGAAGAACAGAAAATTCATTAACTTTCAACAATTGCTTATACTATTTTCATACAACTTTTGAATGTGATGAATAGTAGAGCTGCTGTTGCATATCGAGATCCATCTTTTTTCGCAATATTTTAATTCAACGTTCAATAGGTAAGCAAAGGTTCTAATTGGATTATCAGCATAAAACGTGGCTGGTTGACGGGAAAAGTCAGAATAACAAGCTTATAACATGAAACTTACTTCGTCTTTATTTCGTTTGGAATGTAAGCTCCTGAAGGTTTATCTAAAAAAATGAATCATCGAATTTGCGTCACAGTGGAATGAACAGTTAGAATTGATGCCTTTATGTTTTTAAAGGCGTTATCATTACTTATGACGTATTGATCAACAGTTTCTGTCTGGGCCTAAAAGTTAATAGCATGTGTTTTTCGTTTGTGGGTCGTAGCGTTTGTGGGTGTTTGAAATTACAAAATGCGTTTCCTTTTAGAGTCAAGGACAGTTAACAGAAATAAAGTTAAAAAAAGATTGTTCTAAGACCCAGCTAATAAAATAACGATGTTCTTTATGAACTAAAAAATTCGTCCCAAGTTGAGATTACATACAAAATTTCATTTTAAACATTCTGAATCTAAATCTTGTTGAAATCAGAAGAGATCCTTTTCTTGTGATAAAAGTTGGTTTTGCATTCAGATAATATCGGGGTCGAGCATAAGATAAAAAATGGAATGGGGAATTGGAGAGGGGGGGGGGCTATTCTTCAAGTTTGTGGACAATCTATACATCTTTGCGAAATTCAAAGTACTTTCCCATTATTCTATTTTCAGATAGCAGATAGAGCTTTAGTTTTTGTGAGGCATAGTCACATCAAACGAAATGCGGTTTATGGATCAAGGTTCGCGCTATGACATGAAATTCACTTACTGTACTTAAAGGTAATATGTAACGAGATGAGAGCAAAGAAGTCCTTACGTTTTGTGCTCCTGTCGAGACAGTCTCGAGTTTTCTCGATGCAACCGTAGTGAACGTTGTTACTACACGCTAAAAATTAAAGAAACTAGCGTGTTTAAACGTTACAAAAATGTTTAAAATTTACAAAATATAGTGGAATGAAGCAGTAACAGAATGGCTCGTATATTTAAGCAGTGAAGATCGTGTAGCATAAAAAAAATTCTAAAAACTGAAGTTCTGAGGAAAGTTTTTCAAAATTCAATGTGCTGCTGTTTAAGTTGAAAATACAGGAATGCACGGTTGCAGTTAGGAAACACTATAGTTCGATTAACAGCTAAATTGCCTTATCTTGAAAAACAAATCGTCTTGGCAAGGTAAAGTATGTTTTTAAGGACAGATCTGATAAAAAATGACATAATTCCATGTACTCTAATATTGGAATGGAACTGAAACTTGTACCAACCTGGACAATGGTAACCTTGGCTAATTAGACCACTGTTAAAATAAAGAAAGAAAAAGTTATTAGGACAGAAGGTATGGTTGTTCATGATACCAAAAAATGCACATTAATTAGTGTTACTATAAACTAATCTGTTATATAACGATCGTTGCCGTTAACTAACTCCCAGTTATCAACCTCTGGAAAGACACAGCGGTAAATTTCTCTTGGCTGAGAGTAGCGTAAGCAGAGGTGGGCTTAAAAGAGCAAGGACATTAAACAGAGAATGTAGCTATACGAAAAATATGCAAATGTTCTCAGTTTTTATGTCAAAACTGCATGTTGTGAAGTCAGTATATTTCGCAGCCCAGGCCATTATGGGGGATTCCTACTCGTCCCAGTCTTCTTACGTGTTATATTCCCGCCCTATCTTGTAAGGTTAAGTTTTTTGAAGAAGTGAAGTTACGATAAAGTCACGCTACAAGTTTATGATGGGCTAACAAGTTAGGTTTACGTTATAGTTGTATATAGCCACGTTTTGTATATATTTATAAATAAAATCAACGATATGGAGTTTCATTCACGTCTACGCTCTACCGAAGCTATGTTCAAAATATTGCATGTACAGTCTAGGCTTTGAAGGAATAATGCTTACAACAGAAAGAAATAAAAAAGAAACAAGTAAAAAACGCTTGAACCGACGAAAGACCGATAAAAAAGATACAATTAAAAAGATAGAAATCCTTGGTAGAAATGGATACTGTAACCCTGTCCAGGGAACGGCCCTAGCAAACTGCCACTGTCTTGAATTTATACTGTGAAAACATTCAAGTCATGCCTGACGTCATTTTGTTAACGTAATAGAGGATTTCATGTGATGCCATGACGACAGTTCGCAGAATTTTTAAGAAACTCAAGACATTTCCTGCAAACTTAAACTAGAAATTATAAAGTTTTGCTTAGCTTACCTTAAATATTTTTCACAAACTGTACAGCGATTAGGACCATTAAAAGTCGTCAGCTCAAATTTATGACGACCTGGCAGAAAAAAGTATTGAAATAAGACAATTTGTAGATCTAGTGTATGCCAATTCATCATCTATAGAGTACCAAAGTGTGACGTCACCAAAAATCTTTTTTTAGAGTTTCTTGAATTTGTCCGCATAAGCCGAAAGAACGGCAAAAAATACCTCTCATTGCGCAAAATTAGCTAGATATGTTCCAAACTGGGCGAGAGATATGGCCAATGAAAGATTTCAAGTTTGCTAACGGATTACTGTTATTCTGATTAAATATGTACGTTGCGTGTGGTACTTCATCCAGAATAGCAATAATATAGTTAGCAAATAAATCTAGTACCAGAATGAAAATACAATAGTTTGGTTGTTAAAAATCAAAATATAATTATCATAATTTAACAATCAAACTATTTTATTTTCATTCTGGTACTAAATTTATTTGCTAAATATATTATCGTTATTATTGTTAATTTGGCCTGGTTCATAAAGTTATGAACCAAGATAGAGGTTTGATGAGGCAAGAGCCTGAGCTAATGTGACCATATCTCAGCCAATTCGTAATGCCTTTAACGACAATTATTTACGTGCAAGGGTCGTTGTTGAAATTTTCAGAATTGTTTTGGGGTGACAAAATATTTGGCAGATATTCTGCTAACTAGAACGGCCACTGCTTTGAAGTACACATTAAAACAATCGAAACATCAAGGAATCTCGTGCAACCTATTTGTTCACTCAAGAATACTTTAGTCATATGCTTTTTACA
Organism: Rhopilema esculentum; assembly: GCF_013076305.1. The sequence goes on from NW_027020025.1 coordinate 15,401,075, forward strand.
TTAATAAATTCACTCACCTCCTTTAAATCTCGGAAGCTGTACAGCATCGCTATAAGGAGATAATCAAAACCTGTGAGATTGTTTGCTCCTTTCGATCACTAATTATATGAACATGCAATGTAGCTAAAATATCTAAATCTTTGGTACCACAAATCCTCTGTTTATAACCCCGACCATAAAAAAGCTTTCACTTCTTGAATGAAGGGGGGTAAAAAGGGGGCGCTAAAAAGGAGGGCTAATTTGATGTTTACCCTTATTAATAAGAAAAATAATTTTAGAAATTTGTTGTCTTCATGAATCTATATGGAGACGAGGAAATGGTTAAAAAAGTCTTGAATTTTCTCTATCTTCTCGTGAAATTTGAATTCTATATGTAATAATTATATTGTTTTAGACGGGCTTAAAAAGATGAGACATTTATATTCCACTTGGCTGTTGGGCGTATGTTAGTGGGAGTTTTCTAAAAAAAGAGTTCAGATAGCCATGATTGAGCATTCATTCGCTAAAGAGGAATATCAAACATCCAAGATCTAATTAAAATATTAAATACACCTAGGATTTTGCTGGATTCCGAGTAATCGCCATAACAACAAATTGAGTCGGAGTAGAGAGAGTCACATGATGAATAATTCAATATCAAATTCGAATAGATTTACTCACATGCACATTTGTAGCTTTGTAACCCAGGCATCCTTCAACATTTTCGATGTCACAAACATAGTACAGTTGATTGTTTCCGTCACTGCCAACGGGAAAAATTATAGTCGATATAGAAAAGTTCAACAGAGCTGTATCCGACTTTAAATATAGTCTTACTATGAATATAACATAGACTGTTAAGAGCTCAAAAATCAGAGAATATATAGCGACTATCTGGGCGTTGACCGACGAATTAATATTCCCATAAGAATTGGATTCACGGTAAGTAGGGCTGTTTTCCGGGACGAAAATAGTTAAATCTGCCCGTTCCTAGGAAGTACTGTTGCTTCCATATTGGAATTCCGAAAAAGTCCTGGCTCGGATTATTGAAACTGCCTGTTGATCCGGACAGAGCTAGATCTATTAGCCTGATGCTGACGGAAGGCCAGACAGTGTTGGACCGCAGTCGGGCGATCACCTTTTCAAAGTTTTACCACAACATTAAAACAAACAATGGATAATCTTTTTCTTAAAATTAAAACATGGAATTGAAACTAAAATTACAAACAATGCAACAAGCTAGCGAAAATAGATTTTTCGCCTTGAGAGAATTTTCCTCTCTTCAAAATAACCCGAATACTTGTGGAATTTCAGCGCATTTGCGGAGCCACAAAATGTACGGATGTGAAATCAAACATCCCTGAAGGCAAGGAAACGCTGTCTACATACCCATATCTTCTACAAATGTTTATAATTTAAATTATAACAACTCAAATGTTTCCTATCCGGACTCCAGCTGACAAAACTTTTGATATTAAGTCCATTTAGATATAAAGTTGATTCAAAATAAATTCAAAATGTATCGAACCTTCATCTCCACTGTCGGCTTGCATGTTCCAGCAATAGGCCAACTAAAGGAAAATGAATTCAAGATCAGAATAGACAGAAAAATCATCAAAAATCAACTACAGTGACTTTGAGTTCATCTTGTTTAAGCTCGCTATTTGTTACAATTTGGTCATTTTACCTCCAGAATACGAGGCTTAATGGCAGGTTATGTTGTCCAAACAGTTCAAAATGGTGGACTTCGAAACATTTTGATGAAAAACAGGGAATTTCAAATGGTTCTACTTTCAGAACTAATTGGGATATTCATTTGAAATATTCGATTTCTGTTCATTCCATAGTTACCTACATTTACAAAAAAATCAACAGAACCTTAGAGGAAGGACGAAATGCTTGTCCGATTGTTATAAAATGACCCCATCAAAACGCCTAGCAAAATGCATTGCCATCTATAGACCACATTTACTGCCTATTAAAAGGAACTTCATGTAAAGTATTCACCATTTAACCAATCGACACAAAATGTACAGACGATTACAAAGTTTTGATTTCAAAGGCAGATCCCAGCAACAGGCTTAGTTTAAGCGCAAGGTTAATCAACAAGATCGCAAAAAGACGAGCAAAACCCTTGATCTAGAGTTAATATTATTTTCCCGGCAGACATCCATTATCATACTTTTATCTGAGTCTACAAGTCTACGAGCCTACAAGCTGACCCATTCCTAGAAAAGTTTATTCTCAAGTTGCACCAATTGCAAGATGCCTTTCCGCTTTCAAAAACCTAATCCCAATCTTTTTTCATGAAATATTGAAGCAAGCATCAAGTTCTTTGGCTTTCTGTAATTACAACAACCCGCCAGCACGTTTTGGCATCAAATAAAAATTCATTCAGGTTACGCTGCCTATATTGCGCAAATAAGGAAATGAGTCTCTGCTACCCCTCATTCCAGCTTTTGAATCTTATGTTTTTGATGTTACAGTGGTAGCGCCAACGGACTACAAGGCAATAGCGATGCTCAATTTGTGCAAATCCATTTAAAAATCTCACGGCCCAATTTCTAGTAATCTGTTCTTGAGCTCTTTGTGTCTCCTTGGATAATCTTTCAGATCCCTCAACTCGCACCGGGTTGAGAAGTCTTTCCTTTATGTTTGCAAAATTTCCAGTTTCCGTGTTGAGAAATTGCCCTCGAAGTATAACGTGAACGTTAACGCCAAAATTAATGAATTTTCTAGAAGTCGGGTTGAAGCTCAAAAAAGGCAAACTCAACCCGGGCTGAATTTCTCATATGATTGGTCTGTAAATTCAAACCACCACTGTGTTTGTAAATTAATGTAAGCAGATCTTTTCCGTTTCAGAGATCAACTTAAAAGGGTTCAACTTAAAACAGAAAAATTAATATTAAAATTAATATAAATAAATTAATTATTTCAACTAAATTTCCACATTAAACTTACTTTTCCCCTCCCTGAATCCGAAGTTTCAGCATCAACCTTGAATCTTTTCAAATTGAGTTTTTCTTTAATTTCGTAGGTATCTCTTTGATTTTTGCAAAGAAGAAGGAACTTGTCGAATAGAAATGCGTAACGTTTTGAAGTCCTGAAAAAAGGAAGAGTACAATTGCTATAACTGTTTGAGACTTCCTCGATAACATATTCGTTTTGAAACGACTATAAACGATTACGTGAACACGTATATTCATACTTTTAACTTAATCAAAATAATTGTTCTACCGGTCTTTCATATAGTGCTCAATGCCGGTTTGGTAGGGCTGTATACGTTTTTGAGGATAGGACCGGTTATCCGTTATACACATGGTCAGAGAGTGAATGATATATCAATCAATATTTTAACAACACAACTTAAAATCCAAGATTGAAACGAATGCCCTTTTGAAGTTATATGAATAATGTACAGCTTCGTTCTAATGCTTCGAGGCGGCAACATATCTTGACCTTGATGATATTTAACGACAAAATGTGAACAGCGGAATAAATGTTTCAAAATACGTGATCAAAATACCATTAAAAAGTCGCAGATTACAACGAGGATTACGGTTCACCCCCTTCTGATTTGATTGAGCTCTCTGAGTCTCGATTGCACGCGCCCCTTCATGAAACTTTGCCGCTTCTCTGTTGGCAAATTAACTCATGGAGATGGTTAATTTATCCATCCAACCAGATAGTTACACAGATGCCGCATCACAAGCATCAAAATGGGGTGGGGGGGGGGGTGGGGGGGGGGGGTAAGGCTTAGAGTAGAAAAAGCTTGGTTAGACAACAATATAGGTTGACGATAAGTGCGAGGACCATGGGCTTTAAGTCTGCTTTTGACACGACCCCCGATATAACTCTCCAACATCTTTCCCCTTGGATAGGCAAAGAACAATAGAAATTGAACTCGGATCGTCCACAAAACTAATGTTTAGAGAATAAAATGAGCGATTGGGAAGGACACATAAAGTTATCACAGAAACAAGAACCAAAATACTATTTAAAATCTTAAAATCAATGTCCTTATGCATTAGGGGCGAAACAAACGTATTTTAAATACAATGTCTACAATTTTTTTTAATGTACTTATTTGTAACATGTACACACATTTGAAATAGCTGCAACGAAAATTTTCATAATTTTTTGCAATTTCTGAAGTTATATGTTCGTCTCTTTTGATTTGATCATTTGGTCATTTGATCATCAAGTTTATCATTTGAGAATGAAAAAGAACCTTAAAAACAATCAATTCTTTGGAAAGGAGATGCATTTTTAATGGATTTCACAAGAAAATAGTCAGTTTTATTACAAAGAGCACTGGGGAATTTCAGAAGGCGCACTAGCTGGATCTCACTGTTCCAAATCATGCGATCTAAAAGTAATTAAACCCAAAATTGAAATCCAGTTAGCAAATCGAAAAATTCATCGACTTACGCTTTTTTGTTGTCATCATTGGTAAACCTGACCTGAACTTCGCCATCATTAAGGAATCTCCCGTACTCGTAAACACGTTCCTGAAGTTTTGAAAGAATAGAATTTAGGTAGATCTTCAATATTCTTTATCCATAAACCAGTCTAGAGAATTCAGTGTTTTAAAATTGTCCCTTAAATAAGGAAAATTACAAAAATATTCTACATCTTTAGTCAACAAAACATGACACTAAGGACGATAAGAAATTACGATTTGCGGAAGACTGCATATAGTGTAACAAGATCATATTGGAATTTGTGTTTTCATTCTAACTCGTAGAAAAATATAGCTATTTCTTTTATCCGATGTGGCCAATCTGTATCAATAGGACATTTGGGAAGCTGCCCCTGACAGCAATGGGATGGTATTAATTCCTTTCAAAATTTCATAATGAAATTTGAAATACAGGGTGAATCTTCAAACACATTTCAAATCACAGTAAGGATATTGAACAATTTCTAACATAAATTTATTATGAGATAGCTTACATTCTGACAAGGGTCATCTTTGACGCTGAGAAAGAAAAAAGACAGTATCAATATCAGTTTGAGCGATGCAGAAGAAAAAGAACGCCCATTGCCAGGGAGGCACCAGGGAGCAGGCAGCTATAGTCCCCCCCATTTTGCTAAAAATGTAAAGAATTGAGAAATTGACAACCAGTTTTAGCCCCCCCCCGCCCAACCCACATTTCCCAACGCTCCGTAGCACCTTTCCTTTGCAACTAGATGCATAGATGCTGTACCATTTGGTTAACTTCTATGGCCTCTCCTGGCAAACACTGAAATCCCATTTTACAAGCTTATCTAATGAATTTTGACCTGCTTATCATGAAATAACCTATTTGGGTTTTAACCTTTTACAGGGTTTTTCAATTACAATCTATTGCATCTAGACGATTAAAACTGTTCAATGAGGAAAGGACATTTCAGTGTTCTGACACATTGATTTGACGTCACACACTGTTTCGCATGACCTTGCCTTTAAATATGGGATTATGAATTTGTCGCCGGCCACTGACAAGATATACAAATCAAGTGATAGCGCTTGTAGTTCTTTTGTCTTCAAATATATGCCTAAACTTTCAAAAATATAGAAAAATGAAGTTCTCGGTTATTTTCTTATACCAGTAAAGCAAACGAAAATTTTCTAACAGTTAAAGCAAAAAAAACTTGAAGGAAGGGGCGAAGAACTAGCGAATCTACAAATAACTTCTAAACGAATGGCAGCCAACCTGTGCTTAAAGAATTTGTTAAAAAGAAAATAAAAAAATCCTTGGCAAAGCCGAAAAGCCATAACAAAATTTATGGGTAACTTTGACAAACCTTGCTTCTATTTTTGCAATTTTTTTCTTCATCTCGTCATCTTTTTTATACATGTTAATATAATAAGCCACGTCCTAAAAGGTATATTTTAATGAATCAATTAAATATTTTTTGAAAATGGCTTTGAAAAAAGCAAACATTTTACAACATACTAAAAGCTTTTTCGTCTGACACTCCTCAGAGCATAAAACGTCAGAATCAGGGTCCGAAAGAACACGATGAAAAATATATACCCAGTTGTGGATCGAAATAGGCCAATCAGAAAAACGCAAGCACAAGACCGGTATAGTTGACCAATCAGTGCCACGAGCCTAAAAAAAATTACCACTGGAGTCCAAGAGAGAAAACGAACTCCTTCTGTCTACACAATGGCAGCTTTTTCATTTGTATGTAGTTGATCTACATACAAACGAAAAAGCCGCCATTGTGTTAATACTGTAGCGAATCTTGATTTGGAATACTGTCATGGTTTGCAAACTGGCTTTAATCGTACAGTGATTTCGCGACAATATGCAAGCACAATAAAGGATACAGAGGGCTCTTTATTTAATCTGACTTTACCAGGATGCTTAGTAAAACAAATAAAAAATTGAATAAAATCAGTTACTGTTTACTGAACTCGTTGTCCTGTGATTTTCATTTAATTGTGTATTTCGTCATATATAGTGTGTACGGTTTAATAAATTTCTTGACAAATGTTGTATTATACTGATATTATGATATTGATCCTAGAAATTATGTATATAATGTAATGAAAAAACCACAATAAAGGAATAAATCAAATAATTCATTAGCGTTACAGCGAAGATATCAAAATTCACCTCCATGGCTTCAAGGGCCTTTTGCGTCAAGGCCCTGTCCGGGTGGTCGTGAGGGGTATCTTTCAAAAGCCCCTGAAATAGAGGTCAAAACAGCTTCTTTAAGCAAATGAACCTTCATCTAGCAAATAAATCTTTCCGATGATATCACTATAAATAGATCTAAAAAATACTAACAAACGCTTGATATAACTTTAAAAAACATGCAATATGTTTGGGCTTTTGCTGACACCTATTTTCATTGGAAGATTGAAAATAAAGAGACGAAGTAATCAATTAAATCTATTCACGCATTATTGAAAAGCAAATTTTGAAAATACTTTTTATGAAAAAAAGTTATTGAAATGCATGGCATTAGCGATTCAATATTTTGGGTGTGGCCTTTGTTCCAGTAGATTGCTGGTGCCTTGACCTTCTATTCAACTTTGCTCCCAGTCACCTCTGGTTGTGGTAAAAGGTTCGTTAAACATACAGCGTTAAAGACTATAGTATATATAGAGCATACAAGAATCTGCATGCGATGTGGACCAAAACAGTCATGTGTGCTCGATTCTTACCTTTAAGAGTAAAGGATACTTCAAAATTCTTTGAAACGGTACAATAAGCTGCTCATGAAGTGGAAATTTCCTCTTAGAATTTCTCTGACATTCCTGCAAATGGATACTGATATTTGAATCTGCTAATTCTATATTGTTATGATTATTATTATAACCATCTTTCAAAACTCAACCTGCAATTATGAGTACATGTATATAGTAGAAAAATCTAGCTTTGAGACGCCTAAAAATTGAAGAACTTGATAAAGCTAATCTAATGGAGTATATCAGTTTAAGGAACAAACGAAGGATCGGTTAAGACATTGTGGTTACTGTATCACTGTTACGGCTTTTGGCAAGCATATAAAGTTATAACTTCACCATTTTTAGTTAATAATCATGTATGAGCCCAAAAAAAATTTATATGTGGAGGGACAAAAAATGCAACAATTGTGTGTCAAGTTAAAAAAATAAACCGAGAAGAGCTGTAAATCCGAGTTTGATCAGTAAGGTTACATATTGATGATTATAACTAGTAAAATAAATTCTTTGACTAAGTCATGAGTAAATGGTAACTGCATACATTCCAGAAAAAAGATTAGCTTGTTCTGTCAAACAAAATGGCACGAGAATCTCAGTTCTCAGAATAGTCTGCAGCAGGGAAACATTTCACAGTGATAAATATTTACAAAAGAACTCCAGGCAGCAAAACATACCTCGACTAATTGATTAAATTTGGAATCTTTGCAGAGTTCAGTGACCTGTTAGAAATAACGAAGCAACAGGTAAATAAGGAAAATTAACTTTCCAATACTTGGACTGGCAACCTTTTAATTTTTGGGCAGAATACGCTAGGTAACTGCATTTTACAAACCACATCGTTTCATTTAAAGCAATAAAATATCTAAAGAAAAATTATTTTTAGTTTGAAAATGGCTTTGAAAAAAGCAAACATTTTACAACATACTAAAAGTTTTTTCGTCTGACACTCCTCAGAGAATAAAACGTCAGAATAAGGTTCCGAAAGAGCACGATGAAAAATATATTGTTGTGGATCGAAATAGGCCAATCAGAAAAAACGCAAGCACAAGACCGGTATAGTTGACCAATCAATGCCGCGAGCCTAAAGAAAACATTACCACTGAAGTCCAAGAGAGAAAACGAACTCCTTCTGTCTAATCCTTTTGAATGGATGGAAGGGCTCTCCCAGGTTTGATGGGACTTCCCGAAATCAGGTTTATAATTGCTTTAATCGTCCTGCAAATCTTGTATCCCATTCCCAAATACATACTAACTTTTGTAACGAACGTTCTAAAAGCGCTGCTTGCAAAATGTAAGTGATCGCAAACTAACATGTAAAAAGGTACAAAATACTTCGTGTAGCTTGAAAATAAAAGCATGAATTACTTCCAGGAGGCTATCGCTTACTTTTTATAATTTTGTTATTTGAGATTTCAATGAATTTCAATAGCAAAAGATCACGAACGTCAAAAATCACTAAAAATCTGCTACCAAGCCAGATCTTTCTTGCTGCCCTTATGCTTCTCATCCCATGGATTTAGGGGCTATAGGGTGTCCGCGAAGTGGGCTTTATTGAGACGTTAAGTTTATTATGCGATGGTCCATTTTGACTTTAATTTGACTTTGCCGAAAACAATTTCAAACAACTCGGTTAAAGTATTTTATAAAGAGTGTTTACATGGAAATAGATAGTAAGTAAACTCCAGAATAAAATAGCTGTGTCTCACGTGCTGTTGAGCTTCTTGCATATTTGAGCAGTAGTATGCATACTCCAGAAACCTATCAGCCTGAAATACAGAAAGACAGAATGACGAAATAGAAATAAATTTGTAAATTTAGTCTTCAAAAAGATGGGAAATACAGTTATAATTCCGATTAATCAAATCCTCCATTACCCGAACTGTTTGCATTCCCCCTTCAAAAATACCCAACACATTTATCCAAAACTCGTCAACTCGACCATTAAATAACTCGAATTTGTTTTGCATTGCTCTTGGACCTTTCAAAATACTCTAATCCTTCGTTAACTCAAACAAATTTTATCATTCCCTTGAAAGTTAGAGATATTGAGATTACACTCTACTGCTGTTACAAAAGTAACCGTTGCATTACAGATATGCAAAACCCTTGCAATTTAGCAAGCAATGCGTTCTGAACAAAATAAAAACGAACTTATAAACTTATAAACTTATAAACGAACTAATGACACAGTATCTTGGCGAAATTTCAAACTCACCGCCATATAAAAAGACCACATCACAATGAAATAAAACATTATGCAGACAAAGTTATGTTATATGCTGCATACACCCTTTTTAAAGTGAAACGCCTATCCGAAAAGTGCATTTTTACTTACAAAATCAATGAAGCTTTGCAAATTCAATCCAGCTTCCCTAGGCTTTAAAAGTCTGAAAAATTCGTAGTGTAGTTTGTAGAGCGTCTAGAGTGAGAAAAACATATTAAATGAGAAATATATTTTGTTTAGTTAAGAAAAGACAAATAGAAAGGATAAAGACCAATGAAAAAGTTGAAACTACCTCTGTATTCATGAAAATGATTTCTTTGTCTTCTTTCTTCAAAAACATCTTTAATGGTCCAATGAAAAACTGCAAAATTCAAACATGACATTTAAAATTCGACTTCAAAATTTAATGAATCAAGACCTGCGTTCATGAAATTATCATTTACTGATTATCTGGACAAAACTGTGAACAAAATTTTAAAAATCTTTGAAACATCTTAGCCAGGAAATATCAAATCAAACAGTGTCAAGTAATAAGTGATTCTTGGACAGAAAAAAATATTCAAATTTATATGAATATCAGAGACATCAGAAAGGGAGATAACAAAAACCCAACAGACTGAAAATAACCCCTTTTGTTCACTTCTCCAAGCTATCCACATTGATGACCTTAGCACTGACAGAAGCATCCCCTGGTCAAACTCACTGCCCAGTCAATGAAGCTATACAAGACATTTTAGAGCTTCCCTGCTATTGCGATTTTCAACATTTTATCATTTGGCACTGACAATCGATTGATTGAACAATAGGTTTCTAACGAGTGATTATGTTTCTAGCCAGAGCTCATTATAAAATATTTTGTGCCTGCAAGCGAAAAGCCGAAGTAAATGTGAATGCAACCAAAATAGGTTGCACTTTATGGTCAGGATTGCTAAACTGCGCTGAATCTGTTTTTCGCTGAAACATCAGTTACGCCCAGTACTGTTCCATAAACTTATGTTTATCAAAAGCAGATACCATATCAATATCATCACGAACTACAACTGCATGAAAAACTGAACAAATAGCATAAAAATTGCTGAGAGCGATATGAAAGAATGTGGCCCATTAGAAAGGAAATGAAGTTCGATTTAGTTTTTACGTATCTACGGGTGTTTTGGCTTGTCAAGCAGTCCTGTAGGCATTATCGATTTCATCAAATAAAGCCATCTTCATTAAAAAAAGGCTTTCCAATATCTTAAATCCTTCACTTTAAAAAAAACAGGCATTTTGTTAGATTTTTAACATCTTTTAACAAAGTTGGTGATTTCGGGACTTGGTTTTTGCTTCATTTACAAGGGTTACAAAACCTTCCAAATTACCTGGTTTTTTCATTTCAAAGTAATAAATCTTCGCCTTGAGAGAATCTTTTCCCAAAAAGTTTTGTTCAAAATATTTCTCACTCAATACCTAGTGACTTTCTACCAAATTCGGAAGTCCGTTGGAGTTTATAAATCCCATAAGGTTTAAATGTGAAATTTTTTTATCTCAGAAAATTGAAGAGTTAGGGGCATTTTTATTTTGCCCTGATACATCGGACATACACACTTAAACTTTTACTTTATTTCTCTTACTTTGAACAATGCTATAGTTAAAAGATACCATGCTTGATGACTTAAGTTAAAAGAGGCATGCTTGCTGCAACCTTCCATCCACGAATGAGTTCTACAAGTCATTACATAATACCCAGAGAAAAGCATCTTGGAGTTGCGAATGATCTCTCTCATCAAAAGAGAATAGATAGTAAGAAACAAGCAGCCAACTTGACTTTGTAAGCTTTATACTCAATAAAAAGCCACTGGATAGTAAGAAGATCCGAGAAAGAAGGCTGCATCATTTTAAAAGGCAAAACCTGAAATATTCTGGCAAAAATATATCTATGAAAGGTGCAATAAGTTGCACAAAATTGCACAAAACAGCTTTTAAAACGACAACCCGTGTTTGCCACTAAAACTTTTGTCTATGATCAAAATGATTTGGATCGATATTGGTGATGCAGAAACATTTTAGTAGCAGGCTGCCAAAGTGTATTTTTATCCAAGAGGGAATTTTTAATGATGACAAAAACTCTGCATATGTGACAAGACTGCTTGATGGTCCAATTACCCTAGCTTCGCATATGCACATAAGCCCTGTTTACACTACACAAACTAACCTAGGTTCGCCCCAGGTTAAAACTAACCCAGGTTGGATTTTTGTAGTGTAAACGCAAACTAACCCAGGTTCGCCCCGCGTTAGTCAACCCATCTCAAAAGGTGGGTTCGCCCTAGGTCGAACCTGGGTTAGTTTAGATAAAGTGTAGTGTAAACGCAAACCTGGGGCGAACCTAGGCGCGTAGTGACGGAAATGGCGCCAAATGCAAAACGAAGCAAAGCGCGAATCCAGAATTCTCTGATTGTACGAAGCCCACACTGGGAATAATTGCTTTTAAAGTCGATTTATTTTATTCTGTAAAGTTCACAAACAATATACACGTTGACCGCCGCAATTTTGTTTATCATCGCCTTCAATTTGTATATGTTACGCATGCGTCGATATCAAACTAACCCAGGTTCGTCCTTGATTCCGTTTACACTACAAAGTCGACAGTTTCCAGTGTAAACACATCAGGGTTCGACCCGGGTTACTTTTAACCTAGTTAGAACCCAGGTTAATTTGTGTAGTGTAAACAGGGCTATGGAATAATTTGTTTTTATAAATGAATGTTGACTTACATCTTTCATAACACTAAGGGCGTTGACATAATTTTCTTCAGTCTGTAAAATTTCATTGATAATGTGGCTTCTTTTATCAGGAAGAGCTGCAGGTTCCCTGGCTAGAATTGCTTGCTGACAAAAACAAGAAACATGTAAATCATCAAAAGAAAGTAAAAAACAAATACATGACTTGCAATGTTATAAAAAATTAAATAAAAGAATAGTCAAAATATGTCAACTTATGTTTAATAACTACAAAACACAGTTAATATAACAATGCACATTAGCATAGAAAACTAATAGGAAAACAAATTGATATAAAATCTGTAGAAAATTGAAGGCACTATTGTTAAAAAATAATATATCTCTATTCAAACAAAATACTAAATTCATTTAACAGATGACAAGATTCGCAAATTTATGTCAAAGAGTAGAAAAGCTCTTGATTAAGAAATAATAACCAGACAGTCATAAAAATTTAATATGATGCATATGGTACAAAAGAGATTGATCAAAATGTCTCACACTCTGTTTCACACATTTCACAATGTCATCATAGATTTTTTCATTTTCTGCAACAGTTACAGGATCATATATATTGTAAATATCATCTTCCTCTTCATCAAGTTTTGCTCTTCCACTAAAGATTTAAAAACAGTAGGCTATTAACTTTTATCCTTAGTGCTCATTAAATCATATATGCAAAAATACAAAACAGTCAATTTCTTTAAACAGCTACCACACAGCATGCTGGTCACGAAACAGCCTTCAATTTTAAATAAGAATTTACACCTTGTGCACACCTTGGCACCCGCTACATTTCTGTGAGAAGTGTGGTTTATTGCAAATCTTATCAAGGCTATGACTATTTACTATAGATTACCACCCTTACAGTAAAATTCTTAGGCCCTGCTTAAACTATAGAATTTCCATTTCACATTGTATGTATATTCCTAATTTGACACAAAATTTTTTTGCCTGTATACATGTTACCTTATGCATTTCATTTGGGATTAGGGGCACTGTTTACATGCGTACGCTGAGGCGCACCAGAATGCTATATTGCATAGGGTTTGCCTTTGTTTTATGGACTCTGAACAGCAGTCTTTTCATTTGATCAAATTAAACCAGATGTGTATTGATGTGCATTGATGTGCAGATGTGCATTTGACCAGATGTGTATTGGATTGGTTTCATCCCATAGTATAGCGTTTTCATTTTGAAGATGAAAACGGTATAAACCATATCAGAGTAGATAGTTTTTGTGCAAAAAGACAACAGATCTAGTACAAAACCAATCGACATGAAATGAAAACTGTATCGTTCAAGCAAGGCCCCATTCACTGTGCCTCTTTTATTCTTATCTGTCTACAGAGAGGAGAATGCCTGCTTTTGTGCGTTCACACTGCTCACTCATAGAAACAGAGTAAAAAATGTCCGTATTTGTGTTATACCGTTCACATTTTGTAAATATTTAGAGGGTTTTCAAAAACCTCTGTTTTTTGTATACCATTGATCCAGTTTGTTTTAAAAAAACTCTATTTTGGAAGATCTCTACTTTTGATAGCATTTCAAAAACCCTCTGTTTTGTGTCATTATTGTGCCATTTTTGCGCTTTCTAATAAAATCCTTATATTTCATTTGCATAATACAGCTCTCTGAAAAAGAAAACCTGTACCCTTGTGAAAAATAAATAATTTAAAATGATTGACTTATGATGATAATGTTTTGATCATGATCGATGGTATTCATAAAATGGAAGGTATGACTCATAAAAGCCCTTGCTTGTAATTAATAGCAAAAACAAACAAATCATCAATTACTCATGACTATACCAACTGAACAACAATAGCTGTCAGGTAAACAAAAATTAGTTGATAATGACTTACTGTGATGCAACAGCATCCTCCAACCGTGAATAAATCTCTCTATCATCATCATAGTGGTAGTGGTGCTGAGGTTGCTGAACGCTGTTTTCTGGAGGAAATGGCCTAAAATAAAAGCAAAGACAAAATAACATCAGCAACTTTTGGTTCCCTGAAACTTAAGCACAACTTTTCAATTAACTATAGTTGTTTATATCAAAATGATAATTATGTTCAATTCAGTTCAGTTTCATTTTTAAAATTGCACTACATACAACTTCAATTTAAACTACATATACATATACAAAAAAGAACTACAGAAAAGAAACTTTAATATCAAATACAGGAGACAATAAAAACTAAATGGAAAAAAAAGTGTCTGCAGATGAATTTCTTAAGGAAGAGCTCTCTCAGAAGGTAACCTAATCAAGGAGAGAGCACCCATATTTAGCAATACTGTATAAAAATTGTTGGGATTCATTGTTTCATGGCTGTTTATAGCTAAAATAAATCATATTGTTAGTTTTGTTGTAAGATTAGTGGAGCATTTCTCCTTTGAGAAAAAATATATAATCTGCTTGATTGATAACACTTATAAAGATGGCCAGTACAAAGCTTTTTCTTCCTATTATCATCCAGGGCAGGCTTACATGCATCTAATTATACATATGCACTGGTATGATCTTTTGAATTTCAGAAAAGGGGTTATAAAAGGTCCTTTCTGCAGTCACAGACAACCGAAGGCCTGAATGTCATATCTTAAATATGCCACACCAAGAATCTTGCAAGTAGGTCTCCCAACAGATCTCTTTAATGCTGTGGCTTTGTCAAATGAAAACATTTGAATCAGAATTCCTGATAAAGCTAATCTAATAATGTGTAAGAAAAAGCAAAATTATCTCATAATCAAGGAGAATAAATAAGCTTTTATTTTCTTACTTTAGTCCCATTTGTGTTGCCAATGGTGATTTTGATAATAATGATAAACATCGAATAACCTAGCAATGGAGAAAATATTAAAGACATCTTTGCTTGCAGGTGATAATTGTGATAGCCCAGATTAAAAGATTTACTATGTATTTTGGACATAATAAATGCAAAGACCAAGATACCGGGGGGCATTTGCTCCCCAAAAAACTTAAGTAGCACAAGTAAACTACTTTTATTTTGTAAAATATGGCTGTTGGTTCACCTATTTATCACAGCTCGCCCCCCCCCCCCCAAATAAAAAGTTATTACTTGGTTTTTGAATAAATGTGATGGCTCAAGCTTTTGGTTCAGAGTTTGTCTTTCAATACAATCATCAGACAGCTTAATGTGATGGTTCTACATTTTTACAAAATAACTTTCTATTTTCTATCAGATCATAAGTTTTTTTATCTAAGATGCTCATCAAATATGGTATATGTAAATATATAACTCAAAGAAATAAAAAAATGTGATATCAATAAACAAAGTAACTACGATAACAACAAATGCATTGTTGCAATCAATATTGAATTTCCATCACAACACTAAGGTATTGATTAATTACAAACAAATTTTAGACAATATGTCATACTTTCAGTCAAAAACCCAAGATTCAAAATAATGTTTTTTATAAACAAATGTCAAATAAATGTTTTAAGCTCAAACTGTGATTACCTTGGCAAAATCAGACACATCATATAAGTCTCTTGGACTAAACAACTCTTGTTCTGGAATTTTGAAAGTGACTTTGCAGGCTTTCAAAAATCCACCGATATTCTTGTTGCAAAAGAACTAAAAATGGAAAATGTGGTTATAAAAAGTGCTAAATGAAAATCAAATAAAATTTAGACAGGAGTCTAGTTTCAAAACTAGAATTTCTGTAAACAGAAAAGTTTATGAGCATTGCAATGCAAGTTTGAAGCTTCAATTTGAAAAATGTTTGAATCAAAATTTAATCAAAACTTGCTACTGTATATTTTAGAATTATGTTGATTTCTATTATCTATGGCATTTATTATCTATATAAGTGTTCTAGAAATTAGAGTATTTATAACACATGACAAGTCATCGAAATTTTAGCTGATATAATAAATAAAAAATCTGATATGATAATCTTGAAGTTTGAAATATCTGCAAGAGTTGCATCAATATATAGCAACTATATTTTGTAATTTTGAAATTGTAATTTGTATTGAAATTTTCGCATCACTGTTTATGGTTGCAATAAATCTTTGATTAGTAATAAAATAGAAAATTTTTTCAATAAAAAGTTTTGCGAGGCAGCATGCCTGTTTAAGCTGTTAAAAATATTTACACAATTCTTGTCCTCCGTTCTGTTTTGAAGTTTCCCTGCCGGGGTTCGTTTAAAAATTGATTACTCCGGAAACCTGTTCTTTCCTAGTCTAATTTTTAATAGCTAGTCAATTTCCTGGAAAAACAAACAGCATCATTAACTTTTATGGTCGTTTTGTGAACTAGATGAGTTTACAAATCATTTTTCCCATAACTTCGAAACAGGAAGTAGCTACACGCAACATTCAAGTGTAGTGGCCTAAATTACAAACATTTTTATTAAACGAAGAAAAAAGCATAGCAGTTCTTAAAGTTTTGGCAAAATTCGTTATACAGTGTATTTTATATTGCGTCTTCAAAATCCACTAATCCCTTTCTTTAGCGCGCGGGACGCGCAGTACTAGATACATCTTCAGTATTTTATTGAAACAACGACCTACGGTGATCGTTGTCCTTTAATATTTCCAAACGTATTTTTTTCAAAAATGCTTTGTGGATGTCTATGCCAAAGGAATAACAAAATCGCCCTTTCTACTCACCGCTGACATGTGTGTCGCTCGTGTCAAATCCGTAACAGCCCCTCCTCTGATGTGGTTTGCAACTTCACATAAAATGACTCCATCACGAAGGGCTTGTACAAAGTCGATCAAATCACAGTCTGAATGAATTTTACTTGACAAAGGCACAGCCCCAGTGGAACTGAGCCATTCCTTCGCCATCTGCCATTCTTGAGCAGCCATTTTCTTACAGAAAACGAACAAAATCTAAAAAAACATTATATTCCTTCACCTCTCAACCTTCGGCTCCATTTGTCACACTGAAGTTCGCCTTACCAGGTACTCTATGTAAACATGAGCAGAATCTCTCAAGAAAACTGACGATCAGATCAGATGATCACAAACCGATCAATGGCAAATCGGCAAGCGCAAGGCAGTGCGTTCAAATAGGCTTAAAAATTTAAATATATCAGAGGCTTGAAAATATTCCATAACTGTATATTTTAGGAATTGCACAACAGATTCTAAACTACAGAGGGAGCAGGGAGCAGCAACTTGAAAAATTGCACCCTTATTTCTCCCCCCCCCTGCCCCAAAATGTGATAGGGGTTTTCAGGCACCGCTGAGCAGGGGGCGGAGAGGGCTTTAGCCACCCCCCACTTTTTGCAAAAAAATGCCAAATATTAAGTAATAAACTACCAATAAAGCCTCTTTTTATATGGTTTTAGCCCCCCCCCTCCATTTTTTTTAGACCCCCACTTTTCTCAACGCTCCGCGGTGCCTGGTTTTTGCAAATGAATGCATCCTGTCGTCAAAAAACTGGTATTTCGATAAGAATTAAGATAAAGATACGAAATATAAAGTTCCAACGTCTATCTTCCAATCATGTCATCTTCATGAGATCAAGCAAATCATTCTGTTACACAGAATTTAAAGTCATAGATTTTTGATAAGCAATAGTAGATTGCCAAGGTATACTGGGAAAGTATTGGTATTTCTTTGCGCTGGGTTCCAGATCGAAAAGGATTTTTAATGGGATACGGATAGTCTTGGTTTGGGCTTACCCTGTGCACCCCACCTTAAAAGAGTGTATCTTCGTGATAACAAATAACAAATATAAAATTTAAATGATTTTCAAGTATGATTTTTTCTTGGTAGCTACAGAAAGGGGCCAAAATTTTATTAATGTTCACCTCGGTTACAAACCAAAACGCTTATCAGGGCCCCTACAATCCTTCACAAGATATATTGAGACCAGTGATGAAACCAGGACAAATTTTTTGACACCCATCTACTAGAACTGTATTTAATCCCCTCCCACTCCACTTCAAGCAATGTCGTTGAGATCTTGTTGTTATATACGATCTTTGCACACACGGTTTGCAACTACTTCACCAAATCTCAACAAACAACATTGCTTGGAGGGGTCGGGGGAGGGAAGGGGGCGGTGGAAGGATTGAACAACAAATAAGTCCGTCTGAAGCCCAAGTCAAAATTACGAATGGTTTACAAGATAATTTCGATAGTTTTCTTCTGGGCAAAGTAAACCAAGCCGACGTTTGCATTACTGTGAGGTTGGAAGGAAAGCAGTCTCACAATTTTTGTAGACGATTGTAGCTTGTTAAATACAAGCAATAAAGATCGAGTGGGATAAAATAAAGAGAGCAGCCCTAACAAAGTCAAAAGACGATTAAATGGCTTTGGTAGAAACATTGAATTTTTAATAGAACCTTTGAAAAAACTTGGGGGCATGCAAAGGGCAAAGAAAATTTGTTAAAGCTTGGGTCTACCCAGTTTCAAAGTAATAAATGTGATATGAAAAGTCTTTTGCATTCAATAAATACCAACAATTAAGTGACAGGGTTTAATTCAATACTTGCCAAACATAACTGAAACGCCTTCCCATTGCAGCATGCAAATAAACAAAGCAAGTCTAAAACTACCCTACCAAAATACCACTACTGCTTCAAAATTTCCGACCCCCTCCCCCCGTACAATGTTGATTTATTTTCTCAATACCTTCATACAGCTTTCAGTGGACAAATTTTTACCTTCAGGATCAAAATAGCCCAATTGAACATCATTGTAATGGGGGGTAGGGGGGGGGGGGGGGTTAAAAAAAAGCTTCAGCTTTTCGCAAGTATTCCAACAATTTTGACAAGGATTGTTGCAATTATGAGAATTTTTCATTTCACGCTGTTGCATGGCTTCTGGCGGCGGTAAGTTTACAAATATGAAGTAGCAAGCAAAAAACACCACTTTGCTATCAATAAATCTCTAATTTTAAAGAACTCTTGCAATCGATTTACATGATTACACAAATACCAGCCTATTTACCTAATTTCAATACAGTAATTATGTAAACACAGACCTAGGGATATACTTGTATAAAATATAAAAACCATGGTGCTGTAGTAGAGACGCCAGAGACGACATTCACGGGCGTTCAGTCGTTCATTAATTACACGGAAGAATGCCCACCTAAAGTATTTACGGATTTTGCTACATGAAAAACTCCCAACAACTGTTAAATTCTGTTTAACTATGTTTGCAAAATAAAGCAAGTTTAGTATGTCACCAGCGGCGTGACGTAGATGGATTAATGGGGCAAAATAGAGATATATCTAAAAGGCATGCTTTTGCATTACGGGGGGGGGGGGAATGGGGGGGACTAGTAACCCCCCACTTTTTCAGAAAGTTGGTCCTTGAGAATCTTGCAAACCTGATGAGAAAACTTCAGGGGGGGGGGGGTATGTACGTTATCTAGATCGTCACATGTAAATGATTTTTCTTGGGAGAGAACAGGTATTTCCTCCGGAAGAAAAAAATTCAAACAGGGGAAAAGGACGTGGTCCAAAAGGGCGTTGTCCCTGACACACCTTTTGTCCCCCCCCCAATTACCCCAGGCTGGAGCCGCTACTGCCCGGCCCGGCCATACTCGCCATACCACTGGTTGCAACAGAACGATCTTGTAACTACCAATTCAATATGCCTTCAGAAAAAGGATATGAAGAATTTGACGTTATTTCAAGGTCATATGTACTTTAAATATTGCAAAATACATCCAACTAAATTTTAGGAAATTAGCGAGGGGAGACAGATCTTTAAGTAGTTAACTATACAAACAGAAATGTTGAAAATCTCATTTCAGAGTTAAAAGCATTGAGATTGTGGTCGCTTAAATATGAGTCTTTAAAGGTGAACCATGCAAAGCATAATTTCCTTTGACTTCATAAGTAGAGTAAGGCCTTACACTACATAATGACATGGCATTCGACCTTACAAAGGGGGTCTAAATATACATAAATATACAGTTTTAGTTGACTGAAATGCTGTAAGCGAGCTAGGATACTATAGTGCAACACATCTTTGGAGGTAATGGCAGGCAAAGCAAATTTCTAACTATTGGAAAATGTCCAGAATCTTTATGGAAAGTCAATTAATTAAACTTCGATATAAGAGTACAATTACCTGTACACATACACATTAACTATTCCGCAAAAATGAAATACTACCAAAAACAGAAATATTTTAGTTACAAAGCCCAACAACAGTGTTTTACTTTCAAAAGGTTCTCTCAGTTCTCAGACACTTGATCGTCAAAGTTTATTTAATGACAAGGTGTTGGTGCTATACATTACAATAAAAACACTAGTGCAACATTGCCAACTTAGAGACATATGAATATATCTCCGTGCTATTCTGACATACAGCGCAGAAAATATGTCCACTAGTTTTGAATAACTATACTTCACATTGCGGCTTTCCATTGACTATCATCATCGTTCACATAGAAATCATGAACTTAGTTTAGGGGAATTCCCAGCAATATGGCAATCAGCATTACTATTGAACTAATTTATAAAGGAGCTATAATTTGTCTTTATTATGGCTGTAGACTTTGCAATATTACAATGTCAATAACACATAGGTATGGTAGACACATTTTCGCCAGTACTCTAATGACAGTTTGCCATTCAAATATATGTGTCTTAATCTCAGGTAGTTAATCTCAGTGATCTATATTACAAATAACTAAATAATTATTAAGTAGGTACAATAAAGAGAATGATGACTATCACCATAAGGACTATTAACGCTATGAGGACATATGTTTGCTTTTTATCTGAAAAAGAAAAATTGGACATATAATAACTAGTATTCATGTAAAAAGACACACCATATTAATGTGAACAATAAATATAAAAATAATGAACATGGTCTTTAGTCATATGTTGAGATGTGTCAATGATGTTTACAGGCATATAGCTAAAATGATAAAGCAACCTCAATCACATTTGAAACAAAGTAACTCATAAAGTTTACAGCAGAATTAACTGTAGACCTTGAATTTTATCTAAATTCCCTTGTGACTTAATTTAAGGTTACCGTAAACGTTTTCTGGATGAGAACATCCATTTTTCAATTTCTTCAGATTCTAGTAACCAGATTTTCAAGGCACATAATGATATCATGTTTAAAACTAACAGAAGTTTTGAAAATGGCGAAAAACCCCTGAAAATGAAGGTTTCCATAAAGCTTTAGGTTGAGGTCTGAAAATTGTATGACCTGTTAAGCCCATTGTCATTGATTGGCGCTTGTAGTCACATGTCTCATTTGCAAAAACTAGTTACAATCGCATGACACATCAATGTATCCCATATACCATTATGTTTATTTAAACAGGCTCATTGATCTTTAACTTTAAATGACTTGATCTGGATTACACTGTAGTTTACAAGTGTACCTTGCAAGTGCGATCAGTAAAATCCTGTTTTCTCAGGACTCACAATTTCTCTATATACAGGTATGAAAAAGCTATTTTGTACCCAAGGAACCAATTGAATGACTCAAAAATTTGCACACAGCTGGGACAGTTGTCGGGTAACCAAAGTGTGTCTCAAAAATTTTGTATTTGCTCTGTCTGTCTTTTCATACCCAAATACAACTGTGGGAGGGAAGAAAAAATTGTTTGCCCATTTTTAACAGGGAATAGATTCAAGGAGAGGAAGAATTTGAAAAATCTGAGACACCCTCTTTTGGTAGCTTGGGATCTGCACTTCCTGTTAATATAAGTCAGTTTTTGTTACCTTAAACCCAAGGGTACAAAATAGGTTTTGAAGGTGGTACACTCATTCAAGCAATAAATTTGCCTTTAAAGTATCATTTCACAATATTTGCCAAATATTTTGATATGGTTGGAATCACCACATTCTTGTGCATCAAATGAAGTATAGCTTAATTGGATTCTGATATTAGCTTGCTTTCAGGGAGAGAAAACAAAACATGGTGTCAAAAATGCTTACCTTAACCTTAACTGAAATGTGTTGGGCAAAAGAAAAAGAGCACAATTTTTCAAAATGTTTCAGAAGACTTAAAAGCTAATGCATGTTGTTTGCTGTTAATAAATGATGCTGGAAAAAATTTTGCAAAGAATTTTTAGCAACCCTTCCAAAAATCATAAATGCAACTTTAATTTTTTCAACTGAGCTTAATTGCTCTTGCCCAACCAGCTTGCTTTGCAAATATTACGGTATTTCAAGGTATTATCAAAACAGGTCTAATATTGCACTGCATGAAAATAGGAAACATTTTCCATTTCTATTCACATAAAAAAACTGCTACAGCAAAGCATCCCAGTTACTCAAGAGCATTTAACATAAATAAACATATGCTCAAATAAACAAACAATTACAGAAACTGTTTATTGAGAATCTTCATATCACAAAAGACACAGTACAAAGGCATTTCTGAGAACTCACCATCAGCTAGTCTCAGGACTTTTTCAACTCTGACAAGCATGGTTTGGAGCTTTGAGTCGGTCATTTCAATTTCATTTCCTAGATCGTCTAACAGCCTGTAAGAACAAAATTAAATTCTTTAATTAAGATTCAAGGTATTCTTTGCCAAGAATAATTTTTTTTTCAAAACGAAATGAAACATGGAAATGAAAGCTAGTTTATCAGTAAATGCAAACAAAGATATTTTGTTTGAGCAGAAAAATAAGTGCTCTTAATATCAGTCATTGTAACATTATGTTTAAAGATAATCAATAAAAAGAAGCAAAATTACTTAAAGTAAAAGACCTTTAACACCTTGACAAATATCCCTATGGGTGATGTCATGGCTTAAGTCATTTGACATCAATTTTAGCCAATCAATAAGCCTGTAAGTTTAATCACATTTCAATATGTTTCAATTTTTATTGAAAGCAAACTTAAGCCCTTTAAGTATCTTTCTATTGCCTTTAAGAACTAAAAGTTAACTTACACAGATTGTTCTTCAAGTTCATTGTCGATTCTAACACCAATACTTTTTAAAACACCCACACTATGACCAACATCTGTCAGCTGTTCATCTTGTCTTCTCATCAGCACCTAGGCAAAGTGAGTCTGCTAGTGAACAACTCTGATTCACAGGTAAAATCTACAAGTCTACCTTATTGTAGCTTATTCTTAGGAGTAGCTATTTTAAGTTTTTGAGGAGCTATTTCAATTCTGGCGGTTCTAGAAGGGCATTACAATTGAGGAAGGCATATTTCTTAATTTGAAGAGAGATGTGTTGTATGAAAAGAGGTATTTGCAGCTGGGATGCATTTCTACATCAGTCTCGGAGGTTGTCAAAAAATAATACAGAACTGCCACTGGACTCTTGAACATTACTTTATCACTTTCTTGTGTAAAATTTTGAGGCTTAACATAGTGGGCCTTTTTAAAATTACTGATTTGAGAATGTAGCTTATAAGAGAAAGGGGCATAATTGAGAGGGTCCTAAACAAATATGCTAAGAAACATTTAGCCATGCCTAAAGTAACTAAAGTAAAGGTATTGTTTTATAAGGATCCAATAGTTTTTAGAAACAGTTAAGCAAAGTAAGTAATGATGTAGGTTATAAACAAATGATTTTCTGTTTAAATAAACCAAACAGATGATTTTTTTTCTAAATAATGTTGAACTTTGACTAAAATAATTTGGGTAAAACTAATTTATGGAATTCCAGTCATAAATTAAGTTTGCTAACTCAACTTTAAATGATGCTCTAAGATCAAGAATTTATGCATAATAACATATTACATTGCACCTCGCATTGCACCCACAAACGTTGTAACACTGAACTCTCAGTAAGCAATCATTTTCAATCATTTAAAAAAAACTATAAACATGAATTGAAGCTGCATTCAAGAAAAGGGAAATGTGTCAGACTCACTTGTTGCTGGCTCTGTGCATCATCTATAAATCTCTGATTTGACTTTTCCATTTCATTATCAAGTCTTGAGTACTTGTTGCCTGATTGATACTTAACAGGACCAACCAACGCCTAAAAATTAGACCATTTGTTTTCCATGAGGTAATTTATGTTTATAAAAACTGTTAAAAAATAATGATAATAGAAATATACATGTGTCTTCTTGAAACCATATCACATAAAATATTGTCATCAATAAGGGCAACATTTAAAAAAATAAATAAAAAACAAACTTGATTTTTCTTCTTATACTAATGTAAAAACAAGTTGAGGTTGTTACACAAATATTTACAAAAATTCCTTTGAAAGAATACATATATTGCTTGCAGAAAATGATTTCTAGTTAAAGTACTCCTTTAGTCTTGTCTTAAAAAGGACAATATTGTATCTCTTGTGATGAATTGCCTGAGGAATGAATCTCCTGATAAGTTCATTAAAACACCAAGATCCTCAAAACCAAAACAATGTTTTTGTGGCTTTGCTTATCAGTAGTGGCAAAAAAGAGCTGTGTCATCATTCATGATCACAATTTTGGGACTAATTTTACAAGTGTATGATGAAAACGTTGGAATATTTGTTCCTTATAGGCAGTTGAAGGTAAGACCTCTCATTTTTTACTTTTCCATTAATCATTGCTAAGATCTCTTCTCTCTATTCAATTTGCTTGATATATGAAAAGACAGTTGGATTGAATGGCATTCTTTATGGCTGTTCAAGTGCTTAGGATGTGTATTTTGTCATGATGAGTTAGTTATGTATATCACAAATTCATCAGCATGCATTTGAACAATACAAGCAGCAACAAGGGGCGGACACTTGGTCAAATATTGGGGGGGCAAGCCTATTGTTTTAATAAGATGATGTCACGTTTCCTATTGTTTTCGAACAAAAGACCATTGTCCTCTAAAGTATTGGGGGGCCATCGTCCCCCCTCACCCCACCCAAGTGTCCGCCACTGACAGCAACCCTTATAGAATGTTATTTACCTAATGAGTATATACATCATATGAATGAATTTCCCTTGCAAATAAGAGACATGCTCAAATGAGCACCCTCCTAAAACAGTTCAAGATTTAATGAGTACTATTAGAATTCCACGGAGAGTATCTTGAAAGATAAACTACGGTTGAACGAACATAACAAAACAACTTATACGATCAGAATATAATACTAGGCCACATTACGTATTGAGCATAAGAGTAGAAAAAAATGTGCTCACAGCAGGACTAAGCAAGGCTTAACTTAAAGTGTCAATCAATGATACATTGAGTCAAAACATGATAATAGTAAATGTCTTGTCAAGTACCACAAGCTCTTGACTGACAGTTTGTGAAGTTATAAATGATTTTCATATAACTATAATTTTTCCATACACATGCCAATTTTTCCTGGCACTGACATTTTCTACTAAATACTTTAAATAAAAAACAATAATCTTATTTCTTACCTGTCTGTTGTTCTTTTCTATTTTAACTCTGGTTTCTGAACTATGTACCTCCTCCTTGATTGACTGTACAGTCCTTTTTACATTTTGTATAAATCCTTTTCTGGTTTCAATTTCATCTTTTGGTAAAGTGAATTTGCCTGGGTTGGTCTCAACAATGCCAATAGTTTCTTCCAGGTCTTCTAGATCCCACTCTACACTTCTGATACTGTTCTTAATCTCATTTGTTGTCCAGTTCAATTCTTCTTTTCCTGAAGTGTTAGCATTATTGAGAAGATCTTGCCATCTTCTGTGTAATTCCTGGATGCTACTGACAGCTTTTTGCACTTCACTAGAGAAAAGTTGATTAATGATATTAAAACTGAACATAACTAAAGTACTAGCAATAAAAGAACAGAATAACATCCCCTTAATTTTGAAATTCAATTTTGTCCTATAATCTCCTTTAGCTGAAATAACAATCCATAATGAACTAAAGCTCAATATTTCTTTCAAGGGATAATTTCTTTTTAATTATGACAAAGGCCAACAATTACCGACCTAGCAATTACTAGTAACCAATCATACATTAATTTTGCAAACTAAATAATAAAACTGGCAGAAAATCTGATTCAAACCAAAGAAAATCTGGGTGAAATAATAGAAAAATCATTTCAATGATTTGCTGGCTATGAAAGATAAGCACAGTTGGAAAAAATAAGGAAACATGTTCTTTATGGAAATCATTCAAGCCCCTTGAAATTATCTAAAATTAGTCTATAATTATAAACATATAACATAATCAATGTTACATTTTTTATTTGACATGCATTTTATAACACGTATTGTTTTATAGCAAAAGCTTTATGTTCAAATATAAAATAAGATAAAATATAGTGGATAAAAAAGATACAATTCAATTTTCTAGCTTGAAATCATGTTTAAACTAGAAATATAATATACACCAACATGGGAAAGGTTTACTAGTCAAAACATATTGAAACAGCTTAAGGCAAGCACATAGACATTTCCTGACATTTTAGCATCAATGGTACTTTTTGTAGACTCAAAATGAAAAACAAAACAATACATTCGACCACAGCTTAAGGCTAGTATTCTGTATTCATATTATATACAATAAGTATTGTCATGAAACAAACAAGTTTAATCCCTTTACTAGCAGATTGATGATATACAATAAAAAAAGTCAAGGTTCAGAAGAATTACAATAACAACAGACTTCGTCCAGACAAAGAATCTTTGTGACTGTGCCCAACCACAACAAATCTCATTATACCATGTAGTGTACCAGCCACAGTTTTTAATCTCCTTCTAAGCTGCGAAACTTTCATTGAACCTTTAAATTAATTATTATTCCAGTACAGCAGACCTTGTGAGGTAGATCCAGAAGAAATACCCTGAGGGTTATGCTTTCCAGCAAAAGAAAGGTTTATTGTTTTATAATTCTTTTTAAACCAAAGTATTCAACAAACCTATTGAAACTTGAGTTATTCTTAAAATTTTTGGTGGTTTCTTTTTGTTGAAGAAAAGAGAAAAAGTAACATGCTGGACAAAACAACAATTTCTCCTTGTCTACATATATTGGATGCAATTTACTGATTACATGAAATTACAATGGGTAATACTATCAAACTTCCCCACAATAGACACTCGTGTATTAAATTGATTTTTCAACTTTATTTTCCTCCATCAGTTAAATGACAAATCTGTGTATATGAACTGTGAAGAAACTTAAGACTGTGGAAATTGAATAATTTCCTGAAAACTAAAATTTCATTTCATAATATTGTTTCCAAAGAAAACATATATCATTTATTGTAATAGTAATGATGGTTTTAATTGTCTTGCATACTCCGTTCACCTTTGCCCAAACACCAGTCACCAAAAAACGTCCCTCCTCACACCTCACGGTGTCAAAACTATTAAAATAGCACACCTGGCTACCAGAAAACTTCATCTATTTTAGCTACACCATTCAAATGAAATAAAAAATATCATAATTACGAGCAATAATAAACACAGAGTCAAAAAGAACGCCATGAAACTGCGGGTGAAAAGCGACCAAAATCACCGGTCGATCCCTGGGGCCCAACATCTAAGAATGCATTTATAAATTGAACAAATTGTTATTTCAGCGCGTAAAAGATAAATGCCGAATGTAAGTAATGCAAAAGAAAGGGCAATGCGAGTCCGTCTTTACTACAAGGGCCTTGATATTGTTTTCGTTCCAGTCGAACCATTGCAAAATCTCATTTGAAGAAAGAGGAACGCAAATATTGTTACTGAAATCCTTCACTTACTCTCTGACGACGAAAAACGGGTCTTCCATTGCCACGAGTTTCGTTCAAATACGGATTATTCACTTATAGCCTTGCCTAAAAGCTGCAGTTTTTCTTCTCACTTCCCAGGAAAACATCGACACTGAACCTTCCCATCATCATCTGCTTCGCACGACCGACATTTTGTGAAGGAATGATAACAGGATGCATAGCGGATGTGACGTATGTGTGGTAGGATCCAATCCCCTGGAAAGTAACTTCCCAATTTGATTCCCGCTAGGGAGGTCGCGAACAGAAAATTACCGGAAAGGTTCAAGAATATTACCCAAAAATTCTCATGAAAAAAATTTTATATTTTGTTTAGGAAATACCCAAAGCTTTCTGATTTCTAATGACATCATTCTGATGACATCATTCTGATTTTCATCTTATTGATTTTCATCTGCTGAGTCAGTCTCGTTATCAATTGGAGGTCTGATCACAAGGACAAAATATTGAATTTGACGTAACAAACACAAAGAAGCAAATGATAGGAAAAGTAGGAAACAATTAGTTATTTATTGTTTGCAGGTTAAATAAGGATTAGCCACTCTTTTCATATAGCTATAACTCGTTATTCGGCGCCAAGTTTTTGAACAATTAAGACTTGAAGCAAGCCGTGAATTGAGAGACATGGCGAAGGATGAATAACAAAGAAGGTCATGTTTTTATCAAGCACCAAGATCAGGTTAAAGTGACGATTGGTGAGAGATATTAATTGGAGATGAAATTCACGGAGCATCTAGGGGCCCATCTAACCCCTGAATGGCGGAGTCAGTACATTCAGTATGAGGTATTCCATATTAGACCAGCATGTTCTTACGATCTTTAATGGTTATTTCGCAATTGTCAATCGGGACATTTCGTGTTCAATTATTTTTTAATAAACATCAAATGATATTAATTGACAATTAAGTTACAGCATTTGTTGTAATTGAGTATGTTTAAACCTGTTCTGATAATGTGTATCAGAGGAATAAATTTTTTAGGAAAACTAATTTTTCAAAATCGTCTTGATTTCTACATGTTGATTTGTTGATATTTATTACTACTTAAGCTTCAAAGGTAGTTTTCAGGACAATGAGCAGCATGAAACTGACAAGTATTGAAATTGAGAAGTGTAAAGTTATTGTAGCAAAATCACCACAAATTTGATAATTTGGTACGTAACATAAGAAATAGGAATAAAATAAGAAATAAAATAGCTTCTCTTTTGCATATGTATCTGTTCTACTAAAATGTTGCCGCACTTATGCTTCCTGGGGTATTGTTCTGTAAATATTTAAATGTCATTTAAGTTGCTTTGTTTTTGCTTGACTTTGAGATTGGTTCTACATCTCTCATTATTATTACTAGCTCAGCATTTCTCATGTAATTCTTGCTGACGTATGAGGCACTTTATTTTGCCCAAGATATTACTTTGTTTGTTGTGTATTTGTTTTGTAATCAGTGTAACAAAACAAAGCAGGAGTGTATCATCCTCCTCCTTTAATAAAACAGTTTCTTCAAAACTTAATGTGTTGTGCATTGCTGGTGCCAGTGTCAAAGCTTCATTTTCCAGACTAGGAGTGTCATTAAGAGTAAAATATATTAACAAAGACTGAGAAAAGAAAAAAAATAGGTTCTATTTCACCAAAAGATAGCAGACACTGGCTACATTTTTGTGAGTATCATTTTCTTTTATAACAGGAATTGAAAAAAATACTGTATGATGCAGATGAACATGCACCTCCTAAGGATGGTAAGTGCTCTTTAGCTATTTCAATATATTGAGGGTTTCCTGGCTGACGTGAGAGGTTTCTGGACCTGTTTTATGTATCAAATGTTTCCTGGAAGGGGCTTACACTTGACAGGTCTTTTATAAACAAGATTGTTTTAATGAAAATAACTCTACTTTAAACATCATGATATGTAATGATTTTAGCTTCTGTTAAAAATATTTTTGCAGTTTTCATAGTCTGGTTTTAAAATATATTATGCCTCTTCATTTAGATCTTTTTGTCTTGATATAAGCAACTAAATGTAGCAGTAGCTTTGAAGTTTATTGTATGGATGGCTGCAGGAGACCTAGAAGTCCTCCATAGCAAGAAAGTTCTGAATTACAAACCTTTTGTCTGCTAAAGAAAGTCAATGGCTGTATCTTGACACCTACCCGCAGCAGCCTAATTTATGGGTATTAGTTTAAACTTGGTTACAGAAAACAAAAGCCATTAGATTTTGCTGCACTCTAACTCTTGAAATATTTAGCAATTGACAGAGACTGAAAACTTTTTCCTTGTGATTACTTTTTGTTTCTCTCCTTTTTATTGCTGATTTTCAGTTGAATATAGGTATTTACTATCATGAAGAATCACATGTCGCTTTCTTTAAATACCAAAATAAGACAAGTAGGCAGTAGTTTTACAAATACAGCTTATCAAGCAGATTTTTCAATTACAATTTTAAAGTTTTTTATTAGCATCATCAATCTAGTTAGCAGATGTATTAGCATCAATGTATTCATATCGATCGACGATGTATTAGCCATCTAGTTAGCAGAGTATTTGGTTGAAATAACCTCATACATATTTGCTGTTTGTTGTTTTGTTAAAATTGATTCCTTCTGCTTTATAACATGTATGCTTTTTATGATTATTGTACCCTTGTTTCAAAGGTGTCAATGAAGAAATACTGAGAAGACATTATGCAAAATACGAGGAAGGATTTTTCGTGTTCTGTGATAAAGAGCTTTCAAAAGTCAGCACATTCTTTGCTGGTATGGTTTCTTTAAATAATTTTTTGCTATAGCAATGCAGAACATTAAATAACAGTTAATAACTACTAAAAATAATAATTTATATCCAAATAATATCATGTTGGAAACCTTTATTTTGCTTTATTTTCCAATTGTTTTTATTTTTTGAAGAGAAACTTGCTGAAGCAACAAGAAGATTTCATGATCTGGAAACTGAAATTGGCACAACAAGTCAGGTGAAAGATTCTACAGAACAAGATATTGAAAGAGGAGCAAATGTAAACACAAATGTTGGTGAAGATGGGACAACTTTGATAACAAAAATAAAATCTAAGAAGCAAAAATCAAGGGGAGCAAAAAAGTTGAAGGAACTGAAATTTGCTGTCAGTGAATTTTACCTTAGCCTCATACTTATCCAGAATTTTCAAGTGAGTTCAATGAAGCAACTATTTTCTTTGCTAAACTATCAATCAGTATCTCAAAGTATTGTGTAGTTGTTTGTATCCTTCTGAGAGACATTTTAAATAATTGTGATAAAAAACATTAATAAATTTTCCTTTGATCTTCCTCCTGGTATTCTTTTCTCAGTTATTAAGTTTCTTAGTTTCCTAAGATTTTGGAATTTGATTTGCACAATTTTTTTTCAAAGGTTGTAAGCATATTTTCTTTTGTTCCTGGGTCACATAACTGTAAACAAAAATTTTGTGCAGGACAGTCTCCCTGTAAGAAGGATTATGGTTACCAATCGTCAAAGTGGAGTATCTGACAAAATGACAGGTCATGAATTCTTGATGTTCTCGGCAGTGCTGCCAAGTCTGAATCATTCTGAAACCATAACTTTCAGCAATGTTTACTGTTTGTTGACCTGAGCTTTCAAAGACAGATTTCTCTGTGCTGTCCCTTTGGCCAAACAGCCCATTAGTTCACTTTTTTCGAACCAGCTGCAGGAAAAATGGCTTCTTTTTTGTGGACTGATCAATGAAATAATGTTGAAATATACTTTTAAAATCAATCTGTAAGGCTTCTGCAATTACAAAATGATTTGCTAATAACAAAAAGGTTAAAATATCCCCGATGCACTGCGATTATGTGGCCTGCAAAATCCCATTTCAGTTGCTGTGGTGGATTCATGCCATCTACAAGCATAAATACAGCAACATTACCCCTTGGCCTTTCATGTACCAAGCCCCTTTAAGGTACATTAGCTATCACATGAAAGGTTCAGTTACTGTTGTATTTGATGTTTAAAGCCTTCATTTAATATTTTTCTATTATGAAATAGGGTATGATGTCTCTCTTGTTTCTAGGAACTCAATTTCACTGGTTTTAGAAAGATACTCAAAAAGCATGACAAGGTTGATTTTGCATTTTCAATTATCAAGTTTGTTCCTCTTCACATTTTTATGTTTGACTTAGCAACTGGAATGTGCTTGAAGATAAAAGACATTTGTCCCAAAACTCTGGAAAAAACTCTTTTTTGTTACTTATTTCTCTGTGACAATAACTTCAAAATTTGCCAATAATTCATGGCAAATGAAAATTTTTGCACAAGGTTGTTTTTTGCATGAATCTCTTTTGTAACAATTACGTTAAAAACTCAATGTTAGGATAGATTTTGATAATCTAGAGTCCTTTTATTGAAAGGATCATGCTTTCAATTTTCTATCTTATACCTCTTTGTTGCAAAAATAACTGCAGTTGTTTTAAAAAAAGCAAAAATTTGAGTAAACTTAAGCTTTTCGTCTGACACTCTTCAAAGTTTAAAATGTCAAAACATAGCTCGAAAATTCTACGTTAGGAAATATATATACCCAGTTGTGGATCAAAATAGGCCAATCAGAAACGCAAGTACATCACGGTAGAGGTTGACCAATCAATGCCGCTTGCCTATTGAGAATGTTACCAATGGATTCCTAAGGTAAAATCGAACTCCTGTTGTCTACATAATAGCAGTTTTTTGTGCTTATGTTGATAGATTCCAAAACTGCTAGATGGAACAACGATTTAAACTCTGAATGGCATGGCATGTTGAATGAATCAAATTAATTGAGATTTTTTGCCATTTTCTTTTGTTGGTCAGATGTTTCAAACAGAAAGTGGGGTGCAATACAGAAAAGAGAAAGTCGAGACAGCCCCATTCTTCACAAATAAGCTTGTTGCAGAGCTGATCTTGGAAACAGAGGTACCTCATTTCTCTTTTGTATATAACTGAAACATAAGATGTAAGGCCTAATTTTAACAAAGATGTTATCAGTTTTATCTGATATGATTTATGCTGGCTGATTTTTTCCAGGGTATTTTCATAAATGAACTGGAAGGGGGTGATAGAGGTAAAGCGATGAAGAGGCTGAGGGTGCCACCCCTTGGAGAAAAGGTGAGCCATTCTGCTTTGATCTTTGAGAAAATTTGATTTTAATTGGCCATCCTTAAAGTTAGTTGCTACTGACATGACTAAAATCATGCACCAAGGTGAAGGAAAATCTGCAGAGATCGTCGATAAGAAAATGTTTCAGATTTTGAGCAAAATAATATGCCTGTATGCTTTGTTGCAACTAGACTATGCCTGTAAATTTTAGCTTTTTCTGACAGTCTTGATATTTTCCATCCATATTAGATTTGAGGGGGGAGGGGGCTGTTACCCCCTTCCTCTTACACTGTTTTTTATTCATAGTCAGCTGTTAATTTATGCAAATCTTTATCTTTCACAATCATTCCTCTTTCACTGTTTTGTATTCATAGTTGGCTGTTAGTTTATGCAAATCTTTATCTTACCCAATCATTCCACTTTCACACCACTCTCTCTGCATGAATTCAATGTCACATGTTTTTAAATTAGTTTTTTTGTTATCATTCTTTGATGGAAATTGTGTTTGTTTCTCTAAGCATGTTATTTTTTGAAGTATATACTATAAAATGTTTATTTACATCTTAAAGATGAATTTCAAGTATGTTATGTATATATTTACCAATCTTAAATTGAACATGTTTACAAATACAGTACTTTTGCCTTATGGTTGCATTATGAAACTCAGAGTTGCAACTTAGAACAGTCCTTTTCTACAAACAATAAGCATATATTTACAAACATGTTATTTCTTTGCAAGATACTTCTCAACTGATATTAATTTTAGATGTTATCTTTTGAAATGTTACTAGTTTACGGTGCATATGAGTATCTTGTAAAAATTGTTGTTAAGTGGTCCACTATCAAGTTTTTGATGTCATATAGGCAGAGCTGTACACATTTTGTTTTATAGAACAGGACGGTTCTGATTTGCTACACCGAGTTCCACTCTTAATGCAATCCACAGGACCTTTGACCCGCATCCCATTAATTTAAGCTGATTGAATAGAACATCCCCTCTTTTCACCAATGACTCACCAATGATTGAGGACGGTTTTGATAAGATTATGCACCGTTCGTTACTTTTAGAAAGAGAGGAGCCACTTATAAAGTAACTCCATTAGAAACCTTTGCACTAATATTTCCGTAAGTTGATGAAATTTTCCCTTAAACATCTTTCTGATAAATACCAATAAGACTGCTAAATAGACCGCCTGTCCTGCGGCAATAAAATGCCGAAGAAGAGTGATCAGTTTTTGTCCTTGCTGTCTTTGGCCTTTCGCTACTGACACTGCCAATCAACTTAGGGACAATAACAGTGGAATCCTTCGTTGCCTAAACAATTGACCAATAGCCATCTTTACGCCATCCACCATTTAACGCGCCCTTGCGAAAATCAAGAATTGTATATAAACATTTAATAAAGGATTTTCTACAACGCTGATGTATGAATTCTTCTTTATTAACCGACACTACAAGATACCTGTCGCATTTAACTAAGAAATCTGTAGTAAAGTATTTTCTCGATCTTTTTTTTAGCAAACAAATTACTCGGCCTTCTTTTGGGGTCTATTTTCTGGAATCTTTTTTGTTCTTCTTGTCGTGGTAATAATAACTGGTGAGTTTACTCAGATTTTTCTTTTTAAGTAAAAACTAGAAGGTCTGTCTCTCGTTGTGTACATTAGGAGTAAACCTGCCGAACCTAGATCGATTTATATATATATATATCTAATTTTTCTAGTTTAGTTCATTTCCTAGATTTGCAAAACATATCTTTATCGTTAGTTCCAAGATTGGCAGACAATATTGACTGGGATCCCTCTAATCTGATAATTATGGCAATTGAAATAGACAAATATGAATTGAATTCAGCCTTGTTATGTTCTGGTAGAATTCATGTTGGTCAACATTTGTATACAAGTTTTTTATGTCCTTAAACTTCCACATGGAGTTAATTCTTATTTTATGCGTAGCTAATTCTTTATTGTACATTGATGTTCTTTTTCGTAACTAACCAACTTTGTAAAAGGCGTGCTATGACAAATTCTTACAGAATTTAAAAATATCTTTCAGACAATTGTATGTAATACTCGCCTCTTGCGTCATCTCTCTATTTAAAAAAAATAGTTTTGTCTTTCTTTTGACCTTGAGCATTTCTTTAACCTAATAAACATTTTGTCATTTTTCCTAGCATACTACAAACGACCAAAGAAAAATTGGCAGCCTGCATTGAGAATGTACCGTGGCTGGTTCTTAATCGTTACCATGATAGGCCTACTTGGAATAAACATTTATGGCTGGAGCAAGGCTGGCGTTAATCACATACTGATATTTGAGCTGAACCCAAGAGATCATCTTACGTTTATAGATTTACTCAAGGTATGTTCATTTCGTTGATATTCACTCATGTTCAACCAAGCTAAGTTTAAGGAGACTCGCTTCCACTCTATTCTGTCCTCCTTCGGGGTTTTTAATGACTCTGCGTTGCAGCTCGTTCTCCTTGCGATTAGTAAATTTAAGTTTTGCCCACTGTCTCCCCCACTGTCTTCTCTCATAAGAAAACTTGCTAAATCAGTCTATCTGTGCTCCGCAAACCATGTCTTGCGAAGTTGATACTTTCACTTCTAATTATACATATCAATAATTTTTGGGACAATGTAAGGTACATAGAGGTTTTGTTTAGCCTTTTAGAATAAGGCTTTAACCGTCCGCAATAGAACGCCAAAAGGAAAATTTAACGAAATTGCTTTTTTGCTTTAGATTGTCTTGAAATGATCAAATCGATGCCATTTTTGCATCAGATATTTTCGCCAGAATCACCAGTGTCTACCTTCCTGTAAACATTTTTTGAATCCTTGTCACATAGTTATCAGTATCAGTAACTTATCAGTAAATAGAAAAAGTCTTGTAAAAATATTGCAAAAATTTAATTAATTGGTTCTGTCTCCGTAATTGAGTCCAATGAGAAAAGATCCTCGCACAATGTACCAAGTGGTCCGTAGCTCGGTG
Source organism: Rhopilema esculentum (assembly GCF_013076305.1). The sequence goes on from NW_027020025.1 coordinate 15,436,914, forward strand.
CCTTTGAAGACTTCCATGCTCGTAAATCCATTCGGTTGTTCTGAGGTCTTGCAACGTTAATGTTGTTCTTGAAATGTGAACAGTCAATAGACTAAATTTTAATGTTGATGTTCTGATTTTATATTTAATGACTTTTTTTTCGAATACCATGGTTTATAGTTGTTTCATTGCCTTGTAAATGTGATGGTTTTAGGCCCTTCCTTTTCGAAACTCTGGATGCAAATAATAAGGGCGGGTGACTCTCGAAGTGTCTGATATTTCAATACCCCTTCATCTCCTCCCCAAAAGTCCATCAGACTATATACATGAACCAATAGGATAGAACTTGCTGAATTCGTATCGTTTATCTCTTTTCAGGTAGCGTCTTTGTTTGGCTCACTGCTCTGCCTTAGCGCGCTGGCCTTTCTCTTCAGCGCGGATTTTCACTTGCCGCAGTTCGCCCAACCGCTAGTCCTCACTGGCTTCATCATTTTGTTTCTGTTAAATCCAACCAAAACATTTCATTACACTGCACGATTTTGGTTCATCAAAGTGATGGTAATTAACTCTATACTTAAATATTAGAATTTCTTTTTAATTAAATTACCTGTAATTTGAGTTTGCCGAACTTTAGATTCAGTCATCATGAATGATAAATGAATCTTGTCTTTTTTTCACTGTTGGTCATAAAAGAAGATTTCAGTAACTTTTCAGGTTTTCAATATTTCTCAGTTTTTTCCTTGTGTTGTAAAATATATATTTCTAATGTAAGCATCACAGAAATATCTAAGAAGTTTCATAGAGTTTTGTACATTATTTTCACCGGACAAAGTTTTTTAATAAAGTAAATCAGAAAGAAAGTTTGCATGTGTTATTTTTTGATATAATGTTCTTAAAATTATGTATGAGCAATATATTAGACTTTAGAAATCAGGCTAATGCAGCTCTATCGTAAAAACTGTTCAAGGAAATTTTCATTTGCTGTTCCTGAATTGGTATAAACAACCAAACTGGTTGTGAAATTGAGCAAAATCCAAAAACTCTTTAACTAAATTTTTTATTGCAGATACGAATAATTGGCGCGCCATTATTTCAAGTTCGATTCGCCGATTTCTGGCTGGCTGATCAGCTGAACAGTATGGTTGTGCCTCTGCTTGATTTCCAATACATGATCTGCTTCTATGCCTACGACTGGCACCGTCCAGATGGTAAGCCTATTTGCATTTTAGAATCTTTGAATCGCAGTTTGATTGAAATAGCATCGATTGATCAATACATTAATAACAAGTAAAATGTTATCTCGAAAACTCCAGAACATAAAGGGACCCTTTTTATTCCTGGCGCTAGTTCCACTATTTTAAATGCTTTTACTTTGTTATTCTAATCTGTATATTTGTATATCTGTATTTTTTAATTTTAGCGTTTATCGTTTTCTTTGTACAGGGCAGCTTGGAAAGCAATTTATGTATGTAGTTGATAGCTTTACCCTGTGTAAATAGTTAAAAATAAAATGAAATTAAAAAATTTAAGGCCCTTGTGCAACCCCAGGGCATTCTCGCAACCAGCATGCTTTTTTGCGACTTTGTTTTCAAAACCGGCCTAATATCTTCCTGCCTGAAAATACAGAAAACAGCCCATTTCATCTGGTGTAAAATGATAGCTACCGCAAAGCATGACGGTTGGTCAATAGCCTGTTGAGTTGAGTCTAGTATAAGATCCATGTGAGTACAGGCCAAAATAGCGAATCCGGATAGAATGATTCGATTAACCTCGTGTCATACATGTCGAGGAGTTCTTTAAATGTATAAGCGAATCACAGATCGCCGAGGATCAGGAAACGCACTCTGGTAATATTGCATCCAGCAAAGCATGTTACCTATCCAGATTCCCTATGCCCGCCAATATGCGAAAAAGCACTACCTGGTAGAGAAAAGGGGAGTGTGCAAACAAATTTGAGTCTGGAGCGAAACCTGCGGCTTTCAGCTTTACAGTAAACCGCCTCATTCCATTATTATGCGATTACAAATATGATCCTTAAATTTTCAACACCAATGAGACAAAGTGTCATGCGGGAATCATTGCTAAGACTATTTCTGGACAAAACTATAAAATTGTTATCTTGTATCGTTATCTAAAATCTCCATCTTTTTTATAAAGTTGCATTCAGCAAAAGGTATTTTCTGTAAAACATGCTGACCTAGCAAACCCGCATCATTAGAAAAGCCCTTGCAGTACAATGACTTGTGCCACTAATGACATCTGTTTCCTCCTCAGCGGAGTGGCAATGCACAAATCCACAGAATGTTGTGCGCCCACTTGTTGCCATCTTGCCGGCATGGTGGCGCTTGGCACAGTGCCTCCGCAGGTACAAGGATACTAGAGATGCTTGGCCACATCTTGTCAATGCTGGGAAATATTCAACATCAATTTTTGTTACAATCTTTTCTACTATAGCTGCTATTCACAAAGGTTTGTAAATTTCTTGATTTAATTTAAAAATCGATTTCCGATAAACAAATCATTCTAATTTAGGACACTTTCAAACAGCGGAAAACTAATTTTGCCCAAAAGTTTTTTCCTCTTATAAACGAAATGCTTTATTTGAGAAAGATTAATATTTTTACGTTTTTTCAATCCCTATTGAACCAGCTTATTTCCGCAAGATGGCCTGAAATTTGTGTGTTTGATCATGATTTGATCAAGTTTCTTCCAATTCTTCAACAGGACCCTAACCGCGAATGTTCCCCCTCCTTCCAAACAAGCTTATTACCTTCAAATTCTGATTATTTATCCAAACCTGTTTGCAGTTTGCCATATACCCATTCAATGCACAAGTATAAAATAATTTTTGTCATTTAGTGCTGAGTGTACAGAACAACAAATTCAATAGTGTTTTTGCCATAGTTTGTTAAAATTCTATAAATCTTGTTGTTGTTAGAGTTGTTTTGCCAGCATGTAAGCAAAAATGCTGCATTTTTGGAAGGGTGAGACAGGCTTGGGGGACAACCCCTACTCAGGGTATGGGAGCAGGGGAAGGGAAATGTATAGTTTCTTGGTATAAAGCAGTGCTAATTATTTTAGTATTCAGCTGTATTCAAAAAGTTTCAGCCTCTTCTGGATGTGGTAATCCCCATGCTTTTGTGCCTTTATTCCATGTATTTTTATAATGGAATTATGGCCTAACTCCTTACATGGTGTTATGGCTTAATTCTTTTAAGAGCACTGAAAAACATTTCTTCTCAAAGTCTTTTGAAAGTCTAGCACTCATTCTGTCTTTTCTCTTTTTCAGCAAAAACGGGTGAAAACCAATCGGGTGCGTTGTTCTATGTGTGGATTGGGTCGCTGATATTCAGTACATTTTACACGTTGTTTTGGGACATTCGAATGGATTGGGGGCTGCTTGACAAGAATGCCGGTGACAATTTCTTATTGCGTGAACAAATAGTTTACGATAGCAAGGTTAGTTTTATAGAGTTCTTCAATGATGACGTCACAAGAATATATTGTTAGAATTTTCGAATTTGTATCACATAACCTGAAAGAGCATTGTGAAGTACCTCTAAATGTGCAAAATCAGTCAAATGTATTTAGAATTGACTGAAATATGGCCACATTTAATATTTCAAATATTTCTTTTTTGAGGTGTTTTAAGGTATTCTTGTAGGCTTTTGGTCAAAAGTATTTGCTCAATAATTATTTTTTATGACGTCACCATTTTTTGCCTTCTTTTGGCAAAATGGCTATCTCTAGCCTCTCTGCCGTGATTATAAAATCCTGAACGAAAACAGTAAGAGCAACAATGAGAAAACATCGACATTTGAGAAAACAACTACGTCTCTCTATACAGAATTTCATTACTCATTCTTATCAAATTGGTATATGTAAATATATTAAAAGTAATGGTTTTTGGATGCTGCCTGCACGATGAATTATTATTTTATGTACATTAAATAATAATTTTGGGACCCTACATGTATGACATTCGGTTGGTATGCTCTTAGTTTAACACGATTAGGTCGTGGATGCCTGAAGGCCATGGGATTATTTCAATGGCATTTTTAATCTTCGATTCAATGACGGAGTTGGCACCTCATTGTGCAATACTATTGTTGCCGATTCACTGCTTTAAATGCAGTCAGTTGACACGATGTGTAGGTTTCAATTGTGATCGCAGATTATTCCCCCAATAGAGTACCGAAGTGATGACGTCATAAAAATCTATTTTTAGAATTTCTGAATTTTTATTCCCGGAACCTGAAAGAGCATCGCGAAATACCCCTAAATTCTGCAAATTCAATCTAAAGCATTATGAATTGGCTGAGATATGGCCACTTGAGCACAGGCTCTTGCCTCAAACCTCTGTAATTTGGTCTTGGTTGATAACCAGGCCAAATTAACAGTAATCCGTTAGCAAACTTTAAACCTTCCATTGACCATATCTCTAACTGATTTTGCATATTGTGAGGTATTTATGCTGCTCTTTCAGATAATGTGGTCAAATTTAAGAAATTCTAAAAAAAGATTTTTTAAGACGTCACACTTCGGTACTCTATTTACGAGCTCAGAAGCCTCTTTTCAAGCGTATCTGAACATTAAAGATACTGTGCATCCACATTATATTTCAAGAGAAAATACTCTAACTGCAGGTTTTATTGTCTTGTACCATCCGCGTAATTGCAACCGAGTAGCCGTATACATCGGATCTCCTTGAGCTAGTCCAACCCGTTACATTCATCATTTCTGATTCTGTAAGGCATCCACATCACCTGATGAACCAGAAACGACAGCCCTTTGGTATAATCTCGTGGTACATTTCCGTTTGATCAACCAGTGGTTAGCTATGTTCAGCAACACCTTGATGTCTTAAGGTCCGCTGTTAATCGATAAGCTTCGAGACGATGGCCTTTTGTTTTTTGTTCTGCTTTGTAGGAGAATTTTACCCCATTGGCTGCAGTTCAAAAAATTTTTGTGACTTCCAAGCTACTCTTCTTGCAAGGGGTATAGCATCCATGTTTATATGGGGGTCTGGTGGCACAATGGGATTTTGACCTAGCTGAATCCCACCTGATACTGGCATAGCACGGCACCTGCGGGTTAAAATTGTCACCAACCTCAAAATGCCTGAATATTTTGTTTATCCTGAAAGTCAATCCTCGTTAAGACAAGCGGAAAATTTACGTGATCTTCACTTTGACAAGAATTTCTTGTTTATTTAACACTTAAAAAAAGATTCTTTGTAAGTCTATCTGGGTTACAAAGTTTAGCAATCTTGACACTTTAGGCCGTAAAATGGGCTACTTTTTCCACTGATACAATTTCAAACATGGTATAATTTGTATTTGGATTGACTTTCGTAGTATCTGTGGATGGTATTTTTAAGAGAGTTTGAAAAAAGTGACATTTTTTGCCAATATTGTTGTTACATTCGTTGCTTTTCTTATAAGTCGTAAACAAATCCCCATCATTTTTCTTTTAACGTTCGCAAGCGGTTCTTTTGTAAAGCTCAGGCTAGATTTCTGTTTCCTTCTCGAGGTAATCGGGTATTTTGGTTTAACGATGTGTTGAATGGTTTTGTCTGGTTCAAAATACTCTTCCAACGATTGGCCTTCAAACTTTTGTGATGCGGTAATTTTTTGTTATAATCCGAGTCACGAAGGTCTATAGAGAAGTACGTCCTTCAAAAGTTAAGTCTATAGATAAATACGTCCTTGAATAGTTAAGTTTATACAGAAGCAATTGCTAGCTTGTTCGCTTTAAGGAGGTGTTCAAACCTCATTTGCCAACAAAGTGTGCGAGACAACCTTCATTTACCAACAAGTTTGAATATTCACCGAAAAAGCACCCACACGTGGCTAGATATCCTAATTCTTGAGATAAAACGTTGTTCAAAATTGCATTTTACAGTTCTTAATTTGTTCTTAACTTTTGACCAATTTGAAGCTCCCGTTCTTATAAAATTCTTATAAAAAGGAGTGTACGCCATTCTCCTTCACGGCATGAGTGATATAAACTTGTTGACTCTTCCTGAATGTCGCTCTGCATTGATATGTAGTTCTTCTTTTTTATATGTTTTGGCAAGCAATGTTATATAGCCAAGGAATAGAATAGGCCCTAATCATGAAGACGGAGGAACACCACTCATCCATCAAATATGCCAGTACAATCAACTCATTTAGGACTATCTTTCTGTTTTTAATTGCATTAATCGTTCTGGTTTATTTTCAAATTTTCAAGCAGAAAAATTGTCATAACCTGCATTGTTTCCAACGGTACTTCGACTTCGTTGATGAACACTAGCTTTCTGGTGGAAGCTCTAATTTGGCTAGCTTTGTAAGTAATTGTATAAACAGCTGAGTTGTACGTCTTTTTGTATCAATTCTTTTCATTATTTGCAAGAAAATCTAATGCTCATTCCTTTTTTTAGATATTCTATTACCTCGCGGCCTTCGCGGACATGATTTTTCGCTTCATGTGGACGCTCACGGTCTCCGTTGGCGAAGCGGGATTCATCACAAGCGAACTTTTTGTCCTTTTTATCGCAACTTGTGAGGTGTTCAGGTACGTTCAAATGCTCACATTATGTTATTGCCTATCTTGGCTCCAGGAACGTTTGATGCCGCTTTTCTCTGCTTTAAGTTATATTTGTATTCTACTGGTTTCTTTACTCCCAAGGCGGTTTCATGTAGTCATTCGGTCAGGTCTACATTTTTGTGGTATCTTGTCGATTGTACGTCCATCTTCTTCACAACACCATTCGAATTTGGCACCGCCAAAAGCAGTTGGACTGGCCGCTGTATCGACAGGAAAAAACAAAAATCCATCTTCTTCTGATATTTTGATCTCACATGTCCATTATCAAAAATAGTATTATCTTAATAGCATTAGATTGTAGGGCTCGAACTTTCCGCAAGTAGGGTTCATTATTCCAATCAGCAATCAAACGAACATTGGATTCGAATCCTCTTTCATATATCTTTTAATCAAACAATGATTGTATCAGCTGCAAAAACTGATGTACAGCACTGCATACAAGACACTCAAACCATTGCGAAAAAGCACTTTTGTTTGATTTAGAATTTCAGCGATTGAAGCAGACAATTTTTCATTATTTACGTATACTTGCCCGCCCATATTTGGCCATATTTGCATCTGGTACTGTGATGTAATATATTTCTTTCTTGTGCTTTATTGTCCAGTTATTATTCCCTATAACCATGAATTCTGTTCTATAAAATGTGGCTTATGATGCAACATCTGTTATTATACTCTCGAGATCTGAATGTTAATTTGACGTGGTCGAATGAATTGTCGATTTTAGGCTTCCTCTTATTATCAATATTCTTATTATTCATCCATACTTTCAGCGATTTTGCATTAGCTTCTGTTGTTTTTCGCTCTTTCTTTCCCATCCCCCTTTTTGTTTGAATTTCTTCTCTTGAGTTGCCAGAATTTTCATTGTTACGTCTTACACTCTTTTTTTGAAAACACACTCTATAAGAACAATGAGGCTCGATTTTCCCAAAAAATGAGAACAAGGCTAGAACATGCTCAGCTGTAGATGAGAAATTAAAAAAAAACAATTCAAATTTTGAAATTTATGTCATGCCAACAGAACAAGACTATGCGAGTTTGTCCATAAACACTAGCAGTCATTGCTCTATTTTCAAACTTTACCAAGTAAAACGTCCTAGATCAGTAAAACGTCAGTAAACAGTATGTAACTTCTCAAATATTTGCAAAAATCAATCTTAAACTAAGAACAATTTTAAGAACATTTGAGCCTAAAATTATAAAAAAATTATGAACATCGAGGCTCGGCAAAAATTATCTGGTTCTTATAAAAAAAGAAGAATTTACCAAATCAAGTTATTACGTCATAACCAAGCATTACTCTACCTTAGTAACTAACGTGGAGAGTAAAGAATATTTTGGAGTCAACATGTCTTCGTACGGTTTTTTTAGTTTTTTCACAAAAAAATCTTTTTCAAGTTGAAGAGAAATTGATTAAAGTTTGCTCAAAAATTCTGTAAATTATTTTAGAGAATTTTCTTCTTTTTTGCAGACGTTTCGTGTGGAACTTTTTCCGACTAGAAAATGAACACTTGAACAACTGTGGTCATTTCCGTGCTGTGAGAGACATTTCAGTAAAGCCGGTTGAAACAGATATAAAAGACGAACTGACAATTGAGCAGTGGATGGACCATGAGCACGGGCCGTTACCTAAACGCCTTCTGGTCAATCTTTTATTGAATGACGCAAAGCAGCCTAGTGAAGGCGAGGCCTGCTCATCGAATATGCAAGAGGAGCGCTAGTTGCTACAATCAAGCCCTGAGAGTCAAGCCGCGGGAGTCAAGCCGCGGGAGTCAAGCCGCGGGAGTCAAGCCGCGGGAGTCAAGCCGTGGGAGTCAAGCCGCGGGAGTCAAGCCGTGGGAGTCATGCGCGATTTCAAATCTAGTTATTTTGATAATGTATTTATACCCCGATTATTGTAGAAATGAACAGGCTCAAGACATGTAATGGATGACCAACCCCCGTCATTTCAATCAAGAGTACATGTGCTCTGAATGCTATCACTGTTGCGCATGCTCTATCGCCTGCAAAGCAATTGACAAAAAGAAAAACTGGGGCTGTTATGTTAGGCCTGGTGGATACGCGAATGTCTTTGAATTTTTCTGTTGTCAGGCATTGTGCCTTAGATTGGTATAATTTAAGCAAGAAGAATGCTTAAATTGATTCCCCTTGTTACATTCTACACTACTGGATAAAACTCATTATTTTCCATAACTAGAACTAAAACTCATTTTTCCTCCTTGACAACAACAACTCCCAACGCATCATCATCCAGCGTCCCTATGAACCCCACTCTCCCCTTGTTGTTTTGTTTTGTGCGCAAAATTAAGAAGTCGCATTTTATATTATGCAGTTATTCTGGTAACGATATTGTGTCGATCAATATTATGATTTTGCAGTATTTTTATTATCTAATAGCTCATCAAAATCTTTTTACAACAAACTGCAACTATTTGTTTCAAAATTTCGTATAATTTATCTAGATTTTGGTGTTATATTGTTGATAAATAGAGTTTATTGGAATTTTTGAAAAGGAATTTTCAGTCTGTTGTTTTTATGAAGAAAGTACCTTGACTTGCGGCTCTACCATCATGAGTTCTAGAGCCTCATGAATCTGGGGATAAAGTATTATAGACGGCTGCGGTAGCAAGACTAAATAATGGAGACTCTGGTACCTAAGGTATTGCGGCTCAAGCCAGATAACAAGGAAGCATACTGGCTCATCATTTAGGGCCCCTGCGAAGTTCTTAGGAGGAGCCCATATTATGTCCGTAAACTATTAATAAAACTTTTAGTTTGGCAAACTAGTGAGATGTTTTAGTCAGTTAGGATAGCAGCTAGATATTTATGTTCAATCTTCAAATAACAGATGAAAACGAAATTACAGGTGAAACTAGTACTATTGGATGAAGGTTTCTTTGAATAGGATGTTAGATTAGAGATCTTGACTATCTGGTACTCAACCACCTTAAATGGTTTAGTAATCTTTTGGTTTAGCAATACTGAAGCTTTTCGCCTGACAATCTTCAGAGTATAAATCGTCAGAACATAGACCGAAAACTGTACGCTAGGAAATACACTTGCGTTCAAAAAGTATTGGGACAAACTTCGAAATTTTGAAGACATTTTATGCAAAAATTTGGAAAGACTTTTTTAAAATCTTTCTCATCAAAAAAGTACGGCAGCCATTTCCATCAAAAAACTACATATTTTGTTGTTATATTCAGGAAAATCTTGAGAATCCTATGTTTTCAAGGATATACTTTATAAGTTGAAGCATTTTCTTAACTTTTTATTCCAGTTTGGGGAAACGTAGGCCTAAATTATTTGGAGACTGCCAAAATCTGAAAAAGTTTCAATTGCAAAGCCGAATCTAACGCAACGCCATAATTCGTTTATCGAATTTGTCCCAATACTTTTTGCATGTAAGTGTATATATACCCAGTTGCGGATCGAATTAGGCCAGTCAGAAACGCGAGCACATGACTGTTGAGGTTGCCCAATCAGTGACTGACAATCATTTTCAACAAGCAAGAAATTAGTTTTCTCTAGCCAGATGCTTGTATCGTAGCAAAAAGAAAGGATGATGATAATTCAATCCTTCAATAGTCTGTTTAATTATCCCTATGTGCTTCAAATTTCGCCATTATTCTCCTCGTTTTATATGTAGTCAAGAACAAAACCAGGGTTACCAACTGGCCTACTGGGACGGGAGGCAAAATTTGAGAAATCTTGCCTTTTCTAAGAATGTTTGGATACGGAATTTTACCTTTGGCCTCCTACTCTATTTTGACTATTTTTTGGCCTCCTAAAGGAATGTTCGAAAATGAGATTAAAACCCCATAAAATCATAAAATGGATAATCATGATATGTCCATGAACCAGACAGACACTTGAGGTGGTATTGATTCAATCCAAATGGATCAGATTGATTTAATCCAAATGGATTAGTGTCTGAATTTCTCATTTAATGACGTGAAGTCATTGCTATAGCTTATTTTTTCGACATTTGATTAACAAACTAGTTGAGTATTTTCTTCCTCCGATGAATAGGGGGCCGAGTGGCCATGCCCCCCACTTCCCTCGAAAACAATAGAGCTTTTTTCAAAATCTCCTGTTATGGCTGTTAAAGTTTCCCTTAGCTCCTCCTCCTCCCCTTTTTCAACCTATGTCGGATCCCATGGATAATTTATTTAAACAGAATTTGCAAACAATATTTTGGTGGTACAAAACTTTAAACGTTTTCGATCTATGTTCTAACGTTTTATACTCTGAAGAGTGCTTGACTAGAAGCTTGACTAGTATGACTCAAATGTTTGCTTTTTTCAAACCCATTTTGAAATAGAATTAGCAATTTTTCAGCAATCAATAACACCCATAATCGCAGAGATTGATCTACACATTTTTAAAAAGTTAAATGAAAAGTGAATAATCCTTTATTTTTCTCAAGTTTTTAATGATCTATGACGACAAAATGGCAATGTAGATATGACACTGCAAGGAAGTTTGGCTTACAGAGTCTAGTGACGGGAAGAGCAACGGATAAACAGCAAACTTAGCTTGTTTTTTACTGCGCCTGCGCGTTATGACGTCATTGTGTTATGGGTAAATTTGGCCTATTTTGACATGATTTGGCCCTTTTTCATAAACAGTTTGGCTACTTAGTACCCATATCACCTGGCAACCCCGAAAAAAACTGCCACAAATAGCTGAATATAGTTAGAAGAAAATCTGGCGTTAGTTAAAAGTTTTAAAGATTTGCTGTTCAAGAGAACGGCTCAATGTGCAATCGTAACCCGTTTCTTATGTGGCAGGATCGGTTTATAAAAACTTATTTTATAAGGGAAAATAATCAATACTAAATTTAGTGCCAAAATGAAATAGACTGTTAAAAACAGGACGTTTCGTGCCATGTAGTCGCTTACTTGAAGTACAATGCGCAAATAACATACTTCATTTGATGTTTCTTTTATAAGAAGCAGATACCACTGTTGCGCAATGTTTTATATCTTAAAAATTTGCTGCTCGTGTGTTCTTAATTTCTAATTTCAACCTTTTTCTGCATCAAGATAATTGCAGACAAGACAACTAAACAACAGTTTGCATGAAATTTTAATAGCTCGCCCGATTTGCAATTAATATCGGCTATGTTTGTTAAAATGAACTAAAATTTTCAAAAACACATTATTAAAACCTCTTATTTTCCATCTGAGGTTATTAAATTGAGCCTAAATGTTGTGATAACGCATATACAATGTGATTCAATGATTGTACTCTGATTAGACGGTAACAAATAATGCTATAAATTCCAATTTTCAAGGAACGGCATTGATCACTCACAAAATTAAAATGTATATTGCTTTATAATTATAAGAATTTATGCAAGCTGGATTTGAAACAAAAGATGTAGTAACCGAGTACTTCGGCCAAAACGATGCGCTGGCCTCGCCCTGGTATATGTAAAACCAGATTTAATTCTAATAATCTTTTGATCCGCCTGAACTACCTTCTCTACCTCCAAGGCTTTATTCAGAAACCTTTGGGCGAAACCCGCAAATAAGGGTGTGGCTTGTCTTTCTGACAACTTTTGCAATTGCATATTTAAGATTTCAGACTGGTTCTGAGCCGGTTCTCGTCGTTGTGGTTCTCACAGTTCCTTGATACCAACCTTTTAAAGCTTTTTTTCCACGTTTGCGCAAATATCTCTAATTTGTCAGTTAGATGTAAAGAGCTTTTTTAAGTATTAAATTGTACTTTAGTTAATTCAATTGATGATTATGATGCTAATGATGCTGCTGATGCTGATGATGATGATGATGATGATGATAATGATGATGATGATGCTGCTGATGCTGATGATGATGATGATGATGATGGGTCGACTTAATATCGTTTCGGGGAAAGGGAGAGTCACCCCGTCTACCCTTAGGACGTGTGTCTCTGATGCAATGTTGACGTCTCCATAAACAGCATCCTGATTTGCAGTTAGTCTCGTTTTCATCCTTGATCAAACACAAGTTGCCCATACAAAGAAGAAGGCAAACCTATTTAGACCATGATGCAATCAAGACCAGACGGGCTGTCATGTCAAGAGTCGAACTGTTAATTTTGCCTTACAAGTGCCGCGCGAAGGCGTCGATTTTTAATTAGTGATTCAGGAAGAATGTGATTGACTGTCCTGGCTGCCAATGAACTGACCATCTGTCGAAAATAACGAATTTCTTTTGGGGCAAAATCTCCAATACGCTTCTTTTTTGTGAAAGACAAAATTCGATTTCGTCCAAAAATTAGGCATTGCATGTTTCGCTGACAGTTTTACCTTTTTGGATTAGATTAGCCAGATTTTTCAAGAATGCCCCGCAGCGATAGCTAATAACAGGAGGCTGTGGTGTATTCACAGTTGATAAGGGATAGCGTCCGCCTCCTCAGAGTTTACGCTGCGTTTTCCGTTACAAAATTGTACGTGATTTGCCTTTCATTAATCTTTACTGCGAAGATATTCCTCATCATTTTTAAAATTTAATTTCTCTTCGGCCTAAATGATAAAAGGCATTTTAGCTGAATTCATATCGCGAAATTCAACTAAGCTAACAAACAATTAAAAATTCTGGCTAATTTTAAACCCTAATCCAGTCAAACATGATATTAATAAACTTTCAGCCATGAGTTGGAGATTTTTCTTCTCTGGACTTTCCAAAATGACCCTCTGTGAAATACCAAATATTTCTTGTTGACAGAACACAAAATCATCCACTTACAGCAAGATCAATTCTTTTAGTGTCTGCAATTTGTAATCCACTTAGCAGACCTCATCTACGTCATGAAAAAAGGAAACGCCTAAAAATCCGATGTAATCTAAACAAATCTTTCTTACATTATGATATGATGTTTCATTTTCTTGAATTTGTTATTACTTCGACATATTATACTCCTTTTTTATAAAAACCAGTAAATTTAAGTTCGGGTTGACTGTTCTTAATTTTTTAGAAAATCTGAGGCTGGATTGTTCTTAATTTGTTCTTAATCTAATAGGGTGTAAGCCGCGCGAGTGCTAGCTTTTTCGCTATAGGGAGGTGTTCAGGCCTTATTTGCCAACAAAGTGAGCGAGACAACTTTCATTTGCTAACAGGTTTGAATATTTGACGAAAAAGCACCCACACATCGCTAAAACCCCTCGATTTTGTGAAAAAACGTTGTTCAAAATTCCATTTTGCAGAAGCTCAGCCTCGGCTTGTTCTTAATTTGTTCTTAACTTTTGACCAATTTTGAGGCTCGTGTTCTTATAGCAAAGAGTGTAGTAATGACCGTGACAGAAAATGACACAAAAATCTTGAAGAACCATTAAAAAGGCCCTAGAAAAACGCCATTCTCAGAGAATGCCTTAAAAACACAGGGTCTTAGCTTTCCCTTATCAAGTTAATCACCCTCTCCCCAGATACTCTTATAATTTGTCTCCCTTCTCTTGCATAGAAATTCGTGTGAAAACCTGGCCGTGAAAACAGGCATGGAACCCCTATGAGTTCAGACTTTGATAATACTTGTCAACGAGTCATTCATCAAATTTTGACGGAAAACAAAGTTTGATGTTCGCGGTAGAAGACAAAGAGCCCCGCGTCGAATGTGGAAAGTGCGAACGACAACAACCCGTGGTTAATGCCCATATGAAATGCATTCTAAATTCAGGTACATACACCCATTAAATGGCATTCGCACTTGTCAGGTATAAGCCAATGGAATGCATCATAACATAGCACATTGTTGATCATTCTGAAGAGGTATCACAAAGTTGTAAATCTAAGTTCTGCGAGATATTAAACTAAAATGGCAACAAGGACAATCTCTGTCCTGTGGTTAGCAGTCATTTCAAATTCTATAATCGGTGAGTATGGAATTGTTTTTTTAAGTGACACTCCTGCAGTGTGAAGATTAAATGTGAGATAATTTACAACTTTATCGTGCAGTTATCTGGAAAGTCACGTCGAGTCGAAGCCACAAAGTCATATAAAATTTAAGGTCTTAAATCTAGAGCTGATTTACTAAAGTTGTTGGGAAACTTTACTGGAGTTGGGAGTTGAATAATGAAAGCGGGTTTTAATCACAACAAATCTTCGGAGATGAAAAGTATCTCTAACTTGGCTACAAGGTCTATCTGATTTTAAGGGTTTGTTTCTTCATTTTGTTTTCAAAAGTTGTCCCTCCAACTTGCTGCTTTTGTACCACAGACAAATGGCATCTTCTTTCACAATATCAAGGTGTTGTTGATAGGTGAACCTCGACTTTGTAGGTCCATTTCAACACACACTTAAAGATTCGAGTGCTTCAATCTACTAGATTTTCTTGATACCAAGAATAAGGTATTCGTGGCACTTTGATGCTAATCATGTTTGAATACGGAGAGGCAGAATAACTAAAGCTAGGAAAGTCGAAAGCGTTTCCCCGAACTTCCTTGCTCTTGTGTTGATCGGTTTAATAAAAGGCATTTTTAAGAATGTGATTAAAGTAGTTAAATTCGAAGTGTTACGGTAGACTTTAGTTAAACAACGAGTCTTTACAATTGCTTTTTCACACGTTTTTGAGAAGGAATCTAGCAATGACCATGATTGATTATTTGCTGTCGTTTATTGTTTGGCGAGCATTGTCTGCGCTTTTCCTCGTTTACTTTTGTTGACGCTGATGGATGAGACAAACACAGCTTGGCATTAGTGAATCACTTATGATAGCCAAGGAAGAAACTGATACTAACACCATCTCGAGCCACAGATTAGCCAAAAGAATTCCTTCACCCAACTCACGCGACAGCGTTCAAGCTTTTTTTTCCGAGAGGCACATGTCAGACTTCAATCCGCCATTTTGGCCTTGCTTTCTAATGTGAGCTTGAGAATGTTTCGACAAATTTACTGTTTAGCAATCCTCTCTTTATTCGATCAATAACTCAACAAAGTTCATTTAATAGTTCGACAGTGATATGAATGTTTGATTTTAAGGAACAAAGCATCTTTGTGAGAAATCTCAATCAGAGTGGTGCTCTAGACTCTGGAAAACCGAAGATTTTATCTTAAATTTTCAGAACCTTACGTTTTTATCAGTCTCTTGTTGATACTGTACATTCTTCGGTTTATAAGAACCAGTAAATTTAAGTTCAGGCTGACTGTTCTTAATTTTGTCGAAAATCTGAGGCTGCATTGTTCTTAATTTGTTCTTAATCTAATAGGATCCAAGCAGTGCGATTGCTAGCTTTTTCGCTCTAAGGAGGTGTAAGGAAGTGAGTAAAACAGCCTTAATTTGCTGACAAATTTGAATATTCATCGAAAAAGCACCCACCCATCGCCAAAAATCCTCGATTTTGAGAAAAAATGTTGTTCCAAATTGTATTTTGCAAAAGCTCAGCCTCAGCTTTTTCTTAATTTTTTCTTAACTTTTGATCAATTTGGAGTCTCATGTTCTTATATCATTGTTCTTATAAAAAAGAGTGTATACCATATGTTCCGATCAATTAACAAATTTATGGATATATGAATGTATAAATTTGTTAAAAAAATGTTTTTTACATTTTGATGTGTGGACAAGGTAACAGATAAGGTTCCACGGTAACATTTTTTTCATTTTTCGGTCATCTCTTTGCAAACTCTCATATTGGTAAATGATCAATTAGAAATAAAGAAATGCTACCGATTTATTCCTGCCAAAATGCTATTTAAATGACTCATTCGTAGCAAAACACGACGTTTTCCGAAGGGAGTGGCTGCTTTCATGCTATTTCGATTTTTGCGGGGGTAGAACATTTTTCTTCCGTTTCAAATCATAGCAAAATCGATTTACCTTCATATCCATCAAGCGATTTTCTATTATTTTTGATGAAATATCATCCTAGAGAGTTTCTTGGTGTTCTGTTCGCTTAGCATTCCTTTTCCAGGATAATAGGCCTAGGCTGCAGGATGGAAAGGGCCTAGGCTGCAGGGAAGACCAAATCTTAATTAAAAGTTGAATATTCATCCCTAAAATGTTGCTTAGGCCAATGATAGAGGGTGTGGCTATATATAGGTCCATTCTCATCATCAGAATTGCAAATAAGACTCGCTACAGTCATAAGAGTTTGTAAACAGTGAGTCAAAATCAGGGGCATGTTATTCCCATGACTGGGCAACATTTTGGCCTAAAAACTTTAAAAGGAGCTCTACGACTAGCTGAAAATCCAGACACGTTTCTTATGTCGAGAACTCTCTGCAATGGTTGTAATACAATCTAACTAATTCGTATGTCAAACTGACTCAATGCAGCAATCAGACCCGACTTGGACTAAGTGCCACTTGATCACCACTTTGGTATTCATGCACACCAAAGTATTCTTTCGCTTTGTCATCAATTCATCATTTACTTGAAAACAAACATATAGCCACAGTTGTTAGAACCTCTTAAGGAGCTGGGTTGGGCATTACAAAATTTATTTCTACGAGGAAGGTCAATGTGTTACTTTAGAAAGCCATATGTCATTATGGATCGCTTAAATGCATTGTATCACAACTTAAAAACCGGTTTGTTCAAGACAGCTGCCCAAAATGCTTCTATTTGTAGCTGTATATAAGTGAATTTAACAAGAGATGTCTTATATGTGAACAGTAATTTGCAAAGGTTTTCTGAAACGAATAGCAGGGCCTATTTTGAGAAATTTTTAATGCTTCATATTTATAATTCTATTTTTTATAAGAAATTTTTCTGTTGCAATCAGTGCAAACCCTTGCAAACCCCAGGTGTCTTAGCCTTGCAAGCGTAGCGAGGAAATACCCCAAATTTTGAACACGTGTATAGGCCATGACGCAGAAATCACAAACAGATAGACGATAATATACACAATCAACGATAAGATCTCAAAACAGCAACAAAACAAGCAATAGCTACAAAACTTGAATAGAAAAACATAGTCATTTATCTCTTGTAATCAGAGTCACTATCTCATGTTTTGTCTGGACAGTAAAACAAAAAAGTTTTTTTAGGCTCTTTATCTTTCTTTTTGTTAAGTTAAGTGAGCTTCTGCTAGATGCCCAGGTCAACTGATAAATTGTTACTGAATGTTTTGTCTTCGACAAGATCAAATTACGAAATTTACAGCAATGCAGACATTTACAAGTAGATATTTTGTTTTTGGTTCTGGACATTTCGTTTTGTTTTAGGTTTTGATAAGAGAGTCTTTCCGATGGTCAAACGAGATTTACAATACATGACCTCTATATCGAACTGACGAGGAAAATTCGCATTTTGTGAACAAAGCAGGAATCTGGGGTGGCCGCAAATAGACATTTTCACAAATCCAATAATTCAATACTGCACATTTTCGAAATCAATACTGCACACAGTTTGTAATACTGTACACTAAAATAGGCCCTGACGAAAAGCATGCTCCACCTGTTTGGTTCCTAGAATCAAAAAAGTTGCCAAGGCTCGTTGAAAACGTTCATCAATGCTTTAGAAGTAGCATTTTATAAAAGATCTGAATAAAAATCTGTATTAAATTCATTTAGATTTTGCATGCTTGTGCCTCTTCAGGGCTCAAAATTATTCAGCAACTACTGGTGGGTCTCAGCACAGGTTTTCAACATCCTGTGAAAGCGATATTATTCCAGGTCAAAGCAATAGGGCCGAAAGGATGACAAATTCAGGAAGCTGGTACAGGCATTCTTCTGTCAGCAGATTGCAAATGCCTCCAGCGATTTTCAATAAGTGTGTACTATAGTGCTCTTCAGCAATGAAGTTCATTCCTTCACTTGATAAATCAGAAGCCAGTGTGATATAGCTATTCGTAAGAAAATCCCTCCAAGCAAGCAGCCAGGAAGAAACTCAAGGGAGCGAAACGAGCAATGAGAGTAGAAAGGGAACCATTGATGGGAGTAAAAAGGGGACAACATTGCTGACCCGAAGAAATATTTTGAGGACTTTGCCGGGACTTCAGAACCAGGAGAGCTAGGGGCATGTGCCCAAGTGCACCACCTTTTTATGAGACATATTGTGCCTTCCTATCTTGGCCATCTTTGAATTGTTTCCTTGAAATATGAACCCTACCAGCCTGTTTATCTGTTAGAATTGTATTAGTATGCGAGAGTATTTTAGATTTTAATGCTATTTTCTAGAAATAACAAAATCCTCAGCTCTTAAAATTATTTAGGATTGACAAAACAACACAACGTCAGATTCAAAACTAGACGTAGCCTTATAACGCCCAAATTCAGAGCTACCTAATATGATAGTTTTATAAAATTGCCAAGCAAGTCGAGCCACCTGGTATGAAAAAGTAAACTAAATATTCCAACGGTTCAATTAAAAGGATCATTTAAACGCAATTTTTCTGATAAAATGTTCTGGAATGTAGCTGTTCGATTTTTCTGTCACTGACAACTACTTCTGTGCGAATTTGCTACATGTAGTGCTGAGGCTATTTCGCAAATGGTTCAAAAGAACTGAATTTGCAACATTTTGCTTTTGTCAAATAATATTTCGGTAACTAATAGATAGTGCAGGAAAATAACCGACCGAGCGAGGCTCGGTAAATTTCGGTAAAAGTATTGTGTGTAAAATTAGCGTGTTTGCTTTTTTCAAATGTGGTTTTTTCCTCTTTGATTTGTCACCCTTTTCACGAGAAGCTATCAAACAAGCTAGAACTCGTTTGTTCATTGTTTGCATCAGAACCATTGTTCGCTTCGTTCAATCCATTTTACGTTTTGTAAAATATATAACACTTTGGCATTTCACCTGATAGCTTAATCGTTCAGAAATGTCATATGTCATTCTTTTTAAAGACTCTTTATATCGTTTTCTATTTCTTTAATGATATGATGGATGATTATGGCCTGTCTCTGAAACAAGACCTACTTAAATTTATTTTTTCCATTCTAACATTCTAAATTGCTTATATTACTTTGGTGGAGATAAAATGAGCTAAAAAAGTAGAGAAGCAAAACCAAGATTAATTTGGAAAAGTGGGCTGTTGTGGTCCTGGGTACAAGTGACGTGATCTTGTGCGAGGAAGAGACAACTCAGAATTTGCCTTCTCTATAGAAATACCGTAAAAGGTCTATTAAGCTCCCCTCTCTATTAAGCCCCTCTCTATTAAGTACCCCCTTATCAAGCAACAACTTTGAATTAGCCCCCCTCTCTATTAAGCCCCCCCTCTTTAGCCTTTGATGTCAAACATAGAAATCATGCACATTTAGTGGGTCTCTTGATGATAAGATCATGTGCATTAAATACGGCCTATATAAAGACTATCTTGGGCGACTCAGTAGTCAGTCGACGTTTGTTTTTAAGATGTCCAAGGGGTGGTTATCAAATGATCCTGGTGATGTTGATGAAGATGATGACCTTATTATTGATTGATTAAACTTTCAAAGCTGCTAGCAAAGTTTTTTGAGAAAGTTTCTATGACATTTTCATAACAAAAAATTGCAAAGGGTATTCTCAAACTTTTTTTGCTTCAAATTTTTAATAAGCCCCCCTCTAGGACTAAAAACAATAAATAAGCCCCTCCCCCCCGGGGGCTTAATAGAGCTTTTACGGTAAAAGGCTAGAACGTACAGAAACATAGGGAAACCAAAGGCATTTGTTGTTAATATCTAGTTCAGTAGGGGCTTCTTTACTTAAATACATCAAATTAGGCCTAGGCCCATCTGAAGTGCCTTATTTTCGTGCAAAGCTCTCCTGATAGAACCCAAAATATATTGGAGCATCGATTAAAACCTTCAGACTGTAGCTCAAGTTTGGATACATTAATTTATCTTAAAAGCTGCTCGGTATAATAGTGTCATTTATTTTGTAGCTGGTCTCAAGGAAATTGTTGTCAAAATGTTTGTCAATGATTACTTACCTGACCGCGTGCTGTTTCTTGGTAATTGATGAACATCACTAAAATAAGTAAACATTGTCTTCTTGCAGTAAATACAAGCAAAAGCACCTTGACCTTTGATGTTGGATTTGTATCACTTTGGAATTCATCGGACGCCACGCTCTCCAGCCTAGGAAAGGAAATGGTTAGCCTTGTTTGCACTGCTCGTTTTCTTTGTTGGAAACTAAACCAATGTAACAATCATGATATATATTACAATTTTAAAGACGGCTTTTTCATTCCCTTGAATAATGTTCACGTGCAAATTGAGTTTTTGAAACTTATTATTGATGTTGAAGGGCAGTTCAGTGCTGTTTTTCAAAAGGAAATTTTTCTGTAGAGATGTGTATAGAGCACTCTGGATACCAGACTCTCTTTGTTCATTGAAGTATGTTTAGGGTAGATAATTAAAGGGTTCATCGGCAGCATGCTATCGTAAGAATAAATTTTTATCAATATTCCGTGACGTTTGAAAAGAGATCTCTAAGATGCTAGTCAGAAAATGCTTTTGGTTGTTATGCTTAAACAAATATTGTTATTAGTGAAAGTTGTTAGGTTGTAGGAAAGTTATAGGTTGTAGGCTAAGTTGAACTATATTCACGCCTTTCAAATAGTCTTTGATCGTAGATCTGTGAAAACCATAACGTTTCCTACGGTAGAATGATTTTAAATCTAATAAAATTATATTATAATATGTCTGTATGGAATTATGTAGAATAACAGTATCAGTGGAAGTAAGATAAAGGACACTGCTGTCCACAGATTTTATCTGCCGTAGTTCTTCAAGTTCTTCTTTTTCTAGTGGCAAATTATGAGTATTTGAAAATATTGATATTCTTAAGTGATAGGCCTACATTCGGTTTTATCTGACCCATCGGTAAAATGTTATTACGAGTTTTGCCTCAAAAAAAAAAATTTGTCAAATGATATTTCCAAGAAAGACGTTTGTTTCTCCATTAAAGAAGAATCATTTCTTCTCATTTAGTTTTACGCTCTCATACTCTTCTTTCACTTTAAGGTATCTGTTTACAAGCTGGCTGTGGAGGAAGTAAACAAAGATGCTGTAGCAAAAAAGAGCCCTGTTAGATTATCAGAAAATTTCAAAGGTTTGGTTAATTTTTTATCAAAAATTCCCATTTTGTACGCTATCTTCTTAATACAGATTTTTATTCAGATCTTTTACTGCTGTTTCATCTTTTTTCCTAAACATTTAGTTGTTTTCTTTGTTTATATATGACCTAAATAGCAAACGGGATAAACAGGTTATATATGGACTATGAAGAGACGAAATGTTTCTGATTTTGCAACTACATGGCAGGATGCTACTTTAACCCTGATTCCGACATTTCTTCTACTATAATCAAGCATTTCCGCTTTGTTACATTCATTCGGTGACAGTGCTATAGCAGAGTCCAGAAAAGTGAAAGTGTCCCAAGGAAACAATGAAAACGTGCCCTGGTTTGGGTGTTCCTCTGAAGTTTCATTTGTTTTCGTTGGCCTTTATTGCCATCCTTTGTTGTTTGCAATGTTTTCTGGCTTTATTTCTCTCTTTATGAAAAGTCTTTGCAAGGTTTAAACGAATGTTCAAAGCGTTTTATTCTTTTTTCCTAGAACTCATACTCGACGAAAATGACTGCAGTAAGGCCAGCAAAAGGTTGATAAATAACTCGCGAATTGTTGGCATCGTCGGTGCAATGACGTCAGCTTGTTCGAAGATCATGCAAAAGCAAATCAAAATTTCAGGTGGGAACATTCTCTGAAGTTAATTCATCGTGATAAAAACTTTCACACGATTTTAATGTATTCTACTAACATTTTTTTCTACAATCAGGCAAAGCGCAATGATTCTTACAAAGGATTTCCAATTTGTCTATAGAATCCTTCGTATGACTGTTGCTTTTAACCAAATCCTGTCTTTTTCTCTGACTCACAAATCTCCGTTTTTTATCAAAAAATAACTTCATATACCATCTTCTGCATTTTCAGGAGCAAAGTTATCACAGATCTCCTACAAGTCAACGCTTAGAAAACTCACTGACAAATTTCAGTATCCGACTTTGTTTAGAACTTCATTTAGTGACGAAAGTCAAGCCCAGGCCCTTGCGGATATAGTCAAAAATTTCAGATGGAGAAAGGTATTGAGAATGTTTTTCATAAATGGTTTATTCTTTTTATGTTTTGTGGATTATACACTTTTAATGACTAATACTAGCTTAGTATTTTTATCACCTTTTAAGAGTATGACTTTTTGGCCCAACTTGCCTATCATAATACAAAAACGTGTGTCATCTTTTTCTTATTATTCGTGTCATATTTCTAAGGTTGGTCTTTTTGGCATGAATGACGCGCAGGGTGAGATTTTGACTGACGAGATCAGATCACGATTGCACGATTATGGAATCATGCTTGCTGAATCAATCACGTTCAAACCAGGTGATTCAGATAGAGTCATTGATGACAGGCTTCAGAAGGTAATTCCTTTTTGAATCTGAAAATTGTCGCTTTTTATGATTTTTAGAAGCTAAAAATGTTTGTTACTAGAATAAACGTAGCTCATTCAGTTGTATAATTTAGTCTGCAAACAACCATGTTGATTGATATCTGGAAGTAGTCACAAATGACCTTACACAGAGATAAACACATTGGTCAGTTGGCCTATAGGTGAAACTCTTTTAAAAAGGCCTGACTGACTGTACGTACTGTGCGTACGACACTAATGTATTTTAAAATTGATTCTGTGAAGATTACAATTAGAAGGACTGTGGCAGAGTGTACACGATTTTGTGTGTATTACAAGAGGGTATTAAATTGCTTCTCCGCGTTTCCTGCTTAAACGTGATAATCAAGTTACTCTGTAGAAATGGATTGACACTTGCCGTTTTTTCCAGGTTTTTGACCATATGTAAACGTTTTCATGGATGTTTTTCTTTCAGTTGAAAAGTGCAGAAACCAGAATTAACATATTGCTTGCAATTGGAGACGATGCCTTGAGAGTCATAAAGAGAGCTAAGTTAAAGGTAAGTAAGTTGTTTATGACCAAACAAGTATGGTTTATTAATGCCTTAAATTGTAAACAATATTTTTTTAAATAAGTAAACAAAAGTCTGAGTTACCAATCATCGTTTTTTGTTGCATTGGCAGAAAATGACTGGTGAAGGATGGGTTTGGATTGGGAGTGATGGTATTGCAGCCTCGTTGCTGCATGCTGATACCGAAACGAGCAAGGCTGCAGATGGCATGATTGCCGTATCGCCTAAAAGTGAGTTTATATCAACTCTAAATTTTAGAGAAAAATTTCTGAGCATATCCAGACTTCGAATTCTTCCAGAAAGTCTTTTTTATTGATATCTAAGGTGGAGATGCTAAAAATTTCTTGCTGATTAATTTTTAAAATAGAATTAACGCTGATAAACGATACTCGAATGATTATAGCGAGACACTTTTTCCAATTTTTGTTTTTGTTATGTTTTAGCTCCAACCGGAGAAAGCTTACTTACTTTAATAATGAGCTGGTTTGGAAAGTCAACCGAAGCCTTTCCTGGCGTCCTTTGGAAACTGAAGGTACATAATCAGTCTCGCAAGACTTTCTTCAATGATGCTGTTATGATTGATTTTTCAACCTGTAATCGGTGCTGACATACCTTGACCCTCCAGATTCGAGGGGTGGAGATTCATCCGAGGGGCAAATCACTCCAAGAAAATCTCGTACACTTTTTGTGAGAAACCTATTGTTTTGTCTGAAAATCCCTGGAAATCCTTTTGTTTTAGGGAAAATCGCGTACGCTATTTGCAAGAGTGAATTGCCCCTCGGGTTCATCAATAGTAAAAGTCACTGATGAAGACATAGATAAAGAAAAATTTCAGATTTTTTATTTCCCCAACCGATAGGTGATTTTGCCTAGAAGCTAACGATTTAAAGGACCATCTGAATATTCTCTGACCAACTTGCGACAAACTGGGTGCCACCCCATCCCCTTCGGTGCCACGTCCTAGAACAAGGATATCGACTTGATGTATGTCCTTTTTGAATTTTTTATTCGGGAAGTTTGAGATATTTCAATGTTTAATATATTAAAACTTTTCCATATTACCAAGTAATGGTGACATATAGAATTTTCTGGCTTTTCCAGTTGCGTTATCAACGAAATTACTTGTTTTACTTTGTAGTTACCGGGAATAAGCCCTTACGACGCTCAAGTGTTTGACGCTGTTTGGTTTTACTACAAAGCTTTGGACAGCCTTGTAAAAAAGGGAACATTATCTAAGGTGCGTTTCTTTCTTGCAGCTTCAACTAAATTCCTTTCCTGTTTATCTGAATTCATCAACTTTTGTTATTACCTATCAGTTCTGTTTATAAATTGTTATCTGGACAATACATTTTAAAAAACATTACCTTTTAAAAAATCTGCTTTTCTTTGGATTCTCCTGTACTTCTATTATAACGGACGAAAATAGAAAGATTGAAATTATTTGAAATATTAGAATGCTAGATAACATATAGAAAGATTGCAATTAAATTTCGGTTCCTTGTAAAATTAATCACGTTCAATGTCCTTATCAAAGAATACGTCCAGCTCTGACGCAAGGTTGGCAGTACTTGAAGAGTTGAAGTCCTTCAAAGATTGGTCAAGTGGCATTCACAGCATTGCAGGTAGCTTTTGTCATGTGATCAAATGTTCATTCTTTGACTGTTGGTTTAGTCTCTATAAATGCCACTGCTTGTCAATTTTAGATGAAAACTTATAGAAAATTTTCTTATTCTCTTCTTTCCACGATTATTTATGTTTAAGTTTGTGAGGATTTCAATTTGATGCATTGATGTTGCAGCCACTTGATTAAATGGTTACCAAGCATGCTTTATCAGTTTGTACCTTTCATTTCACCCTCAATATGGGGTGTCTGTACCCTTGATGTCACCATCAAATATCAACAATAACAAAATCTGGTTTTTTGCATTCAGTTCTTAGACAGCATAAACACGCTAGGTGCTCAATCAATCAAGCTTAATATGGATAATGGAATGGATACTGAAGAACTCGTTAAATAATGTATTAGCGACTGTTATCTTTGAATTTTTTTTTCAGGTGGAAAGATTTTCTTTGACGTGGAAGGGAATACATTTGATGTCCCAGCTTCACTTGACGTTGTCAATTTTGTTGTGAGTAATATCTTTGAGCCAATCTATTTCGGTTTAAAGTTAGCAACGTTTGTACTTCATCCCACTTTGATACTGGTGGCATTGAAACATCTTCCAAAGCAAGTTCAAGAAATGGCATCGTTTTTTGTATCAAGTTTCATGTTAAGCTGGCGTGCTTTTCAAGGACAAGCAGGTTATTCAGTTTCGTCCTTTATCTCTAACGTTTGCGAATCTGTTTTTAATTAGGATAAGTCATTGGTCAACGTCGGATCGTGGAATGAAACATCAGTGGGATTGAACATCCCAAGCGGTAGAATCTTGTGGCCAGGAAGAACACGCAAAACACCTACAGAAAGAGGGACGCCAGGGAAACCACTTTTTAGAGTTGGATTCATTGCCCCATTGCATGCTGGGCTTGGACCCCTGGCTAAGCATGGTCAGGAACTGGTTTCGGCAGCCAAAGTCACCGTGGATATTATTAATACGAACAGGAAACAACAGGTTGAAATCGATCTGAAGGTCATGGACGAAGGGCTTGATGGGATGCAGTCCTGCAAAACAGCCGCAGAAAATCTGTTGGCATACAATGTTGTTGCTGTTGTTGGTGCATTTCGGTCATCTTGCTCAATGGTTGTTTCAGAGGTGCTAGGTACGCTATCAGATACAACTAAGCCTATAAATGAGCAGGGCTGCTTAAGTTGTTTAGCGGGATACAGTCGCTAATACATTATTTAACGAGATTTGGACTAAAATTGACATCTGATTCAGTGCATGTATGGTGTAACGAACTATACTGTCCTTTACCCGCCCTTGTCAAGAGTACAGCGTCAATTATGATTTATCACAAAGTTAATAAAGAGCTTTTGCAAATATTTCTATTCAATGATAGCATTTGCATCCCATTAACGAGCTTTTGGCAATTTTAGAAACTCTGCTAATCCATAACTTTCATTGCAGCATCAAGCAATACGCCTGTCATTTCCTATGCTTCGATGGCTTCCGTCCTTTCTGACAAGAAGAAGTACCCTTATTTCTTCAGAACAGTGGCATCAGACTTCCACGAGGCAAAAGCACTGATGAAGATTTTTACCAAATATGGATTTAATGGGGTAACTGATAGGTTTTTCGTATTACAAACATTTTTATTTATAAGCCAGAATATGGACGATTGCTAAGTGATGCAGAAGTTTTTACTTCTTCGTATTTTCGTCGCTTAGAGAATTTATTTGTGTCCTACATTTTACGAGAAGCTTGACTTGTGCTACTGGTGACTTTCTTTCTGTGATCGTTTTTGTACTTCCACTGTCGTACTTCTTAACACAGCTGAATCCTTTTAAGGCCTTCAGAACTTTGTAGAACTTTAGAACCATCTCGTTATAATAATCCCATTTCATATGACATTGCTCACAATATTTTAGATTGGGACAATAGCCTCAGAAGAAATATCCTCACTAGAAACTTCAAAGAAAGTTGAAAAGTTTCTCAAGAATGCTAGCTTGGATGTGGATGTTTCTGTGAAAATTCCTTTCAAAGCTGATGCAAAAACTTTGCAAACTGCCATTAACAAGGTAAGAGATGCTCGAAGTTGTGAAAGCATTTTCTCAACAAATTTTACCTTCAAGCTTTTGATGTGCTACTTAACAATGTGAAATCAATAACCATTTTCGAAACGCCACAACAGCCGTCCTCGTAACCATTCTTTTCAATCTTTTCCCAAGGTGCAACAATATGGTTCTCAGGTAAACCTCATCTCAAGCCTCGTTCCTGAATCACTTCCACTTTTGCAACAAATTGTGACAGCAAAGATGACTGGGAAGGGATGGGTGTGGCTAGTGACAAGCGGGATGACGTCGAAGTTGGTAACTGACAATGCTGAGCTTGCAAAAGCAATGGATGGCTTCATAGGGACCGGTCCTGCTTCGGGGGAGGGCAGTGTGTACTTGAATTTTCTTTCAAAATGGCTGGAAAAAGATTCAAGAAAATATCCCGGAATAGTGCACGAAATGGTTGTAAGTAAATTCTGCAATAAGATGTTTTTTCGATAGGAACTGGCCAAGAGGTACGAGCTTAGGTGCAACTGAACTATTGTTTCACATGTTAAAAAAAAGACATGCCAGTTAAGTATTTTTTATCAAAGTATCACAGAAGACGGGTGCTCAACGCCTTAGCTCCGACTTCAAGACTTAATGTGAAAGCAGATGCCCTATGAAGATAGATTTTGAAAGCTCCCTTCCTTTTGCAGATACACATATTCATGCTTGACTAATATCTTTCTCAAATGAAATCCGCTTATATCTATGCGATTCCTGCAGTAACGGACGGTGTAATCTCTTTTAGAATCCATCAGCATTACCTTACGCCGCTCAAGTCTACGATGCAATGAACGGAATTGCACTCTCCCTATCAGACCTGATAACCAGGAAGGCCATAACATACCACACCAGACAGAAGATCATTCGATTAAAGCTTTATCAAAAACTGAAGACTTTCAAAGACCTTGCGACAGGGTTTCCAAGTGCAAGTGCAACCAAATCCATGTATTTTGATGAAAACCAAGATGGACCTCCTGTTGTCGACGTTCTCAACTTAGTGGTATGGGCTGAAATTTCTTTTTAATTCCTTCTGGGCTCACTTCATGTTATCACTCCCAAAAATTTGTTTTTTCGAGATTCAAAATTTAATTTCTTTCTTTTTAAAGCTAGCATATTTTGTAGCATATTCACGAGTTTCATTGGTTCTAGGAATCTAAATGGAAAGCGATTGGAGGTTACTCTGGCCATATTGATCGCATATTGTTCACGCAAGATCCAATTTTTCCGGGAGGCACAACTGTACCTGTTGTTGGCTCAGGAAAGCATATATACAAAATAGCTGCATTTTTCCCAAAACACGCCAAACTTGGACCACTTTCAGAGCTTGGGTTTATCTGGGTAAGTAAGAAATGTTTGAAGACACGAAGCAAAAGGTTTCAGTAACTTTGCCAGTTGTTTTCCAACAACAAAAAAGTAGAATCACAGTGAATTAAAATTATGTGAATGGAAAACCAAATACAACAGTTAATGGTATACAGGCAATGGCGGCGCCAGCCACTACGCTCTGGTGGGGGGGGGCAGAACAAATAATTTAGGCCACGCTCTTTTAGAACTAGAAAACGACCTTTTACAAAGAAGGAAAGCCAATTTTGTCTGAAAGGGACGCCCATAACTAACTGTTGGCTATGTAAAGGCAGTTTGAAAAACAAAGGATGGCATAAAAAAAATACGTTGCCAAAATATTACCCCTCCCCCAACATTTTCCCATCGGATTTAGACGAAATACGAAATTGATGTTGCCGAGAACTGGGGGGAGGGAGGGGGGGGGAGTGTCCCCTCATGGCGCCGCTACTGAATACAGGCTGTTCATTTCTCACACACTTGAAATTGCCAAATTTTAGTTTAACAACATTTGTGAAGCAAGCAAATAGTTTATTTTTTCTTTATCAAGGAATTATTTGTTCTCGTTTTTCTGATAGGAAAATGCGCTTCAGACTGCAGTTGATTGGATAAACAAGAACCAAACGATTTCAGTTGGATTCAAATTAGAATCATTCGATGGAGGGGAAGATGATAAAAGTTGTTCAGCTGTTGCCCAGGTAAATATTCAAGATTATTCGAAAAGTTTTATTACAAAACGTCAAATGTGAAAACAACAAGCTTAGCAACGGCGAGATTCTAGCTAGTCTCGTTTTCAATCTTCTCTTCATCTTAAATCCAGTTAACATTTCAAGTTAGCGTATGCTACTACGTAAGGTTTAAGAAACATTTTTGTTTGCAGGGACTACCACATGACATAGACCTAATCATAGGTGAATTTCGATCCTCCTGCACAGCGGCAATCTACCACAAAGCAGAGCGCAGAGGCATTCCGGTGATATCGTACGGTGCAACGGCGTCCATATTGTCCAACAAGATGACGTATCCTTATCTATTTAGAACGTGCCCGTCTGACACAGAGCAGGTGAATGCATTGAATGCGCTAGTAGAGAGTCTTATGTGGGAGAAGCTGGGAGTTATTTCTGAGAAAAGCTTATACGGAACTGGCTTGCTTAACGGTTTCACGGAGAAGATGAGAGACAATGACGTATCTGTGACTGCTGTTGAGGATTTTCTTCCGGGAAGAGCAGAAAGAATCACAAAGCACGTTCTTGGGGTAAGAATCTTACAAGTATTGATCAAACTCTTGATGTGCATTAAAGATGATGATACTCGCGACTACTCAAGTTATCATGAGGCGTCTGCAATCGAAATACTTTCAACCATTCTTTAATTGCTTTCTTTTAGCCTTAGAGATATGAAAAGCAGACAAACTTTTATCAATATTATATATATACAGATTTGAAATAATGCAGAAATTTTTTATTTCTGCGAGCAGATTAGATAAAATTGCTTTTGAAAAAGTTATGCCGAATGGCAATTCCTGCTTCATCATTTTACATTTTTGCAATGGGATTTGCAAGAGGCAGTAAACCGGCGTTTTATCATTTCGTAGCTCAAAAGCTCTGGGACTGGTGTCAACCTGATTATCACCAAGCCGTCAGATGCCGAAAGGGTTTTTCAAGAAGCCTTTGAACAGGTGACCTTTTAGTGATTCAACAATTTACCTTGACTACCTTTCTGCTTAGCCTGCTTATAGCCTGAGACGGCTTGAATTGCGGAGGAGCCTTCTTCTTGATAACGGGCTATGCCTGAAACGGCGTTATTCATCTAATCTATTTTCTATTCCTGGTATAATTTACTTACACTCATTGTTATTATATATATATTGATAGTATATTTATAGAGCCTTCTCCATGCTTGAGACAGAACAACGATAACTTTAATACAGTTTAATACAATATCTGGCTAAAGGAACTCTTATCGAGAAATCATCCAGCTTACGGTAATTCTTCTACTTGTAGGGTGAGGTCCGTTATGAAGGGGGCTCACTATGGAAATTACAGGAATCTAAGCTTTTACGAACAATGTCCCGTAATCACGACATCAAATGTTTGTAACGATGATCTATGATGACATTTGGGACTGCTTTTATGCATATAATGTAACTACAATTCATACATTTTCCTATACATTATTTCAGTTTTCAAAAAAATAACTCTGATTTGATGTTTTAGGGAATGACTGGAAAGGGTTGGACATGGCTTGGCTCTGATGGTGCAGTTTCGTCAACGTTTACCCGATCGCAGCATTTACAGCACGCGATGCAAGGAATGGTTGGTTTCAGGCCTAAGATTGGGCGTGGCTCTTTGTATTCAGACGTCATAAAGCAATGGAAGTTCTCCAGCAAGCAAACTAAGGTATTTTGGTGCCATTTCAATATATCAGTTGTTCTTGCTCTATGACTGATTGCTGCAATACAGTCGAAATTTATGGGACAGTATAGTACGGACACCTTTGAAAACCGGTACCTTTTGAAACGGGTACCTCCAAATGATTGACAAACAATTCTGACCTAAACGAACAATCCTCAAAGAAACAATATGCGGACACCTTCCAGTAAAAAAGGAATAATTTTGGATCCGTAGTTGCCTGGCGCATTGATTTTTCGCTTTATAGAATTCGCACATGACAAAGCAAAGATTGGTGTTATCTTTTTAGCCGGGTGACTTTCCTTCAATTAGAATACATCCAATTGACAAGAATATTCTAATGAGAGTGTATAGATGTATCTATTCATATTCTGTAGAAATTTTTCGTGCTTAGAGCTATATATATATAAATGAGTTTGCCTTGATTACGACCTACGGTCGAATCTATTCGGCAGTCATCTCGAATATATTTTTACTGGTACCTAAGTCTTACTCTTGTTCGATATATATATATTTGTATATAAATTTTTTAGGCAATTTGCTCTCTTTATCGTTTAAAAGCGGTTAAGTGACACAAGTTTAATCTGCATCTTCAAGAGAGAGATGCACTTATATTTCATGCTTTTTATTTCGCAATGATAGATTCATATCAGTCAATTAGCTTCACTTTTCTATAGATACCGTACCTGGCACAAGTTTTAGATGCCTTACTTGCCCCTGCGACAGCACTTCATCGATTGCATTCAAAGAAAATAATCACAGTGGTAAGACAATTTTTCATCCAGTCGTCATCATTACGAAATGCATTTTTTATTGACATATATAATTGAATTTTCACATACATATTCGTCATGTTGAATTCTATCTACTGTACTATCAATGTAACCGTTCGTTCCCGCAGAAAACTAAACGTAAAGATGCAAGAAATCTGATGGCAAGAGAACTTCAAAGGATGAAAGATAAAAACTCTGGTTTTGAAAGCACAACTGGCACTGTGTCATTTTTCGATGCGAACCAGGATGCACCAGGAAATTACGATCTGGTTAATTTGAACGTAAGTATCCTTTGAAACCTTTTGCAAGACAAAAATTATTTCACTTGCAAATAAAATGGAACAACTATCAGGCAGTGGCGGACACCTGGGGGAGGCGAGGGGCGGTATTTTGGAGGACAATGGTCTTTTATTCAAAACAATGGGAAGGTATGATGTCATCTTTTCAAAACAATAGGCTTGCCCCCCCCCCCCCCCCCCCCCCAAATGTTTGACATGGTGGCCGCGTACTGAGCGATGGAAAGGTCAAAGCATGAGAGTAAAACCTCAAAAATTTTTATAACAAGCCCAAATGGGCAATCAAGATCTATCAAGATCAGGAGCTTTTTGCCTAGTTCTTTTCTACTTGTAGACAAGAGATATCCCGTATGACCCTGTAGCAAGGAAAACCTTGGAGGTTTTGTAATCAGAATTTTTGATGTGTATGCTTTATGGATGTCCCAAAAGATGCTGTCTCGAAATATTTTATTGTGCATTTCCATAAATGCATATAGAGGTGTATTATTGATAAATGAAACATTCCCAAAACATTTCTAGAAAGCGCAATCTTTATTTGGTCAATAGCAATGCAGCTAAAACTGTTACGGTGCAAAAAGAAATTCACTATTATAGCCTAATTTTACTAGAGAAATCAAATAAATTATTCCTGAATTCTGAGATGAGAAGCTAAATTCATTTGGTAAAAGATGCTAGTTGAGGTGTCTGTTGATGAAGGTTAAAACTTTCTTTCAGGGAGAATCCTGGGTGACAGTCGGCTCCTTTCACTCAAATAAGCTTCACTTCACAAGGTTTGTTTTAATTGCCTAACAATTCATTGCTAGCTTCTTTGTTGCAAATTCTCAATTTATCAGGCATCTAAAAGACACAAGTGGCTATTTTCTTATTCCTTACCCGGAGGTGAATTCTCAACACCTTATCACTGGTACACCAGTTTGTTTTCATGGAGTGAAAATTTTAGTTTATAAAACCTTTGCCTATTGACGGAGATACATTCTATTCTTTCAGGAACATCGTCTGGCCTGGTGGTACCGTGGATACACCCCCGTCGAACCAACCGTTGTAAGTTAAAATTTTCAGTTTGTACCCTTCCACACATTTCCACACAAGGGGGAGATGTGCGGCTCATTTAAAATGATTGGGCTTATCTGTTTCAAATTGCAAACAGTCATTGTCAAGGAGCCAATTTGACCTCACACTTTTGCATGAATTAACCACGATAATATTCAACAATAGAATGAATGTGACTGCGAACATAGAGAGTTAAATTAACAAAAATAAAAGCTAAATTAACATTAGAACCCTTTAGTGAGATATAACTTTGATGCTGAAATAAAGAAACGTGAAAGATAAATATATTTCTGAATGTTATGAATACTTTTGAAAGTCTTAAGTTATCAGATCTGATTCAATTGTTTTTTCTTTAGAGATAACAAAAAGCCCGTGCAAAATGAGAAGTCTAAGACGCTGGATGGTGCATTGCTAGCTGTGGCTGTTATCTTTGGGATATTCGGAGCGCTGGTTCTTGGGTTTATGATTTACATCATTCACAGAGTTAAACACAGGCACTTATATATGCAGGTGCGTAATGTTTGCTGCTTTCACTATAAACGTTGAATCAACTTGCTTCCCTTTGTTGCTGATTAATATTTATGCTAGTTTCTAGGCTATCCAGGGGAAATGGACCTAGTCTTTCCTTGTGACGTCACAGCAATAAGTTATCTCAATGCCTATAATAGAATGTTGTTATCAATGAATTAGCGCCTCTTCTAGTATAACACCACGTTAATTCCAAGCTTAGACAAACTGCAAACTTAGCCGAACTTTCTAACCATTTAATTGTAACTTATATATATTCTATATTCATTATATAAACATATCAGTCATGCTTTGGTGTGTGGGAAAGGACCGTTCATAAAAGCAGCCCTGTGCTTCCATGCAGCATTAGACTGTTGCCTAGTTTCCACATCACCTAAAAATGCCTGATGGTCTCATGAAGCGTGAAACTAGGAATAGCAATTAATAATAACCATCCTGTTCCACGCACAATAGCGCGTACAGGTCTGCCTAGTTGGTCTCGAAGATACCGCGGTAAACCGTTCTTTTTCATATACACATCAGTCAACCTTACACCTTGATTAATGTATAAATGTCATTCTTACAGAGTGACGTTTCAAATGGTGGACTCTTCTCTGTATTATATGGCCACAGACAAGCTAATGGAGAATATGCAAGACCAGAGGGGCGTGGTGTCACTGAAGCAAACGGTCATGTGAAAATCAGTATAGAAACAACTTTAGAGAGAGAAAGCGAAACGTGACCATCGGCAACGTGATTCTAGCTAAATCAACTGCAAGAGTACCGAGATGGAAATTGCTTCGTAAATGGTGCCACCTCTGGGTTGCCACAAGTCAAAACGTTCTTCGCCGCATCCAAATTCTGAAGATTAGAGCATAGTCCGTGCTGGTTGTTTGACCTTGTTCTAAAGGTGAAGATAAGTAGAGGAATGAGTTGAAAACGCGATCTTGGTAGAGAACAATCCTGACTTTGTAGAGATAAATTGGAAATGTATTTTCTCAAGTCTGGTTTTAAGAATGAAGTAGTCAAAAGTAATTTTTAAGAAAAGTTTAACTATCAAACCGTGGTAATAACTGGTCAATTCGAAATTATGATGCAGAAAATTCACATACAAAAACTTTTGTTTCCAAAGATAAATATAAGAGAAAGTGATTAATAGTCCACCACCTCGAGGCTTTCGGCTGAACCTGGAATAAGCTTGGTTCAAGTTTTGCCCCATTGTATACTTTTGTTAAAAGAAAAATGACTTTTAGGCTTTAAATATTTCTTGTACTCCCTCTGTGAATAATTAGAGCTACCATTTCCCTGAGAGAAACGGATAGTGACTTTACAAATAGTATAAGTTGCTGCTGTTGCACGAACGGTCTAATCTTTGGGGTTGCCATGGGATGTCGCAGTCGATGTAAACCCTGTATATTCAATCAAAATTGGGCGACTTTTGACGTTTCTGTGTCATTTTTGTTTCTTTTTAGCTCAAAGTGAGCAAATAGGTCGAAATATCAATGTAAATATAATTTGAATAAAGATCCACAATTTAATGTATATTTAGATGCAGCTGAATAATAAGAGAGTAAAATTGTTTGAATTAATTGTTTTAACTGTAGATTCAGTGTTCCCACGAAGAGGTACATTTTAGAATGAATTATTGCTGTAGAAGTAATAAATTTAGTATTATGTTCATTTTTATAAGTTCAAAATACATGATGAAGATAACAAATTTTCTAATTCAAAGCTTGTTTTCTCTAAGCTTCACTTCGAGGGGAAATCGATAAAAATGAGCTGATGTCATTATAATAATGAACAAGCCATGAAATGAAATTGCGGATAATTTTAATGCCAATATTGAGTAAAGAATGTTTGAAAAGGTAACAGCCCACAGCTGAAAAATTCTCATTAAATACTCAATATTTCTCATTGCTGAAGCAAATCTTTTTTGTCTTTCTTTGGTCCTAACGAATAAGTATCAAGAACTGAGCACAATGTTTTGTCAGCTGGCAAGTTTTCACTTGTTTCGACTGATTGATGCCAATAAACAATTACTGCAGCCATAGTGTATATTCAAACTGTTGTTACTAAGTGCAGCCCCCTTTGAGACACGTACCTTGGGTCATATTGATAAAAATTTCACCGAGGAGATCTCAGAAAAAGTTCCATTAATTGACCATGGGGTATAAACTTACATGTCTTAGAACTATGGCAATAGATTCCCAAGGGATTTAAAGTACACATCGAGCCACTGCAGAGTTCATGTGTATATGAATGATAGCACGGGTGTCTTATGCATGGAAACGTATATTGAATATATCGTATCGAATTTACCCCCAAGAACCGTAGTCTTCTACAGGCCTTCAAGATATTCTAGTTGATTTTGGCAGTCTTTCCGCAGTATTTTGTAGGAAGGAACAAACGCATGATAGGCTGCCCGCGAATCGTTTTCCGTGAATCTCTCAATGAGCAATTAGATGAAAGGTAATAGGCAGGATAAAAGTGAAACGACGACGAGACCAAGTATTGATTCTCGTCGTCATTTTATGGAATAAAATAAAATATCTTATAGAAAATCCAAATTTTCTGTGTCAGAAGTTTTTCCAACAACCAACAACGAAGTTGATATTCTGAAAGGCATATCGTATCATAAAAAGTTATCTGGTTAGGCCTATAGATAATATTCTTTTCTGTTTTTTTTACTTACATGCCGGTTAAGAAAGTTAGTTTCATTTTCTAGATTCAGGTAAACAAAGTACATTGCGACTATATCTTAGAAAAAATACTATATTTTGGAATATTATATAAATTGGAATATTATATTCGATAGGACTCGAAATATTTAACGCAAAAAGAAAACAAGAGAAAAGTTCACCCAGTCAAAAAACGAAGTAAATTCACTGTACTTTTGCCAAACCTCTCGAAATGTTAAATTCTGCCACGGATTTGGTTGTTTAGGCCAATAACAAGAGGGTCTAGACAAGAGGCTTGTGGTACACAAATATGATGTCTTAAACTCGCTCATAGTTTTTGTTACAACTGACTAATTAATGTACAAATAAAGTTGAAACTGGTTAATATATAAAAGTAAAAAATGACATGCAACTCTAGTCTGCCTTTCGCTGAAGAAAAGCCATGCACCGACCTTATCGCACACCATGCTTTTTCTTATTTGGGATGAAAGGGCGAAGTTCTTATTTACACGCTGTCAATGGCTACTCCTGCTACTCACAAAATTGCTACTAAAATTGATTGTGGACATATCACACTGTAACCTGCACAAAAAAAACTTCACCAATATTTCTGGAGACAGTTTATCAAGTTTGAATGTCGAGGCATCATAGTATTTTTTGGTTTAACATATTGTAACTATCTGTCTCGAAACAAAAGGTTTGGTTTTGCATTCGTCATCGTGTTTGTCATCGTCAAAGTTATCTTACCTGACCATATAAGTCCTAATCCTGGATGGAGAAACGATTCATAGAAACTTGATGTTAGTCACTGATTCACCTGTCCATTGTTCAAGCTTGTTAGAGTTCATTTGCATGCAAATTCTTGTGTTGTTCGGCTCGGGGACAGCTGCTTTGCAATCCCATAGTTAGCAGTCGTATAGGCCTAACAGCTACAATATTGTTGTGAAATTCTTTGCGTTGGATTACAAGTCTACAGCAGTCAGGTCAAATTATAATTTGCGACTAAAAAGAACGTTTTACTGGTTTGCTGCAGTGGTTTGATTCTGTGGTTGAAACCAAGTCAATCGCTTTCAGAATTAGAAACAAGTATT
Organism: Rhopilema esculentum; assembly: GCF_013076305.1. Next base: position 15,474,209 of record NW_027020025.1, read on the forward strand.
GATGTTGCAAAGCCGGTGGGAGAGCCTAGGAAAAGTTTTGACTTCAGCAAAACCACTGTCGTAGCAAGTTGATGTCCGAAACACTTCTTTGAAGGAAAACCACAACAACGATTGTGATGTGAAATTACTTTCTAAAATAGATACAGAGCTGCAAGCAACCGCAAACCAAGATGGAATCATGTTATTCCTGGAAACTTAGACGGATTGCATTACACGATAACTGTGCAAACTTGATGTAAACTGCTGTTTGTGATTCATCCACTCGCAGACAATGTTCGCAGACGTAAACAGACATTTTCCGGTTAATTCGACGGGCGATTTCCTTATAAAGAGGATTTTGAAAGGCTAACCAGATTTTTATTAGTTACTTCGAAGAAACTTTAAAGCAAGGTAGTGAAGTTGTGAAGAAAGTATTTCTTGGTGCGTAAAAACAAAGCTAGCTCTCGTTTGACTGGAAGTAGCCAATTTGCTTGATAGCGACTTGAAAGATTTGCAGTGCTGAAAATGTTCACATATTTTGGTTATAAAGGCTGTTTTCCACGGCTGCGGCAAAAATCAAACAGCGCAAGGGATTCTAGGAGACTTAGTTTGCAAGAGAAACGAAAGCGCAACATTTCGGAGCCGATCCCTATTGTAAAAAGCTCAGCTGTTGTGGAAAGATTGCTTGGTTTCAACGACAATAACAATGTTTTCGTACACGCCGATGCTGGGAGTTTCACTGAAAGTCCGTGTCACCGTGGATTCAACCGGATGTACATCTCAGAGACATCCAGTACGGTAACAGAGTATCAAAATGGTGACTCCGAATCAGCGGACGATGCGGTTTTCGCCACGCCGCGCGATGACAAACCGCGACGTTACAGCACCTGTTCATTTTACCCACCGAAGCCTCCAAGAATGAAACAGAAACGGACTTTCATGTGTCAAAAAAGAGGATGTGGAAAAACGGACTTTTTGCTTGGTCGAGTTCAGGTAGCGTTTAAATCATGCAGTTTTTGTTTCACGCATTACTGTTCGGCGAAATGCCAAAATGAAGACTCAGTGGAGCATATGCAAGTATGCTTTTATGGCAGCATCGATGCAAAACTGACTCGGTTATCAAAGACTCTTCAAGAAACTGACGTCACACATTACCTTTCGAAACGGGCTTGGGATGGCTTCGCTTCCAAAGGACGCGGCTGCCTTTTTATTATATTCTCCTCGGTGGAGCGGTTAGATGAATTTTTAAATTGCAGAGTAGACGGAATAAAGTTCCAGCCGACATATTCAGGGAAAACTGAGGTGCTAAAGTGCTGTGTCTCAAACAATTACAGACGAAAATTGCTGGGGAAAATATCGTCTTATAACCCTGCAACTCATTTAATTGTGAACACTGCTGTTGTTGTTGGACGCCGGATTCCGAACAACCCAGTCCCTCGAAACAAGGACGTAACAGTTCGCAAAATTCTCGTAATCGAGCTGAACAAGATGTTTCGCTTAAGCGAGCCTGAAATATTGACTGTAAAAGAATGTATCCCGCTTGATACGAAATATCGAGCAAGTGTGCTTAATGATTGGAAAAGAAGGAAATCCGTGTAAGTCTTGGGAAGGTGCTCTACTCAAAACGAGGCTGCAGGTCAACTCGAGACCCGCAGTATATATAAAATTCAATTAACTGCTAACCACGGACATTTTCAGTTGTTTTTCATTTCTTTCGGAATGATTTTGTAAAGGAGCATTTTAGCAGTAACAAACAACGAGAAGCAACAATTAAATGCAAATTAACTTGTTTCCAATTCTTTTCTCTGCAATATATATGACCTCTAGTAGAAGTCTGCAGACAATGGACATGTCGCTGCAACAGAGAGTAACTTTTGTCCCAAAGGTTTTTTAGTGATAGAAGCTTTTTTGCACTTTAATGAATACAGAATTGTATCAAGTACCAGAGATGAATATGGTGAATAACTTGTTAAAGAAAAGTTTCAATCTAGCATTTTGATGCATGTAAACATTCAATGTGGATGCAAGAAATTTAACTTTTCAGTCGATATACACGTTTTTCATTGTAAATTCTCACTCTTTTGTTGAGGCTTAAATGTTATCATATATAGAATGAATCTGCATTAGTATCAAACATATTTTCTGACGGCTAAAATGACTTTGAAACAGGCAGATATTTTTAGTCGAAAGTCAAAAGGTCTCACAATACTTGTGTCGATAGTCTGCTTAGTAAACAAGATACTGCTCAACACTATGACAGTAAATTTTATTTAACTTCGCGACATTTTCAGTGTTAAGTTTCGAGGTAGCGGAATAAGTATATGGAGAAAGAGTAATTTTCTTAATTCCAAAAGATATATGAAAGAAGTTGTCACCATCGAATCTTACACACTGTTTCGTTAATCCTAGTCCTAGTAGTATTGTCTTCATACAGCACCATGCCCTCCGACCTCTGTTTCTTTAGCCTTTTCGTCAAAATCCTTACCACTGTCCCTATACTGTCTTGCGAGCAGCTAACAAGGAAACGCTTGAATAACTTAAAAGAGGACACATGTGTAATCTTACACACAGAGTCACAATAATGCAGAAATAGGAATGTACTGATAAAAAACAGTTAATTTAAGCTTTAAAAAGTAAAACTTTGCTAAATCTCTGGCTTTTGCAAGAGGCTTCCCTGTCAAACTATGTTCCTACCACACTATCGCAAACCTTGATGCCTGTTTACGCCATCATACAAGTCTATTCTGAGCAGTTCAAATCAACACTTTCTAGTCATTTCTCTGCCTGTTATACGGGATTGTGCCTGTCTTAAAACAAGCATAGTCCATTTGCATTGCTTTTGAGAGCGAATGGGCCTAAAATTTTAACCCCCTCTTAAGTTTTAAGGGCAGCTAATGCCCTCAAGTAAAATGAAGTAATGCAATACTTCAACTGCCAAAACTTCAAGTTATTGCCAAAATTTAAGTTGGAATCACTCTGCTAAAGGATGCACTTGACTATTCGCAAAAGAAATTGCAGGAACTTGTTTGCGTACAAATACCAGGCCAGATGCAAAATTCATTTGAAAATATTTATGTTTATCAGTGATAACTTAATGACCATGTGATTTGTAGATTCAATCATAGCGAGAAGTGAAGAATTTTCAGGGGAGAATGCCATTTTGGGAAGATGTCTCAAGAGAATTCGGGATTTAGTCAATGCTTCGAATTCATTGTGTTTGCACGCGCGGCTGGTGCTCCCATGTTACAAGAAGATGCCAATTTCACCCCTATTCGACCAATCACATCCCAAATGTGGCCTCGCGTATACAAGTGGGGGTTTCTTCATACCTGAGCAACGAAGCGACAACAGGTTCCATGTGCTTCAGAAATTCCATTTTCCTTCCAAGGTTTCACGAGGACACAAGGCCACAACTTGCAGGACAAGTTTGCCATTCCTTCCCATGATACAGAGGTAAGCGAAAATTGTGTTTACACTTATTTTGTCGGTAATTTTGCACCTTCAAGTGTGGAAACAAGTTTTCATGAGCGTAGAAAAACTTTCGTCATTTTCTTGTCGTTAATCTCTTATGCTAGGCCTGTTTCAATTAATTTTCCTAATATCCTAATATTGGGACGAGTGCTACAATCTGTAATAAACAGTTTACTACTATCGATATAAGCCAATTTTTTGCACAAGGTAAATGCTTGAAATGTTAGGTTTCTTTATAAAGCTGGCTCGCCAGCAGAGAATTTGTTCCAGTACAAAGCCTTTGTTTAGATGACCAAGCTAGCTTTCACCTTGCAAGTATCGGTAGCTTATTGCTGTATTTCTCACTGAAAGCTTTTCTTATTCTCCCAAAAATTCATATATTTACTGAATTTTTAATCAATTTTGCTTCGAGTTGAGTTTGTTTTTTTATAAATAGAATTTAATAACGAGTTGCACATGAACTAAAATAATTGATGGGTATCCTTAAGAAGTGAAATGTTTTTGTATTTTTTTCATTCCGTTGGCTCGATTATTCTTAGATTTCAAGGAAGGTTTGATTTTTGGAGAAATTTCTTTCTTGAAATTTATGATTACAATTTATGAAAAAGACTTATCATATTTCTTAATCTATACCTAAATATTCTAATTCTTGTTGACTTAATGACTTGAGGATGCTAAAGTTGCATTCAATACTTTCCATACAGAATAAGGTTTGCTAACACCAAAAGCTACCTAGAATAAGAAGTAATGTGTACTTTTTATGCAGAGAGGCAGGAAATTGAAGAGACAAAAGTTCAAAGAAGAAATGGAGCTGAGTACCTCACAACAGCCAGGACAGGAAAACGACAAAAACGACGATGCTTTTGTGAAGGTTGAGCAAAGTGGTGTGAAAAGAAAACTGTTTCAAGAAGATGGCACAGAAAACAACGAAGGCTTTCAGGAATATAGTGCTGCCGATACGTGTGGTCAGAGTTCACAGAACTGGGAAAAAGATGCCAAAGAGAATGGCAAGCGGGAAAATAAAATCTTTGGCAAAGAAAAGAAAGGGGTGAGATTTTTTGCTTTTGAATGATAAGATAAAAAGGGTGAAGGATGGCATCGTCTGTTTACCCTGTCTAAAGAGCCATACACTCATTTGGTGATGACAAGAGGGAATGAAATTAAGGGGTAGAGTGAAAATAGCTTTGACCATAAGTGCCATTTCTGCATCATAAAAGACAACCGTTAACACCCCACCCCTTAAGGGCTCATTGCCCAGGCACTGCGCACCCAATGGGCTAGCAGGGGCTGTAGCCCACCCACTTTTTGCAATAATAGGTTAGAAAATTTCTTTGAAGATTTACTCTAACGCAGCTTTGGATAGTTTACTCCTATGTTGTAGCAGTTCTCGTTGACTGGGAATCATTTTTGTTATTTTTCTAGGTGTTTCATCTTGTTTAATGCTATGATGTATTTTCTAACTTGGTTTGATTGGTGTTTTATTACTCTCCAGCAAATTTCATCTATTTTTATAGTTGTTGATATCTTCTCTGAACCAGACTCTTTATAAAAATTCAATAGAAATAAGCAAGCATTTTCTAAAAGGGGCTTTTTCCGGTGTTCAAGAGGGCGTGGCCTCAAAAATTTTCGATCACACCCATTTCAACCCCTCAACTTTTAGAGTGGTGTGCGGTCTTTGCCACTGCCTCTCTTTTAATTTAAAACTAATACCCCAGTTCATTCCATTGCAGGACATGGCCATTCTGTTGATAAGCAGCTGCAAGAACGCTTGCCTAATGCGTCTTATTGAGGACCAAGCCATGTTTTATTGCGACAATCCTGAAGTGAACCATTGCTTTCCTGACACAGCATGCCGAATTGCTTCAGTGAAAACTTTCGTTCTCATCATTATAGATTTGAACGTTGATTATGTCGACAGCCTTCTCAAAATATCGCTAGCTATAAGGTAGGTTATTTATCGTCATTCACTAGAAGCATCTAGCCTTGAATCCCGATCCTCGGTTTTACAGTGAACATATCCTATACAGAAAGACATCAGTGTTAACTATAGGTACGTCCCAGTAACGGATACCTCACAATAATGGGCACCTCGCAATAACGGACACTTCACAATAACGGACACCTCGCAATAACGGACACCTCGCAATAACGGACACATCGCAATAACGGACACTTCAAAAAGAAAAGAAAGATAAAAACCTATACAAACTCTTGTAAAACCTAGCAGTAATTACAGCATTTAAAGGATCCACACTTATAATATCACAATTTTCAACTAAAATGCTTCTTTAACAGTCCATCGTATTGCTTGAAAGATTCAGTCTTTCTAAGATCGATTGATTTTTATAAAGGTTTTATCTTTCTTTTCTTTTTCTACAGGACATATATTGATAACAGCATTTTTATGTTGGAATGTACATCCTGTATAAAGATTCGTTATAATATTATTGTTATTATTGTTATCATATATTATTCACAATAACGGTCTTGTCAACAGGATTAATGATAAAGCCGTCTTTTAATTGAATGATGTTGATGTTGTACAAGTTTGTTCCAATTTGATTTGTCCAGCTTGTTGATACTCCGCTCAACTCACCTTACTGCTACATGCTTATCAATAAAACTACTCATTCTTTTAAGCAACCAATTGTACAGCTCCAGGATGGATTTTTGTTTTTGCAGTAGATAATCGAATAGAGGTTGCTTACAGGTCCTCAGCTTATGCGAACCAAGCGACTCCCATTGTGGCTTTGAAGCATGCAGTTTCGTACAAAAGTAGGTACCTGTTTCATAAAGGGCTAGAACGGGGAGTGGGGAGTTCTCTCAGTCCAAGTAGCAAATATGATATTCGGAAGAAATGATACTTCATCTAAAGAGATAATGTTCAGTCAAATGTTTTAATATAAGTCACAATGGCACTGGCAAAGGCCTTGGAACAGTAAACTTTAGAAAGTTCTTGCATATTGTATGGTGAATCTGGTGATGAATTTTAATGTGTGTTTGATGTGTGATTCCTTGTGACAGCAGATTTTTAAGCTATAGAATAAACTTTTATTGTTTTTCAGCAAATTTAGGTTCTTTAAGCATAGCATGGTTAATAACCAAACAGATTCTTTGGTTCTTCTGCAGGGGGTTTACTGTATGTATGATGGTAACAAACATTTTGACTTCAGCATCTCTTGTCAGCTGGATAAAATTTAATGACCTTTTTGATGACCTTAGTTTCAGAGGAACTATGGAAGAAATATGGTATTTCTGAGATTGTTTATGGCCCTCTGTATCAATCGACCATTGAGCGTATTTGCGAAAGATATTTAAATCAAGTTGCAAAACGAGGTTTGAATTCCAAATATCGTTTGTTTTGTTGTTTTGAATAGAGCATGATTTTGCTCCAGTTATCCCGAGTCAATTCTGCTTTTATGTATAGAATGCAAAGCAAGTAGAGGAATGATGTGGGATGTTCATCTGTCTGAGGCATGCAAAATGACAAATTATATGTTACCAAAACTAGCAATCATTAACTTATAAAAAAAAGGGAAATTATGTCTCCCAGTCTTAAAAGATTCAAATTGTAGAAAAATTTAGATAGAACGGAAAATACAATTTTAACAATTCTTAAAATGCATTCAAAATTGTATACTCTTGGGTCAACAAATATTTGCAGTATGAAAATGTAAACAGTATTCCGAATAAATCTTGCATGAAGGAAAAAGCTTTCAATTCTGTTTTTTGATAAACATCGTTGCAATTGTTTTGCATTCTAGTTTAGTTTTAAAGAATCTCGAAAAAAGAATCTCAAGATGGACTCAGTGGAGAATTGTGTCACTCTCAGAACCTCATTGACACTGAAGCCTAGGGTCACTTAAAATCAAACTTGAATGTGTTAACTTATAGCACTTCTGTCTTTCACTTATAGCAGGTTATACAAATTTTATGTTCTCCTTCATAGATCTACCAGGAGAGGATAAGTGCCCGAAAAACTCGAACTTAACCAGTTCAGCAAAGCAAGATGATCTCAGAGCATCGATGTCTAAAACGTTTGTCTTGTTTTTTCCTTCCTGTTCTGAAATTATTAACAATGTATGATATTTTGATTTTTGCAGCTGATGTATCTAGTACATGAAAAATTCGATGCAGTGTTAACTTTGCTGCAATTAACAGATTTTTTCAGCACGAACGATTTTTTTATCAAATGTAATAAAACTATGAAGAAATTGTGAAGAATTCTTTACCATATTGGAATAGATTGGAGTCTAGATCTTACGAATCCATATGTTCGTTCTTCGAATAATTTGGGGAAAACCACGCCTTTCAAATAATTTGGTCTATATATAAACTCGGGGAAATAGAACTGCCTGTGACGTAGCCGTAGCACTTGTTTACTGGGAATAATTACTCATGAGATGGAGACTGCCTAAGTGGTTTGCTCTACCTTCTCTTGATATACAGTTTCGTTAAGAAAAACTGATCAAATAATCAATGGCTTGATTTGTATCTACGTATTCCATGTGCTATCCACCGCATAGTTATTAACTTCTTCCTGAGGCGTTAGCATCGATAAAGAATTTCATAACAACATTTCTATAACCTTTCTTTTGCTCAGCATAGAGGCAAATGGCCCAAAAAGCATATGGAATTCTGGCCGCATTGGCAGTCCAATACCAGCTTGCGATTCAACGGACCAACTCACGCCATATTGTGAGTCAGGCAGCTCTGACGTCAATATACAGGTGCAACTGGATGAAGAGACAAGATATGTTGATGAAAAATCCCCCTCAGTTCAAACGTGCAGCGCATACTTAACAACTGGTCAAAATTCCTACGCAACCAACTGCGTTGCGCCGTTGAGTGTTTCTGCGAACGGGCGCCAGGCAGCATCAGACTGCCCAATGAACAACAGCTACAGCACCAACCAAGCTGACACGAATGGACCAAAAAGCAATTCAGCTGGCTGGAATGTGATTCAGCAAATCTTAGATTTGCACCAGAATGCACAGAAAGGTATTATGCATCAAATACGTTAGGGACGTTCAAAAGGATTATATCTTACCACATTCACAAAAAATCCAATTAACTTTTGACGGCAAAATTTTCTTTGACTAAGAAGTAAAGTAATTCATGAAATAATGAATAAAATATGGGAATAAACCATTAAGGAAGAGAATACAGATACCAGTGCCATCAGAATTAGGGCTAGGTATTGGCTGAGATCTTCCAAACATTTTGCCAAACTATTGTTTATTCACTGTTTAGCAAAGTAGTGAAAAGGGAAGTGAGGCCAACGATGGCTTGCTTTTCTTTCAGCCTTCCCCCTCGAGATAATTTTGCTTCAGCTACAGGTCTGGACACAAACTTTTTTAGCTTACACCTTTATCCTGTACCATAGCCTACCTTAGTCGAGAGCTTTGACACATGCAGGGCAAATAAAATATATTTCTCTGAATGCTTATACTTTGACGAGGAGTAAAATCATAATGGAGAATAGACTAATCTTTGCATTTCCGATGATGAAATCTCTGGCACGATTAACCTAACTTGCGAATAGGTTTGAGGGAATACGCATTTGTTTTTTATATTTCTTTACACAAAGTTTATTGAAGTCTTAATCTCCCAGACATAGAGCACAAGTCGAAAAGCACTACCCAATCAGCGGAAACTTCTTCGGTACAAACAGTAAAACCTGTGATGTCACAGCAATCGATAGGTATCTATCCACTGGTTTCCCAGAATGCATCAGTGATACGCAGCTATCCCGCACACTCCTTATTTACAGCGCCTGCGTTGACGCAGAATGCAGGGTACATGATCAATGGCACTCCAGGCACCTCCAGTATGAAGTTGTCACTCATACCTGACGAATATACCAAGCATAGCAACAAAGAGCGAGAGAGAAGGTTAGTTGAAGTTAAGACATTTTTGTTTGTTTATTACAGATTTTTTTTCGAAAAAAGAATAACCATTTGTGATCTTCAACAAAGATGTCTTAACATAAATGGAGGGGGAACTGCCTTCTTACGTTTAACTTTAAAAGACACTTTTTTTTGTAATTTACCATAATTGCTGCACTTCTTAAATAATGTATGTAATAACTCTATTCTGTATATCATCATGTTTGCACAAAAAACCGCCACATAGCATATACTTGAATGTTTAGTTCTTATGTGGACTATTTGCAGGGAGCGAATAAAAGACAGCTGCGATGAGTTACGAAAAATTTTGCCCAAGCAGTTGTTATCAGGCAGAAGGCAGGACATGGCAACTGTAAGAAGAAAAACCTCAGTTGGGATTAGAGCATTACACTTATCATCTCTTAATGACGTACTCCATGAAAAAACAAAGAGTCTGAGAACTCGTTTGCTAGACCGAGTTCGTTGAGGAAAGAACGCCTTCAAATAAACAAAGAGACACTAAAGATTTGAGCATTTGTTTAAAGGATCTTTTTGTCAGACTTCTTACAATTAAGTGTATGACGATGAAGGATGGATGAAATTGTCACGATTAAGGGTCATGATATCTTTAAAGTTTTGAGATTTCTTTTATATTTATATTTGCTACATCAGTTAAGAAAAAGGATAAATAGCCGTTTAAAAGAATGTACTTGATCTTTTGTTTTTTATCATTTGTTTTTATTATGTTCGCCAAATGTCAGACATATTGATATTAATTATTCGATTGCTAGTACCTGAGGTTCAGGGTAGATCTTCACAGCCAAATTTTCCAAATTTAAATCATCTTATTCAAATAGTTGATTTTGCCATAGGTCCTGGAAATGACAGTCTACTACCTAAAAGTAGTTCAAGATCACATTCCAGCAGTTATACACCAACAAGTAAGAAGAAAATCTTTCGCAAATCATTGTCACGTGAATCATTGTCACGTGAACCATTGTCACGTGAATCATTGTCACGTGGACCATTGTCACGTGGATTATTATCTATTGATTACCGTACCTTACGTGTAGAAGACTGTATAACATTCATATCAATTAACGAATTACACGCTTTTAGCGTAGAAAACAAAATGGTTTTAAGTTGCTTATCTAAAATCTTGCTTTACGAGACTATTGGTACCATATTCAAGGGATTTAGTCAGAAAGATTCCAATTTATACGATATGGATAGATAAGGGTTTGAGAGAAAATTAAGTGGTTAAGACAGTGAGCCAATTAGATTTAAATGCATTAAGATTCTGTTTCAGCTTTATCAAAACTTTGTCACTTACAATGACTGGAAAACCCGAAGGAAGCGCAAAGGGCCAGAAATTACTCCAGCCATGCCAAGCATGCTACAAACGAAATATCAAAGAATGCCAGCAACCACAACGATAACTACAGCTTCTAATGGGTAAGTAAATCATTATAGTGCTTTTAGCATCCTGTCGATGTTACAGATAAGCAAAGAAGTGCCATGTAAGTGTTATACAGTTAAACTTCAGTAGAAAGGCCATGTTTGGGACTCAACTTACTGACAGTTATCTAAAGGTTCTCGATGCCTTGAGGTAACTAATACAAGACATTGCCTACAGAACAAGCATTCTGGAATACAATTATTCCTTTCTTGTATGGAGGTGTATTCTGATAAAAATTTCATTGGATAACGAATTTATTTTTAAATTAATGTTTAGATAAGTTTACTTACGAAATTCATTTAACTTGTGCTGACTACAATCCTGGCCAAAAGGTTAGTGGACTGGAGAGAAAAACCATTACTGCACCAATGTTTTGAGCCAATATCGTACTTTGGTAACATTTTTCACTATTCATTTATAATTCAAACTATACCTGTTTCAGATGTTACAACGGGAACTACACTAATCCGTATATGTCCCAAATGATCCCAACCACAACATATCAGCAATCAAATTTTGGATACTTTTCTTCGATGTACCATTCTCTTGTACCCAATCCATATCACACGCCAGCCACACAGACGGTATATGGCTCAGCCTCACTTCCGTCTCTAGACCATGTTATGCACTTGAGATCACAGTACTATAACGAGGCAGTTCCCTCTCAAAACGGTATCCCATGCTACATAGCAGTGACGTCATCTTCACGTGATATTGGAAACAGCAGTCTGCAGAGGACAGATGCAGGCAAATCCCAATTTATCGGCTAAGCCTGAGAAATTCATATAAAAAGAAAAACATGTATTTTAATACTTGTGTTCTAGAAACAGATTTTCAGTTGAATTCGGGAAATTTGATGTGCTTTGCAGGAAGAATTTAGCAAGCTTTAGACTAGTTGTGTTTTTGCAAGAATATTCTACTGTGTATTTATGAAGCCTTTTTAATAATTTCAACGGAATATACAGTTCCTGCAAATCAGCTTTCTTTCTGATTCAATTTCTGTTCTTTACCGGCATGGGTATCTTGTTGCGGGGCGAAAATAAAGGATTTGTGTTTCAAGGCATCGCCGTCTTGTACTTCAAAAGGCTAGTATTGATAAAGTTCTGTTGTTTTGGTAAAATATTAGTTCAATTTACATGAATTCTTACTATATCTCCAGGGTAGACAAAGTCTCTCCTTTTTGGAATTCAGTAGTATTTTCAAAGTGATAAATAACCGCATAAAAGAACCTGCAATATCAAATAAAAAATTTTTAAAAAAGTTCTTGATTCAATTCTTTCAATAGTATTTTTCATTTATAAAATGCCAAAGAAGGGTCCATTGTTACAATCTATCACACCAAAAAAGTTTTTTTAAAGGCTAAGCTTAGGATTTGAAGACTATATATCGGCACACTAGATTAGACTTTGTCATTTGAAACAGAGATCATCTGTGCACACAATATTTTGGTGATTTTATCAGTGAAGAGCTGTTCATAGATCAAATGAAATCGGTTCATAGTCCGCTCTCTTGCGACCGATAGACCATTGCGTATGTTCTTCTCTTGACAAATCAAACTTGTTTCGTTGCTGTTTAATTCAGTCATCTTTGCGCTGCGCAGGCCCTTTGACTCACCCATCATTCGAAATCTTTGGTTTCCCAAGATACTACAACACACCACAGACTTCGTGTCATTTCATTCAGAACTTAAAATAAATTATGACGTGTCTGGTGGCAAAGTTTGCAATTGAACGCTTTCAGATCGGTCGTGATTTATTAATGGAATCCGTTATAGTTAAAACAAGATTAAAAACCAGAATCCAGGGAAAATTCTGTTTCTAAAACGAAATGCTAATTTAGTTATGAATGCTATTTGTGTGACTGATTTATTCCTGACTTGCCGCTGCAGCCAAGGTGGCAACCCGCAATATTGCTTAACATTGGCTTTCAATTGATTGCTGAACCCGAGTGTGTGGGATCTTTTGCAATTTGATTTACTTTTTTAACACTGTTGGTCGTACGTAAACAGTTAGCATTGATTGACATTAGGCCCTCGTTCCATCGAGGATGTAATGTATCTCGTGTCGAGCGCTACTGAAAATCTAGCGATCTTCGTCTTCCCAATCACCAGGTTATACGTTATACATGTAGCCCGTCGACTCCATAACACAAAATTCCTTTTCTCCAGTGAAAAACTTCTCCATGCCTAGAAATTGAACCTTTTTATTGCAGTTGAGCAGAGGGCGAGGGTGCAGCGCAGTAAATTAGTTAGTTTTCGGAGTCTTTTGCTTGGGTAGCAGTTCTTTTTAAACCTATCAGCTGCATCAAGATATCAAATTTTAAGACACCTTTTCATACTATGAGGCAGTTTTTTTATAGCCCTTCTAGTTTCTTTCACCAAGCTCAGAACGATTTTATCTTAAAAAGGCACGGAAAACATCGGGATGGGTTAATTGGGTCCATGCGCTGCTTGTATTCGTCGATAAAAAGTTTGAAATATTTTATTCGTTGGTGTCAGTGGTTTCTTTCATTTGATATGTGATATCCTGCTGGAAATTAATCAACATACAGTAAATCCACGATTTGCCCCATCCCCAGCCCCCACCCCCACGAAACCGCTACGATAGGAGCTTTTTGTATGATAGCTTGAAAATGAGCTTTATAAGACCGATCGAATAGGCCCCCTTAAATTAGCCCAATGTAAAAGTGCCTTAATCAATAAGCCTCAGGGGGGGGGGGGGGGGCAATTCGAGGATTTACTATATGATAATAGATGTATAGACCGAAAAGGCTCTCAATCTACTACAACAAAACAGAACGTCGTAAACTTAAATGTTTAGATTAAAGTTACTACATCCAAAATATCACTACAATTGGCTAAAAAAATTATAACAACTTAAGTATACAACGGCAATCTGATCAGCACAATTTTTTCAAAAGGTATTATAAATTATACGCTTTTTGTGTGCCTGCCTTACAGTTATCGCAAGAATTTGAATCGAATCATTATCTTTTTGACTCATCATCCAAATAAACTTGCTTTCATGAATAAGATTTTTTATATAGGGATACCTCTCTTCAATTTTCATCAACAGTTTATTCCTTTCTTCAGAGTAAAGGGGGCAAACCATTACAAAATGAAATGTAGATCAAATCGCGATATCTGCTGATTCTATCATCCTTGGGGTTGGCTTGTTGCAAAACAATTTAAGGTAAAGGGGAAAACAACATCAATCGAATGTGTTTGGTAGGTAACCGCAAAATCAAGAAATCAGTGTCAAGAAAAGGGAGGCTAATTGAAAGTGAGGCTTCTTGTTTCCATGTTGAATTGAATGACTGTTGTTGGTATGATGGTATAGAATCTGACTACGCAATTGGAATATGATATAGCACAATCTTATCATTTATTAATGATTAAAAATCTTCTATTATTTATAGTCGCTGACTGATAGAAAGCCATGAATCGTTATGCATGATTATGTGGAGTAAAATCGCATTGAAAGCTTGGCCGGCGTTTACCTAGAGAAAGGACTATTTGCTGCTTGCTTCACCAATCATGGCCGTGGACAGAAATCGAGCTGAGAATATGAGGTTGCTTCACGACACCTTGATTTATAATTTAACTGAAATAGAAAGAAGGCAGTTCACAGTAATTCTCTCTAATTTCCAGACGAGAAGGGACCGTGAGAAATTTGTTATTTCGTTGAGGAGGCTCCTGAACACCCCCAAAAAGCAGGAAGTTGTACCATATTTGCTGGTTATTCTTCCCAGCAGGGAGCGAGAACATTTCTTAAATTTGTGGATGAGGACTTCACAATACAATCATTTTTACAGTTTAGAGGAAAATAAGAATGGAAGGTACTCGAGGAAACAAAATCTTACATATAATAATTCGTATCAAAACCATCAAAGACAAGAACAGCTTTATCAAAAACGAAAGTTGCATAGCACAGCCCAGTCCTGGAAATCAAATAAAAGACCACCTTTATACTCAAGACCAAATTCTGCTTTGTCCAGCAATCGACTCAGTGCATCGTTGCCATCATTGAGAATTCCTTCTCAACCGGGCAAACAGCCAAAAACCCATCTGATATCAATGAAGAGGAGTTCAAAGGGAGATGGGTTTGGGTTCAGTATCAGAGGAGGTGCTGAACATGGCCTCGGAATATATGTCTCAAATGTAGAGCAAGGATCAATTGCAGAGAAAAAGAATTTATGTACTGGAGACCAAATTGTAAAGATTAACGAATTCAATTTCCAAAAAATTGACCATGCAAATGCTGTCAAGGTAATTTTTCATTCTGATAATTTCTCAGCATTTTATTTATTGCAAGTTATTGGCCTTGAAAACAGTATTTGGCCTTCTTTATAGTATTTTGCCCGTATTAAAATAGTAAGAATGTAATTTAGTGCTTTGAAAATAATAGATGCTTTGTGCACAGCCTTTCATTCTTTGGATGATTTTAATGTATTTGGAAAGTTTACTGTTTTGTGGATTTTTGGGGGCTATCTTGAACATTTAATACCAAAAATTTATTAAGAAACCAGAAGGCATCTTTGTTAATGTTGCTACATCTACTAAAGATATTGGAATATAATTTGCAGAACAATACAATCTATTTTGCAGTTTGTTACTGTATCAACACATACAGATAATTTTTATTTCCTGTATGTTATTTATAGCCTATATACTCAATGTATTCCAACTGGGATTTTCTCGACACCTGCAAGCAATTTCTTCAGGATTTTAAGCGTTTTATTACCAACATTAAAAAGTCGTTATTTCTTTGATTATATATCACATTTAGTTTCTGTCAATTGCAATTCCCTTGGGTTGAATTAACGAATTCAAAACATAGGATGCAGACAGGGCCAATTAAAATGTTTAAAAAGGCGTTTGTGTTGTGTTTCAATTTTTTTCAGTTTTCTATCTTACTCAAAAACTGTACAAGATCCCTGATTTAGAAATGATGGCTCTAGATTTTTCTAGATACCAATTCATAGTTTTGTTTTTATCCTATCTTTTGAAAACATTATAACATTAGTTGTTTCATAACCCAAATATTAGTTTGTCTTATGTCTCAAATGTCAGAGTTTGAAAACAAAAAGTTCTTGTTTTATTGAAAATGAAAAATCTCAAGCTAGGTTCTAACTGGTTTATTTTGGTAAACATCTTAACATTAATAGTTCATACATTAAACACAAGCTTCATCTATCTTGATTAAATACCTGCTTAGAATGTATTGAATTAGCTTCTCTCATTCAATGCCGGACCACTCACCTTTGTTAAAATTTTGTTTACATATATATTTCTTCTTTAAAGTTGAAAATATGTTCTGCTCCTGGTTAGGCCATATTATGTATTGCTTCAGCTAAACACCCTTTTTGCTGTACCCTCAAATAAACGACCCTTGATAAGAAGAAATATCCTCCCTGGAAAGAGAGGTCTCTTGCTTGAAAAATGTTGTTATTGTAAAATAGAAGATAAATAATATTTATTATCTAGAATAATTTCCTGGACTTTGTCAGCCTCAGAACCTAAAATTTAGTTTTGGATAATGCCTCCCCAAGAAATGCAATTTCCACTTGCTTTATGGGAAAATTTTTGTTGGGGGAAAAGTTTGTTTCTAAAAATTGATCTGTATACTAACAAATACCTTGACTGACAGTGTTTCCAGTAAAGATTTAAAAGTCTAATAGATAAGGCTTTCCACTGTAGTTTATGGTACTAAGGTGATGCACCCATACAGTCAAAATTTGTTTTTACCATTCTTTCCCTTGTTACTTTTGATCTACATCTGGTTATGAATTTTTACAAACCTTTGGTTGTTTACTGACGTTTGCACTTCTAGATATCTATACTTTAGAGTATATACTTTAGAATGCTTTAGAATTTCTGGTTTTCCATGTCATCAAAAGAATGCAACAAGAATGTCAAGTTTACAGGTCACATTTTTGCTCAAATTTTACAAACAAGCATACCTGCTTGGCCAAATTCTGCATGTGCTGTTTAATCAAGGCCAATTTATAGTATATCTATACTAAGAATAAATATTTAAACAGTTTCAAAGATTTGACTTATCACAAGCAGAAGTCAGTCTTTGTATGCCTAGTCAGATTTTCTGTTTAACTTGAGCAGACAATATTTTCATAGACATGTGCCATTTGTATAATCTTGCTTGCCCTCAACTGGTGCCATACAAATTTTATAGAATTGAAATAAATTATATTATCTGAGAAAACCTACCATTTAGGCATTCAGATACTAATTTTTGTAAACCTTAATTATCAAAAACAACCATGGTTGTTGATGATTTTTAAATCTTTATTCGAGTTTAGATCAAATAACTCTTAATCTTTTAGAACAATTTGTTATGATTGTTTTTGATGCTGTTATGATAACATTGAATTTAGAAATGCAAACCGTATAAGCATTTTGTTGAAGCATGATACAGGATGTGGTGAAGGTGCCCAAAAATGAACACAAAATAAGCTTAAGAAAGTCCTTTAATTGGTTTTCAACATTTCATTCATTTCTATTAGCCCCTTTTTCTATCAAGATTTCTCATTCACTCTTAGAATATTCAATCTTTCTTTTAAGGTTGCTTGATGTCCTATTCAAAATATTTTTAACAAAATATCAAAATGAAGAGTTTTAGTGTATCTAGGCCTCTAGTTTATTTTTATATATGTTCTTTGATATTCTTTTTCCAGATTATCCAACAAAATAAGAAACTTCGATTGCTTGTATTTTCATCGTCACTTGTCCCAGGAGCAAGGCTTTCACACATGGAATACCAATGGGTTGATACAAATGGGAGACCATCCTCACCCCCACTGAATTTCAGGGAGAAAAGTAGTCAGATTTCTAGATCAAGAAGCATTGGGGACATACGACTGCTGCAAGATGATGAAGAGCGAAGGGTACTTTTCTATCTTTTAGTTTGCAAGAAAACTAGCTCATATACAATTCAAATCTGACGGGGTAAATGATTGTTCAGTTTAATGAAAATATTTATTCTGTTGGGACATTACATGCAAATTTATATTACTGAGGAATGCCTAAAAAATTTATATTACATAACAACTGAGGAATGGCTACTGAAAATTCTGTTTTTCCTAATTTTTTATAAGATAGTGTGTTAAAGATAAATTTGTAAATTTGAGAAAAGATTGTATTGGTCAAGCAAGCATTTGAATTGTTGATTCTATTATCATAAATTAACATAAACGTGGTACACCATGATTTTCTATATTCATGCATTAATTATTGCTTTATTACACTTGAATTTAATCCAGTTGTTTTCAAACTTCTGTTTGCATCTGTTCAGGTTATTGTTCATGTGCAGAGTGGTACAAGGCTTGGATTAAAAATTCGCGGAGGTATGGAGTATGGTTTGGGGATTTACGTTTCGGCTGTTGACAGAAATCACATGGCTGAGAAATCAGGAATACGAGTATGTTTTTCATATTGTTCCAAACTGCTTGCACTGTATTCTCTTTTTTCATTATAAACCAGAGTTGGGGAGGGGGAGATGTGACCCCCTTTAGGTTAGCTACTAAGTGTAGTAATATGAGCCTTGATTTTTCATTAGAAGCGTCGGCAAAGGGTATTGTCTTTTTCAGTATCACCAACATCATTGTGAGTATCAAAGCCTCACGTATTGCTTTTAGAGTTTTATCAGAGGATTTTTCACAATCTGGCATTCGATGATAAAACTGCCTTGTTAATACATAAATGTTTCTACTCACATTCTATATTTTCCAAAGTCTTTGCGTTGTTGATAATTGTAAAAGGATCGACATTTAATGAAAACACTTCTCACAGGCTGGAGATCAGATCATTGATGTCAATGGACTGGATTTCCTGGAAATTTCTCACAAGGATGCAGTTCGAGTTTTGAAGTCGTACAAAATGATGAGCATGATATTACGTCATATTGGCAAGATCCCGTATGCTAAAACTTTGTTTGAGCGGACAGAATGGCTGGACAGCGCAAGAACGTCAAGGTAAAATACAATATGTTTTACTTGGTTTGTTTTGTTGCAGAATAGCTAGTTGAATATTCTTGATAGAAACTCAGCTGGGGTTTTCGATAAATTTTTTGCGGAAGAGTTCCTTTCTCCTTCTTTTAAACTTAAGGAGCGATAGCTCTAAGCAGACTGTGTTGCACCCCTTCCCCAACTCAATGTCGATATCTCTGATATAAAAATAAATAGCTTGAGGGGGCGGGAGGGCTAAAAGGCGGATAACAGAATACATTCACGCAAACTGTTATCTTTGGCGTCCGTATCTGCAGTTGTTTTCAGGATTTTAGCATTGACTTCGTACTCTTGGGTCCCGAATAAGCGTCCCTCTCCGCTTATTTCTTTCAAAGAAATTTCGGACCCCATCCCCCGCTCCTAACAGGATCCCCCCTCCGCTTATAAAATTTTCAATTTTTGTGGGAGAGCCTTTCAAAAAGAGTGAACAACTGAGGTTGAGTTCATCCAGATAAAAAGTGAGCACCTTCCATTCTCAACAATTCTAGATTAGTAGCCTATTCTTGTAGATCTTTGATCTTTACGGATATTTTTCCTTTAATACTGCTCGGTACTCTTTTACACCAAATTAACCCCCCCCCCGCTTATTTCGACCCCCGTCCCCGCTTATTGAATTTTAAGAAATTTTCCAACCCAATCCCCTTTCCCTGCTTATTAGGACCCCCTGTTTATTTGGGACATAAGTGTAGAAAAAAGAAGACCCTATTTCTGTCACATCCTTTTTCGTATTCATGCTGCCATTCATTTAGTCTATTTTGTCTAAAGCTTTTGTAATGATTTTTCTTGCTTGTCTTGTATTAGGTATCGTTTGTTTACTGCAGTTGTAACTGCCTATATAACAGACCAGATAATCTTCATTTGTCTAGTAAATATGTTAAAATCTTAATAGCTACTGGCCATCGTAGACTACAAAACAGACTGCAAAATATTTTTGTGGAAATGAAGCCCATAGCAGCTCGTAGAGATGGTGGCTTTACCAAATTGTTTTATCTACTTGATTGAGACATAAGTTAAGAAATTGTCAATATTACTTTGCAGGTCATCAAGCATCGTATCTATTGCGCACGATGGACGAACAAGCCCGTCACCAGAGGTAGCCTGTTTATTATCAGAAACATAACTTCAATTGTATTTGAGCTACATTATATGCTCATTATAAGACTTCTCGTTAGAAAAAGTATAAAGTTAATTCTTTACTTAAGACTAAACTAGACTAGAATATGCTAGACGGTGTTAGGCTAAATGAACGATAAATTTTTCACAACAAGTAAGTATCATGTTTGAAATAGTCTTTGTAGAGTTTTCGGGTTTGTAGAAATTTTTGTTGGAGATTGAAATGTCTTGATATTTCTAAATTATCTCCTTACGGTCCTATCTAACAATTTAGGTTCAAAGCTTATCAGCATAAAGATCTAAGAAGATTTTTCTGTTCAGTACTTAAAAAAATGTTTATTTTCCAAACATGCTACCAGTTATTTCAAGTACTTTTTGTTAGGTATTTAGGGTTAATTGGGTCCTTATCGACTTGCCCTGTTTTTATTTTAGAGATCAAAGTTTCGCCAGGGGATAGCAGGATCTCAGTTGCTTCATCAATCAGCAGTTGTTGTTCCAGCTCATCGTAGAATCGAAGAGCAGGCGAGATCAGTTCTTAACGAGAAGGAGCTTGCCTCGCTTAAGTATTACATTAGCGAGTACATCCAAGGAAGCATTCATGTTGAAGGCCTTGTCATCAGTCTTTTCCATCTCTTTGATTCGTCGAAAAAGGTTGGTGATTTTGACAATGTTCATTTCATGCTGAGTGGTCAGAAATTGAACCAATCAAAGACTGTATCAGTTCGCTCACGTTACTTTTGACCTAGACCTAGATATGAACTCTTATTTCGATGTTTATACTGCGAAGAAATATGAAATACCCTATATTCTGCTTTGTTTCTTTTGGCACAAACCTCTCTCATGGATATTTCCAACGCGCTAATGTAATTGCAGTGATCTCTTTATCGCATCATATATAAGATAACATGTTCATCCTAGATCGCCAAAAGTACTGCTTTTAAAATAGTCATTTTGGATGCTTTTTCTCCACAGCACAGCGATTTTTTGCAACTTTTAATTCATCAATTCTATAAACCCAGGTTGTAATGACAGATGATATCTGAATCTCCAAACTTGAAATTGTAAAGATATTCACGGTTTATCAACGGACGATCAGAACTTTTTCATAGGTCCGCAATATTTAGTGATCCAACTATAAGTTTATGAACTTGAAACTGGCAGTTTTTCTGGCAAAGATTTGGATCAAAGAAAAAATGGTTATGCCAGCTGTCACTAGACCTCTTTTTACGCTACCAAAAATTCAAGAAGACACAGCCCCGGGCTAGTTTATCCAAGTTAAACTCAATGGGGTTTACACGGAACAGTATAAACAAAAAGTGGCTAAAAAACGCTGGCGTGATACAATTTAAAAATCTTATCTGGACTCAACCCGTGTTCAACCCATCTTTCGAGGTTGGCAGTCTTAACCCGCCCTCAACCTGCGTCTCACGAGTAGTTAACTGACTTATGTAAACGAGTGTAAACACGACTAAATGGTGTTGTCTTTTTTCTCGTAGATCTCCCTCTTAAATGATGTACGAAGTGTAATATTCCCGCAAGATTTGGACGTGTTTGACCGGCTTGTGCTCGAGAAAGAGATCGAAGCTAGAAATGTGAGTTAGCACTTTAAGCGAAGAATTTTTGTTAGCTGAGGATGCACATCGTTCTAGTCACCAAATCTCGGTTTGGTTACTTAACTAATGTCTTCTACTGCCAATGCATTCCTTGTTTACTATTTGAAGAGGAAAAGCTAGGACTGAAGAGCAATCGTTGTTTGTCTTAAAAATAATAGTTTGTAAATAATAGTTTTTTGTTCATTGTCAATTTGCTCATGTCTTTGATAGACATAAAGATGCTGAATATATATTCTATAAGATGCTGAATATACACCAGTGCCAGAAATTTTCATTTAAGCTAGACACAATAAAGCTCAATAAAGAGTTTAAGGAAGTGGAAGGCTTGCAACTTGGACACATTTTTCTAACCTGTTAGGTCGGTATCGAACTCCATCCAATAATGATGTTTGATATTTCTCATGGGAAACCAATGTTTGTTTCAGTCGCTAAATCAGGTTTCGCCAAGAAAGGACCAGCAACTCAACGGGAATCACCTAGGCAACTCTCGCTTGTCACCAAAGGTCCCTGCGAAGGCGCTTTCATACAAGCAGTTGAAATCACCAAGAAGACAGGTATTTAAGTGATATAATTTGTAGAATATTTAGATAGATGATGATGTTATGATAACATTTCAGGGTAACTGAAGTAAAGTTCCCAACACGCTGGAACATTCAAATTTTGAAAACTGCTTTCTCAAATGATAAAGAGGCTCGATTGGTTAAAAATGCTAGAATATTATTCCCAATGGCTGAATTTTTGGATCATATTAGCAAAATAAAGCTGTTAAACTGAATTCAATTGTTGGATTAAAGCCACCAAAAGTCGTGAGTGAAAAGATTAACGATCAGGTGATGAAGATGAGAAGCTTTTGTTAATTTTAAAGAACTGTTTGAAAGAAATCATTTCTTGTTCAAATGTCGGCTTGAAAAATGAGAGAATTTGTTGTTGCAGTATTGCAAAATGTCATTTTAAGACATTTTGTTTTATTGTTTCGTTTTAGACCAACTCAAAAGTTCCCTGGAGCCCGCCTTCAACCCCACAGCCTGCCATTCCCTCTGCTGAACACGCCAGTCCAATTGCTAAAGTTGAGCAAGTCTTAGTTCATCATCAGTCACCTGTCATTGATGTAAGTATAAGCCCTTGGATTTTGACAACGATCTAAAGGCACTATGTCCAGGGGCGGACACTTGGTCAAATATTTGGGGGGCAAGCCTCTTGTTTTAATAAGATAGCATCACATTTTAATAAGATAGCATAACTGTGGCTAACAATACCTCACAGTATAAGAGAGTCCCAATCATTGGTAACATTTAAAAAAGAATTAAGAGCACACCCTATAGAATGCGATTGTGTAAAATATTTATTGCTGGGTTAGGTTTTATTTAGAACATTATACCATAAACATTTTTAATATTGTATCATATATTTATTTAATACTAATTCTTTATAGATAGTTGGCCTTAATTAGCTTCTTTATAGCTATTAGACGTTCATTTAGTACGCCAACTTTAAACAAATTATTTATTATTATTATTATTATTATATTTCCCATTGTCTTAGAACAAAAGAAAGGAGAAAAGAAAGAGAGAAATGAATAAAAATAGATAAAAAGAATAGCAACAGATATTCACAAGTTGTAAATTTCTGTTTTTTTCTACGTTTTTTATACAGGACTTGGACTTTGAAGAAGACGAAGACGAAGACGAAGACGAAGACGAAGACGAAGACGAAGACGAAGACGAAGGTCCCGAATACGCAGCCATAAGTCAGGTATTTTGATATTCTTAGCTCTTTTAGTGACGATACATGACTGATCAATTCTGCTTCGTTCAGATAACAAGCCTCTGTGAACAAAAAATTATAGACCATTATTTGTCATTTGTATTTTGTTAATCTATAGTTTGTGATATTTGCGAATTATGTCAATGGTAAGTAGAGAAGTCGCAGAACGTGTTTAACAAATGAAGTATTTTCAAAAACTTTTGAATTTTTGGCCAAGAACGTTGCCCATCCGTCGGGTTTTGCTAATCATAGCTAAAATGTGTTATCTTTTCTTTCACTGTAGTATTTTATTCTTTGACTTTGATTTGTATTCAAGGTCAAGGTACCAGTGAAAGAAGTGGTCAAGGTACCAGCTCAGGAAGTGGTCAAGGAACCAACACAAGAAGTACCACAAAGGTTAAGTTCACCCGAATCAAAAGAGGAATTGCTGCGACGAATTATAGAGGAGGGCATGAAAAAACTTAATGCTAGTGATGGCCACCAGGAGAATGGCGGAAATATGCAGGGAGACACATCTCCGTCCAATGATGTAATGGAATCGCCAGTTGTAAGTGTCACAGGCAGCCCATGCCAACGCCCATCAGCGCATGGAAATGAAACTGAAGATGAAGATATTGGCTTATCGTTAATGCGCAGCGCTTTGTTTGATTTTGGGAAGGCTGTTCATAGCGAAGATGAGCTTGATAACGAAGATGATAAGCATTCTGTAAAGGGGAATTTCGCTGGTCAAGATCCTAAAGAAGAAGAAATTTTGCAAGAGGCCCAAACCGAACATGCGCCATTTGGATTGCTTGGCGGGGCTATGTTTAGGCCTACGATTGTGCCGGAAGAAGATCTGACCGTTGTTCGTGAAACGGCAGTGGGAAGTGCGCCAATGTCACCATCTAGGTGGGATACTAATTTGGAATATGTGGCTAAGAAAACTGTGGGTTACGAGTTAGATACAGAGTCAGTTGCTGATAAAGTCATCAACAGCTCAGCAAATAGTTTTCCTGTTGTTGAAGAGAAAGCGAGCGTAATGGAAAGTTACATGTCTAATGATGGGGGTATCATTGATTTAAGCAGGCTTTCCCTACGTTCAAGGGTTAATGTTAACAATAATATGTCAGGTAACTTCAGCACGGATGATTCTGATGACGATACACTGCGCGGTATAGAACCGATTCAGGACGATCTAGAATTCGAGTTTGAGGATGAACCGGAACTAGCTGAACCAGACATGCAGGAAATAGATAATGACTCAACTACGTTGAAGTTTGCCCCAATCAAGCTGCAGGAGACAGCCCCAAGTACCCCTTCCGTTGACGCGAATCAAAATCCACAGGACAAGGAAGAGCAATATGGTCGAGCTGACCGAGGTCGGCTTTTCAACGTGTATGAGGCTAATCCGACTTTTCCAAGACCATTTGGGCATTCTCATTCTACTGGCAATAACCGCCGGCAGCGGTTTGAAGTTAAAGATGTTTCCGATAGTGAGATAGATACCGGTGCTGGATTTCAAAATTTCAGCCCAAGGATTTTGAGTGGTTCAAAAATAGTGACCGGAGATGCGCCAACATTTGGCTTTCAGGCTGATAACTCGAGCAAAGACAGTCATACAAGCACTGATAAGGAAAACAAAGTCAATCTATCTTCGGATGACCGCGCCATGGATGACAGGACTACAAACGGTATCAGCGATTCAATTCTTGTTCTTCCGGACCGCAATCTAACAGCCAAACGGATACCAATTGTAACTTACCGGGCTGGCAGTCCGGACAAAGGCTTTCGTGATGGGAATGCAATTGTTCGGGACATTGAAGAAATGGCAGCTGCTAACCGAAAGAAACAGGGAGACGATGGAAATGCAGAAAGGTCGGCATTCCGCAATTTACGAAGCATTTTCGAGCATCAACGACAAGGAACGCCCAAAACCGAGTATTTATCAGAAATTATCAAGAAGAATAATTCCGAGGGAAGAAGGCGAATAAGAAGCACGGATAGCGTTGATGAAGCAGAGGAAGAAGCAGCCTCGTATGTAACAGCGATCAATGGAATGGAGACTGGAAATAAACATGGCAGGCACGGCAAACAAAATTTCAGCATCAGTTCAAGATATCCTGTGAATCTGGGCGAAAGTGACTTATCTTCTACTGATGATTTTGATTTCTCGAGCATCCGTTATAAACCAAAGGTAACCTGATATATTTCTTGATTAATTTATTGCCTTGTCAAAGCAAAGAAAATAAGACGAGTCTTTTCTATTTACCCCATTCGAAACCGTGTCTGTATCTATGTCACCATCAATAATTTTTACCCTGAACACAACAGTTGTTTTGAAAGAAATGACGGAACGAATATAACACAATATTTCTGTGCTTTCTGAAATTTATCGGTTATTCAAACGGCATAACCCGCTGCTGCCTCTCTGGATGTTATTTGTTTCTGTTTTCTGTCTGTGCCATGGCTTTTTGGGAAGCGGAGCAAGAAGGAACCTTCTAGTGAATGAGACCCCCTTCTCGTTAAACATGCGTCATAGTGATTGAATTTAGTCCCACGACGTTTTAACTGCATTGAGGGGGGAGAGGTCATTATTTTCCTTTCCAGCTAGACCCGTGTTTATGTTGTTTGCTGGATAATCTTAACGTGGACAATATACAACGTCTATTATCTCGAAACATATGAGAAAATGACTATTTATTAATTAAGTTTACCAGCGTATTGAAATAAATTTAGAACGACAATGTTTATAAGAAAAAATGTCTTTGCAATGTCAATAGAAAAACAAAAATACAGTGTGCTTTGTAATTTAGGGAATATCGACAAAAATTTAATTTCTTAAGTTATTCATTATAATAAATATTTTGATAGATGTAGTTTTTTATAGGGCAATTTCGTACTGTGGCCAATTTATGATATTCAGGGACTGAATTGTATGAGCTTGAATTTTATTGTGATAATCTCTGTTTTTGTTACCAGTTCAATTCAAGTTTGAATAGCCCAACATCCGACGACAAAACGGAGATTAGCTCGGGATATGGCAGTGAAGACTATTCGCCGGTTAGCGAGGCCCACCAAAAAGTAGTGAAAATCGAAAAAGGCAGGGAAGAATTGGGTCTGGTGTTGGAAGCAAGCAAGAGACAGAAAAGAGGGGTACAGATAAAGAGCATCATGGTATGCATGCCTCTATTTGTATTTCTTTGCTAATTTTTTCTTGGTTATTGACCAACTTGTGTTTATGTTAGGTTTTTATTTTGACCCGTTTTTTGCTCCGTGTATCTCTGCAAAATAGAATACCTGCTAAGTAAGAACTAGGAAAAAACGACGAATTGGAGAAACATGAATAAGAATACCTTTTGCTGGAAACCTTTATTGACCATTACAAAGACATTAGAAAATAGAAGTCGATTACTTGGCATTTTGACCTTTTCAATCATTAGGGCATGATTTGCTTAAAATGGTGGCAACAAATTGATAGCAGGAGTTTTCAAACCTTGACCACTAAAAATATAGACATTGATAAAGTCTGTGAAGACAGAGATAGGAAGGAAGGAGCAACTTTGTAGTTGGAGGGGTTTGGAAATGTACCCTATTACCCTGCTTATAGGGGTACCTCATTTAAAGGCGCATATGCTCTTATCCGGATATGGGAGCAATGCGCTTATTAGAGAATAGTTATATGTGAAATGCGGGAAAAATAAGAAACAAGAAACAGCAATATGGCTATCTACTTTCTCTTTGACAACATTTAAATGCTTCCTAGACTTCTTTCCTTGCGTTATCAATTTTAAGAATTTTATCAAAACTTGGTTCCTTGAAAACAAGTGCGCATGCTCATTTTGCGGTAAATGAACTGTCTTATGCAATCCTTGAAATTGCTTCATGTTAGTCTTAATTAGTGTATATTCACTATTGTAAAAACTAACATTAAATAATCTACAATAAAATACAATTTCTTTAAATTGTCCTTTGAGTACGGACTGTTCTGATGACGAAGACACCCTTGTGAATAACAGCTGAATGGAGAAGGAATGATCATTGATAATTATTCGGATCCTGAGGAAATTTACATTGAATAACTGCTAAATATACAGTTTCTGCTGTTGAAACATTACTCGTGCAATTTTATTTTTAAAAATTTTCTTTTTTATAGGACCATGCGCTTGTTTTCTGTTTTTAAGCGCATGCGCTTTTCAACGGGGTAATAGGGTGTTATATGGCTCTTTACAATCAATCTCTCTTTTTGGAATCAAATTTTATTTCTGGCTGGCGGCGAACTTTATGAGGTATCATTTAGGTTTCCAATAATTGATCAAAGAAATCGTTATTTAGTCAATTCACACTTTCCTGTAAACAAGTTTCCATTGGTGATTTCTTTTTTTGTATCACAGACCGGCGAATCCTACGCTGCCTGTATGTATCCTCAGCTTGAGGTCGGACAAGAGGTCGTTTCCGTGGATGGCGAGCCATTGCAAGGACTTGGTGCTCAGATTGCCACCATTTCGATGAAAAGAGCATATAACAATCCCAGTGGACGGTTTTTAGAGATAGTCGTGAGGAACCAGAGATCTTGAACAAATATAGGCTCATCGTCGTATTACTAGCAAAAGCCTGATCACATGTTCGTAAGGGCCTGATCACATGTTGGCATACGAATGATCACATGTTAGCCAACGCATGATCTCCTGTTAGCAAACACATGATCACATGCTCAGTCATCGTGCTTCTTGTTCAGGATGCGCTAACCACAGACTGAGTCCGGAATGCGTTAGCGTCCATTGATCTCTTACCAGTCCGCCACTCCCCGAGTTTCGCCTACCAGCAAAACGTGAAAAGTTCCAGATAGACGTATGTTTTATACCCATATAAATACAAAGTGTTTTTAACTAGAATTATCCATCGGATGTTTTTAAGATGACAATTTGTAAGTAACTTTGATGTATTTTAATGTAATTTTGCACGTTGCAGATGGCCTCACTTTTTGTTCGAGTGTTGCACAGTGCATATATTTTTATCTTGTAAGGGAATGCATTTACCCGAAGAATTGATTTTTTGAGTGAATGAATATAATAATTTTGCCCTGAAATATTTAAAGACGTTTTTTGTAGGGTATGCTATGCTTGTTCCTTACGTATTCAAGCATGAAGTTGGTTGATGTTGTAAAATTTTGGAAAATCTCCCCGAACTTTGCTGGGTTTTTGCCAGGAGCTGCCAGGATTTTGCCGGTTTTCACCGGGTTTTCGCTTGGTTTTGCCGGGTTTTCGCAGGGTTTTTGCTTGGTTTTGCCGGGTTTCTGCCGATTCCGGGCCCTTTATAGACATGAGATAGGCTCGGTATCTATGTGGTTGCTTTTTATGTAGTTTTGATGTATTGAAATGTAGAATGGAGGTTGTCAATGAAATGATGTTTGTAAGCTGAGCCACTATAATTGAGAACTTATCAAAACTGGAAGCGGTTTTCTTTGGGATATGCTATTATGAGAGAAAATTTTGATCATAATTTTTGTTTTTGTGAAAAAATTTAATGAAAAACTTTAAAAAGACGAAGATAATCTTTATACAAAATACCGAAGTTTTCTACCTTGTGGCAGCAAACTACTCAATGAATCAATGTAACTTTCTGAATCAATGTAAGGAAGAATCAATTTAACTTTCTACCAATGAATTTAAGAAAAAGTCTATTTTACATGGTCCATTTTTATATCAACGCAAGATAAAATCCAGCGTAGATAGTTAAATTAAATAAATTCTTAGCCCGAGCCAAAAAATAAATAATTTCGTTAACAAACAAGGAATTTTTCTACGATTTTATCGTAATTCCTGTCCTGCAATGCACAACTGAAATTTCATTAATTTAACAAAAGTGTATACGCGTCATGGTACATCATCATTGAGTGATGACGATTGCCGTCCTATGTGTCTGAATCGCATAATGGTAGAATCTTTTTCTTGTCCAGACCTAGTCAAAAGTCCAAGGAAATGCATGTAACTCCAGTCTAGTGGCATTTCAAAGTAATTCAGCCTCCAAAAATCGGCTAGTCCATGCAAGAATTCGTCTTTGATAAGCATCCCGATAAAGCCCATGTGCCCGTAACGACGAATCGACCACTGATAATTCATAACTGCTTGGCTTAACAAATCATCTTTGATAAGCTTGTAGAAACCAGAAAGACTCTCTAGGTCATCTTCAAGATGAAAATAATACTTGCCAAGGCCCGAACAGTAATAGGCCAAAAATGCGTAATCCAAAGCCTGTTTACTGCGCCATCTTACCCTCTTTTTTGTGTCGTTGAAGTTTTGGGGTAGGCCTGATAAGCTGCTGTAAAATCTCTTTGGTGCATAAATCAGCTTGATTGTGTTATTCTTAATGTGCATATCAAACGTTTTCATGAGTCTTTCTTGAATGCTATCCCGCTTCTCTTTCTCCCAATCTGCTAAGAATATAACAATGAGAATCTCTTCTTTCTGGGTGTCCGTCAAGTTTTTCAAGTGGGTATTTAGGGTTCTTTCCAAGTAGGATGCAGAAGATCCTTTTGTTTTCCTTTTAATTGTCGATATTCCAATTGTCATGAAGGCTGGAACAAACAAGTCGCAAAATTGAAATAATGTGCATGTTCAAAACTGCAATATTTAGCATAACACATGTCAAAAATAGCAATAAATCTTATTTGGTAAGGGTATAAAAGGTTACTAACACCAAACTAGGATGCGAAAATAGCAGGTGTCACTTTAATGCATTTTGACAAATTATGGCATTAAAGTTATAATTTTTCCAGTGCAAAGATTTATGTGCGAAGAAAACGATTATAACCTTGTGCTGAAATCAACTTAAGCAAAATTTCTCGTAAGATCCTTTTTGATACCTAAAGAGCTAGAGATGCATACAGAAAGAGAAAACTTGCCCCTAGCAAAATATACTTCGTTAAGAGTTTTTTTGTTAAAGAGTTGCTGCTGATGGCAAGAATTCAAAGTGATGGAGCTTAGTAGAAAGGGGTTTGCAGAAATAAGCATATTTTCGAGGTGCTTTGCTTTTTTACAAAGAAGTTGTTTATTTTACAACGACACATGAAGTATGATGAGCTTTTCTAATATTCATGGTTTCGAGTTCCTGTCCTCTTGAATCTTTTCCTAAAGCTTAGTCATGTTGCTTGAAAATATGTAATATGACTTATATTTCAAAGAGTTATGCGGATGCCAGGAAAAATTGATACCTTAGAAGGGGGGGGGGGGGTGTGACGAATAGATCGTATGGTATGAACCGATAAATGTACTTTGAGTTTTGCAGGTCAGATTTCCTGTATTTCCCTTTGTCGATTTATGCTTCCTTTACGAGGTTCTGGAATTTGCTAATCAATCTGGGTTTTATACCCTCATACATGCCTTTCTTTTTCTTGAACGAGCCAGCTAATGTTACTTCTTCTCGTCTCATTGGCTCTCCATAACGATCTCTGCAAAAGATGTTCTCGTCTTCGGGCGAGGGCGAAGCCTTTGGATTCACACCGGACGCCGCCATGTTCAGCCATTCATGCACCCTATCGGCAGGCAGTGTTTCCTTTTTTTGATGATCAAGAATAACTAAAACAAAATATGGATGCAGTTGTTAAAAATAGAAGAAATTCTAGCTTGAGAATTTGACATTTCTAGGGATGCCCAATAAATGCATCTCGAATATTTACCACATTGTTCGAGACTGAAGGAAAGCCACTAAGCAATATTGAAAAAAAACAGGACAGGACAAGAGCAGCTGGCCCTATGGGCTGCCATCAGCTACCATCTAGACAATTTCTTGTCTCTAGACCATTTATTGTTGTTACTAATGACACATTCTTTGCATCTGAAGATATAATTTTTTCTTACCTATATATTAGTAAAAACATTTGCAGTTCAAAGTTCAAATAGCTTGGTTATGTGAAAAAGTATGAAGGAAAATTACTCTAGTTTAATAGCATTAATCAGTCTTTCTAGGAGAACAACCTGACGAGTGGGCTTTAGTCATTTGTACAGAGTACCACGTTTAGCACGTAATTTTGGATTCCAAGGAAACCATTTTATGCTCAAAGACAGGGCCTTGATTACCTGCAACAGTTCTGAAGTGCTTTGCTCTGAATTTGTTTAGTTAAAATCATCCTTGGCAACAGCAGTAACTTCGACAGAAGTTTAAGTCAGTCAGTTTTGATTTGGAACTTGACAATATCTTGTTGTCATTTTGCGCTCGTTTTTCTGTTCATTGACTCCAGGTTGTCAGTCTCCGGAGTATTCATTAGAGATTTGTTCCTCTCTGGAACAACTGTATATGCTGTTATAAATTGTTACAAGGAGAGAGGATCATTGCCTTTCTAAATCTTCAGATTTAAGAAAAATCTGTTTCACGGGATATGATTTATTTAGTTTACGAAATATAAAGCAATTCTTAACCTCTTATTAGTCATATTTTTTCTCGTAAAGATGATTGTAGCTAGCTAAGATCCCGTTGAAAGTACGAGCTTAAATTTAGGAACTTTTCTTTCATGACATCATAATAGTTGGCCTTGGTGTTTATAAAATCTTGCAAGTTCACACTTAAAAACTCATTGCTAACAATGGGCCTTTGCGAGCGTGGTGACGGTCCAAACAATGGGACTAAACTTCTACGGATTAACCAAAATTGATTTCAGACTGTCTAAAAATGCATTATGGGATGCTTGCATAGCGCAATGGCTCATTGCTAGCAATGAGCCTTCAACATCATTCCATTATACCATTACTTTTCGTGTTACTCATTATTTTAAACCAATTATTCCAATATAGCAAACCACACTTAACGCTAGAAGCCTGTCATATTTGAATGAGTTGCTTTCGGATTCGTTGTTTTTGCATGGCTTTGGAGCCGTTCACGACTAGGCAAAATTTAAGATAGATTCAAGAATGTTTAGACATCTTTAAATATTTGATTTGAAAAATAACAAGAAAGACAGGCTGAATACAGAAATACTTACTTATCGTTGTGACAAAAGTTAGAATAAACAGTAACACCACGGGCATTTTCAAAATTGTAGCAGTGATTTTTCGCCTCATGTAGATTCCGTTCATTTTCTGGCAGAGTTTGTTTTGAACATTCAAGGTTTATCCTTTCAACGACATCTGACAAATGCAAACAGATAAAAGGCTGTAGCTAGTGTACTAGAGGGTTGCCTAGTTACAAGGTGCTAAGGCAGATGAATCTGTTTCGAAACAAACCAGGAATTTAAGACAATGAGTTAAAACAGTCATAGAACCAAAAAAGGAGGACTTTCTGGTAAAGATCACATTTCATTGAATAATATCATCTTTATTTATCTAGAAGCATTGAATTCCACATGCATGTTTGATGTGGATGAAACGTAACCAGGTTTGCAAATATTTGATCGTGCTGGGTGCATGTATTTTCATTTACCTGGATTCAATGCCAAATGAAAAAAAAGATGGCGGTCTTCTAATAAAGGATACTTATTTTGCTTCTTGTGAGGGTCAGAATACTAATATAAGTTATCTTACAATCTGTTACTGGGCTTAAAACTCTAGCGAATTCTCTTGAGAGAGCAATGTGTGCGAACAACTATAGAAATGTAGCGTTTTAGAGGGCCATAGTGTCAATAGGGACAAGGGGGCACACCCCAAATTAATATATTGATATAATGTATTCTTTCAGATAGTCTGCATATTTTGTGGAACGCTACATATTGTGTAAAGGTCTTACGCTGTGTTGCTAGACTTATGGGAGAGGATGAGTCGAAAGTAACGAGATCTTGTTGTGTGCCTACACCCTTGTAATCGTGCCAATCCAAATCAATTCTATTTACAAAATCTAGTGATATATATACTAACGGCGTACAATAGGTTTTACTTACATGATTGACATAACACTAAACGAGGTACAAATGAATACGAGACAACAGAAGATTACTGAAGTGCAAAATCCTGTACCCCCCCTCCCCCCTCCAATAAATTGCCTCTTGTTGTGTCTCTGTGTTTAAGGGATTTGACCATGATTCAACCACGTAGCTGTAGATATCGGCAATTCGAGCAACATATTACAAAAAATTACCGGTTTCTTTAGCCTCGCAACTGAAAATTCCTCGAAAGATACTTCACGAGTTAGGATTTTTCAAAGAATATGCGAGTCAAATCACGCTGACGAAAAGGTGTGCTATATCACCTTCTTGGCGCATCGATGTACGTCATGGACGAAAAGACACTCGGTTATTACTGAAACATAACTACTCACCAGTGCGATTGTATATGCCTCTTTAGTGTCTCCGAGGGGGCTCTTTTCGAAAAATGTTGTCAAAAAACAATATCCTAAGTAGAAATTAGCGACTTTTCGGCATTAAAAAAGGTGTATGATTTACTTGCTGCTTACGTATTTTACCTACCCATGCTCAGTGTGCTGCCATGTAGAAAAAAGCTTGGTAATCGACTGCGATCTCGAATGATTGATCAGCACTTTGAAGGCAACTTGCGGCTGCCAACATCAACAATTCTGCCAAATATTGAGAAGTTCGACAAGAACATGCAGCACCAACTTCCACATTAGCTTCTTGTAATATACTGACCAGTGAATATGTACTTCACATTCTTGTCTACTTCACATGTATTTACGTACAGCTTCTACGTTACAGATAATTTTCCGATAAATACAATTTTATTGATTAGATTAGCAGTAAGGTAGAATTGGTATATGTTAAAATTACACTGTATTTTGAGTTGCGGCCCTGTTATGCATTTCAGAAATCAACTTTGGCCCCCTGTTTTATAAAGGTTGCCGACCCCTGCTTTATAGAGATCAGGAAAATTTCCAAAACGAGGCCGCCATTGAGAAATTATTATCGAGGATTTTAGAAGACCACAGATCAATACTGTTGTCATGAAAGAAGCAACAGGGAATAGATTTGATAGAAGTGAATGGTTTTATAATCACCCAAAGGTTTCAATAAGTGCTTTCTGTTCCTTATTTATTAAATTATCGTTTTTGTTAACATTGTTGATTTTTTAAAGTTGACTGCTTGAAACTGTATAGCCATATGATTTATGAAACTAAATTTTTTGTCGAAAATTGCCTGTAAAACTGGCATGTTTTTCTTAAAACTTACACTGCCCAAATGAACTGTTGCATCTCTAGATTTGCTCACAAATTCACAATGGGGTCTTTACCTTCATGACGTTTCATTAAGTTGTCTGAAAACCATCTGGCAATGAATACACACCAGACAAATCCAACATCCATGCTGCATGCAGAAAGTTGATGTCACGAGAAAAGTTACATACATAGCTCCTAACTTTTTAGAAGTCATTAGTGGGTCAGGTATACATGTTTATATACCTTGGTGCATATGGCAAGGCAAATCAGCTTTTATGCTAACGGTAGAGCCATAGTTCATGCTCCCTTCCAGGTTCTCCTCGATTCAGGAGGTGAGCTACAGATCTACTCTCCTAAATGGCTCTAAAAAGCAAATTGCTCGCCTTGAAATCAATTTCCCTTTCTTTCTGTTCATATTCATTTATAAATTAAATAACATACCCAGAAATTACTAGGAGAGCATTTACTGTGCTCCTCTGGTAAAAGTCTTATGGCCAGGCCTGTAGTAACACTATAATTAAAATTTTAATTGCCTCACGGATCAGCAAGTTTATGAGGGTTTATGCAGGTCTGACCGGCAAATTGGGGGTACCTTTGGAGCTATTCTATATTTTTGAAAATTTAATGAAGAAAGATGACATTGATTAAGATATTGAGTAAAAGAGACCCTAAAACAGACTCTTTTGGAACTTCTATTTTTGTCCCAGATAACGAAATGAATAACTTATTCTTTCTCTTGGCTGGCTTTTTTGTAAGTAGTTTCTAATAAGGTCAAAAATGTTTGTGCTCAGTTTTGATCTATGTCCACCATTTCTCATGCTTCTAGAATAATATTTTGCTTGCCATTAATACATCCAGAACCGTTGTTGGCCATTGTGCTCTGGGGGCTGATCCGATTCTAATTGCTAGCAAAGTGGGTGAGCCATCCTTTATTTGCCAACAAAACTCCTAAATTTTACAATGGAATTTTTTTCCAACAGGGGTGTCATATCCCCACATCCCCCAGGTAGCAACAGCCCTTTCTGCATCTATCAACAAATGGTTTGGTTTTTTTTGTGTGTAATAAAATCAATGTGGGTGTCAATGTGCATTCAATTTTATCTCCATTTTCAAGGTGACAATTTTGAGACAATCAGGAATAAATGATCAAAATTTGATATTTCTGGCTATTGCAGTGTACATCAACCTTATTGAAGGTATCATAAGTCTTATATTTGGTTTGATTACTCTTAGCTCAATATTTAAATGAGTTGGATTCTGAAATTATCCTCTCTTAATGTATCATTTTGAATTGTTTGTGAAATATTTGTCCAAATATTGTGACATTGTTTTAGAATTAAACTGCTTTGATGTTTATGCACTGCTTGAAATATTTTTGAAGAAATATTTTTGTCATTAGTTTGTCACTGGTTTGATGTGAAACTTCATGCATTTCCAAGTCTGCAAAGGGTACTAATAAGTGGTTCAAAGAAAAAGGAGGTACTGGTTTTTTGTATAAAAGTTTAATACCTAAGCCATCAATCATTTCTTGTGAAATTGTGTATAAATTTGTCCCTCTGATAACGTTTTTGTTATAAGTTTGCTACGTAAAACGTCAGTAAAGGCACCCTTCAGTATTTTGTTTGACTCTTTCATTGTTCCAGTAATTTTTTGTTCAAAGGATGTGAACATGTTCAATACCAGTATTTTTAAGGAGAAAATGTAATGTAATGTAATGTAATGTAATGTAATGTAATGTAATGTAATGTAATGTAATGTAATGTAATGTAATGTAATGTAATGTAATGTAATGTAATGTAATGTAATGTAATGTAATGTAATGTAATGTAATGTAATGTAATGTAATGTAATGTAATGTAATGTAATGTAATGTAATGTAATTTATCCATTGCACAGATCCTAAGTATAATATAGGTTTTTCACTGGCAGTAAAATAAATAAATAATTAATAAAACAAAAACCTATAAGTAAATATCACCAAATGTAAGTATAGTCCTTATTATATTAAATAAAGTTAGGCTAGAAAATATGTACAAGCATAGAGATAAAAAATGACATTATATGTAAGGATGTCATTTATGTATGACCCCTCTCTATTTTGTAAAGCAAAAAAGTTATGAAAATCAGTTATGAAAAATGTGATAGTGATATACTGTACTTTTATTTTCAGGATCTGGGTAGAGAATTCTTTTTACCGATTAGTGGTAGCTCTCTGTTTCAGCCAGAGAGGTTAGTTGTACATGTATAGTTTTTTGTGGTAATTCAGCATGATGAGCTAAAATTAAAAAATAAGAATTTAAAAGCAAAATGGTTTTTCACTGCCAGAGAAACAACTGATTTGATGAAGCCATTTTGTTATGTTTTTAGCAAATGTGAATCTAGTTCAAGGATTTTGCTAGAGATAAGTGTACAACTTTGAAAGAGAGAATGCACGTTGGCATAGAGTAGCTCATTCATTCATGAACCAAACCTTCCCCTTTGGCCTATTGGATCAAGCAGACGATTTGTGGATGCCTGAGGCAACACAATGTCGTTGATAGAAGGGGGATTTTGGAATTTCGATTTTTCGATATTGTTAAAATAAAAACAGTCTTTGAAGCAATTTCTATTAATATTGTTTGTAAAATTATCACAGTTAAGCACAGTTTGTGATTTGAGCTGCTAACGTTTTTTGTAACAATTTATTTTGGGAATTGATCTTCTCTAAGGGTTTATAAGCATTTTGGGAATGCAAATCATCTTCATGAAAAATAGAAACAGAATATTTCTTTAGCTAAGAGTACATGAAATAAAAAAACGAATTTTCTAATATTTTTATTTAAGCTTGAAAGCTAAATATAATGTGAAATAATAGTTCAGAAAAATGAAAATAAAGCTTTTGTAAGGGACACAACTATGAATTGTCTTCAAAGTAAAGCCAAATGCCTTCCCAGAGAAGCTGTTGGCTTAGTTTCTTACAGAAACGTTTATCTTAGTTTGCGTTGTTGAATCTAGAGATTTCCCCGGTTCAGGATAAACGGATTCCGTTTTCTATTGATCATGAAAAATATCATCTCTTCTGTAGCATCGCTGCAAAAGATATACAGCCAGGGCAACCACATGGAGTAATGAAAGCAGACCAAGTAGATATGCCAAATGTCATATGCTACTTTCATCACCAAGGCCATTACCCCTCCCCCTGCAAGGATTTCATTTATGTATGACCCCTCTCTATTTTGTAAAGCAAAAAAGTTGTTCATGCAGTCTTCAAGTAGCAAATGTCACATTTTAACATCTTCTTAACTAACCTTTCCTTTTAGTGTGTCCAGCTTGTGGGATAAAGAGGAATTTCGTAATCTTACTGATCAAAAGAGGTATGTAAAATTTCATTTTAATCGATCAAGTTCTTGATAATCTTTAAATGTAACTTTGTTGAAGATCTTTGACTTGCTGCTGACTCAGGCTGCTATTGGAGCTTTCCTAATGCTTATTCTCTCGCCCCATTCCCTCGTTCTATTACCTGAATTCCAACACTTATTTTTATACCTACAGTAAATATATTATTAAAAACGGTTTGTGCAAGTTTTCTTGCTTACTTTTCCTCTGATGTAAAACTGCTGCTAAATTTTCTTTTCTTTGCCTGTCACTTGTCTCTGCTTTGTCGTCTTAAAGTTTGGTCTACCGATTTTTATCAAAGTGTAACAGAAGTAAACATGTTTAAATTAAGTTTCGCAAAACTTTTATTTTAAAAAAAGCATGGAGTTTTCCTATATCTTTTGTTCTATTTTAGTGTAAATATAGCCATTGTCAGTGGAAGCTCAAAGATCCTTTATTACAAGGTCTCGGATGGTCTTGTGCCGTGCATCAATCCATCGAGCTAAAGACTCTTGAAGAAAGGATGTAAATTGCAAAATATGTCAATATTGGCAACAGTTTTCCCCACTGAAATATTTAGAATGCTGAAAATCAAGTGACACTGAACTGTCTTTACGTGACACTGAATTCAAGTGAAAGCAGGGGACACTAAACTGCTGCTTTCGGTGCATATCATTGCCATAGAAGTGGAGGAATATAGACGGGGGCAGATTCACGATTCTTTACAATTTTGTAGCAATTGCCATAACTTTTGTCATTTTGTTGGGCTGTTAAATGTGTTACAACCCTCTTTCCTACAGCTTCATTCATTGTGGGATTGACTATAGCGTCCAAAATTTAACATCTGAAACCATTTAAGCATTGGTATTTTACCAAATAGCGTAAAGCTAGTTGCTTGAACTAATTGCTATATATTCAATTGTATTTTTCGTGCGATGTGTCAATAGACGTCAAAGTCGACCAGTTTGCCTTGCTTTACGACATCTTGTATGCTTTTCTGCCGAATAAATAGTCATTAGCACCGAAGTCAACACACAAATTCATTAATGTTAGTTCATTAATTTAATGAACTTGAAGGTAAAGTAACGCTTTGATCCCGGGGGGTGGAGGTACCTGCCATTATGGCCTAACAGTTCCAATCAGCATCAAACAGGGACAAAGCCAAAGTATTCAAAAATATCAACAAATGATAGTCTTTTTTGGCAATAGCCCTCAATGGTAGCAAAAGAACCGAAATTATGCCCTTGGTAGCGTCCATTACTTTGTGTGGAAATAAAAGATCTTGTTAATTTTCGATAGTAAATTCCAAACTAAACTAAGTAGCTGATTAAAAGTTCCCCCTTAGAGGAGCAACCTTTTCAAATACCCCCAAGTGGTAGTGTTATTATTGAAACTGGGTCATTTGTTAGCCTTTGGTAAGACCCTCAAATTGACTGGATGCCCTGTCAGGCTTTGATGGGAGTCCCCCCCCCCCCCCCCCCCCCCCCCGGGACTTTGATACTCGTAGCAACGTTTAAGTTTATCATGTTAGTTGTCGTGTAAATGCTTCATTATTATGCATGTATTTGATTACCATAAACACTGTCTATTCTCTCTAATTGCTTTGCCTTTAGTGCTTTGAATGACGATTTAAAGGAACGAATTGCTTCCGTTTTTGAATTCGGTGCGCCGAAAAGCGCCGAAGCTTCGCTTTGGGACTCAGTGATTGAGCTGTGAATTTTCTACCACTTCTGCTTCAACTTTTTTACTTTGATTTGCGCATTTTGTGATAAATTCGAGAAAACCTCCACCGCAGCGAATGAACGAACAACACGTAGACAGACGATACGAATCCTGGTCACGGCACCAGTTTGTTGTAGATTATAGCAGTAGCAGTAAACTTATCTTTAATGCCTGAGCCTTAATTAAAGAATTGAGGACTACACCAGTTATGAAAAATGGCTGTAGGTGAGTCACGGTGATCAAATTTTAAGGGAGAGCAATGAGACTGATTTTCATACAAATTCGTTTTACTGTATTTTAACAGTCGAGGAGAATTTCGTTTGAGTTTAAATTATATTCAAAGGTATTGCCAATGTAGGTTAAGCAACATTTCACCAAGATTTGGCAACAGAGAGTGAGGAGTCGAAACGTCGAGGTCTGGGCCAAGACTTTGGTTAAGAATCTAAGAGATCCCTTTTC
This sequence comes from Rhopilema esculentum, assembly GCF_013076305.1. The sequence continues at coordinate 15,514,126 of NW_027020025.1, forward strand.
CTTTGCCTAATCTTAAACAATTCATCCCTGGCATACAAGTAGATAAATATGAATAATTTCACAAATCATCGCTGAGAAACAAGTCTCTTATGCCCAATAGTGCTATCCGATTTTAAGAAAAATAATAGACAGATAAGAAAATTGCAAAAAGTTCAATATTTGCTCATTGTTTTGAGTTATGATATTGAGTCATGAGCATGATATGGGTTTGAACAGAAACGCCTGCACTGGAAATGTACGGGAGAAAACTGGTGAATAGGGGACCAATAAATTACCGATTGACAGGCATGAAGCCAGCACTGAAAAGATGGGCGGGCAACAGGGGCGAAGCCAAAACGTTTTTCCTGAGGGGTAAAGTTTTGCTTTTTGCCGACAAAAGGGCGTGTCTCACTCTTTTTGGGTATGGTCGTAATTTTGAATGCTGCTTTTATGTGCTTCTACTTTGATATTTAGAATCCTAAAATTTAAATTTGAAGCATTTTTAGTGCCATGCTTTGAAAGTTAAGCTGCTGCAGAAATCTTAATACGTTGCAACTGTTGCAAAAAGATTAAAATTATACTACAGGGTGAGAAAAGCATTATGTGCTGACGGACAAGGGGGAAAGGGCCCTCCTTTAGGGACGCTCCTGGTGGGCAATGCCGAGTTAAACAGTTAAGATCGGCTTGTCAATTTAGCGAAGCGAAGGAGCTCATTGCTTGTTTTTTGAAGGCGAGAACTTAAGTAACGGTATTGAAGAACCTTCAAAAAATTGATACCTCGCAATTGATACAGAATTTGTTACAGGTTTATCATCTTGCAATAGTATATAGGATAAAGAATTTTTGCATTGTAATGAGTTTTTGTAGAGTCTTTGTAATCTTCCTTCACTGGCGATTAGAGACGCAAACATCTGAAGAGAAGTCTTGTTTTTTATTACATATTGAAAAAACAATAATAAAAAAAATTAACTGTAAAAGGGAACTGCGCCATAATGATAAGTTCAAGGGAGCCTTATCATTTCGTTTACTCGAAAGAAAGTTGTCAATTGACTCTCAAATATTTAAAAAGTACCCAAACTGCAGTGACATCAAAGATTGTTGTTCAAAATGAAGGAAGTTTCAGTCTCGTTTTGCAGCTTGGCGTCTTCGATGGAAGCATCAGTGCCGAAAACAAGCATTGAACGCAGGCTGAAGCATATCAGCAGTTGGATCGACTCGGTGTAGCATTGTGTGGCAGGGGTGGCGCTAGAGACAAACCTTCAAGGTGCCGAAGTTTATATTCCCCGTAACTGCCGACGCTGGATGTGTCAAATTGCCGACAGAAAAAAAATTCGATTTGCCCCGTATAGCAGGCAGGGCCGTCGCGAGGCAAGCCTCGTTGAGGGGGGGGGGGTGTGGAATGCAAATTTACCTGATTAAAAAATTGTTGCCTGAAACTTCTGCAATACACAAACCTCTGCAATACATTTTGTCAATCTAACTCTGTATGATAATAACCGACATTCCTAATAGTCTTGTCAAATCTCTATATCCGGACGGGCAAAATATATAGTTACTATCTGAGGCGGCACCATGGTTGCCGCCGAAGGGACAGGAAATTTTCGAATTGTGATGCTTCTATTTCCCTGGAAAATGCACTCTTTTAAGCAGATTTCACTAAAGCAATCCCCTAATCTAATTGAAAATTGTTGTTTTTTTGCAAAACATTTTTTACAGCAGATAAAAACAACAACTTCGCCGTGGTCTTGAAAAATACCAGGTTGTCAGCTACTTTCAAATTTAGATACCTCTCTCCATCTTAGCATGCCTTTTGAATGTTAAGAAAAATCTGGAGCTCATAGTGAATCGCAGTTGACGCTTCTACTGAGAAACTTTAGGAGAAATGGACACGAGGCACAATTTTACCTAAGATTGCTTTATCCTTTATTGATTTTATGACAGGAAGGTCTGTGAAATACCTAAAGCGTTTCTTCCACCGAGCGGATTTTACCTGAAATTTCCTATTGAGATACTATTGGGGTGGGTGTGACAACCCCCAGTCGCGACGCCCCTGAGCAGCACCTCCAATGAAGGGGCACCGATATAGAGCATTTTTCCAAGAGCAAGCAAGCATATAGAGCAAGCAATAGAGCATTTTTCCAAAATCGTTTGTTGTGGGTGCAAAATTCTCCCTTGCCCCCTCCCCGCCCCCACTTTCCAACCTGTGTCGGAGTCCACGAGATTTTCTCGGCAATTTGTGCCTTGTAAGAAACTTAATGCGCAAATATTGCCTATTGTTGAATATTTCTTCCTATCTATGTTGGAAGAAGTAAATCGATGGTTTTCTCTAAACCATTTGTTTATCGCAAGCTATGCGGTGAACAATGCTATTGAAAAATAGTTGATGAAAAAGGACCAGTGCTTTTTCATCAAGTGCTTTTTGAAAAATTTATTACGCAAAATGTGCTCATGATCGAAATGTTTTCATTGGCAATAATAATGTCTTGAAACGAAAAGAGAATCCCTTAAGAAGAAAATTCATAAAAGACTTTATTTATGACAGCGTGATTTTGCTGTTGTTAGGGTAAATTTCCTTGAAACGGTCCAAAACATAATCCAAATCAAGCATCTCTGCACGTTTCGCATGAATTGGCATTCGCATGAGCAGCAACAGGGATTTCAACCGAGAGGAGCATGATGGTATTGTGGGTCATGCGAAGGAGCACCATGAAATTAAGTCACAGCTTTCACGGAAGCGACAGGATATAATGCCACTATGATAGTGAAATTGCCGAAGAAAAGCCATTGAGAAAACCATAAACCAGCCAGTGCAGTTTTCTCCTCGATTATTTATGTCATTCAAACAACATGTAAACCGGGTGACATCCATCAAGTGCCGACGGTATTGAGAAAGCAAAAACTGATTGGCTGCCGATGGGGGGGCTAACAAAAATCTAGGGGGGGCTAAAGCCCCCCTTGCCCCCCTATGCCGCCACTCCTGTTGTGTGGACTGGTGCACAGTCGATATTAGTTTGCACCATGAATGCACAGATGCATAAACCTTGTTGAGATTTTTTTCGAAAGTCGTGTAGGTAGACGCCGTTTTCTAAGTTTTTAGACAAAAACACCTTTCTATTCTTAAGTTTTTGGACGGGAACAGAGGGGCAAATAATTCTAGTTGGGCAGGCTGTGCCCCCTTGGCTTCGTGCCTGCCCATTGTGTTCTTTGTTGTTCATAAGGGCATAATTTGGCCCCTACTGCCCCTGTTAGCTTAAGTGTGACATAGCCTACTGCCTCTTTTTTCATGCGGCCCTGTTAGATTAGAAAGTGGGGAACTCCTTGCCGCACCCCTTGTTCGGTTGTGGGTAGTTGTGAGTCACTTGCAGGTCAGAGGAAATAAAAGACACGATAGAAAAGACAACGTAATTCTGTGAGCGAGGCTAGAGTAACATGTTGCACGGTGCTGTTTGGTCAGAAATCAGAGCACGGTGGGAAATAAAGCAATTTTTTATGTAATTTTATAAAGCTGTGTGTTTTCAGAATGGAAACATCAAGGAGAACGATTATTCTTGCAAGAAATATCATTAGATCTACTAAAACTGTGCTGATACAAAACCAACCATCGCAGATGAGAGTATCGACCTGGTCAGAAGGCCTAAGAGGGACCCTCTTCTCCTTACGTAACAAGAAGCAGAGTAGTTTTTTGAAGCGTGCAGGTTCACTTGCAGCAGGTTTTACTGGAGGGATTGTCATGGTGAAAAGCTTTTCTGATTTTTCAGTTCAAGCCTTGCCAGGCTGGTTTGTGAGCCTTTGTATGAACGATACACACGAATTTGCTTCAGATCGTCTGGACACATCCGATGATTTTACACTATCCAAAGAAAGCCCTAATTTGAAGGTGAAGCTGTACCAATATGAAAACTGTCCATTCTGTTGTAAAGTACGAGCATTCTTGGACTACTATGGCATTGAATACGAAAAAATTGAAGTAAATCCATTGCTAAGGAAGGAAATCAAATTTTCAGAATACCGGAAAGTGCCAATTGTCATTGTCAACGAATCTCAACAGGTAGAGTTAACATGTGGAGTAACCAAGTAATTTCTTATTAATGGCTTTGAAAAAGCAAACATTTCATAACAAATTGGCTAAAAGCTTTTTCGTCTGACATTCTTCAGAGCATAAAACGTCTGAATGAGGGCCCGAAAGAACACAATGAAAAATATATTATACCCAGTTGTGGATCGAAATAGACCAACCTGATAAATGCACGCACAAGACCGGTATAGTTGACCAATCAGTGCTGCGTGCCTAAAGAAAAATTACCACTGGAGTCCAAGGGAGAAAACAAACTCCTTCTGTCTACACAATGGCGGCTTTTTCGTTTGTATGTAGATTGATTCCAAGACTGTTCTATCCTTTTCCCCAATCTTTGGGTTGTGCATCCTATGAGCCAGAATCACACTGGCATATAAATTCATAAACAACAGAACTTTTTTGGTTGGTAGAAATGCAATCCTTTTGAATGGATGGAAGGGCTCTCCTAGTTTTATGCTGTGAGGAGTGTCAGACAAAAAGCTTTTAGCCAGTATGTTATAAAAAGTTTGCTTTTTTCCAAGCCATTTTCAAATTCTGTACTGTCAAAGAACTGATCATAATTTCTTATTCAAATCATTCCCTATTTTGAAAAAGGGTAATCTAATTTTGGTGAATAAACCACCAGATGGTCTGGCCTGTCTTTATTTTGGCTGCAAAACAAATCCTTTGTGCAGAGACCTGCCAAGATATCAGTACTCTTATGGACTTGTCTGGGTGAATCTGACAGACACAGTGCATCAAAGATTTTTATCCAAAAGTATTTTCTACCCCATATCTTGATTTTTTCAGTGCCAAATCATTTTTACATTACAATTTTTTTGAAAATATACAGGTGCATGGTCTACACTCACTTTCCATCCAACCTCATCCAACTTGTTGTACAAACACAATGAGACCTAAAAGTTGCATGTGTAAACAGGCATGCAACTTGTTGCAACTTTCATATTGGAACCTATTGCAATCTACTACAACCTGCTACTAATTTAAGATCAAGATCTTATTTTCAAGTGATGTCACAAAAAATGGAGATAAGTGGTCTGAAATCTGCACTTTGATGGTGTTTGTTGAAAAATTTGTGATACCCTCAAATAAACTATTTAATTATCATTAAAATGAAATTGAGGATGATTAAGAGGTGTTTTTTAGTTTTCTCGCAAATCCTTTAATGATATAATTGATTGAATTTTCAGGGGGGGGGGGGGGGGTGTATTCTCCTGTCCGTGGCTATACACCATCAGGCCTCTAATTTGGAAGCCTATGATGGTAGAAGATGTTGTCAGTCAGGATCAGCATCACAGTTTGCTTTATGTCTCAGTCAACAAACTCATTGGCTATGACACAAGGCTATTTGTTTTTTGTTTGTTCTTATTTGTTTCTATCTAGCATCATACTGTAGTTCTTAAGACACTGAGAAGCTATGCTTATCAAGCAGTGTTCTGCCCCTTCTCCCAATACTTAGATAAATCAGATGAGAGTATCTAAAATTGGTGTGTCCTCCACCAATGATGAAGGACACACCGTTCTTTCAATCTGGCTACAGCTGTTGCAGTGCTAAGGTGTCTATTTTTGTTTTGCAGCTCAATGATTCTTCACTTATTATAAGTATTCTAAGATCATACATGCTTGGCAAAGGATCACTAGATAGCCTCCTCGCTTTCTATCCCAAAATTGAGGTTGAAGGAAGCAAAGGGAAAAAGTTCGAATACCAAAACCGCCATAATGTTATGTACAGGGAAGCCATGGGAACGAAAGATGAAGCTCTAGCTGTGAAGTGAGTTTGCACTCTTAGAGAAAATATTAAATAATGATGTTTATTTGAAAAAGATGAAAAGAGAAGTGATATCGCAACTTAAATTCTGTTAACCTTTTTTGTGGCAAGTCTTTCTTGTATAAAGTAAGTTTCTGAATGCAAGCTACTCTGGTATAATGGAACAGTTAACATTGCTGCTCGTCTTTATTTATATGTAATTAATTTGTTGTTCTGCAAACCTTTTTCCAGTCTGTATACATTTATTTTGAAAAAAATATTTAGATATTACTCCAAATCTGCATATGAATCAAGTAGAATGTTTAACAAAACTCTCTGATACTTAGTAGTACTCAGTATTCAAAAGAACAAGGTGCCCAAGTTCAAGATAGTAACACCATGTGCATCCTTCATTTCACTGTTTCAAAGTATCACCATAGGAGTTTCATTATTTCTGCACTGAAAGTATCTTTTCTAATCAATGTCAATGATTCCTGTTTTTCAGAGAGGAAATGAAATGGAGAAAATGGGTCGATAGTTCTCTGGTACATATGCTTTCTCCCAACATCTATCGAACAATGGTGGAGGCACATCAAGCATTTGATTATTTTTCAAGTGCAGGAAATTTCAGTGCATTTGAAAGATTTATGGCAAGATACTGTGGGGCTGTTTTCATGTATGTTGTGTCAAAGAACCTTAAGAAGAGGTAAAAATACACAGGTTATATCACTATTACAACCAACATACTGTCCATTTTAATATTTACTCTATTTGAAGTTATATTCATCGTCTTGGTTAAAGACAAAGCTACAATTTTCTCCCTTGGTAGCTTTGGCAGCCAAATTGATTTTTCACTTGATTTTTGCAGATACAATCTTAAAGACGATGTGAGGCAGAGTTTGTATGAAGATGTAAATCAATGGGTAAAAGCAGTTGGAAAGAAAAGGGAGTTCATGGGTGGTGACAGACCAAATCTTGCAGATTTGGTATGATTTCTATCTATTCAAGGCTGTTCTTTGTTCCCTTTGACTCATAACCATTTGACAGTTTAATCACAATAAGATGTATAATTGAAGATGTTTGGTTTTGAAATTGAAGACTACCATAGCCTATTGTAAGGGAAATTAGCAGTAGGGGCAAGCCTTCGTTTTTTTAAATAGAGGAACAATAGCTTACTTTTTAAAACAATTAAAGGTATCTGGGCCTGGAGGGGCAATTGTCCCCTAGTTATTGTGTTGAGAACTATGTGAATTGTGCTGACATGATGCTACTTTTTCACCCAATGCTTTTATCTATGTTTCTTTATAGCAATCATTTCTATTGCTTCTTCTTGCAGGGGGTTTATGGTGTGCTGAATGCCATCGAAGGTCTTGATGCATTTAATGACATGATGAAGAATACCAATATTAAACCATGGTATCAAAGAATGAAGAAGGCTGTTTCAACCAAAGAAGGACATGCAGAATACGAGAACCTGATTGCAAAACTCTCCTAATCCTTGCATGGTGGAAGATCATAAAAATTAGGTTAAGAAGATGTTTGTCAATGAGAATATTGATGATCATCTTTTAGTAAAAAATTCCCTAAGAAGTGTATTTTAAATTCAAAGATGCCTTTCAAACATACACTTTATTTTTTATATCCTTTTAATTGTAAAGTAAAGCAGAAAAGTTATTTTTAAGATTGTTTTAATTATGCAACCATAATTATTGGAGACAAAGCAATGAAAAAACAATGCCTGCCAAAATTACTTCAGCATCCAGCAATGTGCATTGTTTATTCCATTTTTAGTTCTTTGCACAATTTCCAAATGCTACTACTCCCACCCTTTCCCCTCTCCCCCAATAAAAAATGTTGATAATCTAGACAAATATCATATTAGCCACAATTAAAAGCATACTTCATAAAATTTTTCCTACATTAAACCAACATTATTCCTAGGGTTGCTGAAAACTTAGTGTTCCAAGACTTTTTGCAGAGATTTTGGCTTAGTGATTTTTATTAAGATTTTTTTATTCCTCGTCTTTCTAATTCCCTCATGAACCATCAATTTTGCAAATTTTTAGTGGATATACGTTTCCTGTTAGATTGCTGCACGAAAGGACATCAAACATCAATAAAATGCCTTAACATTCAATAAGCAAGTAAATGTCTACTTCTAAGCAAGTACAGAAAGGGGTGTTGTGAGTCGTTTCCTGTTGTCTCGATTTAGTTCTTTAAAGTTGATCCATAAATATTGTTCTGTTAATTTAGTATTTCATCAGATCTCCCATTTTCAGTTGTATTAATTTTTGTTAACTTTAATTAGCCCCCCCCCACTTTTGACAAAATTAGGAAAAATAAACGAAAAGAAATAGAAGAAATGTATAGCGCAATAATCTTTTCATTGATTTAATTTCAAAGGAATCGTGTTGTTCAGGTTTGATTACGTTTATTTTCATATCGAGACATATTTTATCCAGATTAAAAGATCTGAATAATATAATAATATTGCTATACTTTCATTTATTGTTTGCTATGAATGAAAAACTGTCACGAACGTCACGAGGATAATCGAGGTCTAGGCAGGGTTTTTTAACGTGCAGTTCTACACAAAAATGCAGTTCTAAAAGCTTTTTATGCACTTGTAAATAAAAATCTGTGCTGTTCTAAAATTTTTACTTTAATGCAAAAAAAAGTCAAGAAGATTGTTGCAAAAAGACATACAATAACAAAAACGGTAGAAAAAACAAACAAAAAGTTTCACTTTTGAAACAAACAAAAGTCAACAAAGATAGCGCTCAAATCGAACAAACACATTTTGGGAAAATTATTGGTATAGAAAGACATTCGATGAAAAAAGATATAGCGATTTCGAAACTTCACTGAAATTTTTTCGTTCTTGAATCTAGGGCCAGCGAAGCCGGAGGGGGTTTGGGGGGCCATGGCCCAGAGGTGGCGCCAGAAATTTTCCGACAGAGGGGCTGGAGCTTCCGACAGGGGGCTAAAATGACGAAAATAAGCAGTTTCCGTTCGTTGTTCTGTCAAATTTGCTCCGATAATAACCTAAAATCTCCTCCGACGGGGGGGGGGGGGGGTTTGGGCTACATGCTTCCGACGGAGGGGCTGTAGCCCCCCTAGCCCTCCACTGGCGCCATCACTGCCATGGCCCCTCTACTTTTCCGCAGAGCATAAAATTCTGAACAAAAGTGGAAAGAAATATAGTATATCATTCTAATTTTATTGTAGTTATTGTGCCCAGTTTTCCCTTAAATATGCCCTTAGCTCTAGCTTGTTTATTTTGTCTTTATAATAGAAGACGTACATAAAATGGAATATGAGAATTTGATCGAAGAAATCGGTCATTATCCAGGTTGTAAAACGAGTAACATCTTGGTTTAGGAACTTAGTGCCAGCACAAATTGACGGAGTTTTTTTTTCATGGCCTGAGCTGAGCTCACAAGGTCTATTTGTTAACAAAAAGTTTCTCAGAAACATACAAAGCACCTTATTTCCGAAAAATTTACGACTAACATATGCTGTCAAATAATATCCCAACAGTACGAAATGCTTAATATTTTGTTTGTAGTTGAATGCTCTTCTGTTGATCTTTCATTGCTAATATTTTACATTAAACCGTGTTCCATCTTGTTTTGGTACTTTTAAATCTAAAAATAGTTTCATTAAGAGCTATATTATAAAGGTTATTCTAAAACTTTGCAAAACCTTTCCTATTTCAAGTCAACATTACAATAGACGAGACTATGGGACACATTGATTGAGCAAAACAATCGCTTTGCTTCTGGTTTCCAACATGTTTAGCCTCCTAAATCGTTTTAACCCCCAACATTCTTAGGCTCAGAATAAAAGAAATTAAAAAATTGAGGCTCAGCAAAAAATAGGTATTCTTATCAAAAGGTGTCTATTAATTGTATTCGTATTGCAGTTAAATTAAACTAAATCATTCATAAATCTCTTTTCTTCATCATAAATAGCATTACGTCACAAGTGACAGGTCCACTGAATGGAACGGAGGCCAAATAACACATTGAGTTGAATGGCCTAGCATTTCCTAGATTTTATTAATAAAGAAAGATGGAAAGGGAGTACCTGTAAATGTTTCAAATTGACGATGTTCCCATTTAAGACGAAGTATGCATAGAGGAGGTTTGTATCAAAATGCATAAGGTTACCCATCCTTAAGTGGCAGACAAGTTCCCTTGAAACTAGGAACCCACGTGTGCGCTCAAGAAATACACAATAATAATTGAAATATCGCGTGCCAAATTTCTTGTCACATGGATACCAAGCTACCATTTTGCTCGCGTACTCTCATCACTTCAACTGAAAATTATGTCATGTTAGGGACTCAAACCCCAGACCCTGGTATTTGTAGTTTGCTGTTTCATACTGCTCAGCCATTCTTTCACTGTGCACCTTATCTGATATGCCTGACTAAGATTTGTATTTAGTATTTGTATTTGTTTTTGTTTCTACCTAGCATCCGAAGGTAGTTTTTAGGACACCGAGAAGCTTATCGAGCAGTGTCCTGGTCCTTCCTCTTGATGTAACCCAGTCTGCAGAGTATGGCATGTGCACACCGGAGATGTTTTTGTGCAAAACCTGTTGTACACCGGGTATTTTCGGGTGTGGCAACTAAGATGGGTGTGGCTTGGTGTGGTCCCATAGAAAATGTCAGCTGATAAAAACAAGCACAGTTGTGTATGAACAATTTAAGATATCATGAATCTTACTTGACAAATATGCAAATAGAAACTTGCGCTATCTTCAACAGTATACTTTACACGCATTTTTGAAATGCAAATTCACAAATTTTAACCACAACAGGGAAAAATAATCGGTGCACACCAGACATTTTTTGGTGGTGCACACCGTCACCCCAGGCTATTTGCTCGTGCAAACCGGAGATCTCATCGAAAAGTGCCATACTCTGCAGACTGGGATGTAACCACACCTCGTGATTCCTATGCCTGGAATTACAGAGAGCTGGTGAATCTCCTCACTCTGGTTGAAAGTTTGGTCGTGCCAGTGACTTGCACCATGGACCCTTGGTTATGTAGTCAGTGCCTCTAGCAACTGACTTATTCTCGCATTCTACAACAAGCCTTATCGTTTATCACGACCAGGGATGCCAGAGCGACCAAGGGGCAAGGGGGTAGGCTTGCGTAAAAGGGCACTTGATGATGACTCAATGCCTTTAACTGAACATGTTATAAAGTAGTTTCCTTACTCAAACTCACCAGAATGAAGAAATGTGCACACCTTATTTCTCATGTTTGCAGGTATAAGAAGACATAGTTCTCATAATGAAGATGGTGTTAATGATGAAGGAAATTGGGGAGGTTATAGAGGAAGACAAAGAGGAAGAGGTGGAGGGAGGGGAAGGAGAGGCGGCAGAGGTCATCCATCTGGATTAACTGGAAAAGATATAGGGTTATGGTATGCTGCAAGGGGTAAAGAAAAAAGAAAGGCCCATGAAGCGAGAGAGGTATGTATCAACAAAGACAGGCATTTAGCTGTTGAAATGTATTACACAAATCAAAGTGAATGCTACTCTCATGTGAAACCACAGCATATTTTCTTTTTCAGGCGGTAGTTATTCTCTATCTGATCCCAAAAAGACACAAATACTCACCTGGTTTGAAAAATGTTGCAAAAATTACTCAATTGAGTGACAGGTTCAACTAGTGATATTTGTGTACCCACTATGAGCTTCAAATGACTGGGGTCCAGACCTTCTAGTTCATATGTAATCATTAACTATCGCAGGTGGCGCTAAAGACAAAAATTCAGGGGTGGTGCTAAAGACAAACATTTAAGGTGCTGGCGCTTATACTAAACGTAAGTATTGACAAAGAATGTATCAAACTGCCAACAACAACAAATAAAAATTTGAAACAGCATGCATTTAGATAATGTGCCCCACATAGAAACTAGAACGTTTTTTGGCAATTTTCTCCTTGTAAGAAACTCAATGTCCCAATATCACCGGATTCTCAGATAAAATTGGATTGGATAGTAACAGACTCACCTTTGGCCCTAGTAAAAAGCTGAGACAAGGCCCCTATGAATGGACTGTAGGAATGTAGATATCAAATGGGGCTCTAGGGGGCTGTGTTGACAACCAGTTGAGATGTAATTTTGTAGTATAATGCCTCAAATGTCCTTATCTAAAGATTTTGTTTTCTTATCTATAATTCTCTCTTGTTACAAGTGGTCGTTGCTGTAAAGGTAGAGCTATGTGAAATAATTGATGTTATTGTAGTCAACTAAGCATCATTTGGAAATACCTATGTATATGTCAATCAGTTATAGGGATTGTTTTAAGTGTAATGATAATGATAATCTTTATAATGATAATCTGGAGCACACTTTACATTTCTTGAATCAGTTTTAGGTTGAGTGAAGTCATATAGAGTAAAGTCTTTGAAAGGTTTTAGAGGCTCTTTTGATCCCCTCTAGATTAAGGGCGCATACTCATAGAGCTGTGATGCCCTGAATAGTTTTATGTAATCATCTAGTAACCTAGAGATCTTTTTTCTAGAAAAAACTTCTTGATTAGTCAAATTTCAGTTTTTCTACCACTGTTTTATGTTTATGTAAATGTTCTTTCAGAGACATGCTGTAGCCATTGATGATCACGATAAGAAGAATATAAGGTCAATTCTTGGAAAGGGTTCAGACTCATCAGAAAGTGATGAAGAAGGACAGTTTGAGGAAAAGGTACTTCAAGACGAGGAAGTTTGTTTTGACCAAACAGTTGCATCTCATGCTGTGAACAATCAATTGGTTACAAATCTTTGCCCGACAAAGTCTAGTTTGTACAATGATGAAAAGTTTAATGAATGGCTCCAAAATGATCTTCAAAACAGGCAGAAGAGTAGCGAGAAGTATCAAGTCATGATGGTATGTTTCCTGTCTAAACCATTTATATGTTGTTCTACTTAGATTTTCATTAAATTTTATGTGTGTTATGTGTGTTATGTGTGATGTGTGTAATGGCGTGTTATGTGTTACATGTATTTGAACAATTTGTCATTCATTTTTTATTTTGGGAAGACACCAAACTAAGGTACTTTTGTCTTTCCAGGAATTTAGGAAGAATCTTCCTTCATACAAAATGAAAGAGGTAAGGAATGATTTATTGCCAAGAAATGTTTTTTTCTCCAGCACGAATAAAACATAAATTTTTGTAAACAATGCATCTTTTTGCAGGAAATATTACAAGCAATGAGAGCAAGTCAAGTTATGGTTATAAGTGGTGAAACAGGATGTGGAAAGACAACACAGGTATGATCCAACTTCACAATCTTGATGCAAGAATGGTAACTGTCTTATAAAGCAACTTTTTGAACTTGAATTTGAAGTGTGTGTAAAAGGGAAGTGAGGTTATTTGGTACTTTTTGACAAATTATTTTGAAATACTTAAGTACAACAATTTTAGATACAGGTTTGCCTTGTATTTTCAAGTATTGCTAGGTAATGTGTTTTCTGTAGAATAAAGTGAGTTGTTATTATCATTATGTTTCACAGTTTAATGTGGATTTCTCTAGGTTGCACAATTCATCTTGGATAATGCTATTGAAAGAGGAGTTGGATCACAATGCCACATAATTTGCACTCAGCCAAGAAGAATAAGCGCTATTTCGGTACTTCTTCTTAAAATAGAAGATTTCATCACTTTTTTTAAATATAGATTACAGGGTTACATTTTTACAGCTGGAGCATATTTAACAGCTGTGGCTCATCTCTACTTTGCTTGTATAAAGGAAATGAGCAAGAAATTATTGAAAGCAAATGTTAACACGTTTTTATGAAATTCTTTTGACTTTAAAAATTTTGATATCAACAACCCAAGTTTTGTAATCAAAAGTATGCATAAATTATGGATATATTAGCAGAAAGCGGTCGTGTTAAAGAATCATAAGTTTTCTCTGGTCTTTTAGGTTGCCGACAGAGTGGCTGCCGAAAGGGGTGAAAGATGTGGAGAGGGAAGTGTGGGGTTTCAGATTCGTCTTGAAAAGTGAGTTTTGTTATACTTCAAGCATGAGCTTTGCAGTTAGTGACATTAAGAAAAATCTCAGTTCACTTCAGTTCATATACTTAATATTCAACTACCTGCCATGTAAAGATCTACAGTCGTAGCATAGCTAGATACAACAGTATTAAATAATCAACTAACACAGGATGAATGCTGTAAAAGACGCAAAAATGAAGAACAAGATGAGTTAACTTGGGGAAGTTTTTGAAATAAGGACTCTTAGCACCTAGCCTAGTTGAGGACAGACTACCCTCTGTTTAAAGCTGATAGATCTCACAGGCGAATTCTTTTAAACTTATAATAGGACTTGGCTAATTGTTGGTTAAAAGGAAGGGTTTAAACTTTTGATGAAAGTGAAATGGGGACCAATTATGTAAAATTCTTTGCGTAGTATTTTAGGGTGCATAGTACTGAGTTTACATCCAGTCATATTTCATTAAAGCATACTGACGATTTGTTATTCTATTCAAGTATTATCGAAGCTTCTCACACTTAAGCCCTTTTTCATTTTATTTTCAGTCAACTACCACGTACCAGAGGATCTATACTTTATTGTACTACTGGGATCCTGTTGCGGAGACTCGTATCTGACCCGTAAGTAAATTTTATTTCCGATGTGCTGGTTTTGTTGTCATTCGCTCTTCTCGGCACTTTTTGCAGTCAATGTTTATTCCTTTTCTTATTTAATGTTGCATCGCAAGGTTTTTCTAAAGGGCAGCTGTTTTGTTTTTTACTTCTATGCTCCGAGCCCAGTGTTAATGCTTCTTGAGGTCCCTTTATTTTTCGATGAATTCATGACAGACGGGCAAATTTTCGACATACTGTAGTGTTTGTTGTGATGTCATCATTAACAAGTTATTGAAAATTGGCATTTATAAGTACATATTGTAAGCTTTTTAAATATTAGGCCTTTTTGTCTGATAATCCTTAGAGTTTTATTTTAAAATGAAAATCCAGTCCATTTTTTCATCTCTCATATTCATTACCACGCTTAACCATGGTAACATTTACCCAGCTATTTATTGTAAATTTTTTAGCTTGCTTCGTGAAGTTAGCCACATTGTTCTGGACGAGATTCATGAAAGGGATCTGTTTTCCGATTTTCTGCTCATCATTGTGAAAGATCTTCTTCCGCTAAGGTAAGGTGTTTCTCTTCATACCATCTTTTCTCACCATCGTATGTCACCACTCAACATCGTTCCCCTTTATGTCCCTGTTACATCAAGGTACATCTGCTAATCTTGTTTGCCCGGTTTCGTTCCAGGCCAGACATAAAACTGGTGCTTATGAGTGCCACACTCAACTCTGAAATGTTCTCAGATTATTTTCGTAAGTTTTGTTTGGCTGTTCGTAGCATTATAATTTCAGACTAGTAACGTTTTCAGCATACTATCCTGTGTACACTATCCACCCTATGGCGCCATCCTTGGGCAATTGCACTTTATACAACAAATATTTGTTTGCCATTTTGACATCACATAAAAGTGCAAGTAGTCTCCTTACCTTGAAGTGCTCGGTTTCAGTGGAATAACAAACTTGCGGTACGTAGACAAATATTTCTACTTGCAGCGTGCATCGTTGCAGATACTAAGTTCATATAAGCCATGTAACATCAATTCGTCATATATCAGATATCAGTTCCTGTTCACTACTTTTTTAAAGGTCATTATCCTGTTTGGTTCCTTTTGCTGTATTCCCTCCAACAAGCTTTCTTGCAGCCATTGTCTTACGTTGATCTGTATCTCCTTCAGATTCATGTCCGAAAATAAACATTCCTGGGTTTACATACCCTGTTCAAGAGTTCTACATTGAAGATATATACGAAATGCTGAGGTATTAAATTAATTTTCCATGTCATATTGCTTAAGTTTATTTTGTACTTTTCCAGTAGCTGATGCACTTCATTGTTTTTAGATGAATTAAATATTTAAGTCTGTTACATAGCAGTAGTTTATAATCAAAACCAAAGTTCTGTATGCATTGTTTTTTGCAATACCTAAAGCTTGATAATTCAAAGAGTTTTCTACATCTGGTGATTCATCTAATTGTCATTGATCTGCGGGTGCTAATTTGCAGCTATATCCCAAATGTTTCAACTCGAAACGATAAAGCTAAACCATGGCATAGAAGACGATCAAGAGACAATGAAATCAAAAAAGAGGAAGAAAGAAGAAATCTAATTAAATATTTACAAAATGCACCGAATGGGTTTGTTGTTACATTTATTTCTTATGCTCTTCTCAGTCCTTTAGAGTAGATTTTATTCATCATTTTAGTCAAACAAGAAAATCCATTATTTTATTGAGACCAACAGAAATCATTGTATCAATTCATTTTTTAACTTTTGTTATTCACTTTGAAAATGAACTTTTATGAACTTTCTATGCTAAAAATGTTTATCGTGATTATCATGTCCTTCAAATTAATATTCTTGCTTGTTGTTTTTTCACTTTGTCAGCTAGAAATTTTTTCATACTCTTTTTAAAAATCTTTACTTATTTGGTAATAAAAATTATTCTATTCATGTGTTTATTGTTTTGTTAAGCTTTGAATTTCAAATTATTGTAGTCAATTGTAAATCAAAATCATCTTATAGGCAATTTTGAGCGGCGCGTCTGATTTGTTACATTTTGGCTAATCTTTTGTCATTAACCTATCATGTGATTTAAAGAAAAATTTGTTTGGATGTTATTTGCTTTTCGTAAGATCGTTTCTAGCTACTAGTTCCAGCGTCGTCCTAGATAACTCTTGAAATATCACTATTTCAAATTATTTCCCAATGGAATTTTGGCAAGTTCAATAAAGAAGAGTTTTTTCTTTTGTGGGCAAATGTTCTTTTGTTCCATTGCAGCATGCACTATTCCAGGCAGACTGTACACTCACTGTGCAATGCAGATCTTGAATCAATCGATTTTCATTTAATCTCATCCATCTTGCGCCACATTTGCAACAGAATGGAGGTAATTTGTTTTCATTCAAGTTTCATTGTATGTACGCCTTATCAAGACAAGCCATTGGAAGACCCCAATTAGAAAACTGCAATGTGAAACGTTGCGGCCTTTTGCTGTCAAGCTATTCATGTCTTTCTTGGCCTGGCTTTCTTGAATTAATTGTTTGGTTAAAATATCATCGAAGCTTTCATTTCTTGTTACTTCATTTCTTGTTTCTGAAATAATCGATTATTGTAAATTAGTTTAAAGATTATATCCTGTAATTTACCTAATGTTTTTACCTGAGTTGTTTGTGAAAGCAGCTTGGTATTAAAGACCTTCTTTTCTAGAAACTGAGTCAAGTTACTTGGTTACTTCGTAGGTTCATAAATCATTATATTCTTTTCAGGATGGCGCTGTTTTGATATTTCTCCCTGGCTGGGATGACATTTCAAAACTTCATGACTTGCTGCGAAGTAACCCATTCTTTAACGCTGGTAGGTGTTGCTATTTTTAAAATTCCAATGTCATCTATTTGACAGGTTCTGTTTCAATTTAAATTCGGATGTGTATTTTGATCGTATTGTCTAGGGAAAAAGAACAATGTAATTTGCTAATTTCGCCATCTCTATGAAAGCAGTTGCTAACACTGATTTACGAGGCTTTGATAATTTACCTGCAATAGGGTTTTAAAATAATTATTTCCGAATTAAATCGTTAGCACTACATAAAGAATCTGAAAGTTGTCAATTAATACTTGTACATCAAGATTTTTGCCAAAGTTTTATGTTTGCTTAGCACTATTTCCTGGTCTCCAAATAAATTGGCACCTGTAACCATTTCTGAAGCGTTTATTCTTTCACGTTCGCTCACGTGATTTTCCAGGTGGCTGATCACGTAGGTGTTGTGAAGCCATAGGTGTGTTGATTCACTTGTAATGAATTTTTATATCTTTGCAGATCGGTTCATGATTTTGCCTTTGCACTCTCTGATGCCAACAAAATGCCAGCAACAGGTATTGGTGTGATAAATTTTAATGAATCCAAAACATATGATTTGCCCAGTTGAAGGGGTGGAGATCTAGGTAGGGTTTTAGGACCTTCTGGTCAGATATCAGAATACTAAATTTATGGGACTAGATCACAGAGCAAGCTAATTTGCGCATTAAAGTGAGTTCAGAATATAAATTTTTTGCAAAGTATAAACAGATATATTCATTGTAATGATCTTTCAGTTGGTTCCGAGCCTTTTCAGCAATTGGGAAACATTCTCCCCAGTCAGACCTATTGTATTCGATATATGGTCAATAGACAGTGCTTTCCAATCAATATTCATTATCAGACTCACTTTAGCCTGCATGCAGTCTTTACTATCTGTTGCGAAGGAGAGCCAATACAATTCAAGTTCCGTATTGGCTCTCCTTCGTAACGGATAGTAAGGTCTGCACGCAGGCTACCTAACTTAAGCTCTGCTCATTTTGCTAGTTAACCCATACGAGCTCAATACGGGTTTAACGAACCCAGGTAAAGTTTTATTTGATAAAAGGCAACTAACATTAGAAGGTGTATTTTCCAGGTTGAGCCGACGTACATATTCTAGTGTTTATTTAAAACAGGATAGAGGGTTGAGCTCGGTCTTTATGTTACTCATGCGTGTAAACGTCAAAGCCTTTTTTTGTTTGATCGTACGTATGTGCCTCTTAATGCAACCAAGGTCCAACCCGTTTCTTATTTCCACTGCTCCTCAGGTGCTCCATAGTTTTCATCATAGTTTTGTGCTATTGATGAACACTCAAACGGCATTTTTTTATTTTGTATGTTGCAAAATTTTTTAGCAGGCAAAATCAGGTGATAGTCAGACTTGTCCTTTTTGTAGGTGTTCGATCGTCCGCCGATTGGAATAAGAAAAATAATAATTGCCACGAATATTGCGGAAACCAGGTAAACTATGATTTGCTGAAAAAGTTCAGTTTTAGAAGAGAAACATTTCTAGCTTTGTAGATACAGCTTCTATGTTTTTCGTGGCCTCTTTCCTCCTTGCCTCGATGGCTTTGTCCTTGTTATAAAGGGTCCTCCCATTATTTTATGGCTTCTTCCATGATTTCAAAGGCTTCTTTTATCACTTCAGTAGCTTCTTTTATGTGTTCTTAGGCTTCTACCATGTTTCTAAAAGCTTCTTTCTTGTTTTCTGTAGCCTCGTAAATGTTTTAAAATGCCTCTCCCATGTTATAACAGCCCCTTAACTAACCATTTATGTGTAGCAATTGATCTTTAGTAAAACATGGTTATAGATTCAGGGCGAAAAGTTTTGTAGTAGTTAAGAAGTTTTGTCTTTGTTTTTGTGATTGTTTGATCAGCTTATGATCGTTTTTCAAGAGCCTTGGAGGCATTAAAGTATGAAGATAACAAGAAGAATGCAGATTTTGACTTTCTCGAAAATATTGATTCGAAATGCAAAAATGCTCACTTTATCTTCAAAAGATACTGAAGGCTTTGATATCTCAAAGCCGGGCAAACATGGAGCTATGCAATCAACTTTATTTTCATTGGCCAAAATGATAAAATTTTAAGCAGAATGATAATGGATTCAGCCTTACGTTTAATAATTGAAAATCTTTTGAAGCGGAGCAGTGGAAATTAATCTGGCAGAATTTTATAATTTCCCTATGTCACTTTGCTTTACTAGGTAAATATCCAACATTCTCACGGAGCTTCTTTTTAAAAACATTTAGATAGATCATACCGATTGTTGAGCTCAAAACTAGTTTAATGGCTATTAAAACATAAGTACGACTAGACCAATTGGTGGTTTGATAAAGTTACCTTGATAACGAATGAATCTTGCAAACTTTCAAGTCTACTTTAATTTACCGTAGCATTACAATTGATGATGTTGTTTTTGTTATCAATTCCGGGAAGATTAAAGAGAAAGTGAGTTGATGTTTTAAAAGTTTAAATGTGTTTCTGTGCTGAGTTTAGCGGATGTGATGTTTCTTGCCAGTTTTGAACAGACGGCAGATTGCACTTACCTGCCATGCCATCGGGCATCGTTGATGACCTTGATTGTCGACTCATCTCCGTTTACCTATTTTTATTCCTGAATCCCTGAATCTTTTGGAAAAGACTTGATTTTAATATTTTGTTGTTTAATTACCCACTGATGGTAACTTTTGTTTATGCCTATATTTTAAACTACGTTTATAGTCTCTAATTCTTTGTTCATTCTAGTGTTGTCAATTATTTAAAGAAAATCTGCATTAACCTTCGATGATTTTATTTTCTCTTGTAATGTCGATGTCGTTGCTAGTGCATTTGCCACCGTATGGTATGCATTTTTCCCAAGTTCAAAGACTCTCTAAAAAACCTTGTTCCGTTATTTGTTCTTTAGATACTTGGATTTCGTTACAACTGAAATAAGGAAAACCAACTGCGTTAACACTTGTTTTGTTTTAGAGACCTGCAAAATTTGATTTAAGTTTCCTGTCTGTGTTTGTTTTCGGAAAGCTACGCGATTGAATGTTTATGGTTTTGAATCTGTTGACTACTACTTCAGTATTTTGAATTTTGACTAAGCAAAAATTAATCGGACGTGTGCCTAAACCATCTGCTGGTATAAATGATGGAAAACTGGAAATATTGATGTTGCGTAACAAAACTAAATTCGAAATTGCGAGAAACAATAAGCTTTGCGACCAGTCAAGTGGCAAGAATGTCTAAGCGTGCAGTGGGAGGGGGAAGGGGTTGGGGGGGTGATAATTATGAAATTGAGGATTGGAAATAAATGCCTGTAATTTCTTTTGAATAATAAAAGTGCAGTGTTAGGAGAATTGTGCTAGGTTGCATTCAACAACCCTCACCTGCTCAGAGCGCTGTGTTTCTCTTTCACTCACCATCCTCTGATATTGTCCTCCTTCTTTGCAAGCAAGTTTTAAAGTTTCTAAAACATTTCTGTAAAAAATAATTCATCTCTAATTGATCATTTTAGACCTACGACACATCATTAAACATATCATGTCTTCAGCCCGTATGGGCAAGCAAAGCTTCATCAAAACAGCGAAGAGGAAGAGCTGGAAGGTAGGAGAACAAACCATGCCTTATAGTTAGAAGCAAGTGAATTATAATGCAGATTCTTTCAATATTAGAAATTTGTTTGACAGTTTTAAAACCTTCTTATGTACAACACTGCAAAGGTTTGTAGTCAGACACTGTTTGTCGTAAAACACTGCCGCTTTTGCAGGGTGCAGCCTGGCCACTGTTTTCACCTTTATACACGTCTGAAAGAAGAGTCGTTGGCCGACTACCAAACGCCCGAAATTTTGAGAACGCCTTTGGAGGAGCTTTGCTTGCAAATTAAAGTTAGTTCTTATAGTAATTAACATCATAACAAAAGTCAGTTTCCGTACTGCCAAAATGGATTTGTTCGAGGGAGGCACAAACATCGTTGTCATTCATCCATTGGGCCTAAACCTGAGTAGCTTTTGTGGATGAGCATTAAGGAAATGCCATTTTTGAAAACCAGGTTTATTTTCTTTAGGTCATCAATACGACTAGTAGATGTACTTGAATCAGTTGCGTTTCATCTTTATGTTTTCTTAAGAAAAACTTGCTTGATGGGCTTGCATACAATAATGTTTTATGTCCAAATGATTCTTGGTGGCTCAGTTGTTAGGGCCCCAGACCTGTAGCCTAAGTCGGTTTAGGTACAGGAAGTAAAGCCACACATGGACAGCTGATTGTTTCCCCGCCAATCTGGCCTTAGTCACCTTTGTAAGGTAGCTGTAAGATATCTTAGCCAACAGGTCTCTTTCTATACAACTTTAGCTTGCAGTTTGTTACTTTGTCTACCATGAATTAATCTGAATATATGTTTCTTTGCAGATTCTTAAACTCGGTAATATCGAACCATTCCTGGCAAAAGCTCTACAATCGCCCTCTCCAGAATCAGTGTACAACGCCATTCGCTCGCTTACAGAATTGGTAACTCATTAACTGTTGGTATTTCACCTAGCTGGCTTCGCAGTCTCTTGTTTTGTTTCAACACTGTACTGTCAAACCTGAAAATTCTAAACTTCTTAGTAATGTTTTTTGCAATTTATTGCCAGTAGTCGTACAACAAGCCGTCGAGTTGTCTCCACATCTTGCCAAAAGTGGACGTGTTATGAGGCCCTTATTGTCCAATTTATCGTAAACAAATTGTTCATGTTTTTTAGGTTGAAGACCGTACTTTTCGCCAATTAATGTTGGAATTACCGTTAAAGATGCCTTGTGAGGCTGGTAGAAATATTTGAATTTAAAGATTATTGAAAAGAAAGATCCCTTTGAAGCATTTTGAATTTTTAGTCCTTTGATATTTAAGAAAATTGTTAATGATTAGTATCTCTCTATTCATTTTATTTTTTTATTCCTGTTTCGCATTTGTTGAGTGTTCTGACACCCTCTTGCGCTCTTGTTTCAGAATGCCCTCGACAGAAACGAAAACTTGACGCCACTCGGCTACCATTTGGCCAATCTTCCGGTGAACCCAAAAGTTGGCAAAATGATTCTATTCGGTGCAATTTTCTCATGTCTTGATCCAGTATTAACGGTTGCCTCCAGCTTGGGTTTCAAGGACCCTTTCTTTATCCCTTTGGTCAGTAACTTTGACTTTGTTTTTCAAGTTTTATGGGTAACATACTTTGTGTTTTCATCCAATGTTATCAGGTGTCTTTATGACTCTCTCTTTATGTGAGACACTTCGTACGTTACATAGAGATTAATTAAAACATATATGGGCTATTTTGTTTTTTTTGCATTTATTTGTTTTCAACGTTATAGCCCAGAAATATATAGACATTTAAGAGACATCATTTTTTGCTATATTAAGTATTTGTACTTGTAATAGGGATTTTAACCATGAACTTTTTAACGATGTCTCCAAATCATACTTGCTGTCTTTGCACAACAGAGCTATATCTAAAATCGATCTATGCTTTAGCGTGTGGACCAGGACGGTGACACGTGTCTGTCCAAACTTTCACTCTTAATACCATTATCAAGCAGCTAGTTAGTTTACGATTCCTTTAACTGGGCGATTGCTTTACCCGAATGCTTCTTTCCAAATGAATAAGTACTTTAATTTTGAACTTCAGAAGCCAACGCTTTTCATAGTTTCAAACAATGTTATTTTATTTAGTCTTGCTAAAAATAAAGTCCATTTTTGAATTGTATCCAGGTCACTAATTCACCTTTTTTTTGTGATTGTTAGGGCAAAGAAAAAGAAGCAGATGCTGTACGAAAACAATTTGCAAACGGAGCCAAGAGCGATCATATCATGCTTGTAAACGCCTTTTCTGTAAGTTTATTTAATCCGACAATTTTTATCTGCCAAGATTTTTAACCCGTTTTATTTTTATAATTAAGATTCTTTCAACTAGATGTAATTTTGAAACTAATGACTCTTAAAGCCTTTTCTATCCCAGAAAATGAGCCGATATTTGAGTAATCCATGAAAACATGAAGAATTGAAGTTAACTGTCAACTTTTTGTCTCTTTTATTGCAAAATGTATCATTTTGCAGAAATGGGCAAAGATTCGTGGAACGCGCCAAGAAAAAGATTGGTGCTGGAGGAGTTTTCTTTCTGTAAATACGTTGAATGTAAGTTGAATAAATGTTTCTTATTCTTTGTTATGTATCATTTTACGTTATGTATCTTTGTTATGTATCATTATAGCAAGCTTATGTTTCAAATATGAATATGAATTGTCTTAGAAGCAGGAGATGACAATGAATAAAGGAAGCGATCTAGTTCCATAAGCATATCAATTCAGAATCAATCTATACAACCTTAAGAAATTCATAGTAAATATATCAAATATATTAATAGATAGTTCTAACAAATTACAATAGGCTTAAATTTGCATACACCGTCATCAGACCTATTTACAATGCTTGTACTTTTTAGAAAACGTCCACTTAGTTTCATGTCATTGTCTTTGGGAGAAAATTGTTCAAGTTCCCTTCTCGGGTATGATAACGTCATGCATTGTCTGTTGTTGTTGCTGCTGTAGTAGCTGCTTCTGGTTTCTTTTCCGGTATCTCTTGCAATACTGACAGGCCGGTTGTTGCTGGCATCGGTTCTGCCAAAGTTGCTCATGCCGTTGTGGAGAGATGCGGAGTAACCTTTGTTGTATCCGTTGTAAGCCTCGTGCCCATATCTTTCATATGGCGGCTGATGCTGTCTGCTTATGGTTGTCCTCCGCAGAGGTGCCACGTCTGGGTACGGCTCAAAGTGTGACAGGCGACGATGCTCTCGTAATGGACCAGGTGAAGACATTCTGGTCATTGAGAAGTCGCTGGTTTGCTGTTGAAGTGTGCTTTCCGGACGTGGAAGGTATAGGAGCCCGGTTTCGAAATGACAGCTGCGATGAACCGGTTGAGCATTCACCAGACAGGGCAAGTTGCAAGGAACTGCGATGGTGCTTGCAAACGATGCTTGTTGTGCTCTCTTGTGAGCTGAGTTCCAGTAATCTCTCTTCAGTTTCATGCGACGATTCTGGAACCATGTTTTCACTTTCTTCTCAGACAGACCGAGTTCCTCCGCCATGTCATACCGCTCTTGTGGGTTTGGATATTGGGATTCTCGGAATTTATCTTCAAGCTGTTGTAGTTGTTTTGCGGTGAAAATGGTGCGAAGTCGCTTGCTCTCTGCTTAAAGAAAATAATTATCTGATTAGGTAATGATTAAATGCAGGTACATGTTAACAAGGAAATAAGCGATGTGTTATCGTGAAAAGTGCTTATATTTTCTTTCTTGATGAAATGAAATTGGTATTTGCAGCCAAAGATTAAGATGGAGAACAGTAAGATTAAGATGGAGAAAAACGTACAGAAATGTGTTGTAGAAAAACGAATAAAATTAGTGGCTACCAACCTGTTTGAGAATGCGATCCACGTTTCTCAGGTGAAGTGTCCTTCTCAGTCGTAGAATCTGCTGTCGCATGTTTCACTTCTGCCTCATTCGGGTTTCCAGACTCATCAATTTGTCGTCGTACCCTCTTCCTTTCGATGTCCGATGAAAGTATATAGTCGATACTGAATCGCAAGTGATTGCAAGATTGCTGTTGTTCCATTTTGTTTTATCTTGTGACGTCTCTCGTAGTCTACCTTTCAGCTAAAGAACGATGACAGATATGATCCACCATTATCCCATACCTCCCTATATGGCGTTTCGCTGTCCTTTCGTCGACCGACAGGCCCCCTTCTGGCGGCATTGTCCTCTGATCATCGCAGGTTGAAAGTTCCACCGCTTTTGTTTAGCTGTCACAGTAAACAAAAGCACAAGTGTTTGATTGGCTGTCGCCATCCTAACAGAAGACTTCAAAGAATGCGGCTTGCGATCGTCGGAGCCTCTGCGCAATCTTTAGTGCTACGGAGGCTCTTGTTTGATATTTGCCGCGAAATGCCCTAATGTTTAGGGTTGTTGTTCCTTCCAACCAATCGCATTATTGGTAGATGTCGAAACTTGTTTGGGCAGCAGGCATACAAGTAACTGTGAACGAACACAAATCAGCACGTTAAGCTGCCCTTTGCCTTTTTCAAGGGAATCGACTTGATTTGAAGTCCAGCGTCTGGCTAAGTTTCAGTTACTTTGTCAATTACGAGCCAGTTGTGGCTCAGAGTTTTTCGTAACTTTCATAGCTGGTTCCAGTTTCATATCCTTTTCCAATCTCGTGAATTGGAGTCTGAGCAAAAGTTAAAGGAGAAATGCTGTTATCAGCAACTCACTACTAACAACATTTCATGTAAACGAGAAAAAGCAGTGGCTTTAGAATACATCCCTGCGGCACTCCATTAGAAACGTATCCTTTTTGCATGATTTAAGTTTTCGGATGTGGGGAATATGGATGTTAAACGCCTTTTCCTTTTGGTTTGTTTTAATATGTTATGTAAACAAAACAGAACACATGGATTGCTCGCTTTGTGAAGTGAAAAATCTCTTCTATCTAAGTGATGTGGGTAACCTCGATAATGATTGTGACAGCCTCGTGCTCAATTTTGGTTCTGTATTTTAACAGATATCTCAAGAGCAGTAATACAGCCTCACTTTTAATAAATCTTGGGTCACAGATTTTTGAAAAATTGGCAAAAACGTTTTTTGAAATTCTATAGATAAAGTCAAATTTTTTGTAACAATTTAACTGTTCAAAGGCAGAAGACACTTGAGGAAAGATTCCAAGGAAGTTCATAAAAACGGTTCCAGGAATGTCGCCTTGGAAGTTTGTAAACAAATTTTTCTAGCAACAGATGCACAGCTAAATTCAGGAAAGTTTGGATACTTTTGTGAAGGGAGTTTATAAGTAGGTTTACATCTAAGTAAATGTTTACATCGAAATAAATGTTTAGGTTGGGCTTCAATTGATATTTTTCTATTTCATCTTCATTAGTGGAAGAGTTTTATGGTCAAATCGTAGTTAAACCCGGAGATGTAATCGAGAATTGACGATTATTTTAGTTCGCAGATTTGCGATAAAAAATCAATTATAATTGTTTAAACATTTAAAATTGTGTTTTCATTTCATAATTTTGTTTGTTTAGTTTTGTATTTTTTTCGCCGCCTTTGATCGGGATCTTTGCCGCTGCTTTTGGCGGGCGGTGACAAATTAGCCGGCCTATCAAAGATCAAAGACGCCGAAGGGGGCCGTATCAATTTTTTTAGAAGACTGGTAAAGACAGAGCCCCCACTCCTTTGTGACACCGCTCCCGCCAAAGGAGGAAATTGGCCACCTTAATTTTTTGATAACCAACAAATGCCGCCAAGTCAGTTGCGCTTTGCCTGTACTAATTGCAGATTGACACATTTCGCCTGAAATGCAGTAGAAACATTATTTTTTACTCTAATAAGAAAAAATCAAAAAAGAAAGTCCGTGAATGTGATTAAAATAGGTCCCTCAGAAGATATTGCCACATGCCTCTTCAAATCAGGTCTTGAGGCTACATTCCCATACCCTCCATCGCTCCACCTAACCCATATAATACCCAAGCCTTTAAATACCACTTAATGAACTCAAATTCCAAAGCAACTTGATTTATGGGTAGGGAATGGACTGGAAAAGTTCACTTTTACCTACCAGGAAGCCGATACACCAGTCCAACCTTCGATACCTAAGGTATGAGAGGGGAAGGGAAGCATAACTTACTTAAAGAGCCGAGTCAATCCTAAATGCAAACATTAAGAACTGTGAAAAGAATCCAGCAATATATAGGAGCCCTATCCTCTAAGAGATCAATGAAAGTAACAAGAAATAGAGAAAAACCTGCGGGGGCTGGGTGATTCAAAACTAGCTTGATTTCGCCTGATTTGATATATGATTCCCAAGTTTCTTGTTGTTGGGCTGTTGGTTGTTGGGCTAAATTGTAGAAGTTTGTTGGTGAATTCATTGGTTGCTTTTTTATAATGGCTTAAGGTATTAGGCAAAATGTTGTCCTTATTCATGTCTTCATCGGTATATTTTGCTCTTCATCACCAACTCCATCCCATCCCACCCATTTGGGAATATCAAGTGACCGTACTGTTTGTATCTTTTTTTAAACAACTTCAATTTCCCTCGAAGATGATCGCCAGTATGAAGTCTCAATTCGCCGGCCTTTTGCACCAGATCGGTTTCGTTGATTCCCCAAGTGCAGATTGCTACCAGGCCAATGTCCATTCAGGTAGGTTTTTTCTCTTAGTGTCGATATTGACGGGGGAGACGATTTTAGATTCCAATCATTTAGGAATGTTATTCTTAGCATTCCTCTAAACCAATTAGAAATTGCATCATATGCACATGCGCATTAGGGTAATTGCCTATGACAAAATTCACAACGCTTAGCGCTTCATGGAATTTAATCAAAACAATTATAAATCATGGTGGTATCATATGAACCCGATATTCATTCTGTGAAGCCCTTTTCTTTTAATTACCTTCATCTTTTGATTCGAAACTGGCTTATTCCCTTAAGAGCCACGAATATCGCCACCACAGAATAAATTAGGCAATGTGAAAATAGCGTTATCGATTTTAACTGCGCATGTGAATATGATTCGAAATTATAAAATTCAGTAGACGTTCGGAAAAATGCTGGTTTGTCTCCATAACAAGAGAGTTACTGTTTTCTTACGAAAGAGGGTTACAGAAGATCATCTGTTGCACTCGAGAAAAATGTTTATTTTTGTGATCAACTTGTTTGTTTGTAACCTTATTTTAATTCGATATTTTTTCTAGCTTTACATATATATATATGGATATATACACATACAACTAATCTATTTGTGTGAATAACTTTATGAAGAGTCATAAGTTACAACATATAACAGCTTAAGTTGTTTCTGGCTCATTAAACGTTCTGCAGTTGACATATGTTTAAATTTTGATAATTTTGATAAACATAACATCTGTCTGCAACACCAAAACACCAACTTCGTCAAGATGAATCTTGAATTGGCCTTTTTGTATTTTTTTGTGGTTCAAGTTTCAACCTGATAATGATTGATCTATTTTTTTGGCAGACAATGTCAAGTTGATTGCAGCTGTTATCTGCGCTGGTCTCTACCCAAATGTTGCCAAAGTTTCGAATCCACACGGACCAAGCGGGTGAGCAGCATTTTCGCGTGATATGTTGTAAGCCATATAAAAGATTTTTGTTTAATTACGTCAAAACACAGTTTAAGGGACTGCCGATCTTGATAGCTATTTTTGAGTTCTTTCTGTCTGTCCCTTACCATTTAATGTTATTTGTTAAAAAACTCATTTTAGTATGAGTCACTTCAATTTACTATTTTTTGTTAAAATTAAGTTCGAGATTCCTTTAAGTTTTGACATTGTTTGCATTTATTTATACTAGAACACGTTTATAATGTTTAATAAGCAAGCAGGGACCTAACGGAGAGCCCTGTGGCGAACTCTTTGTTTGATTATAAATCCTGTTTGTTGTCTTTTGTATCGTTTTCTGGCAACAAGAAATGATAATGTAACCGGCTAGTTCAATATTATTTTTCATCTTGATGTCTGTAATCACCCTATATTCTGCTAGAACATAGTATTGTACTAAGACCTGTTGTTTTCTGTGTCCAATGTTAAGCACGATGGACTCGGAATGTGTTCTCAGTGTCAGAAGGCAGTACCAAAGCTGATCAAAACAGACCGGTCAGTTAGGGCAAAAAGATCACGGTAGCCCCTAGAGAGACTCGAACTCTCGACCCCTGGTTTACAAGACCAGTGCTCTAACCACTGAGCTATAGAGGCATATAATCAGTTACAAATAAAAAAACATATGTTTTTCTTTAGGCTGAATGTTTTAATGAAAACATATGTTGCCTTAGAAACCATTTTCGTCAGACGACATTTCTTGCATGACGTAATTGGGCTCCAGACTCCCGATGGAGACAGATCTGCAGTAGATTCAATTATTATGATATGTTGTAAGCCATATATAAGATTTGTGTTTAATTACGTCAAAACACAGTTTAAGGTACTGCTGACCTTGATAGCTATTTTTGAGTTCTTTCTGTCTGTCCCTTACCATTTAAAGTTATTTGTTAAAATCGAACTCATTTTAGTATGAGTCACTTTAATTTACTATTTTGTGTTAAAAATAAAAATTCGAGATTCCTTTAAGTTTTGACATTGTTTGCATTTATTTATACTAGAACACGTTTATGATGTTAAATAAGCAAGCAGGGACCTAACGGAGAGCCCTGTGGCGAACTTTTTGTTTGATTATAAATCCTGTTTGTTGTCTTTTGTATCGTTTTCTGGCAACAAGAAATGATAATGTTACCGGCTAGTTCAATATTATTTTCCACCTTGATGTCTGTAATCACCCTATATTCTGCTAGAACATAGTATTGTATTAAGTCCTGTTGTTTTCTGTGTCCAATGTTAAGCACAATGTACTCGGAATGTGTTCTCAGTGTCAGAAGGCAGTACCAAAGCTGATCAAAACAGACTGGTCAGTTAGGGCAAAAAGATCATGGTAGCCCCTAGAGAGACTCGAACTCTCGACCCCTGGTTTACAAGACCAGTGCTCTAACCACTGAGCTATAGAGGCATATAATCAGTTACAAATAAAAAAACATATGTTTTTATTTAGGCTGAATGTTTTTATGAAAACATATGTTGCCTTAGAAACCATTTTCGTCGTACGACATTTCTTGCATGACGTAATTGGGCTCCAGACTCCCGATGGAGACAGATGTGCAGTAGATTCAATTATTATGTTCTCTTCTTCGCCGATTATTTGTCTGAAAGCTAAAAAGAGTTGAAAATTTCTATATTAATACAACCATTTGGTTTTTCAACAGCAAATTGAGCGCTTTTTACTTGCTTTTTCTCTAAAGAACAGTTGTTTTTTCTCTAGAATGCCGAAATTCACGTCGAATAACCACGGCAGAGTTCAATTGCACCCAAAATCTGTTAACTTTGGTGTGAAGCATTTTGAATGCCATTGGATGGTTTACCACGAAATCATGAAGACCTCCAAGGTATTTTATATACTTTGATGTTTGATATTTATATATACTTTTATGTTTATCTCTACATCTCCTGAAGAGTGAGTTACTCACGAAACAGGCTTGTAGAGATAAACCGTGTAGTCTTATTTTCTTCAACTCTATGATATATCATGCTCTACGTGCTAACGTATTGAGCACTGTGCTACTGAAGTATCAAAAGACAAATTTATATATATATATATATACAAGGTATATACTTATTTTCTTTTGCAGAAGCTGATTTCATACCAATGTTATTTATCGTTATTTTCTTATTACTTATTCTTATTGGTTTTGCATTTACAATCTTGAATGCTTGGATTTTGCAGTATAATGTAAAGGCAAATTATTTGCTTTGAAACCTTCTTTGCTACACTAATTTTTCTGAAACTGCTTGGGTCAGCTAACGTTGAAGGCTCCGTTGGAATTTTTTGGGGAAAAACTTTATGCAAGTAGCAAAACCTGTACACTTCGAGCAGGCGATAATTTTTGCAACATCTTTATGCATTCCTTTATTTTGCTGAAAAAACAATATCCAGCAGATGCTTCTAAGTTATTTCTGCATTTATATCTGCAAGTTTTTTGCGGTTGATCTTTTCAATTTTTTTGCGAAGCTGACAGTTTTCAGGTGATAGACAATAACTTGTGAACATTTTGTATAATATGTGTCGCTCATTTTTAGGGAGAAATGATGAAGCAACTTTAAAAATTCATATCGTTAAAAAGTCTTCAAATTTTTTAAGATGTCACATTTAAGCTATTACAACTTCTTAACTGTTACTATGTCAACGTAGCTCGGAACTTCCTGCGATAGACTCATTGATTGGCTAGCGCCGTTTCTATAGCAACCTTCAGACATCAACAAGCTTTGCAAGAATTTGCTATTCGCTTCAAGCTGTAAGATTTTTTCACAATCAAGCACATATGCCTCTATAGCTCAGTGGTTAGAGCACTGGTCTTGTAAACCAGGGGTCGAGAGTTCGAGTCTCTCTAGGGGCTAATTTTATTGCCCATTTTTGGCACGTAGCACATTTTAGAGCTTCTCTTGCCGAGCAATATGTAGAGGAATCACAAAGCGGGAGAAGATGAAGAGAAGAGGTGCTGGATTGCAGGATTTCTGCCTCTTGTATTTTCCATACATGAAGATAAACAGAAATTTTTGCCTTTTGGGCTGTACTTGATATTTTCTTCACGACCCGAATCTAGGGGGAGGGACAGTGGCGTAAAGGAGCAGTGTGGGGCCCTTATTGAAAATAGTGTTTTGAGGCCCGTATACCTAACTAAATCTGTGTCAGGTTTCAAAGCCTAAGTACTCGTTCCTTCAAAACCCAAAGAAATAACATATAAGATCATATGAAGAGAAATTCTGCTGCCTGAGACATTTCCTTTGATCTTCATCTAAGCTTTTCTGGATTTCCATGCAGCATATACAGATGGGGAATGCTGCTGTTAATGCTATTAAGAAACATAGCTTTCATAGCTAAATAAGAAACATAGCTTTCATTAAAAACCCGTTTTTCGATAAACTTCTTGGAGGCCCATTCGGGCCCAAATGCTTGGGGGCCCTTAGTTTTGTGCTTAATGGTGCACACCGTGCGTTACGCCACCGGGGAGGGAGCTGTATTTGTGCCAGTTCCT
This sequence comes from Rhopilema esculentum, assembly GCF_013076305.1. Next base: position 15,546,046 of record NW_027020025.1, read on the forward strand.
GTCTCGCTATCCTTGCATTTTGTCGCTGAGCCTTTTGTTCTTTCAATTGTTGATTTACAGACGCCATCTTTGCAGCCACAGAAAATTTATTATTGCATAACGAGTTTAGAATAATAATTGGCAGTTGGAAGTGGCAAGGTTTTTCTGGGGGGGGGGGGGGGGGGGGGTGTTAGATAATAATTAAGTTTTGGTGCCACACCCTTCAGGTCACTGGAAAATGGAAACGCCCATTTTTAAAATTAGGTCTTTGACTCAAGGATAAAGAAGAGAAGGAATTGGTAGAGAAAAAACTTGGCGTTATTTGATTGCTACTGACTACCAAAAAATGATCGGTACGAGAGACTACTACATTTATGTTGATACAAATGAAATACACACGATATACATCAAAAGTGAATGCCAGAAAACAGAAAATATTTTAAGGCTTAGCATTTAAGTACGAAATTTATAAAGCCATTAACACAAAGCGTGGTCCAAGTAAAGCTTGGTCCTTTAGGCCTTGCGGTGGGTTTTTCTCATCTTTTCGCTCAGTTACTGTCATTTCCAAAATATTTTGCTGTAGAATTAGGTTTCTTCTCTAAGTTTAAAGAGTAACATTACTGAATTGAATTCTTAATAGAGAAACTAGTTAGAGAGCTGTCAATTTTATTACTTGGAACCAGGGTGAAGAATTTTATAGCACTGTATAATATACTTGTTCATGTTCTTGATATTGTTCAAATGATGATATACCAAATATAATAAACACATTTATGTTTGAACCAATCAGTATTTGAACTGAAGATGACCAGAATTGTTGATTATCATCAATGGACAGCATCAGGAACAACTTTATACCAAAAATCTTTTGTCTTCATACCAATGATTTTATCATAATTGCGAGAAATCGTCCTTTGCTCTAGCCTGTTCAAAGAATCTATAATGTTTTCAATTTTTTTCAAAGTTTGCGTTGACTTAAATTTCATTTCCCTTCTCTTACTAAAATTTTAACGATGACAGTGGAACCAAATGAAAACAACAGAATATGCAAACAATAGTACCCAGGATTAAAAATGACCACTCTGTTAGGATGTTAGGCTAAGATTCTCTGCAGGGTCTAAATAAACGAAGATTGTTTTGTGTAGGTTTATAGATTTCCTTGATAGCACATAGCTCTTCTGTAAATGAAAATTATATTGTATGATTTTCATGTTGTTTTCTCAATAGATATTTCTGTATGATACCAGCCTGATTGCCCCGTTTCCTCTGTTGTTCTTTGGTGGGAAAATTACGACAGGACGCGAAGATTTCCAAAATGTTATTAAAATTGACGGGTGGATTAAGTTCAAGGCATCACCGGAGATTGCGAAACTTGTTAAGGTAAGGAAAAACCAAATTACTATACAGACATCGAAAGCATTGAGGGCATTTTCCATTAGACATTTCTTTATCAGAATTTTTTTAAATTGTTTGTTAACGTAACCCTTGCACTCTCAATGTTGTGAATTATCAACAAATGAAGCAATCTAGAAATTATGGAATTTTGTTTTTATCTGATTGAAATGAAATAATTTCAATCAGTTAGCAAATTGCTGCAAGTATCCCTCCCTGTCAGTATTTTTCTACTTGCCTGGGCAAAAATTTGCGCAGTCCATTCAGGGTAATTGAAAATCTTTATATTCCTTATTCAAGTCATCTGCATATGATGGAACGTTAGTTTTGGTAACGTTAGATTTTAGCTTGACTGCCGCCTCGGCGGCCGATCTCTGGTCGATCTCCGTCCGATCTCCGTCCGATCTCCATTTGGACTTACGGTCAACGCTTGCACGCTGGTCAAACCTAATGTAACTATCATTGCCTTTTAACACGGATTCAGATTTGAAAGGCATTCAGTCGTATTCCAAATTATGGTGCTTCTAGCCAGTTTCTTTTAATTTGACTTTTCAGGTAATTTCTTGTAAATAAGCTCGTTGTCTTAGTACTTCACATCTTGCGTAGCATTTTTTGTGTTACGATAAAACAGTTATCGGTACTGAAGCAAGCCAATCAAATTTTATATTCTTGTAGACAATAGGTCAACAAAAGGCGGTTTTTTTTTCTTGACCAAAATGATGTTGAGTTTTGTATTTGGTTGATTCTTCTTAACATTTCAGGAGTTACGAATGAAGCTGGATGAATTACTTGAGCAGAAAATTTCGAACCCAAACTTGAGGTTAATGGCCGACCGTTCTCAGATGAACGATCAAGGACGACTTCTTGAGGCAATTATCAATCTAATTACTAAAGAAGAAGTCCAGGTTTGTTAAAATATTCTTTTTTTTATGGCTAAAAGCTTTTTATGGCTCAACTGTAGCCATATTTAATCAGGCTCTCTTGTGATTTAAAGTAGAGAAAATGATATCGAGGCAACAGTGACAGTATACTTTTCGAAGCTGTAAACTATAGCGATTTTCGAAGATCCAGACCTCTTAAGTGACCGCGGCTACTTGAGCAAGAATTTAAGTTATCCTAAAGAAGAAATATTATTTTTGCAACTTAAGTATGAAAGTCGAAAAAGTCTTTGTGAATAATGATTAAAAGTAGTCTTTGCATTGTGGGTTTTCGTATGGATTCCTACCCTAATTAAAAAATTGGAAAAATTTTGCTATGTTAGCTCCTTGGATAGTCGATACCAGCCTGCTCTTTCGGGAATTTGGCCATTTTTTTGCCATAAAGTATTTATTGGGACTTTTGCCACTCACTTTTGCCATTCATATAGCTTTTTTGCCATTTCTACCGTGTTTTAGTTATTTTGATGTTTAAAATAGAAAATGTAACTTGTGAGAACTTTCTGTCCCGAATCTGTATTGTTGCTTGTTATTATCAATCTTCTATTTTTAATGGCAATTGAAGGCCGGTTACCGTTCTCAATTAATTTCGGAGCCGAATTTATCCAAGACCGATTACCAGACACGTATTGTTATGTATTTTTATTTCTCGTTTATCTTTCATTACCTCATTTCTTGTTGTCACATTTTATTGCAGAGAAGCTGTTAGCTGCACCCCAATGAACTGCTATCATTTGAGCCATGAAGAGAGATGCTATCGTTACAGTCTGTGTCCCAGAAGATGTAAGCCCTTGATTGCATCGGTTCGAAAAATTACGGATTTTGGATCCTTCAGATAGTATCGTTTGGTTTTGGATTCACTTTGTTGCCTGCAGATTCAGGAACCATTTTGAAGAAGAGGAAGTTCAAAAAGCTCTCGAAGTCACTTTTTTATATTTATACGGGTTTAGCCAAGACTATCAGCATTTCAAGGAAACTGTTTCTCAAGTTTAGAATGCATCTCGACTCTCTGCATTGCAACTTTCCGTAATCATCTTTTATTTTGTGTTTTGTAAACAGAATATGTCATATTCTGGATTTATTTATGTCTGGACTGAGATATCGGAGACACTCGGGGCTCTAGATTCCTTTTAGGTTGGGTGTAGGGTTTGTAGCGAATCCAGATTTTTTTTCTTAAATAATGCAAGCGATTCTTTAATAAAATATCAACGAAATAAGAGGACCGTACCTCAGGATGAATATATAGTTGACCAGATACCAACCTGTTTTTGCAATCTTGCTTTGCAGATGGTTTTCACGATCTTGGCTCCTAAAGGCTGGTTTTCATATAACGTATTTTGACGTATTTCATCGCAATTCAGAGTCTACGATCAATTAAGATTAAGTTTCTAATGCCCCGATAGTTTTTTATAGTTCAATTCAACTTTCCATTCCATTCGATCAAACTATTATATATTCAATTTTATTGATTTTTCTGTCTTTCTCTTTTTTCTTCTTCTCGATGCCATTTTATGATGGACTGCAATGCAATGTTTCGTTTACAGTGAAATACTCAGCAAAACCTCAATTGTTTGTACTTTTAGTCAATGAATATGCTCCTCTGTTCGGATACCTTTCAACTGATTGAAAGAGTTCACCAAGAAGTGACACTAGTTGAAACGTAATTTTAAAATCTGATTAGCGAGATAAGAAGAAAATGTTATTTCCATTTTCATTTTTTCATTTCATTGCTTTTTGAAGCTCACTATACATGCAAATCTAACTACGAATACAGAGTAACGAATGTTAAATCTGTTACTAAAACAAAATTAATAACTGTTATTTAGAACATATTCAAAATGCTTGTTCAATTTGAGCATTTCAGAATTTAAAATCCCACAGCAGTCCGAAAACCAACGAGAGGAGAGCACCCCCCTTCTCTAGAACATGTTTCTTTAAACGCGGAGCATGAATGTTTGACATTGCCTAATAAAATATTCTTAGTGAATAATTACAAGGATTTTCGAATGAATATTTGTCATTGCCTAATAAAATTTTCTTAGTGAATAATTTTAAGGATTTTCGAATGAATATTTGACATTGCCAAATAAAATATTCTTAGTGAATAATTTCAAGGATTTTCGAATGTATTTTTCCAAATTCTTTTGGATGGAAATTTGGTTTGAGAATTTCTTATTTCTTCTGGAGATCTTTCCACATTTTTGCCCTCTGTTGGAAATGGACAAAATGACTGTTTTGAATATCCCGAAAGAGAGGGACTGTTGTAAAGAAGCTAGAATTGAAAAGACAACGATAAAAGATATATGGGCATATTATGGTATGGAAGAAATAGTAGGGATATATAAGTTATTTTTATCTAAATTTTATTGTAGACAGTGAAATCTTTTTCCAAATTTGCGATAAAGTTTGATTTTCAAATATCTTTCCTTTCAGAGGTTTTTAACTCTTGCTTCTAAACTTTAGTGGATAATAAGGATAATTTATGTACCATTCACGACTCTGCTAATTTTGTTGTGATGATCGAAACTAAATCACTTTTTGTCAAACAAGGATATCATTATTTGTTAATCAGGAGAAATAATGAGCCGATTTAGGGATCCTGCGACAGAATAGGTTCGCCTTTGGAATAGAACCAGAACCACATTCCTTCCTTGCCATTTTCGCTACTTCCCTTCTTTTCGAATAACAATACTCAGTTTTGTACTTGTTATCATTTTGTGTATCTGCTAAACTAAACAAATTGGTTTAGCACTGTTTCGGATTCGAGGATTAGTTGTTGATCCAGACAGGTTGTTTGATAAGGGGAAATCAAAAAACGTAACAGTGACTTTGTTTAGCCATTCTAGTTGCGATAATATATAGATTATTTGTTTTTGGCGAGTCAACACTCCAGGGTATTCCCTTTAAAGAGGAAAGATATCTAAAGTAATTTCCTTAAAATAACTGTCACAAAGTGCTCGATGCTGTGTAGGAAAGGCTGGACACCAAGGACCGCGGATTATATTACAGATTGAGGAGGGCTCAAACCTTAGGGGGGGGGACTAAACATGCTAAAAACCAAGAGCAGTGCGATTTTTGTATTGTTTGAAGTAAATTTTGGAAATTATTTACCCCCCAAAGGTTTAGTTCAAGCTTGAACAGCAAAGAATACGAAGAGCTGTCTTCATTCCTGTTTCTCAGATAGGAAGCACTGTGTTTCTGCAATTCGATCAAACTCAAGTTCTCATAATGTTACCAGCAAAGTTCCACAGGGCTCTGTCCTTGGTCTTTCTCTTTTCCTAATTTGCATTAATTACTTCCATCCCTAATCGATGAAGCTATTGGGAAGCTGAAAATATCAATCCTGTTTGAATATAAACCACCATCAGAGAAAAATAGGAAAAGAGTAAAATGTGGCTCATATCTTAAAATCTTGATCCAAAACCCAAAGCAACATGGTCTTTTTCAGCTTAAATTTTGAAAAACTTCGCTCATGGATCCGTTTATAAAGTCTCTCCCATTGGCTTTCTTATCTTTTTAAATCTATGTGATCTGCTATCAAAATTATGAAAGACGGGGATGAAAAATAATATCTTCAAACATTACCATCCCATAAGATCGCGGATCAGTACATTACCACGGAGCCTTGTTCTAAAATGACACCCCTAAAGATGTTAATGGGCCACCCACCATACATGAATTTTGTCAAAAATCAAAACCTATACTTGTTTTAACATAAGTGTTTCCATTATATGTGTTTGCAACTTACCCAGCTGCATAAAATGTTGGAATCATAGCAAGATTCCATATTGTTATCTGTTAAAAGGTTGGTGTCTTTGGTTTTAGCTTTGCTACCGATAGAATTCTATTACAAGAGCTCTTCTTCCACTAATGCCATGTATCCTTCTTCTTTCTTACTGGTATTGTGTTTTTAGGTCAATATGTTAATTATTTATATTCTTGAAAGTTTTTAATATAAGGTACCTAGTGTGCAGTGTATGTAGATAGTGGAATTTTAAAACCAAATGCACTAAACTGAATCTTATTTGCTTTCCAGTTTCAAGATATGATCAAAGCAAACTGTTATTTTCTTATGTCTTAGTTCATCTTATATCCTTTTTGTATTTTTGCTGTCTTGAAGAAGGAAGCGTAGTGAAATTTTCTTGGAAGGAGAACTGTCAGTGACGAATGAATTACAAATATCTCAATATAGTTGAATGGAAATTGACAAATATTTTCGTAAAGCAGGTAAGGAGCGAGCAAGTATATCTTGGACTAGAGGTTTCATACTATTTCACAATTTAATTGCGATATTGAGCTGATATAAAACTTTATTTTCAATAAAAGCATAAAATCACAACGTGATAATAATTTCAATTATAAACAGATTGTGATTTATAATGTTTGCATTCTATTGTGCAAACTATTTTCTTGTGCATCCGTTGTATTGTCACTCAGGAAGATGCTTTTGAGAGATTCAGTATTCCTCCTATTCCCGTATAAACTTATCTTAGTGATAATGGTAAAATGCAGCACAAATATGCCCCCTTTCTGATTTCAGGACTGGTTACCATCTTTCAGACCGTCAAGAGTTTAGAGTCGGTCCTCTTTGTTTCTGAATATTCTTAAAACCAAGCAGTTATCAAGTCGATCCGAGTCTTGAAGACACTGGTATTGCTGGCATACGTATCCAATAGGTATTCTGTTGAGATCATTGATACATATCATGAATAGTAAAAGAGGAAGAGAAGAGTCCTTAAGGTTTTTTGATAAAAACTAGAGATGAGTCAAGTAAGATACGATTAAAAAAACACCATTAACAGGCCCATGCATAAATCATGAATACATCTTAATAGTCAGTTTGATACTGAACAGGGCCTCTAAAATCTTGATTTCTTCCCAAGTATTACCTACAATCACTGTCAAAAGTCTTGGAACACTAACGTCAGTTTTCAAAGGCAAATTCAGCCACCCCCCTCTCCCCCAAAGAACAATGTTGATTTACTATAGAAAAAGGGAAGGGGTTATGGAGTATGCTATTTCTTGTGGCTTGTTTGATATTTTTCTATACTTTCAACATTGTTTTAGGGAGAAAGGGGGACGGAAGTAGTTGTATTCAGGAAAACAAATTAAAAATAGAAAAGCACAGCGCAAAGTGCTGGGTGTTCTAAGTAATTTTGGTAGTGATTGTAGGTTGATATGAAAGAAACACATTGAAGACAAACAAGTTGGTCGGTATATGCAGATCAATACTAAGATTTATTTCTTCGCATTCCTTCAGCCCGATTCCAGGTGATAATGGAACAATTTTTATTCTGAGATGGAGTTTGATATGAGAGCGCGGGATCTTTCATGTACTATTTATGAAGACTACCGACAACCAGTGCAGCCATTCGGAGGCTGCTCTTAGACTAGTCGAACGAGGCCAGTACAACATTTTGGGAGCAATAATCGAGTTTTCATACAATTTACAACAATCTATAAAAACTTTCATAGAATGACGGTTTTTTTTTGTTTTACTTTGCCTACACTGAATAAGGCACAAAAGTTGGCGCCAGTTGAGGCAAAAAATCTTAAGGTCATAACAATTAGCCCCCAGTGATCCATACAGAAAGAGAATGTCTTTTAGAGAGTACGCTTGCCCCTGGACAACAGCATGAGTTGCAATTTATAACATTTAGCATAATGTCCACGACATTATGATGTTTCCATACTAATTTCTTAGTGTTGAGTCTTAAGGCTTCGAGATTTGACACTAATTACTATTACTGTAATCGTATTACAAAGTTTCTTTAAAACGTTCTAACATATTTTTTAAAAACAAAATTGGCAACTTTTAATGAAATGTTATAGCTTAGAAACCATACAAGGAAATATAATTCATTGAAAAGTTTAATGTGAAGAATCTGGGTGTCTTCCAAACTGAAGGCATTGCTTGTTCTACAGTTTCCAGTAGTGGAACTATTTCATCAAAAGATGGTGATGATAGAAAAGAGAATATTCTGTTTTTATTGGGCCCATAGTAGCTTGGAATCTGGGGTAAAAGGAGCATTTTGCTACTCATTGGTGGGAGTACTCGTAGTATCCGGTGGGGCGATTCCCCCATCACTGAGCATGTTAAAAAATGCCCTGTATCTGCTGCAGGGTAGATAGGATGCGAGCCTGTCAGAAACTTACCCTTGAATAGCATTCAAGTGTACCCATTACACTTGCCTATTTCTTATTTACGTTCGCTAGAAGCTAATCCATTTGCGTTAATCTTGTTCTCATCATCGGCTGCCACCCTAGCGGTTCTTATTGCAATGGTTTTCTTACCAGTAGAAGCGTCTACAGTTTCAGTACTTGTCTCTCTTCCCTCGAGATCTGAAATATCTCAAATATTCGGTGCAAAGAAATGCGGTGACATGTAAGGGCGTAGCCGATAATAACAGTTAAAGGAAGAGGGAGGAGGACTTCATCCAAGTATCATTTCTTGAATGAGATAGGACTGCCCAAATTTTGCCATGAATTTGGCTTGATTTCGGGCGCTGCAGCCCTCCCTGCCCCTTTGTCTCATACGACCATGGTAACACGGTACCTTGACATCAAGCGGCAAGTCAAAAGGTTTACACAATGCTCAAACAACTACCTTTACTCGAAATTTATCAAGGGCCGCCACTATTAGCACCCCGACACCGTCCGCCATAAAGATTCGCGGTAAAAGTTAACAGTAGCGCCACCTTAACACGCCGCAATGCCGTTCCTTACCGCAGCCTTAAGATGTCATTGTTTGACTTCAACCCTCCAATCAGAGCCCCAAAGTATTGTTTATCCGGACAGCTAAACAATGGCGCTAAGTCTTTGAAATGTGCCTGATCAAATGATCCCGCCCCTTTGTGATGATGTGCCGACTGAAAAGATGAGAGCTATGGTACCTCATATAAGGTGGTATGGGATAGATGGTGGATCATATCTGCCATCCTTCTTTAGCTGAAAGGTAGACTACGAGAGACTTCACAAGATAAAACGAAATGGAACAACAGCAATCTCGCAATCACTTGCGATTCAGTATCGACTATATACTTTCATCGGACATCGAAAGGAAGAAGGTACGACGACAAATTGATGAGTCTGGAAACCCGAATGAGGCAGAAGTGAAACATGCGACAGCAGATTCTATGATTGAGAAGGACACTTCACCTGAGAAACGTGGATCGCATTCTCAAACAGGTTGGTAGACAGTGACTAACGCGATGTTTTTGATACAGCACATTACTGTACTCTTTCTCTATAGAAGTGATATCTATATACCGTTTTTTTGATAAATAGCAATTTTTACTTCACATAGAAAGCATATAAAGCATTTTTCATGATAACACATCGCTTATTTCCTTGTTAACATGTACCTGCATTTAATCATTACCTAATCAGATAATTCTTTTCTTTAAGCAGAGAGCAAGCGACTTCGCACCATTTTCACCGCAAAACAACTACAACAGCTTGAAGATAAATTCCGAGAATCCCAATATCCAAACCCACAAGAGCGGTATGACATGGCGGAGGAACTCGGTCTGTCTGAGAAGAAAGTGAAAACATGGTTCCAGAATCGTCGCATGAAACTGAAGAGAGATTACTGGAACTCAGCTCACAAGGGAGCACAACAAGCATCGTTTACAAGCACAATCGCAGTTCCTTGCAACTTGCCCTGTCTGGTGAATGCTCAACCGGTTCATCGCAGCTGTCATCTTGAAACCGGGCTCCTATACCTTCCACGTCCGGAAAGCATACTTCAACAGCAAACCATCGACTTCTCGATGACCAGAATGTCTTCACCTGGTCCATTACAAGAGCACCATCGCCTGTCACACTTTGACACGGAAGTGGAATCCCTTCGGAAGAGAAGTTCAGAAAGACATCACGTATCGCCGCCAACTGAAAGCTTTGGGCATGACGTCAATGATGCTAGACGCACCTCTGCTTATGGAACGTCCAATTTTATAAGCACCAGAGATCAAGAAAATGCTCCAAATGTATGCCTTGCTTCTTCCAGAAGAATGCACGAAGAACATTTTTCAAGTGGTTATAATTGCTTAACTAAGGACAAAATGGTTAAAACCAATGGCATATGTAAACGTAGCCCTATCATTATTTGTTAAATATTATTCCCCACATTTTCTTTAGTTTTGTATATATTATCTAGATTGTATCATAATTTGTTAATAGTATTTTATTATTATAGAGAAGCTATTGGTCAAATATTCTGTATTATCTAAATAGTCTCCTTCTTGAGCATTTTGCAACATCAACAAAAGTCGAATTTGCAATTTATTAGAGAATAAAAATTGAAATTTTGCATAAATGTTTAGGAAAAAAATTAGTTTGATGCTTTTGTAGAAAATTTTTACCTTCTGAAACATTTTTGACTCACAATTATGCACTATAGATCACAACCAAGAATTTGAATTTTTGAAGATTAGGAGGTCTGGGTCCTGCTGCCATCTTCGCGCCAAATTCAATTTCTGATTGCGTGATCAGCTACAAAACAATGGTGAAATATTAAAGACATTGGTGAAATATCTTTTCACTTTGGCTTATTTAACATGAAACCACAGAGGCGAACAAGGAAAAGGAATTCAGGACAGGTGAATGATAAGAGCAGCAATGTAAGTTTTGAAATATTCTTGGCTTCATTAGAATATATTGCAAAATTGTGTTATGGTCGCTATTTCTTAGGCCCAAGGTATTTCTGTCGAACCAAAGTCATACATTTGTTTATATTAACCTAAGAACAATTCCTTAATATACTTAACTCAATCCATATAATGTCTTTGAACGTTCGAATTCAGTGCAAGATTAAATTCCTTTACATTTTAAAAAGTTCTTCTACACAGCCTTGCGATTCCAAAATCTTGTCCTAATTGTTGCCGTTTGCCTTTAACAACTCTTGTTTATTTTTTAAGTCAAATACTTTCTTTAACCAGTATAAGACAAGTTTTATTTCGATGTTTCAATTTGTAAAGAAGTACCTACAGATAATTTGATCTCAAACCAAAAGCTCTATTACCGTAAAAGCTCTTTTAAGCACCCGGGGGCTTACTTACTTTTTCAGTCCTAGAAGAGGGGGGCTTATTAGAGAGAGAGAGAGGCTTATTAATAATTTGAAGTAAAAAAATGTTTCAATAATGGCTTTTTCTATTTTTTTGCTATAAAATATCATACAAATGTTCACAGAAAACTTTGCTAGCAGCTTCGAAAGTCTAGTTAACCAATTATAAGGTTCTTATCTTCATCAAAATCACTACGATCAATTGATCACCCTGCGACATCTTCTAAACAAATTTCGACTGACTTCTTAGGCGCACAAGTAAGTCTTTACATGGGCCGTATTTAATGCACACGATCTTATTATCATCACACCCGTCAAGAGACCCGCTAAGCGCACATGTTTTCCTTGTTTTTCAACAAAGACTAAGGAGGGGGGCCTAAAAGAGAGTGGGGACTTCTTTTAAGTTTTTCCTTGATAAGGAGAGACTTAATATAGAGAGGGCTTAATAGAGAGAGGGGGTTAATAGAGCTTTTGTGGTATGTCAATAATTTATTAATTAAAAGAAGGGCCACTAGGCTATGCATGTTTTGTGGAAATTAATAAAAGTGTTAAAGAATAACATATTATTTTCAAGGTTCAATCCAACCCTACTAAAGCGGAAGAAGAAGACAACGAACTCTCTGAAAACCCGTCAACCCAAAAATATGTGCCTGTTTTTGGTAAAGCAACAAAGTCGGGTGAAAAACCTACCTTAGTGGGTGTGGTCGATGGCATAGCTGAAAGTAAAGCAACAAAAATTAGAAAAATAGATGATTCTGAGATGATTCAGGTATCGAAATTTTGATTCAACGTTTTGTTTAAGACGCTTTCTAATGCTGGTCTTTGAACTTTCCAGAAATATCTCTTTGCACCAGAGGGCGAGATAACGTATTATCTTCATACTACATATTCCTGTTTGTCCATTTGTTCATTGGCTTCTTCATGCTACTTATTCCTGTTTGTCCATATGTTCATTGGCTTCTGAATGCTAAAAAATTGTCATCTTATCATGCTTGTTCTGGCTCTTGATGTAAGCTAAGAAACATCCTGTCTCCAAATGTTAGAAATCAACGCATATTATTGAGATTTGTCGGAAAAGGTGGCCAAGCCGCTAAAGTTATTGAAAAAACTATCGAAATGAGCGTTATATTGCATAGGGTATTTCGGAGTCCTAATAATAGTTTGTCATGTTAATTTCTATCGATTGGTTTCAAAATCAGACACCCATTGCAATTCATGTTTTTAGATATGTACTCTGCATTATTTCTCTTTTGCTTCTGACATTCAAACCAAATCTGAAAAACGAAAATGAGACCATAATTTTCTATCTATGCAAATATAAGATCCAAACATTTATTTGATATCGTTGCTATTTGATAACCTCGCTGAAATCATTGCCTGACATCTAATGTGAAACAGAAAGTTGACTTTCCTTTGTAGTTTCTTTTTATTTGGAATGTTGTAAATTTTTGAATTATAAGTGCCTTTCATGGTCGAAACTTCGATGACCTAGAGTCTATTCCCGCCATGATAGTCACAGTAGTTGTATGTTAATGAGTTTTCCTCTTTTAGTGATTGTAGAAACAAATTTTTTTGAATAAGAACTCTTTGCCATGCAGATTTCATCAAAGGAGCAAGCCATAGGGAAAGTATTGACAAAAAGTTTGGTAATTGAATTGGAGGCTTCAGCAGCAAAAGATGTGCCAAACGGAGCGGAAAATGCGTCCATTAACAACACAAACTTAGAATGTAATGAAATGAACAGTAATCAAACGGATGATTCTAAAAATTGCGTACAAAAGAGTTCACAGCGTGTACACGAAGCAGCGGAAAAGGAAGTGCAAGATAGTGGCAATGGAGGTTTGGTTGCTAGTAAAATCTTTGTACCTTCAAACAACAGTGCGCTGCTACACCCTGTTAGGGTGGAGAACCCTTATTTGCAGAGCAGTTGCTGGGCAGTAAAAATGCTTACTCTGAAATACCTTTTAATATTCTTAAATTTTGATCAAAATCTGGTTTTGCTTCAATATTATAGTCAGGAAAATGCTCAGGGGAAAATGTTTGGACCTATTGGAAAATGTGATGATGCCCTTTCAAGGGCAATTTCCATTAGCATGTCTTCAGCAAAAGGTTGGGTCGTACAGTTCCTAAAATTGGAATTTTAGATAATCCAGCGTGTGTTCATAACCAATTGATATGTATAGGTAAAACGTGTTTTTCATTATAAATTTGATTTCTTTTAGAAACATCACAGTCATGTGAAAATATAATAAAGCAAAAATTCAATGGAAACATTGAAGTGCCTTGCTTCACAGGTTCAGCCGAAGAGTCAAATTTCAACCCTAAGCAGCTGGAAGAAGAGAGTAAAGAAGTGAATGACAGTGAGAAGGTAGTTGAAAGAGAAAAGGAAAAAAACTCGGAGTGTTTACCAGTTGTCGTTGAAGAGGCAAATGATATTGTGAATGAGAAGCTGTTTCCAGGAAAGAAAGAAGTATTGGAGATGGAGGAAGGAATCAACCAGGAAGAAGGGCTGAAACATGAAGAGGCAGTTTCAGATCGTCAAACAGAATCTTCTTTTGAAGCTGTCAATCACAAGGAAAAAAGCACCACCTCGAGACTTGCTGAGAATAGTCAATCAAAACAAGGTGATTCAAGTGAATCCCTGCTTAAAACAGACCAATTATACGTAGTGAAAGATGGAAATGGAGTTAAGAATATCAATGATAACATGTCATCTACACCAAAAATATTGATGTCTGAAGTAGCATCAACAACACCCTATGTTGAGGTAAAAGCCGAGGCAGCAAGAGATGAATGTTTGAATGAAAACTGCGGAAAATCTGATCTGCAGTTAGAATCTAACTGTACAGTGAAGAGCAGTGAAGAAAATAGTAATTCAAATGTTGAAGATTGTCCCACAATTATTAGTCGCATCCAAGAAAATTTAGAAAGTTCAACTGACAAGCAATGTTTATCATCTGTAAGAAAAACGGTAGAAAGTTGTATAGTCACGGAGCAAATGGAGGGAAATTCATTAATAATAAAGGATAAGAATCTCCTAGGAAAAGGAACAGCAACACAGGAGTTGGTTGATTTCGACAAAGATGAAATGATGACTGATTCTCAACTCAATATGCTGGACGACGAAATATTGAGCATGGTGATCAAGTAAGTTTTCAAATTATTTCCTTAAAATATAATATGTCTCTGGTGTCTGGAAAATAATTCAAAGTTATTCAGTTGCACACAACCATTAATTTAAAACTTTTTTTCCTGCAAGTTTGATATCTTAAAAATCTCTGAAAGAATGGGCATTGAATCTTGTTAGGCACCAGAAAATCCGGTAATAAAATTTCAGTGAATTAGTTTTTGGTTGACATATTTTCAGCCACAATTTTGTTTCGGTGTAAACTTCTAGAAGAACGAAAATTTAAGGAGAAATAATTCATAGTGAATAAAGAAATGGAATAATCTCTTAAAATTATTGTATTCTCAACGTAAATCACAATTTTAAGGTTACAAAGACAAAAATTTGCAATGTCAACCAAATAAACAGATTTGACAATTAGTCTCTAAGCAGAATGTAGAAAAAGTCGTTAATTTTTGTAAGAAGAGCTTTTGAAATGCTGTTTAGAGAAATTATTGACGACCTTAGTCAAAGTAGGTGGAAACATAAATTTTCTGGCATCTTTGAAATACGAAGGAAACTTTCGGTGAAATACTAACTTTCTAGGTTGTAAAGTTTGCTTAGAAAAATATTTCGGCTGCAATATTTTCAAAGCAATCAATTCCGGTTCGTTTGCTTTATCAGAAGAAAATTTCACTAAAATGTTGATTATTATTGAAGTACTTTGGGTAGATGGTATCTAAGGTAATACGTTAGCAGGGACTCACACACAGTAACACAGCATTGGTCCAAATTACTTGGAACACCC
This sequence comes from Rhopilema esculentum, assembly GCF_013076305.1. The sequence goes on from NW_027020025.1 coordinate 15,561,330, forward strand.
AACACTTTGCGCTGTGCTTTCAATTTGTCATTTGTTTTCCCGAATACAACTACTTCCGTCCCGCTTTTCCTCCAAAACAATGTTGAAAACAAGTATAGAAAAATATCATACAAGGCACACGAAAAAGCGTACTCCACAATCCCTTGTTCTTAGGGGGAGAAGGGGTGGCTGAATTTTCCTTTGAAAACTGACGTTAGTGTTCCAAGACTTTTGGCAGTGATTGTAGCAGAATAATCCAGGTGTTATGATAAAACACAGGGCTAAAATAGCAAATTATCTATTGATTTTAATTAATGCAAAATTGATTGCTATTAGCAATCATGCGATTTTTAGCTAAATTGGGCTGGATACTACTTCAACTCATTGGCCAGCTCTAGAATGATCTCAGATACTAAACTTATGATTGATTATTCTCTAGCAGAAACGGTGATAGTGAAATAGAGAATGAAGAAAGAGAAAAAAAGCAACAAAAAACAGTTGAAGATTACTATGCCAGTGGTGCATTGTTGATGAAAGGGCTGATTGATGAAATATCTGGCGTGACGTAAGCATGCAATTAACACTTAACCATAGCGTACCATAGCATTTTATGGAAGATCTTTTAAAGGCAGACCATAGAGATAGGGGAGAATTCTATCTCCATTGCCCAGACAGAGTAACTATGTGTATATTTTCGTTAATCAAAGAGTTTCAACATACTCGCTTGCTCATTATAACTTTCGACAATAAGCCTGGTATCAAATTCATTCTAACTCTCCAAGGATTTCTTATGGCGCCTAAACCACAAATTTTCTCAATCAGCTTTCTTGTTAAAAAATGTTTTTTAAACTGCGTCACGTTATATAGTTTTTACGATTGCCTTTCTGTCACTTCTTTAGGAATCAAAGTAAAAGTATGATTTATTCCGTGACACTTTATAAGTTGCAGTGTCACTAATTGCATTCAAACTCTATTTTACTTAACAACAGGAAAACAATTGTTTCAACGAAGAAATTTGTCGACACCCTAAAAAGAGAACGACAAACGCGAATAAACACAATTTGGAAATACAACCAAAGCAACATGAACTAACCAACAGGTTTGCGAAGGAACAAAAATTTTCATTTCCCATTCTTTGTACTTATTAAAATCATTTAGCACCCTTATGATTTGTTAACTATCTTAAGACAGAAATATTTTCGAGACATTTTTAAGTCTTTACCTTTATGAGCATGAATTTAGATTTTGTTGTTTGACTTCTTTAAGAAACTTGTTTTTGATAAGGCCACTTAAACAGTATTTCAATAGTTTTAAGTATTATGAATTAGATTTTTCAATGTCTCTAAAACTTTTAGAGCTTACATAAGCTGTCAACTGTGGCTAGTACAGGCTGTATTGAGAGAGTTATTGAAGCAAGCTATTTGCTGTTACTTAAAAGCAAGCAATAGGCAGTTACTGTGTTATATGAAAATGACTAGACAAAAGAAAATGAGGCCTAGTATCGATAAACTAGCATAGACTGGGTACATCTGATCTCAGATGAACGTGGAGCCGATTGCAATGGCTGTCAAACATTTAGTTGAATATATTCAAGAAGTACACCAATAAGCAATACCTTTTCCTTAAGTAAAATCAGAAAAGTCTGAATTTTGTCAAATTCTAACTAGCTAAAAAAACTAACAAAAACAGATTGAGACAAAAATTGGTATACTTTAGGCCTGTTATTGAATGTCCAAAAATAAAGAGGAACCAAGCAACAAGAAAACTTGCAGCAATTCATGTATTGTCAATGATGACATTTAAAGACACTAATAATTTGAATCTAAAGACAGATTATAATGTATATTATCAAATAATTTGAAATATATACTTGAACTGTGCCAAATTTACTAATGTCTGCTAAATTGGTCAAAAGGTGTAAATACATTTTACGATACAAAAATTATAATCCAAAGCAAAGAGAGACTTTCTGATAAGGAATGAGATGTTTGACAGCTTGAAGCAAACTCTTGAGGAACATCACTTAAAGATTAAACAATATACTTTTAATATTATTCAAAATGGATCTCTAGATCAAATGTACTTTTCTCCCAAATCAGAAAAAACCTGCACTTCTAGCAATGGGTATTGTTTAACCATGTCTGAATAATTGATTTTCCTAATGAAAAACTACATAAATTATAACCACCAGTATCTTACATAAATTATAAAGATGAAAAGTACAATCCCAATTGCAGCATATTTTGCATATGCTGATCTCAGGTTCAAATATTTCGCATCTTTTCTATATTTCTCTGACTGATATCTCAATTCACCTGCCTTTTCTCCAAGCACTAGAAGGCAAAAAACATAACATTTCATTACCTTTTTCTAAGACAAAAAATATGTAATACAGGGAAGTGCTGATTTTACCTCCAACATAAATGAATTTAGCTTGCATTGTGTTTTATGTAGACATATTTTACTGGTGTAGGAACTTCGTTAAAATTTGTATCCAAATACTGTTTCAGGTTATTCAATTAAAGAGAAAAGTCAGCTATAAAAATATATCTTCAAAGTAAAATCTCTAAACTGGTAATAGGTTTACTGTTGTGCAAGGAATAATTTTAAAACTTTCTGAAAATTTAAAGATCAGATGAACTCGAGTCATAAATTACCTGACAGCTGTTCACCCCTTTGAAGAACATCATCTATATTTTGCATCATGATTCTTTGCACATCTTGTAGCTCATCACTGATCCGACCCATATTTCTTCTATTTCTGGAATCCATAAAGTTTTTTCTTGACTTCTGAATATAGGTATCTATAAGAAAAATCAGTGGTCTTGTTTATTATGTTCTTATATAGTATCATTATTTTGTTTCACTACCATTACAAAAATCTGCTATATGCCAGATATTGGCTGGAAATGGGGCTCAGATGGGTTCGGAAAGATTCAGCCCTTTTGGACTCACGCAACTCTCTGCTAAGCTTATACTTGATATACCCAATTCCCAATGGGTAGGTTAGATGGCTAAGGGAGCTAGCATGGCATTAATAAAATGGAACTGAAAATGGGATACTCCATTTGCCTCTCCTGTCACCAACCAGGTAAAGAAAAGTATTAGGTAATTAAATGTGAAAAAGTCTGCTCACCAAACTCAATAAATGAATAGGGTCTTGTTGCTGTAGCAACCTCTCCACCATATTCTTTATTAAATTCTGATTGGATATCTTCAAGATAACCAAATGCCAATCTTTTCGAAAATGTCTTTTCACAAAGTACTAAATAACATATTCCTGAGTCAATTGAATAGCTGGAAAGAAAAATATTCTCTCAATTATTATATCATTATCATTATCAAGCTTTTATTAATGGAGGAACAAGATAATTTGTAAAAGGAAGTTGAGGTTAATTTTAGAGGAAATGGAGAAATGATTCTTGAAAGCCAGTCTCAACTAAGAACATAATGGCCTAGGTGCAAAAATCCAGACTTTTTAACTGAATTCATATATGCCATCAAGTATGAAAAATCACACATGCTTGGATATTTTTGTATAAAATAATCGAGGAGAAAAGGCAGCTTGGAAAATAACTTAAAATAGTTTTCTCTATTAAGTTAAAGGCACAATATCAACCATATCACATTGGAAAAGTCAAGCATGCAAATTTGTTTGAAAAGAAAAGTAAAGGTGAAGGATTTTCTTACACTTTCATTTTCAAAAGCAAACAGTAAAATCATGATATTGCCTTGGTTGCATGGTCGATGACCAACTTTATACCATAACTGGACCAAATGTTTTCAAAAAATTTTTTCTGCAACATATTTTTTGTACAATTCAAGTGGCGTCATCGCTGTCAATTTTGCAAATGTTATACACACACAAGAATGATTGGTTTCTCTGTACCTGTACATTTTGGAAAGGAGCTACAAACACACTAATAAATCAACCTAAACATGATAGAAATATTATAACTTACTGAAACACAAATGGACCAGTTTCAATGCTGCACTTTGATGGAGACCTTTCATTTAACTTCTTGAATAATTTCTTGGCTTGTGACTGGTAATCTTGCACATCTCTCCCAGACTACAAAAGGACAATAAAAATAGTTTTTTGAGTCTTGCAACTAACTAGATTGTGAGCAATTGTGATCTTAAGTTTTTTCATTTTGACATATTAGAAATGACTAAATTGTAATATGCATTGATGAAAAAAGTAACATTATAGTAATTATAAGAAACTTCTTGAAAACCAGACAGCACTTTGTTGGACTGTAACAAGTCAAAGGACAATATTTTTTTTAATAAATGAGAACCATATTATATGGGGGAACATCATAAATGTCTTAAAATCAATTATTTTACAGTTGTTAAATTTTTAGTTCATTTGAAAAATTGTTGTGATAATGTTTAAACTTGGTATGTGGATAAAAAAAATGAGATTTGAGATTCTGAATAGGTTGGATCTCTCATATTGAAAAGCAACAGATAGGTCTTCAAATGGGCCCAACTGCTATGCATTTGATCTGTGAACACATTTCTATCAGATGAGGTAAATACATATGTAAACAGTTCTTGCAAAAATTTAAATTTTATTAAACAAAACTTTATTTTGAACTACACAGCCCTGCTGTTGTACCAAATCATTCACAAAATTTTTTTCGATTTTTCATCCATTCACCGTTTTGTCTGGGTTGATATCATTATTTTTGCATCTTGCTATCTACTAGACTACAAAAACTGACATCAGATTTGAAATCCTTATCTTAAAATTAGTTTATACTGAGAACTTCATGTTGTTTGAACTGTTTGATCGCAAGTTACTTTGTTTTGAATATTTAGATATTTCTTTAGATTTTGACTGGAATTTGCTGCTCTAGTGAAAAATTTCACCACAACAACAAACTCCATTGAAATGTATTGGAAAAGCTAAATTTTGAAAATGGATAATTCGCTGCCTGACGGCCCAAACAACATAAAAAATTTTGGCACAGACTAATTTGAACATGAAGGGCAGATAAAAAATTGCCCAGAACAGAGAATATGAAAAAACAACAGTTGGGCCAGTCTACAGAGTGTGGCATGTGCACACACAAGATTTTTTCAGAGGCTTGTCTAATGCACACAAAAACATGGGGCTGCACTCACATTTTTCTTAGTACTGAAAAAATTTTAAGGACCACATTTTTTAAATGTTGCTTTCATGTCTTGGTCTAAACAACATTTTCTTTGAAATGCTGATGCTGGGACTTTAGTATTCTTAAAAAACTTTAACTTGTGTTGGTCAGCATCAGAACCGTCTGATTGTCACAAGTTGAAAAAGTTGCTGTCTATAACTAAATTAGAAAACATGCACCACTTTGAGCTATGTGCATTTTGTGAGCAGATAGAGTTTCTCTAGATGATACCCTCCTCCTGATTTGAAAAGCTCTGGCATGTAAATACATCAGAATGAAATATCAGGCACAGCTTTTCAGGGTTCCTCAATGAAATCTGACAGCTTCGTGAAGGTTGAAGAAGGAGGTTCTGAGGGTAACCCCCAAGGAAAATTTGAAGGGCCACACCCTATAGATTACAGCAGAATGGCCCTGGTTCATCTCATATCTCAGTATTTTGATTTGATATTTTGAAATGACCTATGCTTGCCCTAAATCCATTGATGCCCAGAAATAAAACTCTAATGACTAGCATATTCCAGTTCTCTGAGAAACTACAGTCTTTGGTTTATTCTCAATTTCCTAAGCAAGGGCTGGTAAGAAGAGGCATTGCCGGTTACTAACAAGGGGCATAAAAGGTCTGAATCAAAGAAAGTAAGATTATTTGGGAAACTACAGTAGCTGGCTTGTGCCCAAGCATGATTATAGGGTCAAGAATCTACTCTGTAGAAATAATTCTGTGGACTGAATTATGTTAAAATCAACTGACTGAGTTAACTTTTAGGGAGTTGCATTTCAATCTCACACCCCCACTTAGAAGTTTGACTAATTGCAAGGGAGGGGGGTTAAAATAATTGAAATTTAATCATACAAAATATATGATTGACCAAATTTTGTGGAATGCTTGAAAGCACTTTTGAGAAATAATTTCTGTGCACACAGTGAGACAAATTGACAAATACCTTGCCCATTAGAAGCGTGTTGCACACATTGGATCGAAATTGAACAGTGTGCACACACTGCACACTTCATCAGCACACTTGCACACATGCACACATTTATATTTGCTCTTGCACACACAAGATCTTGTCGAGAACTGCCACGCTCTGCAGACTGGCAGTTGGGGACGACATGGACTTTGTTCCATTCTGTAATCATTGGATTTTTGGCCATTTATCACTAAACTGATCACTAAGATGCCTCCTATTTTATTGTAAAGATTGCAGACCAAGTGTGTTTGCAAATAAAACCTTGTCTGGCTGCAACATGATTATGGAAACTTATTTCGTTTCTGTGAAGAGCTTTACTTGCTTGCTCAAGAGCCCTTTCAGAAAACCTAAAGACTGTCAAAACAGAATGATTAGAACTACTCAACCTACTGTTAGTAAAGAAATAACCACAAAACTATTAAAAAGATCAATTCAATTAGATTTCTCGAAATGCTCACCTGTTCATCTGGAGGTATTGATGCTGCCAAAGGTAGGCCATCAACCAATCGTGCAATCATCGTAAGAAGAACCATCTTCTATTTCTTCTATTACCAAAATAAAACACTGTACCGTAATTGTACCTTGAAAAACCTTCCTTTGAACAATAATAAACTATTTTGAGCAAAGTTTGGTCTCCATCTCGGTAGACGTGTAATCGTTTGCGTGTCCTTTACAGGCCTCTATTGCAGATACCCTCGGTTTGAAATGGCGCGAAATAGTTTAAAAAATTGTTACCATAAATCCTCGAACTGGCACCTCATCGTATCATCCATTTCTTGAATTCGCTTCCTCCTTGGAAGAAAATTTTTCTGATAAACGCCCATCCTCGAATAAGCCCCAGCCCTAATATGCCAACTTTTGCGTTTCAACAAGTAGGGGCTAATCGAGATACAACAGAAAATATGATTCACCGTTTATAGCCTCCGGATATTGGGGAGTAAATTATGAACTTGCGCCGAAGGCTCTACGTCTTAATGCTAACGTCAAATTTTGATTATTTATTCAGTGGTGTGTCAAAAGAAATTAAAATCAACGATACACTAACCATAAGACAGCTGAAAGCAACTATCGAAAACGAAAATATCAATATTTTGGACTAAAATATTTTTTGTGTTTTGATTTTTATGTATCTTAATATCTTAGAAAAAGTTGGTAAATAAAATTGCAAATGGAATGAACTGAAAAATCGGGAAAAGCTACGAAACGATCTATTTGCTAGGAAAGTTGCATAGTAGATGATTTTTATAAGGCACCACTAGAACAAACCTCTTTGAATTAGCCACCAGGGGCCTAACTGAAGGATTAATGTTACAAGTTCCTCATTCCTCTTTTTTGGAAAAATTGAAATGAAAGCCAAAGGATTTTCAAAGCAATTCATATGCACAAAAATAATTGTTCAGGGTCTTTGTGTTAAAGGAAGGCCCAATCTATCTAGATAACACAGAGGGGCTGTAACTACATTGTCCTGAGTGATAGGGTGCTCCTCCCCCTCCAAAAATTAAAAAAACCTTTTTTATGAACAATCCATTTTGTCCCTATAACACTCAAACAATTGTACCCTTCCAATAATGTAGTTCTATTCTTGTCAATGACCAGAAATATAATCTTTTGTTTTCATGACATCAGTTTTGTTTGCATTCTTTGGGTTGTTAGGAAGAAACGCGGTCAAGGAGACTGGAGCCAAGTCATTAACCAATCATTGACGAGTATTGTTTTAGGAACAGAATTCAACGACAAGTTACAATTCAAACATGGCGGGTGCTTTTACAAAATTGGCTCTGCACTAGCAGCCCTCATGTTTGCAGCGGATTATCGTTAATTCGTTGGCTCTCAGAGGAGAATTTACTTTGAGGGAGTTTTTTTACCAGTTTTGTTTCATCTGGTGATACTATGTTAGTAAGTGAAGTTTTTTGAGATTTTGTAAACGAGACAGCCGGTTTTTGAAGCTGAAGTTTGTTTGACTATGCTAGGTCTATGATCTAGCACGTACGGGTCCAGCTTGGGCTTTTTACAATCAAGACGGTTTTGACAACGAGAATTATTTTCTGCCCTAAATACTGATTAAAAATGTGTTTTATGATGTATTTTACTTTATTTATACCGATAAAACCTGTATTTCCATCATTGTTTACATTGCTAGGGGCAAAGAGTGCTTCACCTTGCAAGGAGCAAACTTGGAAGAGATTTAAAACACTATCTAAAATCACAACTGAATACAAATTATATCAATTTTTAGGCTATTTTTCTGCCACTCATTGAAAAACATTGATATGATCATGTAACACATATTACACCACATATTATTATTATATTAAGGTGTTGCTCTAGCAAAGCTCGTTTTCAGGGGACCCTAAACCTATCCTTGGTAAACAGAATATTATTACTACTTTAAAAGAGTTCTTTAAGTTATAATTTCAAGAATGTTTTTTTACAGCGTATTTAAAACAGAAAAAGCAGTCTCTAAATAGATAGTCAAAGAATATTTTGCTGCAGTGCTGTAAAAAACATTATAGGAAAGTATCAGAAAGTATAGGGAAATAATTTGCAAAATGAAAACAAGCAAAAATATTATCAAGTCTAAACCTCCAGCTTTTGAATTGTTATTGTTAAACTTTTAAAAACGATGCCTGCATCAGTATTTTCATTTTTATTAACATACTCGCTCTAACAATAGAGTATTGAGCAATCAAAAAACTAGAAGAAAATTCAATTTGTGATTGAATTGTGAAAAAAAAACCAAAACTCCAAAATTTTGCCAAAATTTATCAACAAGATTGGCTTGTTGGCATAAGACCCATACTAATTCTCCTCATCTAATTACTGCGTTAGGACGGAACCGAACCTATTGACAAAAACATCAAAAGCGTCTCTAAGCAAAGGGAACATAGCAAGTCTCACTTTCTGCATTTGTGAAAACTCTTTCCAGCAAGTTTCTGGTGAAAAAGTCCCTAACATGAACAATTGAATAAGATTAATGAAATCATACTCAAGAAAATTTTGAGAAACAATGAATATTTGAATTTCCCAAACATCTAGGAACTACTGATCATCCATTTTTTTCTTCTGAAAAAACGATTGTATACTAAAAGGGTTTCTAGCTCAATGATACATTTAGATTCTTATGAGAAACATATTTTCAAACTTGTAACAGGGTTTCTCTACTGAGGTAAGCCAATTTTTTTAGAATATAGGCTCAGAGTCCTTATGATTTATCATGCAAGGTCTGTATATATTTTTATTGTAAATATGAATTATATTGTTTGTATGTATATAATTATTCTTTAATTTGTATATAATTTGTAGAATGTCCTGCAGTTCCAATTTATTTGAATTTTTTGGACTCAAGTAGAATATATATTTTACTAGCAAAGCAGCGTTAACTTAGCAGATGTTTTCATATAAATCCAAAAATGATGTTCATTAAAAATTTGAAAGTTGTTGATGAAGGATTGCTCTTTCCAGATTTTACTGTTGAATTTAACCTGGGCATGGAAACTCAAAGATTAGATACCAAGTCACCAATTCACGTTCATGTTGCAAAAAATACCCCAGTTCATGTTCATATCAAGAAGAAAAAGAAAAAGCTGGCACCAAGAGGGGTTCCTGGTATTCCAACAGCTGTTGAGGTAAATTTCCAACAAATTTTTTCAAATGTTTCCTTATTCTATCCTGAGTTCTCTTCCCCTATTTAAATCCACACAATCACTTATTATTTATCTGATATCTTTGAGACTAAGTAATATGTATTTGAACACAAATAATTATTTATTTTGCCAAGTGTATTAATGTTTCTATTGAATTAAATTTCTTGTTTATAAAGCATATTTTCTCAAGTTACTTTCATGTACAAAAATTAAGGTTTTGTTAAAATTATTGACAAAATTTGATTGAATTTTGTGAAGGTTTATTGAATAAATTGAAAGATCAAACAGGTAGATTCTTTCAGGGATTTTGCAAACTAATTTCTCCACTCAATTTTGATGATTCACCATTGTGCTAAGTTGATTTAAAGCAAAATGTAATTATTTTATTTAGACAAGACTTGCTCAAGGCCACACTTCAGGAATGAAAATTGCTGCATCAAATAATAAGTCTGTAAGTTGCTACTTTTACATTAATGAAAATCTCATCTACTTTCAAGTGATTTTTACTTTAACATGAAACATTACTGTAAAAATGGCTTTGCCCCACCATTCATGTCTCAAATAAGGAATCATATTTTTCCTTCCTGGTTGTTGATTTTAGAGGTCAATGTTTAATCATCTTGCAAAGGTCGAATTTGATGTTCCTTAAACAGCCATTCTGTGCAGTAATTGATAAGGTCTTCAAATTGCTCTGAAATTAATTACCACTTTAAAGTTTAAGCCTAATATTGAATTCATTAACAACAACTAAAATTATTTACATATGCCATTATGTTTCAACAAACCATTACAAATTATGTGAAATCGTTTTTTTTAAATGCCTCATAGAAATCAAGATTGAAGTCAAAATCCACACCACCATTTATTCCACCTCCTGGAAGAACATCTTCTGGAAAGTCAATGTCCTGGGAGGTAGTATACATTTGCCATTGCCTTTACCAATCAGGTAGTTGATAGGTATGATTACATAATGTAAAATCTATGCTAACCATATACTAACTGAAGCTGGCTTTGCCCTTCTTTTCCAAGAACTAATACTTCCCTTGATCCCCTACCAAGAACAGGGCAGTCTCCCTTTTTTGCATATTTCTTCCTTGTGGTCAAAGTTCTGCACAAGGAACCTCTCAATTGGCAATGGTTCTGCTTCAATCCTTGCCAAAATTGTTGGAACACTTGCGCAAAGCTGAAGCTTTTTTTAAAACCCACTTCCCCTACACCCCATTACAATGTTGTTCAATTGGGCTGTTTTGATCCTGAAGGTAAAAATTTCTTCACTGAAAACTGTATGAAAGTATTGGAAAAATAAACCAACATGGTACGGGGGGGAGGGGGTCGAAATTTTTGAAGCGGCAGTGATATTTTGGTAAGGTAGTTTTAGACATGCTTTGTTTATTTACATGCTTCAATGGGAAGGCGTTCCAGTTTTTTTGGCAAGTATTGTAGCCTTGTCAGCATACAGAACCAAAAATTCCAAAGTCAATCAAAAGTAAGGGACTGAAATTTTTCACCAGTCAGCATATATGCCTCGAAATCGTAAGAAAAAGTCTTAGCCTCAGGATTCTTGCCTAATCGAATTCATCAACTGAATGGTTTTAAACTAAATCACTTCTAACGGCTACCCAAATGGCCCTACCAGCATTTTTGGTTTCTAAAAAACATTGCCTGCATTTGGTGTTCTTTTGTAGAAACTAAGAATACATTATAGTCTCTTCAAATGAAGGATTAGATAGTTATCCTCAATTCTGGACCATATTTACAATGCAAACAATCTTTACCTTAACTACAGGAGTTGTGTATTTGTATAAATATTTATGTTGTAGCCATGTATTTTTGTAATGGTACTAACAATGTCTTAAATTCTCAATTTTGCGTGTATAGGGCCCTCGGCATCGCCTAGAAATCAACCCACCCGATTTTCCCCAACGAAAGAGGGGACCTTTGCGTATGGGCGATTTATCAACTTCAGAGGTACATCAGCTTTCCATTTGGCGCGTTTTTTCTTTCAAGTTTTTTGCCTCAGCTTTACGTTTACAGTGGCCTTCTATTACCATTGATGGAAGAAATATCGATTATCAGCTAAATGATTTTTTATGAGAAAGATATGGAGTCAAAACAGCCGAGTCCATAAATTATTTCTTTTTATGACGGTATAAATTATGTTTTCATTAAAAGCATATGTTTTGTTGAAAATATTTCAAACAGTCAGTTCCATTATGTTGATGAAAGAAAAGCAAGCACATGGGAAAATATGGCTGTTTTCTGTTGATCGAAAAGTTGATGAGAAATTTTGTAATATAAGTAAAAACCGCAATGCCCTTTGGATAGAAATACCGTCTCATTGTTTATATTCTTTAAACTGTCAAGAAGAAGTGATTCGCGAAAACTAATTAAGAATTGATCTTGTTTAAAAACACGGAACATAAAGCTTTTGACTGTGATCTTCTTAAACGATACAATTGGGATATCCTACTTTCTATGCAGAGTTCAGAATATATGATGGTTAGACGCACAAAAAATATGTTTGGTCACAAAGGCCAACAATAACAAAATAAATTTAATTTCCACATCGAAAGCAAACCTTTTTTAAATTGTTTTTGACGATGTTTTTCAAGAAGTCAGGAAATTCAATGGAGAACGAATCAACACTTTTCTTAATTCTGGTTTGATGATTAACAAATGAACTGGTTAAAGAATAATTTTTTCGATAATAGCGTTCAGAGTTTGGCCGGTTGTCGTCTGCAGAACCATGGCAATGTATCTTTCTAGCTCCTTGAAATCAAACGTCAAATTAAATACCAAATTTCTCCTCAGTTGGTCTTTTGAACGTGCGTCGATGAAAACTTGATATTAAGCCAAGGTGATTGCGTACTTTTTTAACTGCATTCAGGACTGAGCATCAGGAAAAACAAACATTTGTTATGTGGAGAAGGAGTCTCCTCCCTGGTGCCTTAGAAACGTAACAAAATAACTACTTATGGAAAATATCAATGATTGCCTTACTTTCCTGTTGATGTTGTTAGGATTTTTAGTATAAGCTAAATTTGTTTAGGAAAACAAACACATTTGCAGCTATTGTGATGCTTGTTGCAGGAAGACGAAGCCCTTGGTCAGGACAATATGTACGAAACAAGAATCAATACCCTTTTGGATGAAGTTGGGACATTGAGAAACGAGGTTAGCTTATACAGATGCCATTGCAATAATACAGTGTCTCTCTAGTTTCAATGTCAAACAGTATTTCAGCATATGTTTCAATGCCAAACAATATTACCAGTTTCGCAAAATTTGAAACGATAGCTATAGGGGTAAGAAGCACCTCATGAATAAGGGCTATATTTGAACGATTCACATTTTTAATGTACTTAAGTTGCGAAAGAGTATGAATTGATGAAGCAACCCTTTTTATTACCGACACTTGGAGGCTCTTGCGCAACCGGCATGCTTTGCGGTAACTGTTTTACGCCAGGGAAATGGGCTCTGTTTTGTACTCTTTATGCTGTACGATTTTAGGCCGGTTTTGAAATGTTGTTCCAAAGCATGCCGGTTGCGCAGAATCCTTTAAGAAGTCTTTCTGAAACAAGAAGAAGACTTTCACTCATTTCGATTATGTATTTTTTACAGTTAATTTTGAATATCTAACACTCTAATTTCATGTAGAGAACGATTGCTTTTGAAGATTTAATTGATTTTTAAAAGTAGGCTGCAAGTAACCTGTAGGTGATTGTTGTTACGCCTAATGTGAATTTATTTATTATTATCATTGTGTAATAATTTTTGTTCAATGGTACAGCTGACTCTTCAAAAGAGTGCTAGGGACGTAGAGAAGAGAAATGAACAGCTTAATGCTTCACGGAAGATTTTGGAAGAACAAGAGGACGAAATATTGGCAAGAATTTTCATTTCATATATCAATATTTTAAATAGTTTTGAATACCAATCAAATACCAACGCTCATGTTGGCCAGTACTAGATACTTCTTTTATGTATGCTTTCATTCTTTTTTCTCTAAGTTACATTCCCTCTTACATTTTTTAACAAGTTAGCCCTTTGAATAAGGCCTCTGCAACGTATAAAGGCCCATACCATGTCTAATCCCAGGCAGGAATTTGATCACCTCTCCTTTTTGTGTCCCTCTTATAATCGTTAATGTTGTTGTTTGTTCAAAAATATGCATTTCAAAATATTTACTGTGTTAAAATGCTGTCAAAGCCGACATGACCTTTATCTTTTTGTTCTTGTTTTTGTACAGGGATACAAATCAGAGCTGGATACGACTATAAGAGAAAACGAGAGGCTTCGTCATTCTATGGAGAAATATAAGAATGTTATGGAACACTCAAGGTAATTTCAACAATTCACTTGAATACTGCCATTGAATGTGTCTTATATCTGTTTTTCTATGTTTCTGTATTTGCATTTGTATTTGTTGCTACCTAGCATCCGAAGGTAGTTCTTAGGACACTGAGAAGCTATGCTTATCGAGCAGTGTCCTGGTCCTTCCTCTCGATGTGACCACACCTCGTGATTCCTACGCCTGGAATTACAGAGAGCTGGTGACTCTCCTCACTCTGGTTGAAAGTTTGGTCTTGCCAGGGACTCACACCATGGACCCTTGGGTCTGTAGTCAGCGCCTCTAACAACTGAGCCATCCTCGCTGTTTCTCTGGCCCCTGACTCATACCGCTACACAGTATCCAAAATCCCACCTGTGAAAGCTTAGTTATAACAAATTTGTTAAGTGATACAAATGGAAAAATTGTAAACCAATACATTTAGTCCTGGGGTATTTTCTAAGTAACAGAAGAAGATGTTTTCTTGAAAAACATCTTTTTTGAAACAGTTTGTTCCACATTTGTTCTCCAAAATGTTTTGCAGATCTGAAGTAGAAAATGTAGAAAATGAAAAAGAAATTCTTCTCAAGAAACTAGTTGAAGTTGAAGTGGATGGAAAGGCGGCTGCTGAGGAAGTGGGGAAACTTCGAGATACCGTTCGCAGATTGAAACATGTTAGTATGCCTTTCCATGCCTTTCTGTTTGTTTCCTCTCGATGCCTTTCTGTTTGTTTCCGCTCGATGTCTTTCTGTTTGTTTCCTCTCGATGCCTTTCTGTTTGTCTCCTCTCGATGCCTTTCTGTTTGTTTCCTCTCGATGCCTTTCTGTTGGTCTCTCTTCGATGCCTTTCTGTTGTTCCTCTCGATGCCTTTCTGTTTGTTTCCTCTTGATCCTTTCTGTTCTTGGTTCCTCTCGATGCCTTTGTCTGTTTGTTTCCTCTCGATGCTTTCTGTTTTGTTCGCGCTCGATGTCTTTCTGTTTGTTTCCTCTCGATGCCTTTCTGTTTGGTCTCCTCTCGATGCCTTTCTGTTTGTTCCTCTCGATGCCTTCGTTGGTCTCACCTCTCGATGTCTTTCTGTTTGTTTCCGCTCGATGTCTTTCTGTTTGTTTCCTCTCGATGCCTTTCTGTTTGTCTCCTCTCGATGTCTTTCTGTTTGTTTCCGCTCGATGTCTTTCTGTTTGTTTCCGCTCGATGCCTTTCTGTTGGTCTCCTCTCGATGTCTTTCTGTTTGTTTCCGCTCGATGTCTTTCTGTTGGTCTCCTCTCGATGTCTTTCTGTTTGTTTCCGCTCGATGTCTTTCTGTTTGTTTCCTCTCGATGCCTTTCTGTTGGTCTCCTCTCGATGCCTTTCTGTTTGTTCCCTCTATATGCCTTTCTGTTTGTTTCCTCTCAATGCCTTTCTGTTTGTTTCCTCTCGATGCCTTTCTGTTTGTTTCCTCTCGATGCCTTTCTGTTTGTTTCCTCTCGATGCCTTTCTGTTGGTCTCCTCTCGATGCCTTTCTGTTTGTTTCCTCTCAATGCCTTGCTGTTTGTTTCCTCTCGATGCCTTTCTGTTTGTTTCCTCTCGATGCCTTTCTGTTTGTTTCCTCTCGATGCCTTTCTGTTTGTTTCCTCTCGATGCCTTTCTGTTTGTTTCCTCTCGATGCCTTTCTGTTTGTTCCCTCTATATGCCTTTCTGTTTGTTCCCTCTATATGCCTTTCTGTTTGTTTCCTCTCGATGCCTTTCTGTTTGTCTCCTCTCGATGCCTTTCTGTTTGTTCCCTCTATATGCCTTTCTGTTTGTTTCCTCTCGATGCCTTTCTGTTTGTTCCCTCTATATGCCTTTCTGTTTGTTTCCTCTCGATGCCTTTCTGTTTGTTTCCTCTCGATGCCTTTCTGTTTGTTTCCTCTCGATGCCTTTCTGTATCGTGTACTAGACTTTAATACCAAAACGAAGTTGTTTTTTCTTTTCTCAAGGACAAAAAGCTTACTGCCTCTGATGTCAGTGCGCTGGCGCATCAACGAGAGGTTCTCATGCAAAAGCTTGAAGGGTTTGAGACAACGAACAGGACCCTTCGAAAGCTACTCAAGCAAGCACATCTCAAAGAGGTATTGCTTTTTGTTAGGTTTGTGTAGTCCCTTGCTAGTGTTAGATAACTTAAGACTATTCGTTTATATAATCGATTTGAGTTGGTTGGCAATTCATTTTTGCTTACACTTAGGCATTTTGTTTGCAGGGAGATACCAACCATTTGGCCGAACAAAGAGATGTCCTTTTGAGAAAATTAACGGAAGCCGAAGCAAGATTAGAAGTAAGATTTTTGGTGAAAAGTGTTTATAAAATTCTGCAACTGTAATCATTCTAAATATTTGGGAACACCTGCACGATTCCTTCACGATTTTTTATGGTTCTCCCCATAACAATATTGCTTAATACCAATATTGCAAAAACTCTAACTAGGGTAAATTAGCAACAGCGTTGAAAACTTGAGGAGGGAGTTAAATTCTAAACAGTTAAATCTTGTCAAAGTGTAAAAATGAATATTGTGGCTCCATCAATTTTTGGCATGTATTGTTTTTATTTTATTGCTCAGGAGTTCGATATGGTCACTGAGGACAAAGACAGGCAGCTAGAGGCATTGATGACGCAAGTGAAAGTCGACCAGGTAAGGTGCTCTTAAAGTTCGTGTATGCAGAATTTTGTTATTGTCCAGTCTTGTTTACATCCCTTGAGAGAGCCAAGCTGTTTTTTATTTCTTTGTTTGTATTACAATAACTTGCTTTAGATACAAGGTTAAAGATTTTGTTTTTGATATCGATAAAAGTTAGATCTATTCTGTATTGTGCTCTATCTAGGAGCAAGCTAGAACATTGGAAGAACTGCAGCGGACGATGGAGGCAACAAGAGGGCATCTGCAGAATCAACTGAAAAACAAGGAAGGAGAAAACAATAGGCTATCAGTTAGATTACGTGTAGGTCTTCTCATATTTGCCACATTTACTTTATGTTCTACCAGACGATATATCATATATTTGAAGCCTGAGAGGTTAAAAAGGCTCTTGCTTTCTAAAGGAGGGACATTTACTACAAGGATTCGGCAAAAAGAGAGGGATGCTGATAAATTAATTAAGCAATGAAGCTGTGCCCTATTTTATGCTTTATTTATTGGTATTATCGAAAAATTCCTTTTTTAACATGGCTTGGTAGTCGAAATTGAGTATGGAAGCCAGGACTGCTAAAAGCCGAGTGGCATTGCCAAGCTGTGTATCCTTCTCATAAATTTCATAGAATCAAAGTCCTTAACTTTGGCAGTTATATGTCAGATGAATCTTTTTGAAAGAAAAGTGGTAATGAAACTACGAGGACCAGAACTGAAAGAGAATGGCAGGTTGATGATTTGAGGAGGACATCTATTCACGGCATCATCAACTTGCCGTTTTCCTGCTGTTTTTGACAAAGATTTTAGGATGCTCTACCTGTTTTTGGCGAAGATTTTTGGGCATGCCAACGGTCTTGGCAAGCATTGCAGTGTTCCAACTGTTCCAAGGGCATCCCCAGTCGACCCGTTAGTAGATGACGTGTGAATACGTATATGGTGATGTATTAAGACGCAAGATGACGTATAACGATCCAATAAAGTCACCAAAATACTTAATTTGACTTTACAAACTCTTTCATGACTTATTTGGTTGCAGGAAGTTGAACAAGAGTTGAATCGCCGACTTGTTGAAGTCGAGCATCTAGAAGCTTTGTTAAGTTCATCGCGGGTAAGGGTGACTTTTATGCCTAATTGTGATATCCTTTCTTCTTAATCGTGTTTCATATAGAGTAGTCTTTTCAGCAAAAATGTTTGCATAAATGGAAATGCCTAACGTCGTTTAAATGAAGCCCGACTTGAATTTGTTAGAATCTTGATGGCCTCTGATTTTAGACGCATGCTTTCACAGGATTGTCACTGACAAGGAGATATGCACGTCTGCATCCAAATCTTGCTTTCTATTCACCTAGTCTTTCGTTGACATATTCAGTGAACCTTTTGCAACTGCGTTTATTATGAATTATGATGTAGATTCTGTTGAAAGTATCGTTGAATTATGCAAATCGTTTTCATGACTTTTGATGTTCACAGGAGAAAGCCACAAAGGACAAGGAAGCCCTAAAAAAGGCAACCAGGTACATGAAAGTGCTAGTCCATGCCTTATTTCAATTTGACGTATGATTAGATAATCACTTTAAAGAAAACTTTTAACTCATTGCAAGGCCGCATGTATTCTTCATTTGATTAACAGTGTGTTTTTACCAGGGTTCACAGAGACAGAGCAAATAAAACTGAGGAAGCTTTGGACTCGCTGCGAAATGGTTTAGCCTCTAAGGTAAGATTTCTTTCGTTTTCTCTCCTTTCCTCTTATCTTGAAGACAAGCGGTCAAGTTGAACGACGTGGCTTGTGAAAGCCATGATATTCAATCGGTAAGTTGTTTTAAAATTAGATTTTATTATCTCTGCTCAAATCGTGAAATACATTTACTGCTTTTTATTAAGAGTTGGCTACCATAGAAAAGAAAAAAATTAGGAGCCTTAGGTAACGCTAAGCTTAAAACATAATTTTAATTGTTTACTGCTCTGTTTACACTCTCCTTCATTTGTTTTATGTATCAAAATTCCTACCTTTTTTTCTCTGAAAATATTTTATTACTGCTAAAAACATTGCTTTTCTATTTTTACCAGAATTTATTGCCAATTAATGCGCTAAATTTCGATATCTTGCTTCTTTGTATCTTTTCAGGCAGAGGAAGCTGAAATGTTAGCTGCAGAAGTTGATACATACAGGGAAAAATTCACAAAAACATACAAAGAAAGAGCATCTTTGGAAGCGAGTCTGATCGATGCACGTGGGTGAGTGAATAGGAAAATTGTCTTAATATGATTTAATAAATTCTTAACGATCCTTTATGTAATTTCATTATCGATAAATTGTTATAAGTATTGATGCCATACAAGAATAATTGTCAAAAGCTTCAAGTTTCGTTTGCCTTTCGACGAAAACTGATGATGAAAATTAGAGTATATTTGAAATACATGGGTAAATTTTGCTTTGACATCAAAAGTGACAATATGATTATAAAACTGAAAGTATATTTTTATTTCCATGATGATAAATTTATTTCCATGTTTTTTGTTGCAGCCAGCTACAAGAATTAGAGAAAATCATGTACACGATAGATGCCAGCTCACCAAAAGTAAGCTAAAACATTTGTATATTTGTTTAGAAATGAAATAAATGATAACACTTCTTTCCAAAAGATATATGGAAGATAAGATTATTCAAGCTACATAGTTGATTACTTTATTAATGATATTCATACGTCTATTGTCAATCAGATTCTTGCCATTCGATATTGAAATCTGCGAAAATTGTAAAGAAAAAAGCGTGAGAAACTATTCAAAGTTGTGAAGATTTAGCTGAGGTTTTCCAGCATACATAAGCCTATTCTCGATTCGTACACAATTCAAACCAAGTTCTATTCTGAGTCTTGCAGATTCTAAACTATTTTGAGATACCTCTGAAATGCTTCTCCAGGTATCAGCAGATTCTCTGCCAGCGAAATTTCAAACCAAGATGCTAGAGTTGAGAACTTGTAAAGCGGAATGTGAGCAGCGCAAAGTATGCTTATCTGTCTACTCTTAGTTTTAATCTATTATCTGTTAGTCATCATAAAATTGTCGACTTTTTCGGGCTATATTACAATAATACTTTTTTCTTTTGTTGCATTTACTAAATTGCACTTTTATCATACTATAATGAGGCTTGCTATGTTTCGTTTTATCAAAAATGATTCGATGCTGTATCGAAACTGTATTGCGTATTTTTCTTGTTTGAATTATTGGATGATCAGACTTGCAGGCAAATGTTGGAGCAATATGTGCATCTTGAATCGTTAAAAAAAGCTGATGTTGTTATATATGGTTATTCATTTGGTAGACACCCATTGGGTGTATGTTAACCTTCTAGATAATGCTGCAACAAGAAAACTAGTAACTCATTGCAAAAACTGTTTCAATCATTCAATGCTGAATAGGCTACCTATGTTTGCTTTTCAATAGGAAGATGTTGTAAAGTTGACTGGCAAGCTGGAAAACCTTGAAAAATCTTCTACTTCTAAGGTATGTTTAATTCAAACAAGATGTTGTCTGAAATTCGAATCTCCCAACAAATAACAAATTGTGGCACATTTTGTCCTATAGTTACTTTTCTACGTTGTAGAAGTTACCAACCTACCACAGGCACACAGACGGTTTCTCTTTCCTATGATACGTGTCTTCTATATCGAGGGTTTATTGTGCCACTTGGAAACAAGGGAAGAGGGGTTGTTCATTCAGTTTCTTTGAAGTTCCTAACTCTAATTAACCTTAACATTAAATGTTTTATCTGTCAAAATTGACATTATTGCGGTTGTTTTCATCTAACATTGTCTTTTCTGTGAAAAAATGATGCAAGTTTTTCTTTTTAACCAGATTCTAGCGGCACAAACAGAGGTTACAAAGCTGCAGACGGCAGTTAATCAATACGAAACCCTTATTACTGAATTCAAAGCACAGATAGATAAATACAGAAAGGAGAACGACGATTTGACGGACAAACTTTATCAAAAAGACAAGGAAATGAAAAGACAACTCAACCAAAGTAATCATGACAATGACAAGGTGAAGACAAAATACCAATTATGAAATTCGTTCATAAGATATTTCATTGTCATCAGTCTTTAGGATGTGACCCTGATAATAATAATGCTAGGTATCTTGTTTTGCAATGCTCACTGGAACTGACAAAGTGATGACATTATAAAATATATGTTTAGAATTACAGCATTTTTCCTTTCCACTCTGAAAGGTGTTATTATAGAGTCATAAAGTAGAAGAATGCTAGGACCACTTAAAAATAGGCTTTGGTACACTGCTCTTTTCCCATAAGAAATTTATCAACCATGCCTTAAAAGATAGCAATTCTCTCGTATTCACAAGTCTTTTGCTGACCATGTGTTAGCCAATGTGTGTTAAATAGATTTAGCTGCTTTTACACATTTAGAGAGTTTGTTGTGTGCTTTTTCAGGTAATTGACCTGATAATCACCTGGCCATTCTCGTTCTCCTGTTCCACATTTAGTAGAAACGCTCCGTCTCAAATGTCCTCTCTTTTGTCACGCAGGTTGTAAGCAGGCTAGAGAAAAAGATTGCAGAGCTAGAGTCATATCCAGATTTGCTCAAGGTATTGTAGTAGAGCACTTTTCACAAAGCCCATCAAGGAGAGACGGATCAAAGTAAAGCCAATGCAGACGTCGACCCCAAACGGGCTTATGTGACTGTCAACACTGGAATCAGAGGGCTAATTATTGATTCTCAGCTCTTATAATAACCTTTTACTCTTATCCCCTTTATGGAATTTTGCTCTACGTTTAGTCATATGACTGTTCATATCAATGACCAACTTTATAAATCATCTTAAACACAATCTTTTTAAAAGCTTTTTTTAAATTCATTTTTCTAAATGCTTAACCAAAAGCCGGCTAATGCTCAAAAAGTTTTCTCATCCAGCTTAAACGAAGCAACAGATGATTGAACACACCAAAACATCTGAAAAATATTACATATCAATATTGTCACAATGATTTCTAATTAGCCACTGTACTGATTGATTGGGTCAACTTGCTTTTAATACGATTTCTCCCATTTTTAGACTTCCGAGATTCGGCTTGAAGACGCACAAGAGCGACTCCGATCGTACGAAAAAAGGTCCACAGAACACACCAAACTAATTGCCGAACTTACTCAAAAGGTTTGGCATTTTGTCATAAATATCTTATCGCACAAAATCAAAGCGGGATATGATATTATGTGAATGAAATTATAAGGGCAAGTTGGTTCTGTCTGACATGTTGTTGACTTCTGTTTGCTTCAGGTTGATACACAAGCCGAACAGCTCGAGCGAGTGCGTGAAAAATACCAGGACAAATATGATGAACTCAAACAGGCTCAAATGAAATTAGATAACGCAGAGAGGTGAGGAAAATTCCTTTTCGAAAATTGCAGCGTTAAAATTATCGATTTGTATTGGCATAAGGAACCTCTTTTAAAAATGAATCTGGATTGTAAACTGTCTTTAGTCAAAACCGCTCATGCATAGTTTTTTCTTGTATAAGTACGTAGCTATTTTTCTTAATTTAGTTGTAATATCTTTCAGAAAACTTGAAGACTCGAAATCTTATCGAGACGAACTAGCAAACACTCTGAATAAACGAGAAGACTCAATCCATGTACTTCAGGTATCTTTTGGTTTTTTTCAAATGATAGATACTTTGAGCCATTGCTGTCTGAAAATAAGGTGGAATATCGTTTTCTCCGGGTTTTGATTTGATGGGGAAGAACCTGTGGTGATGTGGCCATATCTCGGGCAATTTATAACACATTTGCCTGATTTTTTGCATTTAGGTATATTTTGAAATTGCCTTTATGTGTCCAGTTCAGAAATTGTAAAAATATATTTTGTTGTGACATCATTTGGATCTATAATGACCTGATCTAGAGCTGAACCACACCTTGTCTGACCTCAACGCAAAGGAAGCTCACTTTTTCAGAAGTCAGACTGCTTTCCGGTCTTCTTCTAAAGGTAGAGGCGTATAGGCAACTGCATTAGGTTCTTATCTTAAAGGGGTTGGGTCAGGAGAAGGCCGCCGGACAATGTTGTATTTTTTGCTTGTATTTTTAAAACCACTTTTTCGACAACCAATTTCAGCCTTTTACTCTTTACGTAAAATTGGATCTGCTCTTCTCTCGTATGTTTATTTGTTTTTTCTTATTCTTGCAATTAGGACACGTAGGTCTTAATCCGCCCTTTTCGTCAGTTAAACCACATTTCTAAAGATCATTATGCATTTTATCGGTAGGAAAGACTAGATGAACAGCGCCATGAGAACACCAGGCTGACGCAACAAGTTGAGATAGCCTTGGCTGATGCAAAAAGGCAGGCTGAGATTCAGCGAGAAAAGGCTCTTAGCAAGGTACTTTCTTTCTTGGTTTAGAAACGTTAGGCAAGGAAAGTCAGGGGAAATTAAGCAAAGGCATTGCAGCTCGCAAGTCCCCTCACAGCAAGAAAGACTCAATGCAATATCTAAAGAAACTTGTTTCAGCGACTTGATTACATCTTAAGATAATTCCAGTATTATAGTTTATAGGTAATGCCCGGCAGTATCAAATTTTGGTTTATTTTGCGTTTTGTTTATGTTTTCAAGGAACGCACAGCACAGGCCAGGATTCTCGACCTTGAGTCGCAGCTCTCACGTTCAGCTGCAACTGCGCAGCAGCTAAAGAAAACAAAGGATGACGTATGTTTTTATCAATGTTGATTTTTACAATTTTAGATGGCTTCCTAAACAGGGCATCAGGCATTATTTTTTGCAATTTGCGAACCCCCCTCCCCCCTCCTTATCAATGCTGGAATAATATCTATCATTCGTGCTTTAAAAACATGGTCTCAACATTGAGTCGGATAAAGGGAAACGTTATTTCCAAAAAAAGAGGAAACATCATTTTTCCTTGAAAAGTATAAAATTTTTTTCTCCGGGATGGTAGCTTCATTGTGTTGGGGATCTCTGTTATGTGTGACCCTTAAAAGCCACCCCATTGAGACAGCTTCCCATTTGATATCACACACCGATTTGTAGTTCAAATGCTTGCTCTTTTCTTTTATTATTAACAAGCCTTTTGAAAAATGCGACCATTTGTAGTTCGAAAATATACATTATAAACTTTACATAGATACGCTTAGTATTTAATTCTTCACATCAGATCATACATTTTGTATACACAGTGTCGTCTTATTACGCGTAATGTGCAATCTTTGCTTTGATTATGATTTTTGATAACTTATGCACGAAGTTCCTTCAGTTAGTTTGACTACAAAAATATTTATAATAAGTTAAGGCTCTATACAATTATATGAATACAGACAGAAAATAAGTGCTTTTTTCAGAGAGCCCTGCTTCGTCCTAAACACAATAAATTTCTTTTTATTGGCTTTTTAAACTGACGCAGGATACCAAGTTCCTTAATATGAACAATAATTAAATGTCGGGCCTAAAAAGCCGAGTAGAAAAATCCTTTCAGGAATATCTTAGATTAGCCTGATAGAGTGGTTATCAGCCTTATCCTAGATTATACGGAAGGATCTGAAAATATTTACATAATCGTGTGTTATAACTAGAGAATAAGTACCTTATTTAATATATTTGATAATAAAAAGTTTAATTATTCCAGGCCGAGAGACGATACAACTCCCGACTGCAAGACATGCGCGACCGCCTTGAACAAGCGAACTCGTCAGCGCGGAGCATGCAGAACTATGTGTCTTTCCTTAAATCAACGTATACAAGTGTTTTTAACGATACAACGGACTCTCCGATTTCATCACCCAGGCTTTATTAGTAGGACTCACATCGATTGTGTTTCTGTGAATTTGACACAACGTTTTTCCCCATGTAGTAACTACAAACTATACCAACGTGTTATTCAAAGTGTATTAATGTTTTTCTTTTATGAAATGTGGGATTTGTAAAGTTTTAACGACATTTTTGGCTGTTCTCAAGTTCTTTGTCCACCTTAACCATCTCATAGCTCCCAAAGTGAATAGTTATATCAAGAGTATATCTAAAGGGTAAACGTGACGTCATACTTTTAGGCAATTAATATTCCCAAGATTCTCCTCGAGATAACTACAATTAAGTATAAAATAATAAAGGCAACCAAAGAGCATATTAATATTAAACGGACTTGTTTCTCGACTTCTTGTCCGCCTACAAACGTCTTCATAAGACTCCTTGTCTTGGCTTTCAATGACGTCATAGTTGTCCCAGCAACCCTTGCAACCCGTCCAGGAGTAGCGTTAATGTCAGGTTGAAGACTTGCCTTGCGAAAATACTCCACCAGACCAGGCTGAAACGATGTACAAAAATACCAGACTTATGTGTCTTGCAATTGTCACTTTGTTACATTACAAATGCAGATTTAGTGTTTATTAAAAGTCTTAAGTGTGACGTCATAAAAATTCTATTTTTTGAACTTTTTAAATTTCATCCACATAACCCTAAAAGAACATCATGAAGTACTTCTTGGTAAACAAAATTCGTTAAATTGGTGAAAATTCGGGTGAGACCTGGCCAATGAAATATTTCCGTTGAAATTTGAAAAACTTAGCTATTCATCAAAATGCCACACAAAGTAAATACGTCACAAAAATTTCAAGGTTACGTATTGCTGATACGAATTTTATAGAGATTAACCTTTACGGGTGTGTTACAGGGTCCCAGACTGCAAAGTCTGTTTTGTGCGCGGGGAATTATCTTCTGCCGCTTACACTTGTGCGGGAACAATAATGTTGCAAAACAGCAGGTAAAAAGATGCAGGATTTTATTTTCAAATAGCGTTTGCAAGCCTTTCGGCGAGACTGTGCGTGGGATTAACGCAAAAATCTGTGCTGCAATTGCGCAGATTAGTTTAAATAAGAAAAAATGCGTGGACGGGATATGAGGAAAAAATTAGTGCGCGGGGAACGCGCATACCCAAACCGTGCTGATCTTGAGGCCAATGTGTGGAGGTTGTTAGAAACAGAGTATTTTCCACACAAAAACCATGATTTAATAAAGGTTTATTGAAGTTTGGTAGTTTGTCTAGATGAGATGAGAAGGAGCACCGGTTTGCTTAAGTGGTCGACACCTTGTATAAACACAATTCATAGCTATCTGTACGTGCTTTTATGCTTAAACACAATTCATAGCTTCAAATTACCAGCATTTTCTTGAGACCCCTAAGTTCTTCCTTGAAGTCAAGGCTCTAAAGCACACGTTATGATTATTATAACCATTGCTGGGTATAACCAATGGCGTGCTGTCAATAAGGTCAAAACAGTTGCCTCGTGTCAACTCCGAGGCTATGAAGATTCACAGGAAAAGGCGCGAAATGGCTTTCGATTGCAATGCTAACAATTAGATCGATGAGAATGCACAAATTAAGTGATTTTCTTACCCATCCTCCTTCTGCCACTATCCATTTTCCCAAATGCGATGATACAAAGCTTTCATTCCAGTTCAGAATTGAATTGATGAGTCGCGCATTTCCATGGCGCACACATTCTTCCGCCAACCCGCCACAGAAGGCAAAATATGCCAAAACTAGCGACCACTTCATACCATTCTTAAACAAAACTTCAGTAAACCTTCCGAAATCCTGGCAAAGAATTCGCTCTGTAAATGTAGAAATGTGCAGGTTCGTTGCAATGTTGTTATAAATATCAGGGTAGAGCTGTTCCATCGTCTCAATCAACTGGCAAATGATAAGTGTTGTATGTTCGTCGGTTCTCCGTTTAAACGATTTTACCTGTGCCAAATTTGCCGAGCCTATAGTCAGCGACAATCGACGCATTTTCCTAGAGAGGTATCGGTGACACAGAAATCGGGATTCCTCGGAAATAGCTTGTTCTCTTGACGAGATGCTGTCATTCAGCTTGCGACCAGGTCGGTGTTGGTATAACTGGGGCCAAATCAAAGACATTGTATATTAGAATGCCGGTTTTCCCTCAAGTGATCTCTCGATTCCAGCAAAGTATACTGCATTTATGATAACACACTAACGTTATTTGCTCTCATGTAACAAGCACCACTGCGCATTAAAACATGCTCACTGGAGTTGCCACTTTAGAAACCATCACGAAGAGCTGCTTCTTCCGTGTATCAGCGTCTTGTTTGTTATGAGACTTCAACCTTTTGTGTCACATAAGAAGCGAAGAATCGATAACAAATCCCAAGCTTCATAGTGATTTGTTTGCTAATTATGATGATCTCATTTTAAAGCTTGCCCGCATAACAAACACTGAAGTTTAGCCGGAATTTTTTATGCTCAGTGACTCCATTGTGCCTGCAAAACATACTTTTAGAATCCCTTTTGTTACGCCTACAGATTTTGTGTGTAGCATTTTGTTTCGAGGCAGCCGTGTTCAAAGTAATTCCCTTCCAATAGAAAAATGTTTTCAATCCACAGTTTGTTTTATGTGGTATGCGGTTCATAGTCAGGGCTGCGGAGAGGATTTACGGGCCCCGGATCAGGACGAAAAATAAATAGCAAGGCAAGCCGAAGGCGGACTAGTCTCGGGGTTACGGGTAATGCTCCCCCAAAAATTATTGAAGACAATTCTTGTTAAAATTGTTATCGTGGCTAAACTACACCGGTGGCTATTTAGTCTGTTGACTATTTTGATATAATTTGAACAGATGTGATGTACAGTATTATCGCCATAAGCATACAAATAAAAACATCTTAGCCATAAGATATGCAATTCTTTTTTCCAAGTGATTTGCTGAAAGTGCAGCGTTTATCAGTGGGTGGCGTCCATTAGAGAAAATACGGTATACTTTGAAGAGTGTCAGACGAAAAGTGCTTTAGTGTGCCTTGTCTCCGGTATTTCGTGCATCTTCAAGTTTTGCGGTTAAAAAGAACTTATTTGGCAATTTTTTAACTATTAATTTGTTTTCATTTACTTAACTCAAACAAATCCACTGTTGCAAACAGATGTGCGTGCCTCAGTTTTATTTTTGCGTGACTCTACGTCACCTTCTGTTCTAAAAAGCAATAGATCGCCTGCAAAAAGCTTTATATCTCTCCAGAGTCAAAGACGGACATTGCTAGCTTGTCCAAGTACTTTAAGTCGTTCAAAGAAATGATGTTGATTACAAAAGCATTTAAATTTTTGAAGCAAGTTGACATTAGAATAAAAGTATCGCAGCTAAGGCAGCCTTTCCACTAGCCTGGGTTAAAACATATCCGGATTAAAAGTTATCCGTTTCTGCGTCGCGTTCCCACTAACCCACTTGAAAAGCGGATAAGTTTGAAAATGGGTCTCAAAGTGGGTCAGTTTTCACCCGGGTATCTTTTGACTCACCTGCGAGCTAATGGAAACGCCGAACTCGGATAACTTTTGATCCACTTTCAACAACAGCAACGTTTAAAAATTGAGACGGCGCCAAAAATCAAAAAACAAAATCCTGGATGTCGATGTTGCTTCCATTGGCCTACAACGATAGAAATTGAAGGATTTTTGATGTAAATACTGATTTCTCTTACAACTTTTCACCCTGGATACATTTTCACCCGGCTTAGTGGGAACGATCAAAAACGGATTAAAAACGGGTCGAAGAGAAGTGCCGTTTCCATTGACTCACTTTAAAAACGGATAACTTTTAACCCGGGTATGTTTTAACCCAGGCTAGTGGAAAGGCTGCCTAAGACAAACAACGATCAATCCTAAGTAGCAAAACCTTGAGCACCTCTTAGGTGAAGTACAACTGTTTAGATATAGATGCAAATCGATCTCTATGGAAGTAAATTCTCGTGTAGCAGAGGAGCAATATATACCAAAAATGAGGTCAAGAGAAGTAGTCAAAGTTTATCTCTATCTGAGAGTGAAATCCTTTGGTAATTTTCAGTTTTGTTAAGAAAAGTTTTGTTAATTTCATACAAAGTTTCCTGGTACTAGCTCTCTTTCAGTGAGATAACTTAATTAGATAATTACTGTTTTTGCTTTACTTTATTTATTCATAGAATTAATTATTATTATTATTATTGTCAGGTTGTGAAAATGAAGAGGCTGATATATTACTTATAAGTTTTTTAATCGAGTTATTCTTTGTGGGCCCTTATTGCCATGGGCCCCGGCTAGTGACCCCCTCTGACACCCCTCTCCTCAACACTGTTCATAACGCATTAAATGTTCTTGCATAAAATCTTTTCACTTATTGCCCGGTCTATAGGACATGGTATCCCTTTGATCATTATTGTTGATAAATTTTCAAAATCGAAGCAGTTTTTTAGTCCCAAGAGGTCCTTGCCACATCCAATGAAGAACAGATTTATTTTTCCTTTTGACCGGAACGAAGTTTGTTTTTACTTAATTGATGCAGCAAAACCGTGGAAAGACAAACTCTATTAAATTAATTATAATGAAACTTTAATATTTTTATATACATGAAGAAAGCGGCAACACGTGGGTTGTTGAGGAGCTTGTAGAACAACAGTCTTGAATTTTTCAATCTAGAAGGCCTTTTCAAAAGCTTTACTAGTCTAATCTTCAGCAAGAGATAAGAGACTGAATAGAATACGAGCATGTATTCGTTTTGTTCCTCCTACACTCTACGCTTCACTGTGGCATTAAAATAATCATAGGGAAATCGAAAATTTTGAATCATTTTTCCTCTTCCTTTGCGATTGTTTGCAATAATTGGAGGGGGATAAAGAGCTCCCATGGTTCAGTTACATAGTTTGATGTCCAGGGGGTGTGACTTAGCCACTATAACTATACAATTTAATGAAATTTCAATTTGGAGGGGCCAGAGGCACAAATTTAGGGGCTTTGAGATCTGTTGGTTTCCTTCCAAAATGCTGGGATCTTTTTGTACACGGAGACCTCCCCCAACTCTGTGCCTGTTTCCAAACGAGGTTCAGATCCCGATTTGAAATCTCTAAAACACACTGGCAAGATGGGCGCCGAAACGACTTCAAATGAATTCAAACTAAACGATCCACCCAATGATGGAATATCTTCTGTCAAATTCAGCCCAACTTCTTCAAATTTTCTTATTGCATCATCATGGGATAAGGTTAGTAAATGAATTGCTCTCGGTTTTTTGTGTTTTTTATATGGAAGTGAATTTATCAATTGGGCCTAACTGTCATTCAAACGGTCCACCATAAACTCAAATTCATCTCATTCAGCAATGAGCAACATATTTACAATTTGATGATACAGGTTGATTAAAGATATGTTGAGGTAATATGAAGGGATAATAGTAGACTGTTAATCAGTTTATAAACAAACATTCAACCAGGTTCATCCAATATTTGGCAACCAGCGTTATAGCTTGCATGCAATGCAAGATTCTTGACAAACGGAAAGTATCTATCTTACAAAATGCGTGACTTTTTGTACTATTGGAAATTCCTTAGCGGCGGATCTAACTCCTACATGGAAACTTATAATGTCAGACGAAAAAGGAATCAATCTAAGAATTACGACCTTTGATGATGTTGAAGCGATAAGTGAAAAAGACATAAGAACAATTAGTAGTGGTTTGGCAGCGCTGTCTATTTTTGTAGGCACTCCCCTTATCTCTACAAGCTTGTTACAATTATTTAATGTTTTGATGAAACTTGGCTGATTAGGCAAGCACTTTTGCTAAAACTTGGAAAATTCCAGGGATTTTGTAAAGAATACAACAGGTCAGGGTATGTAAATCAAATTTTTGACCTATCTCTGTGCTGCTCATCTTATGAGAATCTGTTTAACAATCAGCTTTACATGGGCCAAAATTGATTTCTGTCATTGTTGGGGAGATAACCAGCATTTGTCTGAAGGTCGGTTGGCTTTATGGGAGCACTTTATGGGAGTCTAGTAAACAGTTTTTTTTGATTATTTATTTTAATGGAGACTCCTGCGAAAATATGATGTGTATTTAATTGGTGTGTGAAGTATATCATATTTTTCACTGATTTTTTAGAGTGTCAGACTTTATGATGTTGGGAACAACAACATGAGAATACAGTACAGCCATAATGGGGCTGTGCTTGACTGCTGCTTCAGCAATGCAGTCACATCATACAGTGGTGGGCTTGATGCCATGCTGAAATCGTAAGCATTCAAATTATTTCTAATATATATAACTGTAGTTACATTTTTGAACATGTTTTTCAAAAAGCTTTGAATCAGTTGTAAGCTTTAAAATCTATATCTTATGATCATGATCTATTGGAAATTATGGAAAGATCTAATGATGGAGCTTCTTGCATAATTTTGGTTTATGTTAGGTACAAATCTTGTGTAATTGTTGTCTAGTTTGTAATCACCATCTCTTTTTGAAACTTGTTGAACTCCTTGCTAATGCTTAGACATGTAGATGCAATTTGATTTAAATCTATACCAACCAAACTTTTACCATAAATCACTGAATGATTCAGCAGTCAGACTGATCAAGAGAAAGTCAAGCATCCATAAATAAAATTTTCTTAGCGATACAAGAGGGTGTTAAGACTATTCTTGAATTAGAAAGCTACTTTTCTGTCTTTTGTTGTAGATATGACTTCAACACAGCATCTGAGCATATTCTAGGCATGCATGAAAAGCCAATCAAATGTGTAGAATACTGTGCTCCGCTTGGTATGAAATAATGAACAGTTTTCTTTTTCATTTAACTTATCAGTCAAAATCTCTCATTCAAGAATTGAACTTTGATAGGATTTTCTCCTGGAGTAGCTGTTATTCTACAAGTTCTGTAAATGGTTGGACTTAAACTGCTGAAGAGACAGCAACAACACTTTCAAAGCCCATATCAGAAACACTGTATCTAGCCACTCCCCCCAATAATTATCAAAATGTGTTCTATTTCTTGGTAACAGAATACTGAATTAGAATCAGCAGAATGGGCAGCCTCTACCCCCTACATGAATTTCTTTCAGACAACACTGCTTATTAAACCAATTTTGTAAGCATTCATTACCTCTCGTTTTTGCCTGGTGATCAAAACATATCAAATGATTTAAAAGTATATATATAGTGTTGTCATTATTCTTTTGTTGTGTCAAAGTTGTCCTGATTCAGTATTTTCAATCAAACATGCAACTTACATTGCATTCTTAATCAACAAATCATTTGCATACATAGTTTTTTCTTTTACTTATCAATTGTTAATCAACTGTATTAGGAATACTATTTTTAAGCCTCTTGCTAATTTTTTTAGTAAAAAGGCATAAAGTTGATTGCTTTGCAAGCATAATTAGCAAAATACTGTTTTCTACACAGGGTTGATCATCACAGGCAGTTGGGACTCCACCATCAAATTGTGGGACCCAAGGCAGTCAAAGTCTGTTGGTACCTACAGCCAGTTAGAGAGGGTAAGGCTCTATGACATGTTATTGTATTTAGGGACCTGAAATTAGAACCTCTTTTTCTTTTATTGTTAGTCCTCTTAGTATTTTTAAAATATGCCACAATCTTCAATGTATGCCACTCTTAGGTTAAGGAATTATAACAAGGCAAGATGCTACGCATTTGTTTTTAGATGAGGCATATCTTTGACAAAATTGAAGTGACCGCACAATTATCAGACCTGACTTTCGTCCCTGTTCTCAAATGCCCCCCTTCTTAAGAAGGCCCACATACTTTAATGTTATGTGTAGATTTTACATGTTACTTGGTCTGTGCCAATGTGATATCACTTGTTGACAAGAAAACATTTACAACCCGAAGCAGTTTAATATGTGCTGTTTTGCTCTCATTACAACCGCATGCATTTGTAGATGTGTGTACAATGGCACCAATTATGCAAAGCAAAATGATGTTATGTCAAAACTCAAAATGTTTAGTAAATATTAATGCTAAACCATTTTTAGAAACGTTCTCACTGCTATGTGAAAACTCAAGAATTAAATGTCAATGGATAACCCTATTGGTTCAGCTGCTTGCTATATGTTTGTGAATCATTAACTTAACTGTACCCTTCATGTCACCAAATCTCTTTCAAGTATCTTCTTTATTTTCCCCAAGGTATATACAATGGCTCTTTCTGATGACAAGGTTGTTGTTGGAACGGTGAGGACATTGTGCATTTTATTCTAGACTGAAGCCATGTTTTTGCTATTTTTAAGTTGATATAAAGTGCCCATAAGACCTGAGATGTCTTTTATATGAAATTTTAATAGGACTAGCGAATTTAATAAGTGACAAAAATAATGTAAGTGACACGTTTGAGCTTCTTTCATGTCACTTTGGTTCCATTCCAGATTGTAGCTTTCTCCCTGCTTTTGCTTTTATCCAATATTATCTACTGGGAGGGGTGCCATACTGCAATTCTTTTTGCTATTTTCACATGCTATTTGAAGTTTTGCATAAATGTCAGTTCAGTGAAACCTGATCATTATGAAATCATAGTCGTACTCATTCCCTTATATGCTCTAGAGGCAGTTAATTGTTTTCATGTTTTCTTTGTCGAATTGAAGATGGTAACCTTATATAGTTGGCCATTGAATGCAGGCAATATACCCTATATTTAGTTAAAGGCCAAAAATGAAATAAAACTTTTTGTTGCATTTTGTTGCCAATTTTTTTTACATTTATCCTTTTTTATTTTATCTTAAATGTTTTTTTATAAAGAATACAACAATTAAGATACATCTTTTTGTAACATTATTTCATATATTATGGTTTTCTCTCACTGCATTGTATATTTTATTCAGGCTGGAAGAAAAGTTTTAGTTTGGGATCTTAGGAATATGGTAAGATTTGATATGCTTTTTCTTTGGAAGGTGACTTGTATCATATCTTTGTCTGCCAAGAGACAAATATATATCTAAATATATATATATCATAGAGTTGAAGAAAATATGACTACATGGTTTATCTCTACAAGCCTGTTTCGTGAGTAACTCACTCTTCAGGAGATGAGTTACACATGAAAACAGGCTTGTAGAGATAAACCATGTAGTCTTATTTTCTTCAACTCTATGATATATCAGGCTCTATGTGCTAACGTATTGAGCACTGTGCTACGGAAGTATCAAAAGACAAATTTCTATTTATATATATATATGTTGTACAACCTCTTTGAATGTTGCTTTTGATAAATCAAGTTAAATTACAGTTCTGTTCATAACTGTTTTTACAGTCTTGGTTGATATTGCCACTGTGTTTCAGTCAAACAATTCTACCTTGAAATTTTTTATCTTTCAATCTCAGGACTACGTGCTGCAAAAAAGAGAATCAAATCTCAAGTTTCAAACAAGATGTATTAAATGTTTCCCAAATAAGGAAGGTTAGTTGAAATTGATTGAATGATTTTTTTCAAGAATTTAGTCTCCTTTTTCTAATGTTATTTAATTCAATTCCTCAAATTTGTATATAATTCTAAATGGCTTTGAAAAAAGCAAACATTTTACAACACACTACAAGCTTTTTCGTCTGACACTCCTCAGAGCATGACACGTCATAATGCCCCTCAAAGAGAACAGCCTCCTCGATCTTGTAGGTCTAGAAACACTGTTAAAACAAGTGATTCTGCCATCGGTCAACATCTTTTAGACAACCAAAATTGTGCAAAACTCTATAATGACGATATGTTTCGAATAATTGGCAGAGCCTGGCCGACTCTCCATCTAGCAGTTTTGGAGTCGATCTTCATACAGACAAAAAGCCGCCATTGTGTAGACAGAAGGAGTTCGTTTTCTCTCTTGGAATCCAGTGATAATTTTTCTTTAGGCTCGCGGCACTGTTTGGTCAACTATACAGGTCTTGTGCTTGCGTTTTTCTGATTGGCCTATTTCGATCCACAACTGGGTATATATTTTTCATCGTGTTCTTTCAGACCCTTATTCTGACGTGTTATGCTCTGAGGAGTGTCAGACGAAAAAGCTTTTAGTATGTCGTAAAATGTTTGCTTTTTTCAAAGCCATTTTCAAATTCTGTACCTCAAAAAAAATTGTATATAATTCTGTATTCTAGAGACTGTACCCAATCAGATTACAAATTCATATAGTTGTAGTCCTCTTAACACAGCTTTGCGATAATCTTAATCATGTATTCTATTTGCACATCTCATGAATAAGCAGTTAATTGCTTGATTTTATTAAAACCTTGCACCTTGAACGCCGAGGATCAAAATGAAGAAGGAGATTGTAAAAAGTGAGAATATAATTATGCACAGGAAAACAAAAATAATCTCTGTGGGAAAGGAAGGAAGGCAAAAAGGAGATTAATCTAGTATGCATTGTGTTAGGCAAACCCCAGTCCTATGATCTCTTCTCATAATTTTTTCTGACCAAATGAACCTATATCAACGGGCTTGTCCTATTTATCTTCCTGAATGTTCATGAACCTGAATTGTCATTTCAGTCCCTCTCGATCTAGGAATTTTATTGTCAAACGATTTCTAGCATAACTGATCATTTTTACTATATATAAACTGTTTCTCGCATTAATCTCCATTCGTTTTATCCCTAAGGTTACGTGTTAAGTTCCATAGAGGGACGTGTCGCTGTTGAATATTTTGATCCAAACACTGAAATTCAAAAGAAGAAATACGCCTTCAAATGTCATCGGATCAAAAATGAGGGAAAGGAGCAAATATTCCCGGTCAATGCAATCAGCTTTCACAACATGTAAGGGTGTTTTTACCTTTATTTGTCTGGATCTGTGAAAACATCCTACTTTGTTCGTCACTCCCTATGGTTTTTGTTTTTACAATTTTCTCTTAGTTACATTCAAGATTATTCAACTATCTGTCCGATACCTGCCAATATTGTATTCAATTTACTTTTGACTTCTAGGCACAATACATTCGCCACTGGAGGATCTGATGGCTTTGTCAACATCTGGGATGGTTTTAATAAAAAGCGACTTTGCCAGGTTTTATATTTATATAAACATAAATTTTTATTTCATGAAGTTTACTGTTTTCCGGTCTGTCATAAAGTGCACGATACTGTATAGGGAGAACTTTATATTCGGTGTATAAAACAGGTTGGTTCTAAGTTGCTACCCAGTGTTTCATGCTGAATGCAATCATCAAGCATCTGTGTCAGGGGCGGACACTTGATCAAATATTGTTTTAATAGGGGGGGCAAGCCTATTGTTTTAATAAGATGACGTCACATTTTCCATTGTTTTAAAACAAAAGACCATCGTCCTCCAAAGTATTGGGGGGGGGGCGCTCGCCCCCCTCGCCCCCCCAAGTGTCCGCCACTGATCTGTGTCATATGCATTTTTACTTTAAGACACTATGTTCTGACGCACTTCGATGGCCATGCAAGTTTCCATTAGGTACATAGCCAATCGGCAACGTAAGGCTAATTCACAATCTTCGCAGCAGAACCTATTGCATTCAGCGTTAACTCTGTGCGGTTAACTCTGTCCGGTTAACTCTGTACGGTTAACTCTGTCCGGTTAACTCTGTGCGGTTAACTCTGCGCGGTTAACTCTGTGCGGCTAACTCTGTGCGGCTAACTCTGTGCGGCTAACTCTGCGCGGTTAACTCTGTATGCCGCAGAGCCTTTAAAGATTGGCAATTTAATGAAGTTATACCGATCTTCCTTTCCTTCACATCTTGTGTTCTTCTATATTTTCATCTGAAATCGTTTTTATGGATGATTACCCATTGCTTTATTTTGATAATTTTAACTAAACAGTATATTACACATTTTGTTGTTTATGTTGT
This sequence comes from Rhopilema esculentum, assembly GCF_013076305.1. The sequence continues at coordinate 15,597,687 of NW_027020025.1, forward strand.
TGTGTTTATGTTTACATTGTTGCTGTTGTATCTTTCGGCCAGAGGCGTCCCCCTATAAGCTGTTTGCTCTTTGTTCTAGTTTCACCGATACCCGACCAGTATTGCTTCGCTGGCATTCAGTCATGACGGGACGATGCTCGCCATTGCATCTTCATACATGTATGAAGAACACGAAAAAGAGTAAGGACCTTTTTTTACGTAAAATGCCTAGAAATTTTTAGGAAGAATTTTTATTTTTTTGATCGTCTAACATGAAAATGCTTCGCAGAATACGCTGTTTTATATGTATGGCTGTTTTACAGGGTTCTTTTAGATTTTATATTCAAAACTTAAAAATGTTTGTAATACTTTTTATATGACGTCAACACTTACTCATCTTATCATTTTCCTGGACGCACCCAAATGTTTCTCCTGTAGCTTTTCTAAAGCTTTTGAACAACCCAACCCCTTCCCTCGGCTCAGTCTCCCCGATCTGCAACCTCCAATCTTTCAATCTTGCTATAAACAAAACTGAGCTTACGTTTTTATGTTGATTTTTTCTCACTTCCTGTACCACATATATGTTTACTGCAGATGCTTTACCCCGATCCTCCTGTGCACTTCAAAAACACCTGGAGATCTCTGACTTTTGTAGGCATATTGTGCAAACGTTGCATCGATTCAAAGGCTTAAAACTCTTTTAGTTACAAACTGCTTACTTCTGTTTCAGGCACCCGGAAGATGCCATCTACATCAGGCATGTTTCAGATCAGGAAACGAAACCGAAGTGATATACCTGGCAGTTCCTTATTAATCGCCATGACAATGACTTTTCCAAGAACAACATGTGATGAAGAATCGTTAGGAAACATCGATATTAATGTCGTTAATACCAAGACGTTATCATTCTGTTTTGCGAAAATCGCGTTAAACTTAAGGTTTATTTCCTAAGTCACATCTATACGAGTTTGCCGATAAGCCAGGTATCGTGCCTTTCTCGCCCGTATTGTGCATGGAGCAATTTTCATCGGTTGGTTAATCACATGTTTATCCCGGAGCTTTTCTGTAAGTTCCATGTCATTTCGTTTAAAAAAGGTAGAAAGTTGAAGATCTTGCAGATGTTTTGATCAAAATTATTTGTTGCTTCGTTCTTAGTTTATACTTCGCTTTCCTACACAGCTAAGTTCTTCCTTGTATTAAAGACATCAAAAAATCACTCCAAACATTATTAGTTTTATCGTTTAAACAGTTGTGTTGATAAAAGCCCTAAGCTACTTACTACAACTAAAATGGGTACGGCCAAGATTGTTTCATGTGAGTTTCTTAACCAAAAACCTGCGAAAAGACGTGCAACAATGATTTGATAGTTATACAAAATGCATTTGAAGATATCTTGGCATTTTATCTTAGTCAAAAGTTTAAATGGTAATATGTATTATATATTTGCCTTAATTATATTGTATTTAGTAGTCCGCTTCATGAACATTTTGATTTCTCTATATTTTGTTGTTGTTATTTTTGTCACCACTTTCCATAAATAAAAATATTTAGCTTTTTTAGAAGGAAATATTTAATAATTTAAAGGTAATGTGTCCAGCTAAAGCAAGCGACTCTGCGGGGCTTTTTTAGAAACATGTGATTTTTCATGTCATCGCCCCATCGTTTTGTTTATTTTACTGCTGCGAGGTTAGCTTTTCATGTGAGCAGTTTTGCATCGCAAGAATACTAACCAACCGCAAACCGTAATTTTGATGGGTGGCTTGAAAAGTTGGGTATACGCAGTCCTTTTATATGGACACATTACCTTTAAGAAAAAAGCATAAGAAAATATTTAGCCTGGTAGCAAAAATCAATTTTGTGATGCATGAAACGGACATGGCTCGAAAGAATCCCCCTGATTGTAAACATTCCCCGAAAACATGTTTGATTTTGACTGCTGGCACGCCTGCGTGGTTACCCCATGCGCGTTTTTACTTGGCTCTCAATTTCAGTTAACCTTGCACAATTGCATCATGGCTGTCTACGTTTCTTTTGGTTTTATAAGGGTCTAGTACCATCCCTCTTATAGCATCACTCGACACTTAGGCCTAGTTCAGACGTCGTATTATTCATGTGCCGTATTAAATAGCCTCATTTAAGTACATGATAAATACGGTGTCTGAATCAATTTCGTACAGCACTTTTCATTTTATTCGAAGCAACTATTTAGTTCGACACGGGCGGCCGCATTATTCGACACAAGTACGGATCTAATTCAGACACCGTATTCCCTTGTGTTGAACTAAATGCATAAACTTTGCAAGTTGTTACAATATTTCAGTCTATTGTTTTCGAGAGGGATTGGAACAAAGCTTCTATTGCCTGTTGAATACATAGGCAAAATTCCCGCCATCGATGTGTGATTCAAGAATGGTGGGTTTTCGAAGCTCCAGCATGCTCTGGATGAAGTACCAGCATTCGCTCCGATGAAGCCTGCGACATTGCGGGCGATTTTACATCTTTTATAACCAATTATAAGAAGCAGGGATAGATATAGAGTGCCTGAAAATAAATCCTCTCCTTAATGAGGCAAGCTGAAAACCAATACTCCCCTGTAGTATAGTTCCTTTTCTTCGTCTTGTTCAATTCCGGTCGTTAAATTTTTTTGGAGGACTAATTTCAATTTTTTCATTTCCGCCATCTTGGTTGCGGTTCTCACTCAAGAAAGCCTAATCATCACGATTCTGAGATTAAAACAATAGCAACCAATTAAAATTGCATTTAACAAGGCGTTTGAATCAACTGCCGTATTTTCTATTTCATTCGAATCAAATAGCCGTATGAATAATATGCCGTCTGAACCAGGCCTTAGTCATCACCCCCTACACCTTGCAGAATGAATGGGTTTAAGCCAACAATTCAACATTTTTAAAACATATTGATCGTCAGAACATCCACAATTTCTTTGTCCTGAACGTGAAGTGGTGCCGCGTATCTCAGTTCGGATCGTTGCCAGTATCTGTGATCCTTGTTTCTGGACAGCATTTCATTTTTATGGCCCGGTTCTTTGTTGTTTTGCTGATTGCATTCTTATTCAGCAAACATCATACTGATTCAATTCGAAAAAAGTTTAGATGATTATCTAAAAACTCATGATATTCTTGATGGTCTGAAATTATTCCAAATTATCATGTGTCTATGAAATATCTATTTCTATTAAATATATGTGGCCATCTTTTTGGAAAGTCTTTATGTGTTAGACAATTCCTTTCCGGTCGAAAAAGTCTTTCCTTTTATGGGAAAAAGCAGATCAACGTCTCTGCCTTTGAGTGCCATAAAAGCAAACATTCACGGTAATGCTCTCAGTTGCGCATTCTGCGCAAGAATGTGTGCGGGAAAGATGTGGTGAGATGGTTGGCAAAAATATTCGATTTTGAAATTCGTTTAGGGTGAGCATGTTTCTGTTATCTTTTATAATTGTTCTTATGTAAATTGATAGTTGATGTTTTCTTCATTGAATCGACATGCTCATAAAATGCCAGCTGACTGTCATATTTTCAGAAGCGCCGTCTGTGGTCACATAGAGCTGTTGGATTTGAATTGCGTTTAAAAACTTTGCTTGTTTCTTCCTTTCCCCCCAGAATACTGCCAAGACGCATTCATCACCTACTTATTTTGCATTACATTTTCTCTCTCTAAACCCCGCCTTCCAAAGCAGGCTCATTTAAGATGGCATTCTTTTTTTATTCTAAGGATATTTGTTAAACTCGTGTTGCATATGCTTGCCCCGAATGCTGTGTAGTAAACAGGAGAGAATTCAGAGGAATCTAGTCAATGGAGTCCAGAGAAAAAGGATACCAAAAACTTTGATATCTGAAGTTCTCGTCAAGGTTGAGTGAAGTCACGCCCTTTTTAACGATGTGCTTGGATTTTCAAGTCAAAATTTGACTTTGCTCAATTGAATTGAATTGAATTGCTTCGTCGTATTTTTTATTTTTAGCTTACGAATTTCATTTTCATAACGAAAAAAGTATACTTTGAAGAGCATCAAGTAAATCCTTATTGGATAATCCTTTTAACAGCGTGTCATACAGGTCAAGGAGTTCTTGGCTGCCTCAACGAATCGCTCCCTGGTTTGGTTGTTTAGGGCTCTCCTGTTTATATGACATCCAGCGAAACATGTTGCCCTCTTCTTTTTCATAGCTTTGTTAGATTTGATAACTTGTAAACCAGAATATCTTGTTTGATTTTTTCAAGGATTTTGCCGACACATTTTGGAAATTTGGTAACGGTGACTGAATTTGGAAAGTATTTTGGATCATAATTGCACTTTCTTCTCCCGTAAGTGTAATTACCGCTCTTTATACTGCGATATTGCTGTTTACTTGTCAAAGATGTTTATCGAATGCCAGTCTATAGTGTAATCTTAAATTTGTTAAATACTTATTTCCTATATATGTACATTTTCTTATGCTTTACCCCTGCATTTTGAATTCTTTGTGCCAATGATAAGATTGAGAATCGATTTTCCGATCTATAAATTGTTTTTGACAAAGTATGTCCGTTTTCTATTTCTATATCACATTTAATGGACAGGGGGCTTTTGTAAGATACATTGTTTCCTCTCCTTTTTAGACATTAATTCGCTGAATGATGATTACCTAGTATATATGTATTTTCTAATGCTTCACTCCTGCATTTCGATTTTATCGAGAAGGATATGCCACCAGATTAAAAAGCGATTTCGCAATTTTCACACCGTTATCCATTAGATAGGTACTAATTTCTAATTTCATATCCTATATTCCTATTTACTAGATTGAAATTTCTATTATAAACATGGTCTGCTCTGCTATCCTTTTTTAAGAAATTTGTCAGATTTTCCCTACATATATGCTTAAATACTTTACTCCTGCATTTTGACCCTCTCTGTGTCATGGATTTAATACTCCTGTTCTTCAAAGTAATATGCGAACATACCAATCAGCCGACTAGTTTGATGCGCGCGGCCCGAGCCCTTGATGCGCGGGGTTTCCCCTTGTTTCGCTTCCCTAACGGATACTTCCCGTTTCCTCCTTGGACCCATCGGCTGAGTGGCGGAAATTCAGGCTTTCATTTGGGGGGGGGGGGGGGGGGGACCCAGGCCTACGATTTTCCGACAAGATAACATCATGGACCATGTCTAATTTTAAAGAAACTGCACATTTTGATAAAAATAGTTGATTTTTTGACGGGACTCGATATCTCATCTAAGACAATTGATGATATAAGAGGTAGACCGATTACACTTTTGACAAATCGTACGTTCATTTTATGCATTTTATCTTATTTTCGTCAGTGAGAAATACGTTTGGAAATAACTTTTATTCAGAAGAATCCGATGGAAATTTGGCTAATCTTTACGGAATTGAAATTAAATATACAGTTCCCAAGCAGTTTTGATTTCTACATATCCAAATGAGCTCGCCTATTCAAATCGGTACGATATCTCACGGATCTATTGACATGAACTCCTCCTAGGTTTTTTGCCCGATTGAGTTGGAACTTTTTCCCCGACTTCCCATCTAGCCCAGCTTTCCAAGTAAGGTTTCAAATCTCGGTTACCTAGCCCCTTCGCTTCGAAGTTCGCTACGTGACCTTTCTCTATGTACCTCCATTAACGAAGCCATTTTCTCTGCGAAGGGCACCTCCTTTGTCCGTCGTATATTTATTGCCTTTTTTAATGGCAGTTACACTGTATTGTGGCAGGAAACGTTCTCTTTCAAGGCATTTCCCCTGATAGATTGATAACGGCAAGGAGTACTCTTACTATCTCCCTTAATGACATTTGTCTAGCTGAACTCTTTCAATGTCTTCTTAAATAAGCAGACCGATAAATTGTTTGAAATGATTTCGATCCTACCGCCCCTCTGATGAAAAGTGGGTGTAAAACTCCAGGGTATTTTTTTGAGTTGCTTTCGATCCTACCGCCCTTCTTATGAAAATATGGACTTAAAACTCCCTAATAGAGGCCTCGCTACTAGATTTAGGTCCCTTTGCTGCTTTCCACCAAATCTCCTCATTTTTTATTTTGATTTTCTGAACCCATTTTGCCCTCTGGACGTAAAGCCCTCTAACCACACTGCTAGATTCATTTTTCCAAACCACTGCTAGACCAAAATTAAAAAATATGTCTCAAAGGGAAATATTTAAAAGAAGTACCTACAGTAATCTTTATATGAGCCTGACTGTTATCCTTGGAAATCTGTAGGCGAAGGAGATGAATCAACGAGTATCAACAAAATTGTGTACACCAATTTTGGACTGGATTCAGAATAAACATAAGGATTTGAAGACTACTCTTCGTAGTACTTCGTTTATGGAGTTAAATCGACGAAATTAAGTAACAAAATCAGTCGCACTCCTAGGAAGTCGCACAGTCGCTAGGAAAGGGGATTTATCGACCGTTATTAATTTTAATAGATTTTTTAATTTGTAAAGTTTATTGCACGGCCCACTGAAAATCAGTCATGACTGACGGGGCTACTGTTCATAAATAATTTTAAAATGAAAAAAAAATGAAACAAATGAGGAAACAAAATAAAAACGGGCCTAAATGAGCTAGAGTGACGAAGATAGATTTTTTGAAAGTTTTAAGGAGTAAATCGATAAAACTCTGGGAGATATTTCATTTGATAGACTTTATCTCGAAGATCTATCGTTAAATGTAGTGGAAAATGACTAAAACACGCGTTTAAAGCCTTTTCTGAGGACTTCCCCATTTTACGGCAACAGTCACTTCTCCATATTACCGCTGCCCTATATTACGGCGCTCCGCACCACCCGACCTCAAGTGAGCTGCGAGCTCCGGTGAACGCGGTCGCAGGTCCACGAACCCTAATGTTCCCTCTGGGGGTTTCCCGCGATGAAGGCCGGGCCCTTTTCCCCGGCAGTCCTACGCCGTTTCCTGGTGGCACTTGGAGAACGGTTTTTGTTTTTCGATATTTCGTGATCTTCCTGCCTAAAAATCCTCGAAACAAACTTTTTTCGGCGGAAGTTGCCTTGCTTGCGGACCTGATTGCCCTCTGGAGTGAAAGGATTTCGAAAGGTCGTCAAGCGTGTTAAGGCGGGTTTACACGATCGTTTTTCCTTAAATTTTTTTTCGATATTGGACCGCGATGAACGACAACGATCGTGTAAAAGGCTAAATTGCTGAAAAAAGTTTGATGCTATCTGTCGTTTTTAATCCGCTTAATTGGCGATAATGATCCATCGTTGAAGATTTTATTTTGACTCAGGGTCAAAATAAAATCTCTACCATCATTTTTTTTCAAAGGGGCCGACAAATTCTGACGTCATGTCAGCCTCGGGGAGAGAATTCGAGACTTTTTATTAAGTATTCGCGTGAAGAAAAGATTGGATTCATGCTCTGAGAACTAAAATAGTCAGGGAAGGTAGTTTAAACTGGCAGGGAACTATTTTTAGATAAAAAGAGGTTCGGGTTTCACAAGTTTTCTCTGAGCATGGCCCGTCCTTAGCTACACATTTAATGATTGGATGACAACGTGATTGATGGGCGATGGAGGGAGAGTAACATTGGCTCTTTTGTGGAACCTTTACCCGCTAGACTAAAGGGTAATAAGCCTAAAGTTTAGGCCGAAAAAATTAGGGAAATATTCGCAGAACATTTTTATGGTCCCGGCGAGGTCCAGATAATTTTTTATTTGTGCATTTTGTCTATTGGATGGATTGTTCTCTATTTCTGTTGCTCAAAACCTTTAATGTGTAGCTAATGACGGGCCATTCTCAAAGAAAACTTGTAAAACCCGAACCTCTTTTTATCTAAAAATAGTCCCCTGCCCGTTTTAACTACCTTCCCCGACTATTTTAGTTCTCATAGCATGAATCCAATCGAAATTCTCTCCCCGAGGCTGACATGACGTCAGAATTTGTCGGCCCCTTTGAAAAAAAATGATGGTAGAGATATTGATTTGACCCGGAGTCAAAATAAAATCTTCAACGATGGATCATTATCGCCAATTAAGCGGATTAAAAACGACAGATAGCATCAAACTTTTTTCAGCAATTTAGCCTTTTACACGATCGTTGTCGTTCATCGCGGTCCAATATCGAAAAAAAATTTAAGGAAAAACGATCGTGTAAACCCGCCTTTAGGCTTTGTCGACGAGGTCGTTAACCGGCACGTCTTTGTGCGGAGATGCAATTAAGTGCGGAATCCTCAAGTTTTTCGCGGCTTCGATTTCCTTTCCAAGAAAGCTTTGCTGCGTCACAGCTCGGTTCTCCCTTCTCGATGCAAGATTTGATTCGATTTTTTGGAAATCAAAACCAGTCGAATTAGGCATCTTTCTCCCCAAAACTCGAGACCGTACGAGCAAAAGTTATGATTTTGTCACAGCGTATTTTAAAATATGAATTAACCCCTGGTTCCTATTTTCACATGCAGATTATTCGCCTTGCATCATTCATTATTCGCTCTGCATATATTCTCACTTACAAAAGCTACCTCCAAATTCGAACATTTTTCAGGTAAGCAACTCTTTCCTTCTACCAAAATTCGCAATGCATTTTCGCATATTTGAATCAATCTCATCGTTCCCTTCACAATACATTGACTTTGTCACCGCGTATTTTAAAATATGAATTAACCCGTGATTCCTATTTTCGCCACCAGTTTATTCTCCCTGCATAAATTACCATCCTTTCTCTATGCACATTATCCCTTTTCGTTGAACAAAAACCTCTCACTGAGGAAACTTCTGTTTTGTTCTTGTGAAATTTGAATTTCTTTCCTGTCGAAGCTTTAGACCGTTAAATGTCTCCTTGTGTTCTTATCACGGCAGGATGGCAACCAACACAACAGACATCTTCTCCACCACGGCCATGCAGATTAATAGCCTTCAACCAGGACCAATGTATAAACCAGGACCTAGGAAAGCAGATAAGAAATATGGAAAGGCAGCATAAAGAAATAACGAAAATGAAAGGCCACCTTGTGTCTGCGGAAGCTAGAATCGCCGCAGTATGGAAATCACTAAAAATCTTAAAAAAGGAATTCGAGAGGGAAGAGGCGATGCTCTCCGATTTGGGTGACACCAGTAAAAACGAAGAGCTTCTGTTTATGGCCGAAATGGAGGAGTCAGTAGAACCTCGCCCCGGCCCTTCTTCAGCAACCGATTAGCTCGATTGCTATTTAACCCATCAATTTCCAATAACTTATCGATGAAAATGTACGTGCTTTTCTGCTCTCCTTGCTTTCCCCATTAACATCAGCTCCTTGACTTTTATTTTGTCTCCTAGATCCGTGAGCATCTCCAGTTATGCCAGGATGATAGTTGCTCAGCATTATTATCCCCTGACATTGCTTAACAACTGTTTCACATCAATTTAAACGTCCTTCTCTTTGGTAAAAAACGATGTCAAAAAATATTTCTTTTTTCATTTGAACAATTTAAAATCTAGCAATGAACTTTCATTTCATTACATAATTCCAAACCCCCCAAACAGCTCCACCCGCCGTAATACATTTAATAATATTAAATGTATTTAGTCCAAATTTTCCGCACCATTTTTAAATTCTTTCTTCTCCATAATTTAGCACTCCTTTACCCGCGCTTTACCATATTAAATTTCTGTTTCTTATTATCAATTTCATCACAAAGTAACCATTTGTTTTTCTGCAAGAAATCTACCAATCAATATAACTTTTCATACCTTTTACTTAGTCGAGTTCAATTCCACCATAAATCTCACCCAGAAAACAATCATTAATGAAAATAGCTAATTTGTTTCAACAATTCGATTCTTTTGCAATAACTATAACAGACTAAAACGAACAGTTCATATAACTATCAAATGCTTCAAAGAGAAAAGGGGCCACAGAGTAAATGAAAAGCCCATTCCAATATTTCAAGAAGGTATGACGTTTTGATCGCAAAGATAAAAAAACACAACTTCATATACATGGAATACCAATCAACGGTGAACTCGCTTTCATAGGAATAGATCCTGTCAAAACCAGCACGTTAAGCAATGTACAATTATCCCAATTATTATCTCCAAAAATAGTGCTAAGGAAATGTGCCAAGTTAAGAAATCTTCGATTGCTTCCAAACTGCAACTATTAGCTAAATTAATAACTTAATTACGTCTTGAGCATTTACTAACCCACTGTCCCTACAATATCCAGGCTTCCACATTAAAGTGATTAATTTACCTGGCCTTCACAATCTATGTTCAACGCTCCAAACGTCTGGTAAACCTGTGAAAGATTTTCCAAATCAAAAAAGTGAGTACCTTTTTGCAATTTTTACTTATTTTCAGGTACCCATCCAGCCTCGAGACTTTGAGCTATTTTTCCTCCTACTTAAAATCCTTTTATCACTAAACAACACTTTTGCAACAGATTTTATGGAGGGACCAAGCTTTAATTTTAATTTCTTTCTAAATGTCGCAGAATACACGATTCGACCGCAGACCCGTCCAGTATTGAGGGGATGAAACGTAAACAGGCTAAACACCATCAGCAATGCGATTTTTCCATGATTTTATGTACATTTTCCACCCATTGTGACATTGGTCATATATTGTTTGATCGATTATTTAGTACTGGCTGATATTTTATCAGCTATGCTATGTTAAAATTTTGCAAAAAGGGCACAGAGAGGTTATAAAGGCCCTTGGAGTAAAAAAGGAACATGCAGATCACCTGCGAGCGAAACGAGTAGATAACTTGGCAATTACGCCCCTTAGATTAGCTTAAAATCCCTTTTCAGAACGATTTCTTGGAGTAATTCCGACACGTTAAACTTTTGTCAATTATCCGACGAAAGCCCGAATTTTCCGACGACATCGCTGATTGGGGGGGAGCAAATTCGAAGAAGGGTCCTAAAGGTACTTGGGAGTCGAGTAGAGTTAACATACAAGCAGTTCTTAGCGATTTGCTACAAGTCTGAGAATCTTCAAATAAAAAGTTTCGGATCCTTGACTTGTTCTTACCAGCCATCATGCATTTTCACTACCAGCCATCATGCATTTTCAATACCAGCCATTATGGATCGTCAATACCCGGGCCTTCAACTGCACGTTAGAATTTGTCTAGTACAAAGAAGCTTATCGATTGAGATTATTTCATGTAAGTTTTACTTCTTCATTAAACTACAGATCTTTAACAAACTTTCTTTTCTTTACCTATTCTTCTTCGACTTTTGTTGTGTTTGATTCACGTAAATGATTTATTCTTTTTCATAGTCAAAATGAGTTCACAACCATAGAAAAAGAAATTTACTCTAAAAAACTTTATACCAGTCCATCCCAGCTTTCACCAACTGAAGGTATGTTATTTTATATGCACTCTTTGTTGTAGGAATATAAATTGTGAAGATTTGATGGCGTATAAACGTCAGATAATGACCGAAAGTAAGCTGAGAATATATATCCCGGTGTGGGTTGAAAGTAACGTGAGAGAAAGAAAGACGCTTTTGATTAGTTATTTCCTTTTCACCAATCAGCGACCTACACATCGAGCTTGATATAGAGTACCGAAGTGGTGACATCATAAAAATCTTTTTTAGAATTTTTTAATTTTGATCCCTGAACCTGAAAGAGCATCATGAAATACCTCTAAATATGCAAAATCGGTTTAAGGTATTACGAATTGGCTGAGATATGGCCACATAAGGATAGGCTCTTGCCCCATCAGACCTCTGTAATTTGGTTTTGGTTCTTAACTTTATGAACCAGGCCAGAATAACAGTGATCTGTTAGCAAACTTAAAATTTTTCATTGGCCATATTTCGCCCAATTTTGAGCATATCTAACTGATTTTGCACAATGAGAGGTATTTTATGCTGTTCTTTCAGATTATGTGGTCAAATTTAAGAAATTTTAAAAAAAGATTTTCGATGACGTCACACTTCGGTACTCTATTGGTACGAAAATTCATAAACAACTTTTTGATTGTTAGGAATTCAATCGTTTTGAATGGATGGAAGCATGACTTTTGTAAAATAGCTTCTTTTTTTGAATTTCGAATTTAAATGAAACGTTGTCATTCCACGACAACAGGGAACTTTACCTGACCAAACATTTTATTTTTCTGACTTGATAACGGGCTTTGCTCGAGACATCGATAATAAATTCGCTGTTTTTTCTCAGTACAATTTTAATTAAATTCCTGGCGATATTCTAGTACATTGTATATTGCTAGTGTATATATTGAAACTTTTTCCCAACTGAGAAGTTAGCCTTCTGTTATTTAAACAAGTCGGATTTGCCTTTACTTCGATCTCAACCTGTCACATTCTCTTTGTAAAAATTTGGTTTTTTAAAACGGCTACATGGACCACTCAGGCCCGTCACCTAATAACCAAAAGACCAAGGCACTAGATAAATGGTAAAGTAAATGTTGCAATCACGCGTATATTCCATGCCTATTTTGTCTGGTTGATAAGCCTCGATCAAATTTTTAGCCTGCAGGAAGGTGGACCCATTTTTTCCAACATTTTAGTTACTAGCATCTTTTCCATCTTCAGTATCATCAGATGATTTTCTAGTAAAAACTGTCTATAATAAATTTCTTTTGAAAGACTTAATTCTTAAAAAAAATAAAAAGTTTTGGATGATAAAAATTTTAATTTCGAAACAGAGGAATCGTTTGATTCGAAATCTGCTGATATGGAAAACTACCAAGCTGAAATTATTTTGCATTTGATGATTTTTTGATGATCTAGCTTTTCCTTAGCAACAAGCTCGCTCACCTTCTCAAACCAGTCTTTCTCGTCATACGTAATTAACAACAATAAAGCTTAGGATACCAACAGTGATTCTGGAACAAGTAGAGAATTTAACTCCCTGTTTGGTATAGCCAAAAAAGAGACCTCACTTGGGTGGCTTTGGAGGAAGACGACACGTTAGGTTCAAAAGTGTCAACTTCTCTTCGAGATCCAGAATTGCTGTTATAGCCATTCTACTTGAGCATATTCAGAGGGAAGCTTTTTTTTATGAAGTTGAACTCCTTCCAACTTTCAGAGTTTGCTAGTGAATCCGCTCGTGCAAGGAAAGATTCGCTGAACCTTTGCTCAAGTAGAAATCGGCCTTTAGATGGCTGCTGTGCAAGGAAAGTTGCTGTGCCATGAAAAGATGACCGAGAACTGGTGGAACCTGTGTAATGGTCGATGTTATCTACAGCGGTAGCGGTAAACAGCCCTCTTCTCAGGGGCGGATCCAGAGAAAATTTGAAGGAGGGGCAGTTGGTAGTGGGGGCGCTGAAAACTTTTCAAAAATTGGTGACGAGAGTACGCTGTATACAACAATTTCAGATCCATTTTCAGAATAAACAACATAACTTTGAGGTAATCCTTGAAGCAAATTAACCTATTGGTCTCAGAAACTTTTTCATCTGATTGTCATTCTTCAAAAGGGGCGCACAATTTCCAAAAAGGGGCGCCAGACTTGCTTCAACTCGTTGAGAAAGGGGCAACTGCCCCTAGCTGCCCCCCCCCTTGAATCCGCCACTGCCTTTTCTATGCTTTGATGGGCAAACGACTCCGTCATGTTTTTTCCTAAGAGAAACAAATGAATATGAAATATGCGAATGGGTAAATCACTGCAAGAAGATGTACACACACAATAAGTTAACATCCATGATAATAACGAAGATAAGCAACAGAAGTTCATTCATAGCATCTTTTAAATTGTTTCATACTAAGAAATTTTAAGTAACTATCTAAAACTGCTAGCCAAGACTCTCATGTGGCGTTGAAATACGTTATGCGGTTGCAAAAATTGTTATCAAAAATTGTAAATTGTTGAATGTGTTTTCGTTAAAGATTTTCCTGCCAATACATATTTGCAAGTCAGTGGCGAAATTGTCGTACACGAGTTTGCCTGTGCGTCATACAGAAGACCAGCAAAGTCAGGAACACATTACGGTCGCACGGCCAATGACTGGAGGATGGTCCACGAAAAACAATAGGAGGTCCTATGACACACCCAAGCCACGCCAACTTTCTATTGTTTGTAAGGAAGGTTTGCTTTCTGGGATGTTTTTGTCCGGAGGAAGGTTAACACATTTTCTGGACTCTGAAGATCAAATCACATATCATCTAACTTAGAGTTGCCAAGATTGGAGGAAGGATTAAGCACAGAAAGTCAGGTAAACATGCTGGCAAGAACATTTGAACAAATAATTTTAATTTGAATGAATTCATTTCGATGAATTGAAAATTTTTTTGGAAGTGTAAAAGTGCTTCTAGAATGATGTTGCTCACACCTTGACTGAAAAACATCCTTTGCTTTTTTGGCTAATGTCGAGGGAGAGTCGCCGTCGAATGAGTGTTTTCTACAGCATATTCATCTGTAACTAGAAGATAGTTTTTTATTACTTGACAAAGACTAGGGCGTTCTCTTTTCCAATAGAGGATGTTTGAAGTCAAACAAGCGGTGCCTTATCCTAATGATGGCGACGTAAGCAATAAAACACAGTTTATATACAAACTTTTATCAAAACATTTCTTTATTTGTTTCGTATCTCAATACCCCCGAAACTTAATTGCTTTTACCTGCGTTCCTTTTACCGCAGGATGGCCACGAAGACAACTCTTTGAAATTACAGCAACGGAAATAAGTAGAGTGAAATTAATGATTGCTTCCGTCAATCACGACGCGAACGAAATTGCTAAAAGCATTGAAAACAACAGAAAGAACTGAGAAAGATAAGGGGTCATCTGATGTCGGCCGAATCAAGAATCGCTGCAATCGAAAAATCCTTGACAAATTGAATTTCAAAGAGAGAAGGAGATTCTCTCTGATTTGGGGGACACAAGCAAAAGTGAGGAGCTCTGTTGCCAAAAATATGTGTTCATGTGAAGTCGACCGTGACGTTTTCAGTGGAACTTGCAGTGTAAGCTATGCTCAGTTTTATGAATTCTAATGACTTGTAACTAAAACTTCTGGCTTACTTAAAATTGTTGTCTTTGAAGGTGTTTAAAATTACAATGTTATTTATTACCTTGGACTGCCTGCCAGTACGTTGCCAAGTTGAAATGGCTCTTTCACAAAACGAACAAATATCGCCCTCACCTACGTCTCTCTCAAAAACTTTCTGCAATTCTCCAGCATCAAATTTCGTCATCTTGGACAATTTTCAGCACTTCTGCCCATTTTACCCGCACACCTCGCGACCGTTCTCCGAACGAGACCTTTCATTACCATCAATTATAGTAATCAAGATTAGAAAAACAAACAATAAAAAAAGCGTTCACATTGTTTTCAGACTGCCAGCGCTAATTTTGAACCGATAAGTTTTTGCATGATAATTTTGCGCGCACTTTATAGAGTAGCATTAATTACTTCAGCAAGGACACTAGGGTTTAAAATGCACGCCAAAAAATGATGACATCCCTGAAAGGCCTACATGGAAATTATGAACATAAAGTCACTATTTTAATATGTTTGCTTCTTTACCGAAACATCCCACATCGACTGGGTAAGAATTTTAAGGGTTTTTAATATATAGCCTCGTTTCCATGCATTACGGTTTGAGGCATGTGCGGTTCTCAGCTCCAGTGCTTAATTTGGCTTGGCATTATATCAGGATTCATTACTTTTAAAATCATCAGTAATCAGTGCAATTTTTGTGCTTTTATCGCTTACGTGAACAATTCTATGTTATTTTGGTCGTTAACAGCTGGACTTTTGGAACTGGGCAGATTTTGCAAACGCATGCGCCTTTCCTTATGAAAAGCTTTCACTATTCAAAATGGCGGGCAAGCAGCAACTGCATTCTTTTACTTCTCACGAAGACCTTCTATAACTGTTTATCACTTTAATGATTATGGCAATGCTATTCTTTCAATAAGAAAAGAGAGGTAACAAAGTGGCGCCTTTTTAAATCCACAACCTTCACCCGCATGCGCAGTAGAAAAGTTACCCGGGTTCAACCCTGTTTCGCGTCTACTCAACATTTTCTAAAGCCAACCTGGTTTCATCCCACCTTTGTACGTGGGTTGCATGTATCTGCATTCAACCTGGGTAACTTTGCATTCACAAAACAAAACATTTTACCTGTGAACCCTCAGGCTATCTTTTGCGTATAAGGAGGCTTGTGGGCACATTTTCAGGGTTGGCTTTTTCGCGATCTCATTGTCCTGAAGTTCTGTAGAATCAAGAGCAACGAGTCTGAATTACTGGTTCTTATCAAAAGCATATCTTATCAATTTACCGGTTCTTATAAAAGAGTGTATATGACATACTATACTCAATAGTAGGGCACGTGCTACACCTTCCTTGTCTCTGCAGGTCTGGCTTTCCTCTAATACATCTAGCAAGATAGGAAAATTCGCTTGCCCATTCAACTACACCGTATAATGAATAATAGATTATTTCTTTGAATTCACAGATTATTCAGGATATACAGGTCATAAAGAGACGGAATCTAACCATAACCAGAGATGTCCTTATCCAAAAACAAAATGCCGGTGACCCTGTCACTCAAATATCACAACTGGCAGACACAGACAGGGCCCCAAATCACAGAATATTCTGTGATCTAATTCTTTAACTCTTTCCAAGGAAGTGACCTTCTGACATGTACCTCGAACTTTAACTTTGATCCTTCAGAAAACATACCTATACCTGTTCAACAAATGAAAGAACAAACTTCGGGCCTCCATTCTGCTCAGAGGGAAGTTACAATGGATCAGCGAAAAAAGATAAATTCCCCTGGATGAACCATCCTCACCAAGATACTTGAGAGATGCGGTTCTTTTGGACCAGTCTGGTCATATTGCAACTTTTCTTTGGAACGAGCCAATAGAACAAACGAAGGAGTTTCGTACTTTTACCATTAGCCAAGTTGCTGTTAAACAGTATTGCGGCATAAAATTGTCAACGACATTTATCAAGAACCCTTCAGCTGGGAAGGTGTTGTCATGGACCTTTCCTCTTAGATGCGACAGTACAAAAGAAACTTTCTTGCCCAGTAATAGTATCGACAAAAGCTTCCATTTCCAACAAGACATGCGCAAGAGAAATAACAGTTTCACCTACGGAAAGATTTCTAACCTGCCCATTCTGCACTCACCGCATGACAATTGCAAAATGCCCCCTCACGTTTAATTGCGAAATTACAACCTTGAAAGACAACGAGCAACTGTCTTTAAACGCCACGGCAGACACCTTAACCAACTTCTTTGGGGCAGATGTTGTCCAAGCATGTGAAGACATTCCTTTGGCGCTTGAGGATAAAGTTCTGGAGCTGGAAGAAAATCGTTGATCGAATACAACACTAAAAATACCTGAGTAACTCAGGTTTCATACCATCTACCTGAGTGCATACCATCATTATTAAACACCGTCATTGGTTCATACCAAATAAAGCTTTAAGATATATTATCCCTATTAATGTAACGCTAAATGTTGTATTTCTTTTATATTGACACAATTTTATCCAATCTGCTTATTTGACTCACTCATCCTCAACTTTGAAATTTCTGGTTAAATAATCAAGGAAATCAAACCAATTCATTTCAAGCCTAATACGAAAGTTAACTTTGGTTGGGGACAATGTGGAATCTTTCCTTCTTAACCAAGATGGGCACTCCCGTGAGACAATTCAGCAAGAACCTTTCTGTCAGTGCGGGTCGTTAGAGATCGTTAGGCACGCATCGCTATTTTTTGTGCAAAGGTTGATAGTGGAATCCAAAGATCTAGGTTTGGTAAACGTACTGGATGATAGAATTCTCCGCCGTTTATGAAGACGCTGTAAATCTGCATAACGCATTTTGATGAAGCAAAAATGCTATTCGTCAACTCGAAAAAAGACACTGGCCCTGAAATTATTATATTTGAGTTACGTTCGAAACGCTTGCTTTTTAAGACAGTTATACAATTTGTGTATAGATGCAACTATCTTTTAAATCGAAATTTTGACCATATTACCCAAAAAGCACTATCAAATACCTCTAAACGTGCAAAATCAGTTGAATGTGTCCCAAATTCGATGAAATATGGCCACATAGACACAGGATCTTTCCCCATCAAACCTCTATGCTTTGCAACTTAGTTCATAACTTTATCCGCCAAATTTTGAACATATGTAACCGGTTTTGAACATGTTGAGACGTTACGTTATTTCATTTTATTTTGTTACGTTATTTCAGATTATGAGGTCAAAATTAAAAAACTTGTAAAATATATTTGTTATGATTCACTTAAAAAATTCACTTTTTCAATTATCTTATTCTTAATTTTCTCAATATTGTTAATCTTTTTTTCATTTTTAGCCTAAGTTTCAGTTAAATTATTCTTAAGCAACCAGAGGTGTAACTAAGTCACATTACAGTGCTAGTGAGGCCTAGGCCAGATACGTCTATTTCAAGTCATATACAAGGGTGGAACTCGCATTTGTTTTGCTTTTCCATGTGCTTGGAACAAGTGTATAACTACAATGTTCCAAGCACATGGATAAACAAAATGAGCTCTATGACAATCTACTCAGTTATTCTTTTAGACATACACTATTTTTTTAAAAAAGCATTTTTAAAAGAACACGACTGGTCAAAAGTTATAGAAAATTTAAGAACAAACTGAGGCTGAGCTACTGTAAAATGCAATTTTGAACAACGTTTTATCTCAAAAACGAGGATTTTAGCCATGTCTGGGTGCTTATTCGGTGAATATTGAAACATGGCGGCAAATGAAACTTTGTTCGGGTTTTCACGTAAATTTTCATTGCGTAGTCGATTAAGGTTTTGGTTTAGTGTAATTAAGCCTTAAAATGTATCTTGTGACTTTGTGATGCAGCTTTTCTGTTTACCATATTTTCTAATTGCTTCGATTATAATAATTACACTTTCGTTTGAGCCAACTGACGTAAATTGAATAGAGCATCGTCATTGGTAGTTTATTTTGGATTAATTAGTTTACAGTATATATATAGAACGTTGAAGTTTTGTTAGTGCGTGCGTGCAACTGGGGGTGGTTGTGCGAACCCAGCTGTGATTTGCTGAATAATATGAAATGTGAAAAGCTCAAATGACTTTTTCTTCAGTGTTTTCTCTGGAATACAAAGTTTAAAAAAGAATCAGCAAGATAGATCCTGAGAGGTCTAAAAATCTGGTCCACCGAACCTAGATGCATTTGTGTTTCAGTGAATGAACTATGGATGAACTGAAGAAGAAGAGAAACATCAGAGGAGGACATAGAGCTTTTGCAACGCAGTTGATCAGACAGATTGAAGATAGTCTGGAAGATCAATTGAAGTTGAAGCAGCTTGAGATACAGCTAGATGAGAAATTTGAAGTCTTAGGAAAATTGGATGACGAAATTTTGGATCTTGTAAGCGAAATTGATGAAGATGGTTTGGGATGCTTACAAGAAATTTCTGAGGCTGGAGAGATGAAGGAAAAAATAAATCTAGCGCTGCTCAAGTTGAAGAGTTTAGTGAAGAATGAGAAGCAGTTGGAATCGCGGAAGCCTAATTTAACAAGACATGGCTCAGAAGAATCAGTTTATTCTGTAGAAAGTTCAGCGTCGTCAGCAACTCGTAAAGTTCGTGCGAAGCTACCGAAGTTGGAACTGAAAAAATTTAGTGGCCGCCCCCAAGATTGGCAGGAGTTCTGGGATAGTTATAAAAGTGCGGTTTACGAAAACGAAGAGATTTCAAAGATTGACAAGTTTTCGTATTTGAAGCACTATTTGGAAGAACCTGCCAAAAAAGTAATTGCTGGACTTGCTTTGACTGAAAAAAATTATGACGTAGCTGTCGATTTGCTTGAACAGAGATTCGCGCGACCAACGACGATAAAAAGGGCACATATCAACGAGCTTCTGAATTTAAATGCGGTTTTTAATGAGAGACATGTTAAGAAGATGCGAGAACTTTATGATACTATTGAGACACACCATCGTGGATTGAAAGCCCTAGGGGTCGACGAAATATCATACTCGAACATAGTTGTACCTGTTTTAATGGACAAGGTTCCAGAGGCTGTTCGCCTGAACATGATTCGAGGAAGAAATGCGCTAGAGATGCACTGTCTATTGGTCTGGTAAAACAGTGGTATTGGTATTCCAGAATAATGATATTAGTCTACCGAAACAATGGTATTTGTCTTCCAAAACAATAGCATTTGTCTACCAAAACAATATTGTTGGTATACCCAAAAAATGTCATTGGTCCACCAAAACAATGGTATTTGTCTACCAAAACAATGGTATTGGTCTACCAAAACAATGGTATTTG
Source organism: Rhopilema esculentum (assembly GCF_013076305.1). The sequence continues at coordinate 15,617,887 of NW_027020025.1, forward strand.
TTTACCAAAACAATGGTATTTGTTTACCAAAACTTATAAGTGAAAAAACAAAATATGAAAAACAAGAAAATTGAGTATTGCAATTGCTGTACAAAGCATATGTGCATGTCAAAATGTATCCAAGATAGAGTAATTGTATTGTCAATGGCGGAAACCTTCCTGTTTCTCAGTGTATCGGTATTGTATAATTAAACGATAACCTGAAAAATAAAAATAAAATTAAACTTTAGTATTAAAATTAGTTGTTGAATTGCTCTTTAACAAACATGGTGTTTTACAGGAAAATTAGCGACAGAAAGAGGGTGTTGGCCTGCTACTTGCGAAAGGGAAGGTCTTTGTCATTTCGAAAAGTAGCGGAACATTGCAAGATTACTGTTTCAAGTGTGGTCCGCATTTATAAAGAAGGGTCAAGGCAGGGTTTCTTAGGACTTTCAAGAAGATGCGAGAAAAATGGAAGAAACATCAGAATGATGGATGAGGCAAAGGAATGTTAGCTACAGGACTTTAATAAGAGCACCAAATGATGCTTAACATAAGTTTCTGAATCCTAGAAAAGAGGTATACTGTTGGCGAAGAATAGGAGGAAGAGAGTATTGTATGTCAGGGATGCTTTAAAAAAGCATAAGAGATATTTTTGGACAGACGATGTTCTGATGTATCTGGAAAGAGTTTCATATCATCACAAACAAAATCCATATAACGATGCTTTGTGCCTAAGGGAAGGGTTCAGGAGAATCAGAAAAAAGGGCCTTGTGTTTACCAGTAAAGGGTCGGAGATCTTGCGCGGAGGCGTACGCTGCATTTGCTGGCTGGTGTTTCCTATTCTGCAGAGGTGCAGGGGTTGTTGTTGCGGAGGAGTACGAGAAGATGAACGCCCGGTGGTTTGCAAAATTTGTGCATGAGACATTAGACAGCACTCCCAGATAGTTTGCAGCGATAAAAAGAAAGACAATTTTTGTTCATTATGGAGAATGACCCCAGTCAAGAATGCTTTAAATTGGCCAGGGATGCTTTAAAGAAGTGGGTGCTCAACTTGTTGAGATACCAGCAAGATCATCGAACTTGAATCCTTAGTGAAAATCTATTTAATATTATAAAATGTGATTTTCGACAGGAGGCGCTAAGAGGAAAAATCGAGAAGAAGGACTTCCAGACATTAAAGACAGGGTTTTGCAGGCATTTAGTGACTTTGATGTAACTGTTTTAGATATAACTATTCAAAGTATTTCATTTCATTTCATTTCAAATGTTTAAGGAGGGTAGCCCTTCAGCAATGCTGATTTTCAAGGGGCCCTCCACTGATTTTCAAGTATGCATGAACGTTTGAGCATTCTAGCCATAAAAGATGAATATTGAACTAAATACAAATTCGAACAAACTTGTAAGTGTTTTTTTGTATTAAAGTTTCCTTCTTATTTATCATGTAATTTTAACTGCAACTTTAGGATTGCTCTTGTTCTCTATGGATTCATTTCTCTGTAGTGTTGGGCAGCTCCCCTGCAAGCTGCGTGTCTGAAAATCATTTCAAATTACTCATGCTAGCAGTTTATTTGCATTTTTTGTATATTGTTTTACAACAAAAATCTTAAGAAGCCCTTTATAAATGATATATTAGTATTGTTGTTCAAAGTTCTGGACAACGTCCATTGCTTGCGTAATAAAAAGTGATTCAGTTGAATTGATGTGAAAAAATGCTCTCGGCCACCGTTTACTATCAAGTTTTACCATTTTAAAAAAGCTTACAAAAAAAAGGTTGCAGGAATTTCGGAAGTGACCCCAAGGAGGTACATTACAATGTGCCACTAAACGGATAAGTTTCTAAGAAACTGGACTAATACTTTTTGAGAAAATCCCAAAAAATTTCACAGTTTTTCCATATTTGAAAAAATTGATCTTACCTCTTCCTGTTCTTAAATGGAAAATGGTAAACCGTTGTGATTTCTATAAATTACACTCGAATAGGCAAACGTGAGAAATATTTGTTTTTGTTTTGAGAATGTATATCATGTTGTACAATTTTTGTTGAGAGGTATCATAAAATCGTCATATATTTGTTGGGAGGTATTTGTGAGGTCGTGGAGCGTTCAATTCTAGGTCAACCGGGAAAAAATGGTAGAAAATCGAATTGTCCATCATCCAGTGCAGAATCTTTTCTTCTATAACATACTCAAAATCACCCAAAATCGACCGTAGGAAAAAATTTTTATTGAGGTTTATATGATAAACGAGGCCACATTCGATAATCAAGTATTTGTCGCGCAACTGCAGGCATCTGTTCAAAAAAGCAAGAAATCCGTTTTTCTTTTAAAATTGTAGATTTACGTAAGGAAAAATTCTCGTATTCAAGGCCTGAAAAATAAATAAGAGGGCAAATAAAGGAAGTAGTCAGTTTTTCTGATTTCTGTAAAAACATGTGCGGGAATTTTATAACCGAAAGGCAGTTTTTGAATGCCTAAATACAAAATTTTTAACGCACCTTAAGCGTGGGACATTTATCATTATTTAAGGATACATAAAGTTATTCAATGCCTTAGCAATTTACTTGGGGGAGGGGCTATTTTGGGTATTGGGGACATGCCAGCCAAATATGTAATGTTCTTTTGTGATTTCGATATCAACACAGGTCATTATACCCTGATAACTGGTACAAATGGACGGCTCACTTTCTGGAAACTGGTACTCTCTGGATGAAACATGGCAGAACCCAGTGGCGGATTTAAGGGGGGGGGGGCAACTAGGTGTAATACTGCTAATTTTAGGCCTTTCTCTCTAGTCCATTCGTTTAATTTTCCTTACCTAATCACTCTTGTTTATCTGTAACTTTCCTTGCTCGTTCCGCATTTTTCTATCACGTGTATTAGGATAATCTTTGTATTATTATGAGTAACTTCATACCTACGTCAATTATCAGCATGTTTAAGTAGATCGCCATAGCAACCCAGTATTTAAGGATATCGCGCTACCCCACCCCGCTCGTTACTAAGTAGATTACTTCCTTTCACCGTTTCATTTACGTATGTCTATTGGTTTTAGTTCAGTATTTATAGGAGCCCCGTACCTCATCTTAGGCAGAAAGAATTATGGAAAAGTAGCAGCAAGAGAAAGCAGTTTAGGCATGCACCGTTTTAGGGGCAAGATGCTTGTGAAAGATCTTGTCGCCTTCGTCGTTTTGAGATATTTATAGGAGATATATCAGTTTTGGAAGACCTCTGGGATAGTTCTTGAGAAAGATTATGCCCATGTCACGCGTTAATTATTATGCCGTTGTTAGCATGCAAGTTATGTAGCTGCCGGGACGATTTTATCGAAAGAGAAGAAGGAAAGATTTAACCGATTTACGTCGCATCATTTATTGGCCATCCTCTGCTTTTTAAAGGTCCTGAGAATCAATCGATTTAAGCAACATTTTACGGGCAGCTAGATGCATCATTCCACGTAAAGGCCCCATTATGCCATAAATTGACTTACTTTTATTTGCCGCGTAACACTGCATTCGTACCTATTTTGTATAAACGGAACCCTAGGCCATAGATTCACGGGGTTTTAGGAAAGATGAACAGTGCCAGGCAGCTTCTCTAAGAATGAGCGTCTGAAAAACGTGACAATTTGCGTTATTATTTCAAGAGCATTTTTGCAAAACAATGGCCACATGGGGAGACCGTCTTCTGCCCTTCCAAAGAAAAATGATGTCGAAACGTGAACATACGCCAGCGAACAGTCATAACTTCTGTTTCACGATCATCCATTACCAAGCCTTCAATAAAAGAAATGGGGGCCTTAGCAGTAGCAAACACTGGCGTATCCCTCGTGATCTCGACGTCTCGGCAAATAGTACCTACCTGGAAACCATGCACCAAAATTTCAAAGATGTCAGTTTTTATCCTTTTTAAAGGTTCATCTGCTATATTTGTTGGGTTGTTTCCCTTTTTTCTAACCATTGTCTCTTTAAGATTGCAAAAAAATGTGAAACAAATTCAATGCTGTAGTGCACAGTTGATACAAACACAGGCGCAGAGCATTCACATACACTGCGAGCAAGACGATCAGAAAGTTTTTGCGACAACGCCCTCTAAATTGAAACACATTTCAGACTGCTCTTCTACAGTCGCTTACCATGTTTTACAATATTTTAGGCACACTTTGTTGCATTTCGTTAAAATTCCTTGTCTCCCTCTCGACAGCCCGGTTCATATTCAACTCATCTCTTTCACAAGGCCTTGTTTCTTTAGGTTGTCCTCCTCTAATTCTGAGCTGTGAACTTGAGTCTACATGCAAGTGAGGTGTTTTCTCGCCAAGGGTTTTGATCATGTTAAATACTTTTCTGGGTTTTACAAACTCACTTGAAAGGGGTCCACCGGGAAATTTCCCGGTATCCCGCCTAGCCACAGCGTCCCTGCAGTAAAATGCATCACATGGCCTTAAAGCAACGGCAGCATGTTAGCCCAAGGAAGTATCACGGGAGTCCAAACTGATATTTTTTAGAGTAGATTATGTTATGTTATTGCGACACTATTATGTTATGAAGTGGACTAAAACCCCAAATAAAATTGGTTGAGACTTGTCAAGGCAAGTTTATATTTCACTTTCCTTTAAAAAATAACTTTATCCCCTCCCCCAATTCAATGTTGAATGCATGAGTTTGGAGGAGAAGTTATAGAACTACAAATCCTACATTAATTCGGAGAAAGGGGAGGGGGGGATTAAAAATCATAGGGGCGGCATAAAGTAAAAATTGCAGAAGTTGCATTTTGTCTCAACAATTTTGTCCGGGATTATAGATATTGGAAATTATACCACCACTGAAATCAGCGTGATGGAAAATCCCAGATTGGAACTAGTTGCTGGATCTGAAATACACTGCCTCAAAAATATTTTTCAGACAATCCTTGACAAAGGTCTTTGAACACCCTGCGGCCAATGAAAGATTTTGATGAAATAAAGGTTTTCGGTCGTAAGATACAGAAATGTCCCCCTCCCCCCAAAACAATGTTGATTGAAAAGCCAATTACTTACCCTAGGTGATAAAGTTACATTGGATGAATTTCAAGCCTTAAAACAGTTTTTTCAAGGGGGAGAGTGGGATGCTACTGAAGTTATGCAAAATTTCAGCTTAGTGTACCAAGAATTTTAGCAAGGATTGTACCAAAAATGAAAAAGCTAGCAATTAAGAAGAATTGACATAGCCTAAGAACATACTTTGGGGAAGAGCTAGCTTAGTTGAAGAATTAGCTTAGATGAAGGACTAGCTTAGATGAAGAATTGGCTTAGATGAAGAATTAGCTTGGATGAAGAATTAGCTTAGATGAAGTATTATCTTAGATGAGGAATTAGCTTAGATGAGGACTAGCTTAGATGAAGAATTAGCTTAGATGAAGAATTAGCTTAGATGAAGGACTAGCTTAGATGAAGAATTGGCTTAGATGAAGAATTAGCACAGTTGAAGGACTAGCTTAGATGAAGAAGTAGCTTAGATGAAGAACTAGCTTTGATGAAGAGCTAGCTTTGATGAAGAATTAGCTTAGATGAAGAACTAGCTTTGATGAAGAATTAGCTTAGATGAAGTATTATCTTAGATGAGGAATTAGCTTAGATGAGGACTAGCTTAGATGAAGAATTAGCTTAGATGAAGAATTAGCTTAGATGAAGGACTAGCTTAGATGAAGAATTGGCTTAGATGAAGAATTAGCTTGGATGAAGAATTAGCTTAGATGAAGTATTATCTTAGATGAGGAATTAGCTTAGATGAGGACTAGCTTAGATGAAGAATTAGCTTAGATGAAGAATTAGCTTAGATGAAGGACTAGCTTAGATGAAGAATTGGCTTAGATGAAGAATTAGCACAGTTGAAGGACTAGCTTAGATGAAGAAGTAGCTTAGATGAAGAACTAGCTTTGATGAAGAGCTAGCTTTGATGAAGAATTAGCTTAGATGAAGAACTAGCTTTGATGAAGAATTAGCTTAGATGAAGTATTATCTTAGATGAGGAATTAGCTTAGATGAGGACTAGCTTAGATGAAGAATTAGCTTAGATGAAGAATTAGCTTAGATGAAGGACTAGCTTAGATGAAGAATTGGCTTAGATGAAGAATTAGCACAGTTGAAGGACTAGCTTAGATGAAGAAGTAGCTTAGATGAAGAATTAGCTTAGATGAAGAACTAGCTTTGATGAAGAACTAGCTTTGATGAAGAATTAGCTTTGATGAAGAATTAGCTTAGATGAAGAACTAGATTTGATGAAGAAATAGCTTAGATGAAGAACTAGCTTTGATGAAGAATTAGCTAAGATGAAGAATAAGCTTAGATGAAGAATTAGCTTAGATGAAGAATTAGCTTAGATGAAGAATTAACTAAGATGAAGAACTAGCTTTGATGAAGAATTAGCTTAGATGAAGAATTAGTTTGGATGAAGAATTAGCTTAGATGAAGAATTAGCTTAAATGAAGAATTAGCTTAGATGAAGAATTAGCTTAGATGAAGAATTAGCTTAGATAAAGGACTAGCTTAGATGAAGAATTGGCTTAGATGAAGAATTAGCACAGTTGAAGGACTAGCTTAGATGAAGAATTAGCTTAGATGAAGAATTAGCTTAGATGAAGAACTAGCTTTGATGAAGAATTAGCTTAGATGAAGAACTAGCTTTGATGAAGAATTAGCTAAGATGAAGAATTAGCTTAGATGAAGAATTAGCTTAGATGAAGAATTAGCTTGGATGAAAAATTAGCTTAGATGAAGAATTAGCTTAGATGAAGAATTAGCTTGGATGAAGAATTAGCTTAGATGAAGAATTAGCTTAGATGAAGGACTAGCTTAGATGAAGAATTGACTTAGATGAAGATTTAGCACAGATGAAGGACTAGCTTAGATGAAGAATTAGCTTAGATGAAGAACTAGCTTTGATGAAGAATTAGCTAAGATGAAGAATTAGCTAAGATGAAGGACTAGCTTAGATGAAGGACTAGCTTCGATAAAGAATTAGCTTAGATGAAGAATTAGCTTAGATGAAGAATTAGCTTAGTTGAAGAACTAGCTTTGATGAAGAATTAGCTTAGATGAAGAACTAGCTTTGATGAAGAATTAGCTACGATGAAGAATTAGCTTAGATGAAGAATAAGCTAAGATGAAGAATTAGCTTAGATGAAGAATTAGTTTGGATGAAAAATTAGCTTAGATGAAGAATTAGCTTAGATGAAGAATTAGCTTGGATGAAGAATTAGCTTAGATGAAGAATTAGCTTAGATGAAGGACTAGCTTAGATGAAGAATTGACTTAGATGAAGAATTAGCACAGATGAAGGACTAGCTTAGATGAAGAATTAGCTTAGATGAAGAACTAGCTTTGATGAAGAATTAGCTAAGATGAAGAATTAGCTTAGATGAAGGACTAGCTTAGATGAAGGACTAGCTTCGATAAAGAATTAGCTTAGATGAAGAATTAACTTAGATGAAATAACAAAAAACTAACAAGAATGCCAAACTTTGCTATAGTAAAAGAATAGGATAAACGAAGAACTAAAAGTTACGAAGGACAAGCTTTAATGAAAAGCCAGTAGTTCTGAATGAATGGCAGTAGCATCTAAAATGCGGATTTTTAAGACGATCGTCAGAAATAGAGCTGAGTTCAACTTTTCGTCAGACTTTTGACGATCGTCGCAATATCATCTAATGGATTTTCAGACAGCTAGTCAAGGTATTTCCAATTGGAATGATCACAGTAGAGAGAAATTAAAGAAGAATGTTCTTTCTCAAACTGGGTTTTACCATTTCTTTTGAAGCTCAAGATCTCAGTAAATTATAAAAGAGGCCATTACCATCAACGTTGCAAAGTTCAGGCCCCGTAAACCAGGAGTAAATTTACAGTGCCTGAGAAATTAGTAGGTAAAGTGAATAAGCAAAGGAAATAAGCGAACATGTTATCAGAAGTAAAAGAACCTAATATAGACATTTCCTTCGTATATTACGTTTTTCATGATGGGACCGTTGGGACTTTGGCAGCCTTTGCTGTTTTCTTTTCAGTCGTGCTGGGACAAACATATCTACAAATCAGAACAGCTTTCGTGGCTTGATTGACGATCGTGTTAAAAATCTTCTAGTGCAGATCCGCCTTAATGAAGGACTAGCAATAATGAAAAAACTACTAAAATGGGGAACTAACAGTAATGAAGAACAAGCTACAATGATGAAGTAGGAAATTACGAAATAGCAATGCTGAAGAACCAGCAATGAAGAAGAACTACCTAAAACTTTGGAACTAGTAATAAGGAAGAACTAGCAATAAGGAAAAATTGACAAAATTGAAGAACAAGCTTTAGGGAAGAACTAGCTTTAGTGAAGAACCAGCAGTACTGAATGAAAAGCAATGATGTCCAACAAGCTATATAAAAGAACAAGCAAAAATGAAGGTCTACCAATAATAAAGAACAAGCTATCAGAAGAAATTGCAATTAGGAAGAAAAAAAAATAATGAAGAACTAAACATAAAGAAGAACAAGCTTAAATGCTATAATGAAGAACAGGCTATAATGAAGAGCTACTGATAATGAAGAACTAGCGTAAAAGTTGAACCACCAACGATGAAGGACTAGCAATAATGAAGGGCTACCAATAATGAAGATCAAGCCATCAGAAGAAATTGCAATAAGGAAAAGCTAGCAATAAGGAAGAATAAAAGTAATGAAAAACTAAGAATAAAGAAGAACAAGCTTAAATGAAGAACAAGCAATAATAAAGACTTGGCAGCAATAAAGAGCTAGGAAATATAAAGGATTAGCAATAATATAAAAAATGCTATAATGAAGAACAGGCTATAATGAAGAGCTACTAATATTGAAGAACTAGCAAAAAAGTTGAAATACCAATAATGAAGGACTAGCAATAATGAAGGGCTACCAATAATGAAGAACAAGCTATCAGAAGAAATTGCAATAAGGAAAAGCTAGCAATAAGGAAGGAAAAAAATAGTGAAGAACTTAGAATAAAGAAGAACAAGCTTAAATGAAGAACTAGCAATAATAAAGACTTGGCAGCAATAAAGGGCTAGGAAAAGTAAATGACTAGCAATAATATAAAAAATGCTATAATGAAGAACAGGCTATAATGAAGAGCTACTAATATTGAAGAACTAGCAAAAAAGTTGAAATACCAATAATGAAGGACTAGCAATAATGAAGGGCTACCAATAATGAAGAACAAGCTATCAGAAGAAATTGCAATAAGGAAAAGCTAGCAATAAGGAAGGAAAAAAATAGTGAAGAACTTAGAATAAAGAAGAACAAGCTTAAATGAAGAACTAGCAATAATAAAGACTTGGCAGCAATAAAGGGCTAGGAAAAGTAAATGACTAGCAATAATATAAAAAATGCTATAATGAAGAACAGGCTATAATGAAGAGCTACTAATATTGAAGAACTAGCAAAAAAGTTGAAATACCAATAATGAAGGACTAGCAATAATGAAGGGCTACCAATAATGAAGAACAAGCTATCAGAAGAAATTGCAATAAGGAAAAGCTAGCAATAAGGAAGGAAAAAAATAGTGAAGAACTTAGAATAAAGAAGAACAAGCTTAAATGAAGAACTAGCAATAATAAAGACTTGGCAGCAATAAAGGGCTAGGAAAAGTAAATGACTAGCAATAATATAAAAAATGCTATAATGAAGAACAGGCTATAATGAAGAGCTACTAATATTGAAGAACTAGCAAAAAAGTTGAAATACCAATAATGAAGGACTAGCAATAATGAAGGGCTACCAATAATGAAGAACAAGCTATCAGAAGAAATTTCAATAAAGAAGAGCTAGCAATAAGGAAGAATAAAAATAATGAAGAGCTAAGAATAAAGAAGAACAAGCTTGAATGAAGAACTAGCAATAATTAAGGCTTAGAAGCAATAAAGAGCTAGGAAAAGTAAATGACTAGCAATAAAATAAAAAATGCTATAATGAAGAACAGGCTAGAATGAAGAGCTACTAATATTGAAGAACTAGCAAAAAGTTGAGCTACCAACGATGAAGGACTAGCAAAAATCAAGGGCTACCAATAAGGAACAGTTGACAAAATCAAAAAACAAGCTTTAGGAAAGGATTAGCTTTAGTGAAGAACTAATAGCAATGAAGGACTAGCAATAATGAAGAACTTTTTAACAATGAATGACTGGCACTAATGGAGGACTAGCAAATATGAAGACCTAACCAAAATGAAGGTCCAGCAATGTTGAAGAACAACTTCAGGGGCGTCACTTGAGGGGGATATGAGAGTATGGAGGGGGGGGGGGGGGGGAGTTGGTTAACCTAAATAGTATGGCCTTCTTGCAGGGCAAAACTGTTTTGGCAAGTATTTTCTCCAAATTGATCTGCTTCAATGTTTTTCTTGTATAACTGAAGCACCAAGGTAGTTTTTGCTTGAAAATTGTCTGAAAAGTAACACACGATAAAGACTACCAGTGACACGAAATAGGGATGCCAGCGACAGTTTGGTCTGGAGGGAATAGTTTTCTAAATGAATTCTGATTTTCTTTCACTTCAGATTCAAGTGTGGTTGATATTTGTGCCTTTCTTAAAACCACCCAAAAAATACAAACACGGCTTGTCAGAAAACTAAGGAAAAATTAATGCAATACCAACCGGACATTGCAACACTGCCTTGTGTCAGGAGAGATCTGGAATCCATTTTGTTGTTAAAGTTCAAGTGGCATAAATTTTTGAAATGTTCTTTTAGTTGCATAACTGACTTTTTTTGATCCTCAATGAACAAGCTGCAAACAAAGATTTCTGAAAATGCATAAACATCCAAAATCGCTAAGGATGGCATCGTCAGATAGTGAAAGTTCGTATCGTACTGCCTCTAGTGGCTGCTCAGAATCGGAATACGAGTCAGATTCAACGTCTGGTGGCGGAAATGTGCCTCATATACAGCCGTACATGTTTGAGCCAAAGCGAGCTGTTGCTGAAAAAGAGTTGGCTGGTGTCGAAGATGGCGAAGATGATGATGGCCGTTTTGGAAATTCAGATCGGCACATGTAGCAATTTTCGGGTAGAGGGAGGTGCTTCACTATCTGTGATACGAAGGTTTACCTGCCGAGAAAAGCGAATTAACGGCTTAAAATCTTTCTCCTCCTTTGAAAACGGCTTTGTGAAAAATGCCTAACGTATGATATATCATAACCCTTTAGAGAAAAAATTGTCGAAAAGAATACCACAAAAATGCAGATTCCTATCAGCCAATTATACGAATTGGGACTACTTATCTCCCAGGGGACGTTGCTCATTTTTTAAAGTAGCTACAGTATCTTGATTTTCTATATTTTGTTTTTATTCATTTTTTTCCTGATGTCAATTTCAACTCATGCAATATGCATTCAAGAGATATTAATTTGCCACCAAAATAAAAACATCATTTATAGATTTTCACCAATGTCCACCTCAAAATGGCTGAAATGCACATGGCAGAGAGATTCTTGGCACAGATAGTAAAGTATTCTGCTTTGCAAAAATTCCTCCTTCAAGACTACTACAAAACAAACCAGTCTCTTTCATTTTGAAATCCATATTTTGCCATAGGTACAGTTGTGAGCATTGTCAAATAATAGACAAAGCAGTGGAGTGTTTATGTTGCAAAGAATGTGAAAAAACTTCTGCAAAGCTTGCAGATAACGTAAATTTAATTCGGAGAGAGAACTGTTTTACTTGTTTGTCTTGACCCATAATTTTTGCAAGTGGCTTGGCAGGGCTACAAACAATATTATGATAGTGCTTATGAAGGACCAACCCATAAAAAATTTAGACATATTGACAGTATGTAACGTGGACTCATGGGTAATAAGGTGGAACTTCGTTTTCGTCCCATTAGATACTTTGTTTACAATTTTCTTTCAGCCAATCAGAGTTCGCCAATTTTGCCTGGTTTGTTTACAACTTTCTCAAAAGCACCTCTGGCTGTGGAGAAAAACCACTACTGGAGTTTGAGGCTGCCAAGAAAATATACTTGAGAAAAAATCAACCGCAATTACAATTTTCATAAAATTTTCTAAAAACTCACCGCTAATTTTGAGTAAATTCCTCGTAAAATTCCAGAAATCGAGGGCCGATCTTTTTGTGTCTCAAGTAGGCTTAAGCCCCTTTTTAAAGGCTAGCCAAAAAGCTCAACTTAAAGTGAAAAATCTAGAAATATTCGCCCTCAGGTCAATTTTTCAATGGTATGATCCTTTTAAAGGGTAGATTTTGATTTTGAGAATGGATGAAAATTTTTTCATATTTACTTTTTTGTGTTTTCTTGAGAGTTTAACATATGTAGTGATAGAATCAACTTGATTTGGTTGGAATTTGGCATTAACAGTTGCAATAATTGGCGTTGCAAAATGCTTACCCTCCTTAGCAGCGGAAAAATCGTGTTGCTAAGGAGCCGTTTATGGAGTTTTCCCTCTAAAATTTAGTCACTTTTCGTGCCCTACCAACTATTCTTTTCTACATAATTGAGTTGAATGTATTATGTGTCTTTTACATCAAGTTCTACCGCAGCAAAATGACAAAATTTACTTTGACAAGGTCATTTCTTTTGCTCGCATACTTTATTGTAAGAAGAAAATAGAAGACTTTTTGGTACTTGAATGTTATTTAAACTTATTTTTGGAATGCCAGGGAATAAATCAAGAAGTAATTACGTCAGGAAAAGAAAGTTTGTAGGCCTTATGAGACAAAATATCACGAACAATGACGATAACGAAGGAAGGCCTAAGAAGGATGACTCTAGGCCAGGTGCATGCTCTACGCCAGATAAACTCAATAGGTCATTTGAGAAAATTTCCGAAAACTGTCCCATTTTAAAGTCAGAAAGGGAACAAGTCCTTACACGACAGAAGGCTTTAAATCTTGGTTTAACAAGCACCAGTTCACATCCAAGCACAGAGGCATTTGGCAACAAGGTTTGTAATTCAAAGTTGTTCGATGTGGCTATGGCAAAGATAGCCATCTGCAAAATTTGCAGATCACCGAAAGGCTGTTTGAAACTTTATCAAGAAGATGGAAAGAGATCTGGGCTGGATGAGTCACTTTTTTTAATACCAAAACTGCCATCACAGTGTCAGTTTCCATATAACTGAGAAGGTTGATTGCCTTGGCAAGCAACATTCAGAAATAAATCTCAGACTTATTCAAGCAGGTTCTTATACTGGCAATGGACACAAACCTTCAAAGACTTTGTGGTATGCTAGATTTACCTCCCACAATAAACAAAACATCACACAATGATCATCTTATCTTAAAGATCTAGAACTTATAAGTGCAAAAGTGGCAGAAAATGCCGCATGTCTCAAGCAGCATTAAGATTAAAAAGTATTCTGAAGGTCAAAGAAGAGGCATGTAAAAACTTGGATGTTGAGGAAGATGTTTTCCCATTGCTGTCTGTTTCTGTCGATGGTATTTGGCAAAAACATGTATGGGTATTCTTCCTTGCATGGTGTGGTATTTGTCATGGCATTTGTGACATAGGTGCCAAAGCCAGAACGAAATGTGACAAAGAATCAGAGAAATCAATAGCTGGTTTGATAAACACAAAGATAAATGCCTCATAAATCACACACTTTCATCCGAAGCAATGGAAGAAGGCGTGTTTCCACGTTTTCCCTGATTGAAACATTTTCTTCCGGATGATTAAACTTTTGTCTCCCAAGAAATGTCATTTAAATGTGACGATCTAGATAACGTACCTATCCCCCCCCGAAGTTTTATCATCAGGTTTGCAAGAATCTCAAGGACCGAATTTCTGAAAAAGTGGGGGTGGGACTAATCCCCTCCATCCCCCCCCCCCCCGTGGCTCCGCCACTGCATTGTTTGAAGACTATGGCCCAGAATACCAAATTTCAAAGGAAGATTGTATTGGCCATATACAAAAACGCATGGGAAGCAACCTAAGAAAATATAAAATAAATCCAAAGGCAGAAAGCTCGAGATGGTGCTACAGTTGGAGAACATGGTAGACTCACTGATGTAGTTATAGATTCCATTCAAAACTATTATGGTCTTGCTATTCGCAACAACATTGGCAATGTGAAAGCTATGGAAAATGCCATCTGGGCAATTTTTTCACATGATAAAGGGCCAGAATGAGGACTTTGCTGTGCAACACAGGTTCTGTTCTTCTGGAAAGGATTCCTGGTGTAGATACCAGAGAGATATTACAAGCAGACCAAAAAAATACAAGTCATCAAAGTGCCTACCTAATCCAATTAAAGCCAATTTTGAAAGATTGTCTGAAAAGTCACTTTTACAACGATGCCTGATTCATCAGGTGTAGTAAAACAGCAAGTCAGAGAAGGTGAGGCACAAAAAGAATTAAATCATTAGTCGAAAGTCCTTCTTAAAGAGAGGTGAAAATAGAGTTTGTAAACGAAGAAGATATTTCTGTCAGCATACATCCAGCTAAGAAAATTAGAGCCATGAAATAAACTTTATATGAAACTGAAATCAGGATAAAAATCTATCCATTGTGAGTTAGCAGTTAAAGATTTAACATTAAAGAGTTCCTTCCACCTTACCTAAAATGTATTATTACTACATGGAAAACCTTGAATGCGATTTTTAAATTTACGGACTATTTTTCTCAAGAAAGGTTATCTGATAAACAAGAAAAGATATAAGCACCAAATTTGGCAAGAAGAATGATTTTAAAGAGCTAATTGTTTTGTACAGACAAAATTTTGCTAAGTCAAATAGATGAATCAAAATTCACGAAAATGATGTTTCTGTGTCTCAATGGCAACGGTTGCCATAGAAACTTTTTATCAATACAAAACAAACATTACATCCTGAGGACCATTTTTACATATGAGCTGCTACTGAACCATTGTTATTGAATTTTCAATCATTTCTTATGGATGTTTCACCACCAGACTATTCTGGTCTGTAGAATACACCATAGTCAAATGACCAATTATTTTAAGCTTTAAAAATTTTCTTTAGTAGCTAGTGATCATTATTGAAAAATTTAATTTCAAAATTCTTAAATTTGAAGGCTTTACATCCATAAGTATCAAAACCTCCATGAAAAAGTATCAAGTTGCAAGAAAAAGTTAAAAATGAAAAGTAAAGGACAAGCTCTAGCTTACATCTCAGCGAATTCAGTGTTAAACTATTTAAGGTTACTGAAGCATTCAGCTTTACTACTTATAAATGCTTTCTACAAAAACTGAATTTTTCGTTTGCTTCTACTGGTCCTTCTTGGTCCTCGCAAAAGCATTCTACTCTTTCACCAAAGAAGCTTCCTCTGGCCAGTTGAAAAGTTGACTGTCCTGGTGATTACAATTTGCTGCTACACATCTTCTTGGCATCGCAGAACAATAAATGGAGGTTTTCCGAGATAGACAAGCATCTGTTTTTTACTGAAGGAAATGTACGTCTAACTTCTCTCCGCTCTCACTGTGACGTCACGGCCTCGATTGTGTGTTGTGGGTCGATTCGAAAATCACATTACCAATCTTCGACCCCGTTTTTAAACCATAAAACCGATTTAGAGATGAAAATATCTATCCTGCCTATGTTTTATGATCCAATTTCTCCAAATAACCATGAAAACTTTTTCACTTGCACTTTGAAGTAGTGTGTCTAAATTTCTGGAACATGTGTCAGAACAGACATATTATGCTGTCTTGAATTGAAGCGTTGAAGGTGTATCAATGAAATGAAGCGTTGTTTGTAACAGAACTGAATTCAAACTGAAGAACTGTATGTCTGTACGATTTTATTGATACAGTGTGGCTGTAGAAGTATAGAGTCTGGTGTCTGGGGTGATAAACTGTCCTTGTAAACAGAAAGATGTGCCAAAAACGAGTTGTGATGGAGTGCAATCGATGTCTGCTTTTACTGTATTGCGAATGCTGAGTAGATCAAGTGGGAGGATTTTTGTCCATCGGGAAGAGTCAGGATAGGTGTTGATGGAAGATTTGAGCTGGCGATGGAAACGTTTGATCATGCCGTTTGCACAGGGATGGTAGGCCATGGTGCGAATGTGTTTGATTCCAAGGAAAGATGTAAGTTTGGCAAAGAGAGAAGATTCGAATTGGGCACCGCAGTCCGTTGTGATGGTAGATGGAACATGAAAGGAAGACATCCAATTGGAGATGAAGGCATGAGCAATTGATTCGGCGGTTATGTCGCTGAGTGGAATGGCTTGTGGCCAGCGAGTGAAGCGGTCGGTGATAGCAAGCAGGTATCTGTATCCTTGTGATGGTGGAAGAGGTCCAACGAGGTCGATGTGCAGGTGGTCAAAGCGGGCATCAGGTGTGAGGAAAGTTCCAAGTGGAGTGGCGGTGTGGCGATGGATTTTGGCTTGTTGGCACTTTTGGCAGGTGCAAATCCACTCACGGATGTCTTTGTTGATGCCGGGCCAAACAAAACGTTTGGTGACCAGATGTTGAGTGGCACGGATTCCTGGGTGCGACAAAGAATGGAGGTTTTCGAAGACAAGTCAGTGGTAGGATGGTGGAACGTACAGGCTTGGTGTAGAGGTGGAAGTGTCGCAGAGTATTTTACCAGAGGAAATTGGTAATGGGACATCTTTGAGACAAAGGGACAATGTAGTGTGCAAGGAATGTATCTCTGGATCATCTTGTTGGGCTTTGGCGAGGAGGTTGAAGTCAATTGAGGTATTGCAGTGGATAGCGTTGATGTCCATGTGGGATAAAGCATTGGCTACTGGATTGTTGGACCCCTAGATATGCTGAATGTCATTTGTGAATTGCGAGACAAAATCCAGGTGACAGGTTTCTTGTGGCGAGTAGCGATCTGGCGAAGATGATAAGGCACGGGTCAACGGTTTGTGGTCTGTCAAAACATAAAATTTGCGTCCTTTGAGGTAATGGCAAAAGTGGCGTATAGAGAGATAGATTGCCAAAAGTTTGCGCCCAAAGGTGCTGTATTTGATGTTGCCTCAGTGAGCTTGCCTCAGTGAGCTTGAATGACTTGTTGAAAAATTTTCCAGAGAGAAGATCTGTTAAAGGTTGCAATGTTTCTGCACAATTTGGGATGAAACGGCGGTAAAAATTGATAAGTCCGAGGAATTCTCTGAGTTTCCAGATTAACGTAGGTGGTTGATATGAATCCTGTATGGTCTGGACTTTGGCTGGAATTCCATCTGCTGAGACGTGGTGTCCAAGAAAGTTGAGAGAAGAAACTGCAAACGTGCATTTGGCAGGATTAATCATGATGCCGAACTCAGAGAGTCGTTTTAAGAGTAGTTCCAGTGGTTGAAGATGCTCATCTTTGGAATGGCTGGCAATCAGGAGGTCGTCGATGTAAGCATACACGAAATCAAGGCCTCGGAGAACTAGTCGATGAATCGTTGGAAAGTTTGAGCAGTGTTCCGCAGACCAAAAGGCATACGGGTGAATTCAAACAAACCAAATGGAGATGAAATGGTGGTTTTTGGAATATCATCTGGATGGACTGGAATCTGATGGTAGGCTTTGATGAGATCGATTTTGGAGAAGATTGTTTTTCCATGAAGAGATGCAGAAAAGAATGTGAAAAATTGGATAGCGATCAGGAACTGTGATGCGGTTGAGAGAGCCGTAGTCACCACAAGGAAGCCAGTCCCCAGGTGTCGGCTTGGGTACCATGTGAAGTGGTGAAGACCAGCTGCTAGAAGAAGGGCAGATGATGCCAAGTTGAAGCATGTGCTCGAATTCGGCTTTTGCCGCTTGAGGCGGTCTGGAGGAAGATGGGGGGATGGCAGAAGGCAGGAGGACCACGGGTGGCAATGTGGTGTGTGATGTGGTGCTTGACAGCAGCATCGTTGTAGCATGGCCAGATGATATCTGGAAATTTTGCAAGAAGATTCTGGTAGGGTGTTGCAACTTCTGCAAGACAATACACAGGACATGGAAAGCAATGCGAAGACTTAATGCCATTCATCGTTAAGTTGGTAGTCCTGTCGATGAGTCTCCGATTACGGATATCTACCTTGAGACTGAAGTGTGCGAGGAAGTCTGCGCCAATGATTGGAAATGGAACATAAGCAAGAACGAATATCCAACGGTAATTGCGGCAGAGTCCGACATCTATGGTCAAAGATTTTTTGCCAAATATGGGAATGGTTGTCTTGTTGACGGCCTGTAGGGTGAGTGAGGGAGATGGAGGATGTCGTTTGACAGCAGGTGTTGGCAGGAGAACACTGATATCAGCGCCTGTATTCACCAAGAAACGTGTACCATTGGTATGGTCAGTGACATAAAAGAGGTGAATGTAGTTGTTGAGTGGGCCAGTGGGACTTGTCGCCGCTAGTCGCTGGCTTGGTAGTTTTCCGACTGCTGGGTGGAGTTGTTAGCTGTGAAGGAGCATGGCATTGTACAATGGTGGGCATTTGATCCAAATCGGCAATGGTACCAACAAATGGAGCATTGTAGGCGGGTGGCACTGGCATCACTGCCATAAGTAGATGACGGCGAAGCGGCTGGACTGTGACCATATGAGCAAGAACAAGATTATGAGTGAGAACGAGGCTGGAATCGATCTTGAGTGACAAGAGTAGCCAGGTGTGTCGTAAGGCTGTTGACTTTGTTGCGGAGGTCATGGAGTTCCTGTGCTATGAAGGAGTCAGTGGGAGATGGCGAGATGTGCAAGAGGGATGGCTGTGGGGGAGCAACTTCAAGAATTTTGTCAGCTAGCAGGGTGAGTTCATCAAGGTGAACGGTGTCAGGGGCTGAGGCTAAGATCAGCTGAATGTTTTGTGGCAAAGGTTAGAGAAAAAGTCGTTTTAAAATGCCATTTTCCAAGTTCGTATCACCAAGGAGTTGACGCATTCGTCGCAGCAGTTTGGAAGGTTTTTTGTCGCTAAGTTCTTCAGATATGAGCAGTTGGTCAAATAGCTTTTGTTCAGAGGCCGAGGTTCGTTTGATGAGTTCTGATTTCAAAACATTGTAAGAGTGGGTAGTTGGAGGTGAAATGGGAATGTCCCTTATTTCCTGTGTGATGTCTGGTTGGAGAAAGATATCACGTAAGCGAATTTCGTTGACTGTGAGGTGATGTTGTGAGTCAGAAATTGTGCTTCAACTTGAGCAAACCAGACAATAGGGTCGTTTGGCCAGTAGGGAGGAGGTTTCAAAGTAACTGCTTGGACAGCAGGCGATGTAGCAGAAGCGGTTGATGTTGATGTGGATGCAGCGGCAGTTGATGGAGAATTGTTGTTGATGGTGATGTTGAAATGGCAATGAAAATGTTGTGGAATGGATGGGCAAAATAACACCAAATATGAACAATAAAGAATCCAAGAATAAACGACGATAAAGGTGAAATAAACGGCAAAATTAACATTGTGGTCACCAATTTAATAGATCGTATTGTGGCCGTGCATGAAAGTCGAACTATTAATAAAGAGGGCTGTAAATGAACGATCTCACCAATCTTTGTTTACCGTGCCTTAGGCCATCGACTCGAAGAAAACAAATCAGCTTGGTTTTTCTGTTACGTCTTTTCTCCAGCGAAATGCAAACTAACTCTTTACAAAACTAGGTGTATAGACATAAAACGAGTGGACGCTACAAAAGTGTTGTTGATTACGTTACTGTGGTTACAGAGACAATGGAAGGTGTTAATGACATGATTACAATGGGAAACATGAATACGTGGTCGATACAAAGTATCCTTTGGTTAATATGCTGAACCTAACTGTTGTGTTGTTTACAGTGCATGTTGATCTTTTAAAGAAAGATCGGAATTGTTTTTTTACTTCATTAATATAATTTTTACGTCAGTTTAGATGCCTGAAATAACAACTCCCTGTGGCCTTTGCCACAAAATCATATCAGTAAACTGCAGATCAGTTTACTGTAACCATTGCAACTTTTGGATCCACGTAAAGTGCAACAACATTTCTGTTTCGGAATATGCACAGCTTCAAGGTGAGTCTGATGATGTGCCTTGGTTCTGCCTTAAATGTACAAAAGTCATGTTTCCGTTTGATTTATTGGACAATGAAGAATTATTAAACCTATATGATTTAGATATTCTATCTGAAACTAAAACTTATGATAGTGTGCATATTGAAAATAATTTTACGTGGAAAAATTAGCTGTGCCTTTTATTTCTGAAGCACTTTTCTCTACTATAGGCCTAAGATAAGTTTTTCCTAGGAAAACCACAACCTAACAGTGGACTAAAGCAAATAATCAAAAAAGTTGTCAAAGCAAAAATGTAGCAAAAACAACGTAATTTATCATTTTTCAACAATGATACAGCTTCAAACCCTCTTTAGTTTTCGTTTTTCATTATGACTTTCAACTTCTGACAAGGAAAAATTTTTTTGCAGAGCAAAAAATGTAGTCCCCTCCCCCCTCCAACAAAAAGTATGAATTTAAGCCCCTGTGAAGCAATAAGAAAGGCCTTGCTATAATGAAGAACTAGCACCAATGAATGGCTAAAATAATTTGAAACAACCTATAAAAAGCACAATCAATAAGGAAGAAAGAGCATTAACAGAAAACTAACAATCACGTGAAACTACTAATAATGAAAAATAAGCTATGGGGAAGAGCTAGCAATAACGAAGAAATAGCAAAAACAAAGAACTACCAATAAAGAATAGAAAGCTCAAATAAAGAACTATCAATAATAATAAACTAGCAATAATGAAAAACTAGTACTAATCAGGGGCTACCAATGATAAAGAACTAGCAATAATGAAGGTCTAGCAATTATGAATGACTAGTGATATTTTAGAACAAATTATAAGAAGAACAAGGAAAAATGAAGAGATAACATTACCAAAGAACAAGAAAAAATGAAGAACTACTACTTATAAAGAACAAGCAGGCAATAACAAAGAACTAGCAACAACCAATAGTGAAAAAGAGCCCAAATGAAAAATTATGAATAATAATAAACTAGCAATAATGAAAAATTAGCAATAGTAAAACAATAGCAATAATGAAGGAGTAGCAAAAATGAAAAACTCGCACTAATAAAGGTCTAGCAATGAAGAAGAACAAGATACAATGAAGAACTAACCATACCGGAAAACTGCCAATATTAAAGAAGTAGCAATAATGAAGAATCAGCCATCAGGAAGATTTGAAGAAATCGAACTAATGAAAGATTGACAATAACATATAACTACCAATAATGAAGAACAAGCAATTATGAAGAACTAACAATAACAAAGAACTAAAAATGATGAAGAACAAACAAAAATGAAAAATTAGCAAAAATCACTACTAACAATGAAGGGCACGCACCCTTGCAATTATGAAGGTCTACCAATAATTAAGAACAAGCTTTCAGAAGAATTCGCAATAAGGAAGAACTAGGAATAAGTAAAAACTAGTGAAATAAGGAATAAGGAAATAATAAATAGCATTAGCAAAGAACAAGATTAAAGAAAGAACAGTCAGTAATGAAGGCCTAGCAATAAAAGAACTTACAATAATAAAGATAGTAGAAATAGCAATTTGGAAGAATTGACCGAATCGAAGAACAATCTTTTGGGAAGAAATAGCTTTAGTGAAAAACAAACAGTAATAAAGGACCAACAACAACAAATAACAAGCTATTATGAAGAACAAACGATAATGAAGGACTGCCAATAATGAAGAACGAGCTATAATGAAGGACTAGCAATTATGAATAACTAGTAACAATTTAGAACAACCTATAAGAAGAAGAAGCAATAAAGGAGAAATAGCGTAAACGAAGAACTGGCCATAACAAAACTACTTATAATTAAGAATAAGCAAAAATGAAGAGCTAGCAATAGCGAAGAAGAAGCAACATCAAAGAACTTCCAATAACAAAAAAAAGCACAAATGAAGAAATATTAAAAATTAAAAATTAGCAATAATGAAGCATTAGCAGAACGCCTTGCAGTAATGAAGAACTAGTAAAAATGAATGACTAGTGATGATTAAGAACAACCAATAACAAGAACAAGCATTAAGGAAGAACTACCATTAGCCAAGAACTAGGAATAAGGATGAACTAGTATTATGAAGGAAAAGCTCTAATCAAGAACTTGCAATAATGGAGGACTGCTAATAATTAGGAACTAGCAATAACAAGGACCTAGCAATTAAGATGAATTAAAAAAACGAAGAAAAAGCTTTTCGGAAGAACTAAAGAGAAAAATAAGCAGTAATAAAGGAATAGCAAAAATAAACAACAGGCTATAATAAAGGTATAACGCTAGTGAAGGACTAGCAATAATTAATAACCAGCAATAATTTAGAACAAACTATGAATTAAGAAACAAATTGAAAAGAACAAGCAATAATTAAGGAATAGCATTAAGAAAGAACTAGCAACAACAAAAAAATACCAATAACGAAGGAAAAGCTCAGAATAAGAACTATCAATAAAAAACCTAGCAACAATGAAGAACTAGAAATAATGAAGAACTTACAATAATGCAGAAATAGCAATAAAGAACAACTGGCAATCAAGAAGGACTGCAAATGGTGAACAACT
Source organism: Rhopilema esculentum (assembly GCF_013076305.1). The sequence continues at coordinate 15,640,328 of NW_027020025.1, forward strand.
CGCATTAATCAAGATCTACAATCCTTGCCAAAATTGTTGGAACATTTGCGCAAAGCTGAAGCTTTTCTTGAAAAATCCCCCCCCCCTACCCCCCATTACAATGTTGTTCAATTGTTGTTTAAAAGTACAAGCTACAATGAAGAACTAGAAATATCTGAAAACTACCAATAATAAAGAAGTAGCAATAGTAAGAAGGAACAAAAAATGAAGAAGAGCAAGAATGGAAAACCAGCAACCATGAAACACTCCTAAAAATGAAGCACAAGCAATAATTAAGAACTAGTAATAATCAAGGTCTAGCAATAATAAAATACAAGCTACAATGAAGAACTAGAAATATCG
>NW_027020025.1:15640769-15776437 GCF_013076305.1 Rhopilema esculentum
TAGGAATAGGAGTGAACTCAGTATATGAAGAAAGCTCTAATCAAGAATCTTGCAATAATGGAAGGACTGGCTAATGAATGGGCTAGGAGAACGTAGAGCGAATGAACGGAGGTGGAACCTAGGCGAAGTTGAATGAATTTGTCGAATGAGAAGAAAGAACTGATTACGAGAATGAGAAGCTCTCATTCGGGAAGGAGGAGTGAGAGACGAGAGTAAAATTCGTAGCAGGCAGTCAGTAAAGGAGCATAAGGCAAAAATAAACAACGCAGCTATAATAAGGTATAACGCTAGTGAAGATTACTACGCAATAATTAAAACCAGCTAATAATTGTAGAACAAACTATGAATTAAGGAACGAACAATTGGAAAAGAAACAATGCAATTAATTAAGGAATAGATCAAAGAAAGGAACTACACACAACAAAAAAATAGCCAATGCAAACGAAGGAAAAGCCTCAGATAAGAACGTATCAGCTAAAAAACCTGCTTAGCAACAGCTGTGATGAAGAACTGTTGAGGAAAATATATGAAGAACTTACAATTAATGCAGAAATAGCAAAAGAACAAGCTGGTGCATGACATGAGTGAGCAGTACATTGCAGAAGGATGGTGAAGAGCGCAACCTTCGCATTAATGTCAGAGATTCGTACATCGCTGTAGGCGCAAATGTTGAATCTGATGGTTGTGGTATGTAGCACAAGCTATCTTGGCGAGCAATGTGCGGGTGGGGTAGCTGAAAGCTTTCCTTGTGATCTAAAAGCTGCCGCCCCCCCGTACCGTCACCGGCATTACATAATGTTTGTTCCAAATTGTTTGTTAGAAGTATCTAATATGGCGTTAGGGACAGGTATTTAATTATGAGGGCAACGCTATGAGAAGTACGACGTGGTTCACTTGAAGAGACTGTGGACCGGAAGTGGGAGTAGGAATAGATGGAACGTAAGCAATATAAGAGAACAAAAAAGCAGTAGGAAAGGAGGTGCTCTTGGCGGCAAGAATGGAAACCAGAACCATGAAAACAACCCTAGATTAAGCACGTAGCAAACAATTAAGAACTAGTATAATCATCCAGGTCTAGTGATAATAAAGTATAGAAGCTCAGATGAAGAATAGAAATAATAAATATCTGAAAACTACCAATAATAAAGAAGTAGCAATAGTAAGAAGGAACAAAAAATGAAGAAGAGCAAGAATGGAAAACCAGCAACCATGAAACACTCCTAAAAATGAAGCACAAGCTATAATTAAGAACTAGTAATAATCCAGGTCTAGCAATAATAAAGTATAAGCTACAATGAAGAACTAGAAATATCTGAAAACTACCAATAATAAAGAAGTAGCAATAGTAAGAAGGAACAAAAAATGAAGAAGAGCAAGAATGGAAAACCAGCAACCATGAAACACTCCTAAAAATGAAGCACAAGCTATAATTAAGAACTAGTAATAATCCAGGTCTAGCAATAATAAAGTATAAGCTACAATGAAGAACTAGAAATATCTGAAAACTACCAATAATAAAGAAGTAGCAATAGTAAGAAGGAACAAAAAATGAAGGAGAGCAAGAATGGAAAACCAGCAACCATGAAACACTCCTAAAAATGAAGGACAAACAATAATTAAGAACTAGCAATAATCAAGGTCTAGCAATAATAAAATACAAGCTACAATGAAGAACTAGAAATATCGGAAAACCACCAATAATAAAGAAGTAGCAATAGTAAGGAGGAACAAAAAATGAAGAAGAGGAAAAATGAAAATCCAGCAACCATGCAACACTACTAAAAATGAAGCACAAGCAATAATTAAAAATTAGCAATAATGTAGAACTATCGATAAAAAGCAATTTGCAAAAATAAAGAACTGCCAACACCAAAGGACTATCAATAATAATGGTGTAGCAATAATGAAAGCCAATAGTAAGAGCAATAGTAAGAATTTAGAACAAACTTTAAGAAGAACAAGCAATAAAAAAGAAATAGTAGTAACGAAGAAGTAACAACAACAAAGAACTACTAATAATGTAGAACAGGCAATGACAAAGAGCTAGAAGTAGCAAAGAACTAGCAATAAAAAAGAGCTACCAATAACGAAGTGTAGCAGAAAGTTGCCGTTCCATGTTTTTTCTTTTATTGTCAATAAGGGAAGGAGCTGCACCTTCTGTTCCCTTTCGTTTCTGACCAGGTGTTTTAAAATTGTCTTGGAACTGGGAGTTGAAGAGTAGGTAGGCCTATCTATGTTTGTAGCCAGGCATTCAAGAAAATCATTGCCTTCTTCTTCCTCCTGTGTATGATCACCATATTCAGCAGCATCAGGGCGTTGAACCTCTTCTTCTGCAGTCATTACTCCAAACGATACAGGCTCAGTAGCGGGAGCACCTCCCCAAATTTGAACCATGAGGTCATAGAACTCTAGAACCAACTTCCCAGATCCAGATCGTGTCCCCAGTGTCACAGCATTATTGAACTTTTGTCTGAGTTCCTTAATCTTTTCCTTAATACGTGAATATCCTTTCGTAACCTTAATTTTATCTTCTTCGCATCGTGTTTTGTATTTCTCAATATCCTCACCATCAACTTTGCTTGTAGGCCCAAACATACTTCCTTCTGCTTCAGAATATTTTCTAGCCATTTTCAAACGAATCGCTTCATAAAGTTGAACCTTGTCGGCATTAAAATCGATATTATTGTACTCTATCTCTGTTTTGTGTTCAAGCAAAAAATCAAGCATGTCATTTACCATTTCAACTGTCCATTTGAAAGCTGTTGTTTTTGCTTTAGCACCAGTATTTTTCTTCCCACTCGGTTTATTCACTTTGCTTGCGTCTGCCATTTTGAATGATGAAAATGCGAGCGGGCGCAAGCATGCGCAGTTATGTCTTTAGAAAGCCAGCCCTCTTTCCAGCCCTACCCAATCGATTACATGATGAAAACACCACATTTTCAGCCCTGTAAACAGGGCCAGCCCTCTCACGAGTAGGCGAGATCTCGGCTATCAGGGCTGGACCTGTCTGCATGTAATCGCCATCACAAATCATAATACATTTCATATTGATACTGAGATCTCGGCCAAAATCATCTATCCCGGGTAGGAGGGCCAGCCCTCCTCATGTAATCAGGCCCTTAGTCAACAATTTTCCTGTATATCATTTTGAAGAGCATGCTTGGAACTACCAAAATATCAAAGAAATAATTTGCATCTAAGGGAGAAACTAGTAATCAGCTTGAAAGATTTTTTCTATTTGAGTTACTGCCATGCCGGTTTGATAAATAGTGTTTACCCTGTCTACAACAAAGCAACCAAGGTGATACTTAATACCTAAAACATATTCTTCACAGTTATTTTAAATCAAATAAAGCATTTATTTTTAATGGTTTAATTTGGTTAAACAATTCATTTATATTTTGCATATCTTTGTTCATAATGTCATAAGTTTGAGAAGTCTTTGTTATTGGAGCTTCAATCCGGCATAGAATGTCCAGCTCTGTAACCCAGCAAACAACATTTCTTTTGGGCCAGTGAAAACTTTTACATGGTCGTGGAGGGTGCTTGTACTATATCAAGTATTTAGAAAAAAGGAATATGAACCATTGCCCCCATTCCAAATATCTAAGGCCAAAATATTTTTTTGTGCATTCTGATAGTAATTTTGAAATTCACAATTAGGTGCTAATATTGATATATAACATCTCTTCCTTTGATTTATGTGGTTTCCTGAAAGGCTTCCTGTTTCAGGAACTATCACCAATATGTTTTTTAACACTTGTCATTTATGATTTAAATTTATGTCATTTATAATAACTAGACAGACAGGAGACAGCAATAGTAATTTTGACCTTCACCATCAGGTGCTAATATTGATATCTAACATCTCTTTCTTTGATTTATGTGGTTTCCTGAAAGGCTTCCTGTTTCAGGAACTATCACCAATATGTTTTTTAACACTTGTCATTTATGATTTAAATTTATGTCATTTATAATAACTAGACAGACAGGAGACAGCAATAGTAATTTTGACCTTCACCATCAGGTGCTAATATTGATATCTAACATCTCTTTCTTTGATTTATGTGGTTTCCTGAAAGGCTTCCTGTTTCAGGAACTATCACCAATATGTTTTTTAACACTTGTCATTTATGATTTAAATTTATGTCATTTATAATAACTAGACAGACAGGAGACAGCAATAGTAATTTTGACCTTCACCATCAGGTGCTAATATTGATATCTAACATCTCTTTCTTTGATTTATGTGGTTTCCTGAAAGGCTTCCTGTTTCAGGAACTATCACCAATATGTTTTTTAACACTTGTCATTTATGATTTAAATTTATGTCATTTATAATAACTAGACAGACAGGAGACAGCAATAGTAATTTTGACCTTCACCATCAGGTGCTAATATTGATATCTAACATCTCTTTCTTTGATTTATGTGGTTTCCTGAAAGGCTTCCTGTTTCAGGAACTATCACCAATATGTTTTTTAACACTTGTCATTTATGATTTAAATTTATGTCATTTATAATAACTAGACAGACAGGAGACAGCAATAGTAATTTTGACCTTCACCATCAGGTGTTGATATTGACATCTAACATCTCTTTCTTTGATTTATGTGGTTTCCTGAAAGGCTTCCTGTTTCAGGAACTATCACCAATATGTTTTATAACACTTGTCGTTTATGATTTAAATTTTTGTCATTTATAATAACTAGACAGACAGGAAACAGCAATAATATAGTTCTTTACAGAGGTCTAAATAAACAGACATTGCTATGAAGTTTTAGTTTAGAGGAAACAGTTCTAGTGTAAGCTGGTGAGAAAAATACTCAATTGTTTGCCTCAGTATGGGTTTTTGTGACATTGGAATACATTTAGATGATGGTTGTCATAAAACCTCATATACAAGACAGATTGGATTAAAAAACCTTTTTAAGTTTCAAAAGATGAGAGGATTATATTCCTTTGGAGAAGTGGGCTCAAAAGTTCAGTAGCTGACTCTGAAAATTTGAGGATTTGTTTTCATCATGAAGAGAAGTGGGATTCAGTTTTTGCGAAAAAAAAATCTAAATGCTGCAACATGTTCAAAGTACATAAGAATACAGTTAATCTAGGTGCATTTGATTATAGCTTGCTTTTACCTACCTTTTTACCAACATCAGTACAATTCCAAGATTCAAATGAAACAGCACTGGGTTGACCTGTAAGAGAACCTAGAAGCCTGGCATAAATGGAGCTCCCAACAGAAGGTGAGAGTTTCTCTTAGCTTTTACATTGTTATATACCATAATGTGCAGAACACAAATCTGATTTTTATGTGATGAGTTGTCAAGTCTTTGGAGTTGTTATATGATTTGTTTCATTCACCGATTATTGAAGAAATACGGCTCATCAGTCGGAAGCAGCTGCTGTTGAAGAAGAAGTTTTTAGGAAAGAAAAAGGAAAAAATTGGCTTATCCTTGTTGTGTACCTCGTTGCAATGGAGAGTCAAGATATCATCAGGATTTGTGTTTCCACCGCATTCCTGGCAGAGATAAATACAAGCAGCCAAAGACTCAGTGGTACGTTAAGATCAAAAGGTCTGAAGGTCCTTATTTCAAGGCAAGTCTTATAATAGTGTTGTGGTTGTTGCTCGATTAAATAAATCTTGCTCGATCAAAGAAATCTTGCTCGAATAAATAAATCCAAAAACCCACCCATCCATTTTGTCTCAACGGAGCAACCATATTGGGGAAAGGCCAATGCCACGCCCCCTCTCCTATACAGTTAGTATCCACTACAACCATAGCAATGCTTGATAAGAAGTAACACACATTTATTTCATGTCAGCTTTGTTCATGCAGATAACTTCAAGCACAAGAGTTTTTCCTGCCATTTTGGAGCAGATAATTACAGAGAGCTGGATTCATCAGGGCGTAGATTTTTGAAGGAAGGGGCAGTACCCTCAATTTTTGATTAGGCAGCTGAGCCAAAGAATGGAAGAAAAATTGTGCATCACACAGACAGGTATTATTCAAAATGATCATTGGACTTTATTAGGTTTCATTTTAAATTTTTTGGAAAATCATTGCTATTTTAAAGTTACTTACTATTTCCCATGAAATTTTAGTATTTTAGGTTAAAGATTATATATTAAGCATCTTAAGAATTATAAATTCATCCACTTCTTAGTGCAACTGCAAAACTGTCTTTATGTAGAAAGCCTTACATGAATGATGGCTTTAAAGAAGATTAAGAAAAAGGTGTTCCAAAATATTAGCTTTCAAAGCAAGTCTAGATTTTGCATGTTGTTATTGTACCATTGTAGGTTGATTGATACAGAAGGTCTCGCAGAAGAACAGAGACATGATACTGAAGATGATACTTTGATAATTGAGGTGCTGGAAAAGGGGTTTGCAAATAGAGCAAGATGAAACTAAGGATGCTCTGTTCAGAACCATAAGTGAGCTTGAGGCTAGTAAAAGACTGACCAGTGAGGAAATGGAGAAAATTTGTAGAGAGATGGCTGTGCTGCAAAATTCTACAATGGAACTGCTTAAAGTTTCAAGATTTGGCTTGGAGCATTTTTCAACAGACAGTGCCTCGATCGAATTTTATACTGGGTTTCCAACCTATTCCCATTTAGAAAAAATTCTTCGAAAGTGCTAGAAGAGGGGCTGAGATCATGAAATATTGTCATGCTTCAGGAGAAAGAGGAAGTCGACCTGCTTCAAGACAACTCCAACAGATTGACGAGCTGTTCCTCTTCCATGTCCAGCTTAAGTTGGGTCTATTTGAGCAGAATCTAGCAGATCGATTCCAAATGAATATTTCTTAAATGAGTAGAAAAATAACAACTTTGGCAAATTACTTGTAACTCTTCTTGGGTAATCAGCCAATTTTGCCAACAAGAGAATGCATCCAGAAGCATATGCCACATGGATTTCATAGGATCTATCCGGCAACAAAAGTCATAACTGACTGTATAGAGATATTTGTACAGACACCATCATCTCTGCGTCTTCAGTCACAGCTCTATTCATCCTACAAATCAAACACCACAATGAAGCTGCTCATAGGAATAACTCCACATGGTGCAATTTCTTTTGCGTCATCTCTTTACACTGGGTCAATCTCTGATAAAGAAATAACAAGATGCAGCAGAATATTGCAATTGCTAGAACCAGGTAATGCAATGATGGCAGAGAAAGATTTTGATGTGGAAGATTTACTGAAAGAAAAAGAGTAGTTCTTAATATTCCCACCTTTTTACAAAAACAGACACAATTTCAACCTGTTGATGTACAAGAAAGAAAAATAATTGCCAACTTCGTATACATGTTTAGAGAGCAATTAGAAGGATAAAAGAATATCAACTTTTTTGATTAAGATATTCCACTCGCTACATTAGGGTCAATTAACCAAATGTAAACAATTGCTTGCTTGCTAAGAAACTTTCAAGGACCACTTATACAAAAGAAATAGATTTTGAAGCTATTCACGACTTAGAAACTGAATAGCTGTTACAAAAAATAAGTGAAAAAAATCTACTTTGACTTTTGTTTCTTGAGAGAATTCTTTATCAAAAATTATTCGATCACAAATAAACAAGCTGTCATTGATGTAGCTAAAAAAGTTTCACTATTGAAACCCAGTGTGGTCACGCTGACACTGAGCGTGGTAGAAGTAAATATGGTTTCTTTTCAGATTATATGCTCTAGTGACTAGGTTCAGTTCAAGATAACCAAGGTTGCAAAAGTTTGTTTCTACCTCTTTTACCACCTTTATCTCAAGAAGGCCAAAAGGATTCTAACCAGAATTCACAGCTTGTAAGTCATAGACTTTGCAATCAGGGCTGCACCCAAGCCAAGGAGACTTTTGTTGGGGATACAAGAAATGCCACCCATTGTATTTTCTTTTGTCTGTTTGCCAATGTTGAGATCCAATCAGCGAATGTGCATTTTATGAGTCTGCGCAGTTTGGACGATTGATTCTAGGAAAGTCACTCGCTATGATGAAACCGAAGGTGCGACAAATGTTTTTAGTTCTTCTTAGCCCGCGGTGTAGTTTAGTGATTTTGTGTCTTGGAAGGTCCTGGAAAGTCTTGATTGGATTGCTGGGAAAGGTTTAGACAAAGTGGTTGACCTTTAGGAGTGAGGAAACAGCACACAGTGCTTGCCGCTGCAGCATGCTTGAAAATTGGTACTTGCTTCCTCTTAGGCCAATTCACTTCTAGTCAGGTTATCTAGTTCAAATTTTCGGTCTAGCACCTATGGAATTGTCATGGCGAGGTTCCGAGTGCAGGACTATTATTTTTTCCTCAAAAAGTAATTCAAATGGAAGGCACTGCCAGAAGGAAGTCTGCATTTTCAAGAGAAATGATTCCAGTCACTACCATTGTAAATTTTGTGATTTTACTAAGAATGGTTATTCAGAGAAGAGGATGGCCAACCATATTCAATTGAAGCACCCCAGTGAAATCACTTTAGGTTTAGCTAATTTGAAACTTGAAAAAACACCTACTTTTTATCACAACATTATTTCAGGTCTGACTGAACTTTGCTTAATTTACACCAAATATGCAAATGATATTGAAGAAGGTCAGCTTTCGGAAGAAGTCACTTCAAGTGACATAGATTTAAAAAAGCTCTTGGAATTTGGTGATAAATTTTTTGAATACAACCCAGCTTTGAAGCTTATTCTAGACTACTTGTTCTTTGATGGCCTATCAGTGTTACTGGAAGCTCAAAAATCTGATGGACTATTGGAAGCTCAAAAATCTGGTGATCTTGAAGACACAGTCTTCCCAAAATTTTTGCTCCAATTCAGTTTACTACTAGAGGTATTAACTATGGCCCTGCTTTAGTACACCATATTTATGATATGACACAGCTTAGAGCATTTGAAAAAGAAACTGTCTACAAACTCTGGGTTGTAAACAAATCTTCTCAACCTTGTCACTGTCGACCCCAAGATCAAAATCTTGAGGCAATGTTCAACAACAGTGCCAAGAACTGCTTCAAGCTAGGGACTGTTCAGAATGTTTTAGATAAATCTTCTATGGTACAGGAAAGGGAAAAGTGTCACAGTAATTTAAAATCTGAATTGAATATAGAGATTTCTCAAACTAAGCCAAATATACACCTGTTTCGACCAGATTCTGTCATACGTTTAAAAGCCACGTGGCATAAAGAAATTGAAAGATTGTTTGGGAAGTTAAAGGCAAAGGGAAGTTTAACTTCCACGTGGCACAGTCATATCAAAAATAGCCTCGCTACATTCTGAAGAAATATCTCTGAATTCAGAACTTATCAATGTCAGACAAATAGGGACTGAGAGGCTCCATAAATTTGTTGCAGTAAAAGTCACAAAAAAATGGCTGGTGCCTTGAAAATTCCAAATTTCCCGAAATACATTCTGTGCCAAAAACTCCAAATTCAAGGCAGAGAAAAGCTGCTCTTAATCATGCAAAAATTCAGGTTGAAACAATGACAGAACTTTTGTTAAAATCTACTGGCATGCAAGCAACATTGTCAGAAACATGTAGTCCATCTCAATTACTAAGTAAGGATGGCAAGAATCTCCATTTTGCCAAAAAGTCTGACCTAACAACATGTCTATTCAAGAATTATGATAGTGCATTTTTTAACCAAGATATGTTAGAATGAATTTTTGCATAGTGAAAACAATGTTTCTTGTATGATCAGGGATTGTATGTTTGAGTTTCGAAGTTTAGATATTCCCACCTGTACGTATAAAGAAATGGCATCACTATTGATAGGAAAGACAGTAATTCCATTTGCAAAAGAGTATGCAGATAGAGACAGGCACTTCACATTAATTCAAACATTTGACCGAAGGACTGATCTTACTAAAGGCTGTACTGAGATAACAAGGGCATCTGTACCTATGTCACCTCTTGAGTATAGTGGAATTCAGGTTGACAAGAAGGAGTTAATTAAGTCTTATAAGACAAGATGGCTTGGCCGTGATTTTGGTAGACAGAAAATTATAACATCTTGTGATCGGACTTGTCAACAGCTAGAGTTTCTTAGGGCAAAGAATTTGCCATATAATTTTACAGACATTATTATTGGAGGTAACTGTGGCATCTCTGCTGCACACACTGTTGACTGTTTTTGAAAAGTCACAATTTCCTTGCAAGACTACACATGTCAATATGCAGAGGCAGACACTGTTGTATTTTTTGCATTGAGACAGTTTCTCAGAAACAAAAATGATGTAGGTGGGAGTTCAATAATAATTCATTGTCCTGAAGCAGATAACATCACAATCCTTTTGTTAGAGCATAAATTAATTGAAGACATAGTAAGAAGATTCTCAATTCACTTGTTTTGTTCAGTTCATAATAAACTTGTTGATGCTAAAACAAAACAACCAACAAAAAAAGCAAAAGAAAGAGCTTCAATTGAAGAATTCAAAAAATCAGCTTCGAAAATAAGGATGAATTTCTACATAAATGTTGTGCAGCTTTATCAAAATATAACCTTATCTGATAGTTTTGAAAATACAACCCTGGCCGCGATTGAAATTTTAGGTGCTATTAGTATCTTTACTGGAAATGACAAGAATCCTGGTGTACGCAATATTACAAAAGCTATGACACTAAATGTGTACCAAGACGCATGTAAGGAAGGTATTCTGTCATCACTTGTTGACAATGATAACGCTAAGGTTCTTAATAATAACTACTGCAAGGACTCGTTCTTACTCTTCTATGCACGCCTATAATTCTTTATGTACCGTGTCCTGATATGGAAGCTTGGAAATGTAACTTGGGACTTGATTGCCCTTGATGGCGAGCCAAACTTTAAATTGTTGATAGGCACTGGATGCCAGTATTCAAAGGGCCAACTTGATAAACTACCACCAGTTGATGGGGCTCTAAAGGAAATATTCAAAGGGTCTGTTTTCCAAGCAAATGAATATCATCAGGTATTTGAAAGAACTATTACCTACTTAGATCCATTAAAGCTTGGATTTGAGGCATATAAGAGAGGACTACGCCCAGTTTTAAATTCTATGTATGACCCTGACCCTAACAGTCTAACAGCTGCTTGGAAAAAGAATCTGGTGACCTTTCATGTGCATGTTTTGACATAGAACCTGAAGCAAATAATCAGGAATGTGACGAATTAAACATAAGTAATTCTGAATATCAAGAATTAGTAGACAGTTTTCTGGCTACAGTTGACAATGAACAATGCTTTCCAGGTGCATCAAATAACCATATTCTTGATTACACCATTGAACATATCCATGATGAAGAAGATAACCTGGAAGGATATGAGGAAACATTAACAGAATTTTCACAAAATGACAATTATTTTGATTCATTTCATATTGGTCAGTGGTTTCAAAATTTGTAATATGGTTATATCGATAATTTCATTTTCATACAATTTCCTATTATGACACATAAAGGGCTGTATATAATCAAGGAATTTGTGTTTTGTTGAAACGTTAGATCTTAATTTAGCCTTAGTTTGTTCCATTGCTGAAGTTGAATTTAATTGTTATGTTGCTGTGCTACATATACTTAAGCCATTGTTGTTGTTTTGTTGAAGTTGTTATATTTCTACTGGATAATTTTGTTGATGAGCTACATATAGTTGCATATAATTGTTTGTTTCATTGCTGAAGTTGAATTTAATTGTTATGTTGCTGTGCTACATATACTCAATCCATTGTTGTTGTTTTGTTGAAGTTGTGAGATTTATACTGGATAATTCTGTTGATGAGCTACATATAGTTGCATATAATTGTTTGTTTCATTGCTGAAGTTGAATTTAATTGTTATGTTGCTGTGCTACATATACTCAATCCATTGTTGTTGTTTTGTTGAAGTTGTGAGATTTATACTGGATAATTTTGTTGATGAGCTACATATAGTTGCATATAATTGTTTGTTTCATTGCTGAAGTTGAATTTAATTGTTATGTTGCTGTGCTACATATACTTAAGCCATTGTTGTTGTTTTGTTGAAGTTGTGAGATTTTACTGGATAATTTTGTTGATGAGCTACATATAGTTGCATATAATTGTTTGTTTCATTGCTGAAGTTGAATTTAATTGTTATGTTGCTGTGCTACATATACTCAAGCCATTGTTGTTGATTTATTAAAGTTGTGAGATTTATACTAGATAATTTTGTTGATGAGCTACATATAGTTGCATATAATTGTTTGTTTCATTGCTGAAGTTGAAATTAATTGTTATGTTGCTGTGCTACATATACTTAAGCCATTGTTGTTGTTTTGTTGAAGTTGTGAGATTTATACTGGATAATTCTGTTGATGAGCTACATATAGTTGCATATAATTGTTTGTTTCATTGCTGAAGTTGAATTTAATTGTTATGTTGCTGTGCTACATATACTCAATCCATTGTTGTTGTTTTGTTGAAGTTGTGAGATTTATACTGGATAATTCTGTTGATGAGCTACATATAGTTGCATATAATTGTTTGTTTCATTGCTGAAGTTGAATTTAATTGTTATGTTGCTGTGCTACATATACTCAAGCCATTGTTGTTGTTTTGTTGAAGTTGTGAGATTTATACTGGATAATTTTGTTGATGAGCTACATATAGTTGCATATAATTGTTTGTTTCATTGCTGAAGTTGAATTTAATTGTTATGTTGCTGTGCTACATATACTCAAGCCATTGTTGTTGATTTATTAAAGTTGTGAGATTTATACTAGATAATTTTGTTGATAAGCTACATATAGTTTCATATAATTGTTTTGTTCCATTTCTGAAGTTGAATTTAATTGTTATGTTGCTGTGCTACATACACTCAAGCCATTGTTGTTGTTTTGTTGAAATTGTGAGATTTATAGTGGCTAATTTTGTTGATAAGATATATATAGTTGCATATACACTCATTTTTTTAAGAAAAAAAGGTCGATGTTGAGTACTTCAGCTTCTTAATGCTTTGGAAAGTTCAATACTCATTGTTTATTAAGTTTTTTTAATTATGATGTCATGAGTGATGTTATGAAATGTTTGTGACCCTTTTTATCACATCAAGAGATTCGGTTCCGTTCTGATGCTGTATTTAGATGTGGCAAGCATATTTTTATCCCTAGTCCAATCATATTCTTGGATTTTACAAAATTTAATTGTTTTCAGTTTTATCACAATTTAATAGTTTCTTAATTTTTTTGCTTCGAGTTCTGAAGCTTCTTAATTTTTTCTGTCTGTCCAGTACTCGTTTGTTATAGCCAGTTTCTTATAAAAAATGAGTGTAGTTGTTTTGTTCCATTGCTGAAGTTGAATTTGAATGGTTTTTTACTTTAATAACTGTCTAAATTATCAAAATTTAATTTTTTGACTTTAGATTGGTAGCAGTGTTGAGTAATTACTTTTAAGTTCTGGATTATACATGATTTCGTTTTGGTAACATATAATATTGGTAACATAGGTCTTAATTTGGTCATAACATCTGTAATCTCATAATTAAAGAACAAAGTTATTCTTTTCTATAATCATAATGCAATAGTGAATTGCTAAATTAATTATAAATAATCAACTCCTTGAAGAAAATTTAAGCTCACCTTTCACTTTTACTGGTTTTGTCCACGCCACAGCAAGAAAATTGAGAGACACCATGAATATAAAAAAACGACAACATCCGCTCCACGATAACCGTACTATTAACTGCGCATGCTCATAAAATGCATGGTGGAACCAAGGCTTCAACATTGGCATCTTGTATCCCCAACAAACTTGGTATTTATAATCAGCCCTGACGGGAACAAGCTAACTGTGATTTGCCTTAGGTTCATAAATGGTAACTGCTCCTGTTTCTAAGTCAATGCCTCTCTTCATAGCAGCAGTTTGAACATTTTTGCCTGAGCTTAGGTGTTTAACAAGCATCTCGACTCAAAATTGCCAATTCTTGTTGCAACAAGTCCAGATTTACTGGTTGTAATTCTTTTTTCCTTAAAAGATGACATACAGCATCGTGAAACCGTTTTATCATGAATATCCCTCACGATTTTCTTTGTTACATGAAGGGAATCCAGCAATGCTTGCTTGTTCTTGTCAAGACAAAGATAAATTTTTTTTCCAAACTCCTGATGTTTCTAAAGGTGGGTCTGGGTAGGCAGTGCATGTATAATCATTAATAACATATTCCACAGAATAGCTCTCTTGGTAAGACAAGGCACTTCCTTTAGGTACATTACCAAACTTGCAAGGTGCTGTTGATATTTGATGAATCCAGCTTTTGCTTGGCAGAAGGGTAGCCACACGTGGCTCAGGATCAAGTCCAAGGTAGTGTTCTTTAGTTTATATATCATAATATTGTGCTCAGGGGCGGCTGGGAATAAACATTTTTTTGGTATCATCTTCTCAAAGTTTTAGAAGATACTTGAAAAAGAAAATGATTAGCAATTAATTTATGATACGAAGGAATTGCTAACCTTATCAGTTTGGGGTATGCTGCAAACCCCTTTTCCAATTGGCTTAAGGCTTTACACAATGTCCATATTTAATGCATTACAGTATTGTATTTTCTTTAAATAGCAAATTAAAAGCACTCAAAAAGAGGTAAATTGGCCGGGTCAAAATCTATTTGGTCAGTATCGTTGTAAGTAACTAAGAATTTTGTACCAGTGAAAAAATTTCAAGATATTCTAAGACTTTGGCGATTTGAATGTTGAGTCTCTCATAAGCAGTTTCTAAAAAAGTTTTATATAAGAATCTGGTACTTAATCATACAAGATAATTGTGCAGCCTCAGCCAGAGAAGAATAAAACTATTTCCTTTTTGTAACTGTCAATTATGATGACACATCACATCAATGCATCTGTTTTCTTGTCAGCACAGGGACTTGCTTTTCGTGCTCACGATGCTCAAAGTATTCTTTCAATTGTGGAAATTTCCTGGAGCTACAAGAACTACTAGCTAGCTACAACAACAACCTGCGATCTTTTTTAGATCATGAACATGTAACATACACTTCACATGAGCCTCAAACTGAGATCATAGAATGTATTTATGAAGAAGTTTGACAGGAAATACAGAAGAGAATGGGAGGGTCGAGATTTATTTCTATTATGATTGACGACATGAGCGACTCAAGTAACCTCGAACAATCTGCTGTTTCAGTCCCTCTTATTCTTGATGGAGTAGTAGAGGAACATCTGCTAGGATAAATTGATGCCTCTTGTGATACCTCAGCGTCTGGCTTGACAGATATTCTAATGGAAACGCTTGCAAGATATGATGTGAAGCCAGAAACGAGATATGATTGTGCCCCTGTGATGAGCGGAGAGCACAATGGAGTCCAAACATTACCCTTTTTGCCTACTACAAGCACGGTGTGGCTCACAGAATGTTCCTTTGTGCTTCTTGAACATCAATGTAAATTTCAAAGGTGGCAAATTTTTTTGGTGCTACAGACAAGTTGGTGTAATTTTTCAGAAGTAGCCCAAGGCGCACTAAAAATTTGGGACAAGATCTTGCCAAGATCTTTAGGACATTTGAATTTGGGACAAGATCTTTGCTAGAAACTGTTGTAAAATCTGTTACCCAAATTTTTTGGAAACAGCTGAACTGGGGATTTGCAAAGTTGGACAAATTCAAATGGATAGAAGATAGAATTAATACACCCAACAAAGTTTGAGCCACAGAAGAAGGCGACTGCTGCTCAACAAAGGGCTTTGATTGGAGACATGAAAAGCTCTATCCCTTCATTGTGCCAAATGTAGCTGTTGCGGTAGCAGCAACTGAGCACAATCTGGATGACCTGTATAATAACCAGGAAATAACCAGGAAAATTCCCTTGGAAAAAGTTGTCCTAGATAGAGATGCCATAGTTGCTAAGAAAAAGGAGCGATGACAATAGCGTACTAGTACATCTGTCTCTACTGCTGATGAGGATGAGGAACACAGGAGATGATATTGAAATTGATGTTGTGAAAGAAGGAGCAGCTAGTATCCAAGACCTTATGTTGGTCATCAAAATGGCAGAAAAAGCTCTTCCTGAAGCCATGGCTCTTCTCGAGTTTGCTGCAGCCAACAAGCTTTCATTGCGGACAGATCGTCGCAGATCGTCGCAGATCGTCGCAGATCATCGCAGATCGTCGCAGATCATCGCAGATCATCGCAGATCGTCGCAGATCGTCGCAGATCGTCTTAAGATTATATGGAAACACTTTAACCAGGAAGGTGCCGTAGACTGTCGCAGATCGTCTGCAGCAGTTTTAAGATTATATGGGAACCAGGCTTAAAGGAGGAGCATTTTCATAATGGCAATCAGATCAGTGTCACTGTCTGCAGAAAGAATATTTGGCAAGATTAGAAACGTGCATGAGAGCACTAATAAAAACCAAACGATTATCTTAAATTGACCCTTTCAGGAGAGCCTGCATTTGACCTTGGAGGACCAAAAAGGGAATTCTTTGCAGGTAACCTTCAGGTAACCTAATTTATTAGTTTTGGTTATATCTTTGCAATAAGGCCTTGCAGTGGCAGACATTAGCTGACAATTGATAATAATGAACAAACAAAACTTTCATAGAGTATTTCATAATAATGAATAATCATGATAACAATATTTTTATATTTCATACAGTTTTTATATATGTGACTAGCATATATTAATGGTACCTAAAATGTTACACGATATATGGCCTGAACAAGTATTGAATTTATTTCATTTTAGAAATGTTAAGCTTTTTCAATGGATGGCTTTTTGAACAAGGTATTCCAAGAAATTCAACAATGCTATTATGGCAATGTCAGTCATTCTAGGAGGTGAAGCACCAAATTTTCTTGCTCCCTTTATTTACAGTTATCTCAGTGATACCTTAGACTTTGGCCAAATAACATTTGACAAATAAAGGAACCTTTGTGAAAAGGTTTGTTTGGTATTTATACATTATATAGAAACTTGTGTACTCATAGATGCATTTATGAAGTTGCAGTTAATCTTTAAATACAGTACAGTGTACCCGCCGAACATTATTGCCGCCGACGAATATTGCTTGTAGTATTAAATTGCTGAACTATTGCTTATGGTTTATATCGCTGATTATTCATATATTCTGGTTCTTGTTGGAATCAACTGTTGTTTCTTTTGTACTGGACTAACCAGTGCAACTGTAAAATAGTGTCGTTTTACAACTGGACCAAATTATCAATTTTAATGGCACTGGGATATTTCACCAGACAAAAAAAGAGGCTTTTTACAGTGAGCAACATCAAAGCAATTGATGCTGAATTTAAACAGAACATAAATTTTTGACTAATATTACCAATATTATGACAAGTAATTCTGTTTTTTTTTCTGTCTGACTTGTCAGCTATAATCCTTTTGAACTATTATATTCACAATCATCTTGAAATTTCCTGAGAAGTAATGTAATGGAAGCTTATTTTTGCCAAATTTTGTCTGGTTTTCCCAAAATTTTGTCTTTTTTATCATTATTCCAATATAGATTGCCACCAAAAATGGTAGCCACCTGTTTTTGAAGACATGACCTATTATCCCCTACCCCTATTTGGGGTCTTCTTTGTAAAACCAACTAGTTCTATCTTATCTTAAATTAGTAAATAGCAGCAATAAGGTTTGGGTAGAGGCTTTGAAGGAGGAGCAGTCACAAGAAATTTTGGAGGAGATAGGGTATAGTGGTGTACCTTCAAAATAGACAAAGCAATCTGTTCACAACATTGTCAGGTATGGTCATAGTCAACAACAACTCTCAAATTGTAAATGATTTATAGCTTACTGAAAATCATATTTAAAATGTTAGAAAGGTTTCAAAGATACCATCTCTTTCTTTAAGAAATGATGTTTTTCAGAAAGATGTTTAGCCAAAATCACAATCATTTTCAGCTCTTCTGTTGGTTGATACACTATGACTTTTTTCATGTAATCCCTTTTATTAATGTGTTCTGTTATTTTAATTTATTCTGTGATAGTTCTTATATTTTTATAACAATCTAGTATTCTCTCTGAATTTCAACTATAATCACATTGCTTCAATTTCTGTAGCTTTGGTAGAACTGCAGTAAACACTGGACCTTGAATCATCTTGTCTGGAATGGAAGAGTGTACAGATCATTTAAAAATGGAGCAGCTGCCATTATTTTTCTCTGCTGCTTTCCTAAGTAAAACATACAGTTTGCAAAAACTTTCCAGTCAATTTGCACTGAGTATGCTCCATTGTTTTCTGTAGGTTGCAGGTTGTGCATTGAGTTGGTGGAAATTAAAAATACTTAAATGTGAAATTTAGTCACGAAAATTGTGCAAATTGTTTTAATAACTAAATAAAAAACCCAATTGTTACTATTGGGTAAATTTGCTGCTGCTGCTTCATGCAAGGATCTGTCCTAACACCTGTGTATATTGAAAAATTTGTCCTCTGGTTGGTTCAATTCGCATGCAACAAATTCTGGAAGCTGATATTCCCCCACAACTTGTTCAACTGAAGGAAGGATTGACAACTTGTAACACCCTCGATTCTATTGTTAAATATCCAGATGTATGGAGACCAGTATTTATTACTGATGTCACTGCTACTGGTCTACTAAAGAGGCAAATTGAAACTGATGTTTACTTCCATTTTTGTGATTTTGTCCACTCATTAGATGGAAATGGTAAGCAAAATATATGTGTTGTCTGTTCTTAACACGTACTGTTTTTTGAGTCATTTTATCAATATAGCCCACTGTAAACTTTAAGAGCTACTTGGTTAAACCAAACCATGTCAATTGCATGCATAAGCTCTTCCAAAAAGGGATTACTTTAATAATATACCTTGTAGAGCTATGCTAAATTATCCAGTATATGTTAGCATTTTTCATTCTATTACCATCTTTACAAACAGCGTTTGAAGGCATTGCTGTGTCAAGTTTTCTGCAATGGCTCACAGGATCAAGCTCAATACCACCGCTTGGGCTCTGAAAGAAGTTAACTTGTCAGTTTTTGCATGGTTCTACATCAACATGTTACTGCAGACCAGTAACATCAACATGTGATCTAACAAATACACTGCCAGTTCATGCAAATACTGAACAAAATATGAACTTCTTGATGGTTTCGGCCTTAGAATATAGTGCTAGTTTTGACAGGATTTAAAGATCTTTACAATATCAATCTTTTGTGTTTTTATGACATTACAAATGGTTTTGTTAATATAGGATAATGCATCTTATTGTTTACCCCCTTAGAAATTTTTTTTATTGATTTAGGAATTACACTAGAAACTCAATTAATGTGAAAAGTTGCATTCCTTGTTAGCAATGTGCTGTTGGCATATTTACTGTTATAACATTGTTTAAAATCAGAGAGGTTTTCCACAAATACAATGAATTTTCAAAAATCCTTGTTGGGATAAAACCAGCTTAGTGTAACCAAAACAGTCTGTACTTTACCAATTATCTGATGAGTTTTTATCCAATTTGAGCACTACCAAATTGATTTCCAACCAAACTAGACCATGTGAATCATAATTAACTGAGTTAATTACAGCATTAAGGTTCTGGAATAGGCTTTCAAGTTCAGCAAACTAGGCATAAAAAATAGTGCCCTTTATACATTTTTTCATCAAATTTTGTGGACTAGCTGTTCTTATGGACTTGTCATTTAATGTTTTTAAGTACTGAATGCGTGGTATGTTATGGAATGTTATCAAACAATAAGTTTTGAAGCATTTTGTCTTCGTTTTTGATCTATTCTAAACCAACTGATTTTAAAAATTTGAACAGATTTTCAGCATCACTCCAGCTTCTTGGTATATGCACATATCCAAGTTAGCCACAAGCATGACATGACCAAAGTACTCACTGAATATGTCACTCTCTGCATCATCAAATGCAAGTTACTCATTTGATAGGAAATTAAGGTCATTGTGATTTACATCTGGTGTCATAATATTGGATAATGGTGAACGAGCAGTGTTCATAGCAGAGTAGCCCAAATTATGTTTGTTAAACAGTTCTGTTAGGAAATTAATTCCAGGAGTAATAGATTAATGTGTGGGACATATGTCCACTCTCTGACAATAAACAAACCATTTGTCTGAATAGGTAGAACATTGTTTTTAAGTACAAGATGGCCAAGGTGAATCAAGAGTCCTTTTCGAAAATAAAAGGCGTTTGGCCTCGTTCCAAATGAAAGTGAGGCTAGTCCCGCAACAGTTCAATCAATGGCGGTCGGAAGCTAGCGCGATGGTGAGTTCATCATGAAAAAATTAAGAATACATACAAATTTAAGAGGAAGGCGTAGATGATCCATGTGTTCATGTCGAAAAGTGTAAGCTGAGTAACTACAGCAAAAGATCACTTAGTTAATTGGCTGAAATACAGAGGGGACACGCTCAAAGGTGTCAAAACTGCAAAAGATGCCAAATTTAAGTAAGGATAGCATTGTAAAGTTTTTATAATTTTTGTTAATTATCAATCCAACATGCACAAAAATAAACACAAACATACAGAATGCAGGCCTCTCCGGGAAAAAATACAATGTGGGCTATAAAAAGCCCTTGCCTGTTTGGCTGCGTGGGCTATTCAGGCCTTGCAGAACTGTTGATTATTTTTGTATAATTGAGTGTTTACATAGGCAAAAATACATTACCTTGCCAATTCTTTAAACACTTGTCACCTTAAAAAGACCATCTTTGTGTGTATTTCTACCTTTAAATTTTGTATTACCACTCCTAAAAATGAGACAAAAGAGGAACATCGCTTTTTCAGAATAGAGCAAAGTTTTGTTGGGAACAAATAACACAGATTTACTGAGCTGAACCAAATGTGACTCATCGTCATTTACAAAGTTTAATAGCAATACAATGTCATCAAAGGCTAATAGAAGATTAATTTGATTTGCAAAGAAATTCAAGAAAATATTATTGAAGTATTTGTAATACAAAGTCATTCTATGTCCATTTCATGATTGTCATCTTCACTAAAACTACTGGTTGAGTCATTGAGCTCTGATTCAGATACTTCTTCAAATAGTGCTTCGACTCTTCCTCTCTCCACTTCAGGCTGTCCTTCTGTCAATACCATTTTCAGTTTGGACATGTAAATTTCAAGAGTTCTTTCAATAATACCTTCTCTTTCTTGGCAGCCCCAGCTTTTATTATTGTATTTAATAAGCATCAAGTCCTCCATGGTTTCATGGTGAAGAGAAAGCTTTCCGTCACTTAGCATCAATGTTAACACAGAGAGCGCATGCTCCACTGTGGAGTTGAAGCCAGAAAGACAAGTCAGCAAAGAAACTAGAAGGCAGAAATTAGGGTATTCATCCTTGCGATGTGTGACAATATTTTGCCATATCTTCTCTGTAGTTAAAGGGTATTTCACAGCAGATTTTATGAAAAAAGATTTTACAAATGCCTGCAACAAACGCCACTCCTTTCCAACTTTGATGAAATCTAAGCCAGCATCGTCCAAAGGTTTCTTGAAATGTAGATAGATCTTTTCATTTCGTTCAACACCATAATCTTTAGAATCATTCCAATATTTCGGGTCAAGCCATTGCACTGCCATTAAAATTGGTGACACGAATCGCTTTCTCAAGATATCTGTTAAATCAGCAGCTATCGATGATATTTTTTTCAATGACGTTTGGACAGAAATGGCTAATATCACCCATCCTTAGTTTGATGTATTCCCTGTTTTGTGGACTCTGTTGCTCATGTCCTGCTCTGCAATACTCTCGAGCCAGCACAATGTTTCCCGCCTCATTGTCTTCAAATGTGAACAACCTCAGATGGCTATCAAGCATTATTCTCTGTGGCATTAAAAAATATCTTGGAGCTGGCCAATAGAAATACCTACTGTAGGCTTGATATTAAAAGCCATAAGCCCTTCACGAAGGTGATCTCTGAGATTTTGTTTTTATCACTAAATCTTTCAGGGCGTTAGGACACTTATTGTTGTATATTTTGTGAGTCAGGCAAGTTACGCATCATTTATACATATAATCAACAGTTTTCCAATTTGCTTTTTCCAGAACGTTATCCGCAGGGGTTGATTTGGGCAGCTTGTGTGTTATCTTTGCTGCTCTCTTGTGACTGGCAATACAAGGGGTAAACATGCTGGGAGAAGGCAACAGTAGAATGAAGTTGATGACACAAAACTACCAAAACGGAAGTATGAAGTGAAAGACTCTGTATAACTTTTTAAGATAGAAGCTTAAGGTTTTAAAGATC
The DNA here is from genome assembly GCF_013076305.1 of Rhopilema esculentum. Next base: position 15,662,939 of record NW_027020025.1, read on the forward strand.
AAATTGAGATTTTATAAAATATATGAGCTGTTTTTCAAAAGGGTTAGAAGCAAAAAGTTCAAAAAATTTATGTGAACATAAATCTCTTTGAAATTTCTTTGAAAATTAGGTTAAACTGAAACTTCACCAGCAAAATTATTCTACAATGATATTGATTGAATAACGAAAGTTTAAGTTACAGAAGTTTAAGTATGGTCATTCCTTTTCTGCACTTGGCTCAGTTGACCTTTTGATTTCCGTAAGTAAGGCCTTTGCCTTTGCAATGCCTTTCTTCATTTTGAATTTTTACATTAAACTTTTTGCATAAGAAAATGCTCTTAATCTGATATATAAGTTAGTAACACTCATCAACAAGCCTGTGACCAGAGATTCAAAGTTGCAAGGAATCTCTGCATCTGCAACAATAGCATTAAAATAGCATACAATATCTGGGTCTTTAAACAGCTTCTGAGAAATGTGGTGTATACATTGTTTTCTTCTATAGTTTTTCTTAAGGTTTTCTCAACCAGTTTAAAAATTTTCAAAGCTGGTGCTGCTATATCCCATAAGCCACCACAGGTGAGAATTGTGACTAGGTTTGCATTATTAGCTTGGTCCGGATCACTGCCATTAAATGCTTTTGCAGGTTAAAGAATGGCCATGCATTGTTGACTGTCCACTGATTTCCATTGTTTTGACTTTTGCAGTTTCCGATATAAGTTGATATACCTGTTCTTGGCATACAAGTTAATGGTGCGATACACATGCTGAATGTTATCTTTGCCATCAAGACATTCATGCATGCCAAAAAATCTTCTGTTTGGTGATGCACCATCACTTTCTGCAGCAATAATAGGCAAATTGCAAGTCATTTCCAGGCTTTCAATAGCCCTCCAAAAAATTGGAAACAGGGGCGGTGCTGTAACAGATGTTGTTGCGAAATAGGCAACTACAAATTTGGGAGATGTTTGAATACCTCTTACCATAAATGCAAGAACATGTGTTGCTAAAGCATCAGCATTTTGAAGTGTACCAAAATTTACATCAGGAACTGCTAAGTCAACAAAGCCTATTAGCTCTCCTGAGTTCATCTCATCAAACATTAGGATCTTGTATCGCTGAGTGCCAACATAGTCTGCACATACTTTTATAAGTACCACTTCTATAGGAACAACATACTTTACCACATTCTGAGTATTATAAATCCTCATACCGTTGCATATTGTGAGGAAAGCCAAATTGGACATCAAGTCTGACACATTGACATTTCTAAGTGACCGTCGGAAATCTCTATAGAGGAAATGACTATCAGGAATAAAACATCCTTCCTTTCATCAATCAAACTTTCATCAATTGAAAGCTTGAGTTTTGGCAAGGAAACTGGCTTTTCTGTGAGCTGCATCACAAGAATATCATCATTCCTAGTCTCTTCAATTTTCCAATTACCGTAAACCAACCTTGAGACCCTTTCTTTCACCTCCCATATTGATTTGTAGTAATGATGATTTTTCAAATCATCAGAATTATTAACTAACTGTTTTGGCACAAGATCTCTTCTCTGGTCACTTTTGGGTGTATTTTCAGTCGATTTAATTGGTAAATTTTGGGCTGGCATTACTCCTTCATTTAAAAAATTCTTAGTCATATTTGGTCCATAACCCAAGAATAAAAATAAAATTTTATGATAAGATACATAGATGCATAGTGATCATCAATTCAAATGTATAAATTTCAAAGAGCAAACAATTTAAACCAGTATTACAACGAACCTCAAATTGCACATAAAGATTGACAATTTGTGAATCCCAAATTGTTTCAAAAACAAATCCAAAAGGTTTGGTGTAATATATTTCATTATCAATTCAATAACTTCATCAATTAAACCAGAGTAAGAAACAATGGTTTGTGGGAAGCGCTACAAAAGGTTCTGCTTATGGTTCCCGTTGTACTGAAAATACATCCAGGCAGAGGCAAAGTAAAGTAAAATTTACAAATTTCAATTTCTTCTGCTCTGAAATGCTTTTCACAAGCATGCAAACTGTTTCCAGTCAAATGATGTTTGAACTTTTGATCTGCTACACGGTATTTTGTGAGAACATTTAAAAGGCTTGACGACGCCAAAGAGGCTTGACGCCAGAGAGGCTTGATGCCAGAGAGGCTTGACGCCAAAGAGGCTTGATGCCAGAGAGGCTTGACGCCAGAGAGGCTTGACGCCAGAGAGGCTTGACGCCAAAGAGGCTTGACGCCATTGTAGTGCTTCTTGGTCATTTGGCTTCCGCGGTGTTGGTACTTTAAAAAGCCTGATACCCTTAGTTCCACATTGGTTGAGAGTGCAATTGTCCCCTGACATCGCTAGTTATTAATTATTTTCCTCGAAAAAACCACAATAAGCAACATTTTCCAGAACTTTTGAATAGAACACTTGTTTACTCAACGGTGTGCACTTTCAGTGTGCACGGTAAATACCACGTGATCGCTTTTTTTCAAACAATAACATTGCGAAGCACAGAACAACAGGTTTCCAGACCGTCCTCCTTCTATTGACTATGGTGTTTCAAGCTGATAAGAAGCCAGTGGAGCCACGTGTATGAACAAGTCAGTGTTTTACAGTTTTTTTGAATTTATCGTATTCCATTCTTATTTCAAGTTACATCTAGCGAGTATATTTACACTAGTTTCAATAGACCCTTTCTGGGTAAACGCGTCCATTTTGAACATGGGCCAATTTGGACTTTGACCCTTTCAATTTGCTTTGAAAAGCCAATGGTGGAAGTCGCACGCTGTTTATTCTTACACGATGGTAAGTCTTCTGTGAGATGATATTAAATAGCTTTTCTTAAAAAAATAATTAAAAATTTGTTTTGTAAGAATTTTTGTGTTTTTGTTGTTGTAGGAATTACCTTTGTTTGGCAAGTTTTAGCGTGATATTTGAGGCACAAAAATATTTGTGTCTTTGGCCTAGGCCATAATCCGAATTTGAAGTACTAACGGTAGCTTTGAGTTTTATTTGTTTAAACATATCTGGCATTATTTTGCTTAAACATACTAGGATTTTGGATAATTTGCGATTCTTCACTGTATATTAAGACAGACATTTTTGATATTTTATTCTTCCTTGCAGTTGCAATTTATTCATTAAACAATTCTGAAGATTATGGGAAATGACAGGTGCTGTGTCGACTCTTGTGATAATGATGGAGGTACCGTGACAGGAACATAATATTTAGTTCACATTTGCAATGGCATGGTTTTCCTGCAAATGAATTAAAACGAAAAGTGTGGGTAAAATGTGTAGAATGAGGAAGAGCAAACTTTTGTCCTGGCAGTGAAACAACTGTCTGCTCCAACCATTTATAGATAGAAAACTAACAACTCGCAACCCCTTTCCAATGTTGTACATGACACTTGCAGATAGGAGAAAAGCCAACAATCCAGATCGACCTGCAGTTGTGAAAAAAGAGTCAGAGGAAAAGATGTGCTGTGACTGATACTGACAAGCAGTTAGTGGTTGAAAATAATGTCGTTGAAGATGAGAATGATGCTTCTACCCCTACTGTGCATGTTTCCATGAAATTTTCCCCAAAAGCCCATTTTATGCTGTACTGGGAGGGACCAAAGAACTCAAGCATTGATACACCAATAAGGGGATAAAAGCATCGCATTGACACAGTCTTATTGGGATCAAATTTGCCAAAAATGATTCCACCTTAAGAAAGCCTATTTCATGAAGATCTGGCCTGGGGATTCTGTGTTTCCACTACAAGAGTGATACAGATCATAGCAAGGTGGATAAAGCTTTTGTCCAAAGAATTAAGCTGCCTGACTATTTAGCCTTCTAAAGGTCAAATTCATGCAACTATGCCAGATTCTTTTAAAATATTGTCTCCACAAACTCCAGTAATCATTGATTGTAGTTCATCAGAGTTCATCAGAGGTGCAAGCGCTGCTTTGGAGTGACAGTGTATTTTTGGACTGACTGGAGCCCTTTGATTGTGTTAGGGCAGATAGGAGTGTCAATATAAAGGAACTTTTACTTATAAAACGTTGCACTCTTGCAATTCCACCTACAGCTGCCAAACGAAATCAAATGACAGAAAAGGGTATAAAAGAAACAAAACGTATTGCAAATGTAAGATATATGTTGAGCAGGCCATAAACAGGATCAAAGACTTCAATATTATAAATTTATGTTGCCACTGACAGAACTTCCATCAATTAATGACTATATTATACGTTGCTGTGCGTTTGTTAATCTTTTAAAGCCACTTTGTGAATAAAATCTAAATGAATCAATTGTGTCCAATCAAAAATGAAGTCACAGAAAATTTTGGATACATTATGACCCCTTTCACCTTGATATGAGTGTCACAAAAAGGAAACGACTCCCCTTTTTATGCAACAAACTCTACTTTTTCAAAAATCAGTAGACTCAGCAGCAATACAAAGATCAAAATCTTTGTTGTTGTTGGGATAAGCTTGAGGGCAGTACAAATAGTAGTGCTGCTTTAAAACAGCAGTCTGCAGACAAAACAGATTTTATGTACCCCTCCCCTCCCCTCATTATATGACATCATGTTTGAAGGGCCTCAAAACAAGACATTATGTTCAAAAATTTTGAGGAATGTCAGTTAAACAGTTGCAACATAGGCAGTTAATTTCTTTCTCAATGTGTATAATTGATTGATATTTGTAGTGGTACCAGCTGCTAAACTGATTACAACAAATAGATTTTTCATCAGCTTCATCTTCTACTATTTCATCTTCTGTTAGAAGAACTTTTTCACAATCAACATAAAACTGTACTGGTTTGATTGCAAGCAGAGCTTTTGTGACATACTGCTGGAGGAAAATTTGTAATATTTGTACACTTTGTTCCATTGTACTTTATCAATCACAATGGTCTGAATGAAAATGTCTTTCTTTGTCCACACAACAAAAATCCTTGCAGAGAATCACTGATCATGATTCGGGAAATAATCTTTATGTAATATTTGTGAGATTTCTTTAAAGTTATTTTATTATCAATAACTGTTAGAAAGTTACATTTTACTACACCAGCCTTAATGGTTTCATCTTTAATGTTGTATAGGCACTAATTTCTATTAATCTTTTTTGATGACACTTGCAATTTGTGATTCCAATTGGGGATGCACCAATATATGGATGAGTTCTATCCACATAAAATCCACAGCTTTGAAGTTTAAAATCCCAAAGATTGCAAGCCTCAATAGAATAAGACAACTTCAGTGCATTTTGCTCTTGCTCTTGTCCCCACTGGAATAGAGTTAAGTGTCTTATCTCTGTAAATGAGCTTTGCAACAAAGGGTGTCACTTTTGGCAAAGGGGGTACCCTTTTTCTTGCAATTGAATTCATTTTGGTAAAGACCTAATGATGGACAGAAGCTGAAATCCGTCCCTTTCTTGTATTTACCCATGCTTCAGAATCAGCTTGACTGCGAGTAGATATTCAAATTCTCCTTTTTTCATTTCTAGTGATGTTAAGCTCTTTGAAAAATTATCTTTTTTTTTCCTCATCAATTTTGTTGTCACACCTACTTATTACCTTGCTTGCAGTTTTTAACATGTCATGTGTTGCATTACTTGCACTCTCTGTGCCTTCAATTGATTTAAAAAGAACAGCACTTTGATTTGTTCTCCAAAGATCCTGAAGAAGGCTTGATACATCTTCATCCATTTTCTTGCAATGAGCAGGTTGCTATGGATCAAATTTTTTATAAAGCTTCCAAACGCCTTACAATTTCATTTTCTTCAACTTTTGTTCTGCTCTTTTTCTTACCACGATCTTTGTTATTCTTCTAGGTACACTTTCTTTCTTTGTTGACTGGTTCCATTTCCAAGGCATGGATGTCCATGCCAGGTCCGTGATTTATGGCATATTCTACCTTATAAAGTGTAGCAATTACATGATTGCAGCATGCACTGCTACCAGCCATGCAAGAGCACCAGGTAGTGACGATTGTATCATCTTTGATGCCTATCCACAATTCTTTTGATTCATGTACTGCCATTGCGGCTCTGATATCACTGTAGAGAAACTTTATATTTGCGCTAGGCTCATATATTAAAATCTCCCCAACAAATCCACTGTTAAAATAGCTATAGGCCTTATGATCTTTATATTTTCTCATATAGTCAGAATCAAAATTCCTGGTCCTAAGGATATATTGAAAGATATTTCCCAAATTGACTTTAGGCCATATGTTGTCAATCCTTTTCTCCTTCCCAATACAAAATCGGTCAGGCAGTCCCAATTCTTTTGATTTGTTTTCATAATCTTTCTTTAAAGCTGATGTTTGTTTTTCAATGGACATTATGAAAGGCAAATTCATCTCGCAAGCAGAGAAGGCCCATGTAACAAGTTCCACTTTGCTATAACCAGATGATGGTATTCCATCAACTGATAAAAAGCTTCTTAATGCTATAACACTGAATGACAAACAGTAGTCGTACAATTTGGTACTTGACATTCTGAATTTTTTTTTTAAAAAATTGAATAAAACATTTGACTTGGTTTATGGAAATATCTTTACGTATGTTTAAGAAAAATAACTCCAGATATTAAAACTCAAAACTCCGTAAGTACATCTATTCAGAAATCGCCTTATGGTGTAGGCCTAAGACCCAAATATTTTTATGCCTGAAATATAACGCTAAAACTTGCCAAACAAAAGTAATTCCTACAAGAAACAACACAGAAATCCTTACAAAAGGAATTTTTGATCATTTTTTTAAGAAAAGCTATTTAATATCGTCTCACAAAGGACTTACCTTCGCGTAAGAATAAACAGCATGCGAATTCCCCCATGGACAAAGGGTCAAAGTCCAACATGCCACCTGTCCAAAATGGACGTGTTTACCTGGAAAGGGTCGATTTGCTTTTAGTTATGGATAACCAGCATAGTTTGTATGCTACCAGTGACCTTTGACCCAACACGTCCAAGGTTTGGGAATCAAAGTCGATGCTTGGTCTTCTACTGAAACACAATCAGGTTTTCCTCATACGCATTCATTGTTAGATTTGTTGAACGTACGAAAAGATTTCAGCGAATTGACTGGACTTTATAAAGAATTCGTTAATTATGATATAAGCATGGATAAAGAGCGGATTTCTTCCTGCACAGTTGTAAGACCTGACCAGCATTCACCAACTCATCGCAAGAGGTCTTATGATGAAATGCCTGTTTGTCAGACCCATGATTCATTTGAGCATGATTCTGTGTCTCACACCAAATGTTATCCAGAAGCTTTTTATGGAAGAAGAAGTCTTGGATTTTGTTCATAATGATTTGTCTGAGGCAGCTTTAGACAAGAAAGGCATGGGTCTTGCGTCTGATAAGCTGGCCTCAAAAATTGAGGAACAATGGAAAAACCCTTGCGTCCATGTTGTTGGAAGCAGAAGCCCTACAATGGATAAATGTAAATAATTTTATTTCATCAATCTGTAAATTATTTGAAAAATCTCTTCAATTTACAAAATTATGAAAACAAGCTGCGCAGATTGCACATCAGAGCAATCTATATGCTACTCAAATAGCTTGAAAATCTCATATTACCAACAGCAATGAAATTGAGCAGTATATCGGTATACTTTTTATGATGGGATTAATCAAATTACCCCAGTACAGAATGTTTTGGGGAAATGCCACCAGGTTTCCAATGACGTAAATCACTATGATAAGGTTTAGCGTTTTTTTCACTGCAACGCTTATGATTAAACGCTTCCAAAAGGGCATCCAAAGCACGACAAGCTTCATAAACTTGTGATTCAATCTGTCCTGTGAAATTGCAAAAATGTTCCACCGGAAGCGAGACATTCTGTTGATGAAAAAATTATTCCCACCAAAGCAGATCAGGACTAAAACAGTACCTGCCAAAGAAACCAAACAAATGGGGGATAAAGATCTGGGCCCAATGTGGAGTCAGTGGAACAGTTTATGATTTCTAGGTGTACACTGGTGCTGGCTCTGGTGGAAGTGATGATACCCTAAACCTAAGAGTGGGAGGAAATGTTGTAAAACATCTAACATCCTCTCTACTTTGCCACGTTGGACATAAAATTTACTTTGACAATTACTTCTGTTCTGTCAATCTTTTGCAACACTCAAAACACAGGACATCTGGGCTATAATATGCATATGGGTGGTGTAGATCTTTACGATATGTTGATGGCCTGCATCGCACAGAACTGCGGTCAACCAAGTATTATATTCATATTGTATATTATTGTATCAGTCTTTCAGTAGTGAATGGATGGCTTCTCTATCGTAGACACTGCTTACAAAATGGTGTATGTGCTAAGAATCAACTCACACTCCTCCAGTTTCAAACTGCAGTTGCCACCTCTTTACTGGTGGCAGGAAAAGAAGCACAATCTCCCTGAGGAAGGCCATCAATCACACCACTTCCAAAAAAACTGGAGTCATGCCACACCAACACCTTCAAATGATGTCAGACGTGATCAGATAGGACAGGTGCCAGATTTTGCAGAGAAGAAACAGTGCTGTCGCCACTGCCCAAATGGGTATTCATTTGTCCAGTGCTTGAAGTGCAGAGTGTTTATTTTGTTTCTGTTTCTTTATTTCGTATTCTCTCCGGTTCCGCATAGATACTATTTAAATGACCAGGCATGTTATCTGAATAAAAGTTCTTCGAGACGATCTAGTCGTTCATGCTCTCAGCTCGAAAGATATTCGAGTCGTCTTCAAAATTTTAAGAAATGGATGCAAGACAAACCAGTTTTCAATAGTATCTATATCAACATCGGTTAAACGGAAGGTAAGACATTTTCAAATACTAGCTTTTTGACTTTCATTTTACCCCTAAGACTCGGAAAACATAGCACATATTTCTTGTCGCAATGCTATGCCCTTAAATCTCGCTGATTTTTGCAGAGTGGATCCTGAGGAGACAAGTGGTGACACAGAAGGTGATGTTGAAGTGCCAGTGCCATTACAAGTGAAGAAAAAAGGCAAAAAACAACTGATGCTATAGAGAAGAAGGCAGCTGCAGAAATGCCATCAAAGAAGAAGAGGACAGCATTTAATTGGTCTGATGATGTAGTGGAGGCGATGATTAAACAATGGCAACGATACCCAGTGCGGTACGATATTTCCAGTCCTCAGTACCATTTGAAAGACAAGAGACGCAGCGCCAAGAAGAACAGAATCAACTTTGCCGAAGAAAAATTTGAGGAGATTGAAGATGGAGAAAATGACCACAGTCAATATGCATATGCAAGTCGAAAATAAACCTTCGTCAAAGATATAGAAAAGACAGAGGCTAAGCGAACCAATGAGCTGATACAGACGGCAATAGATGCACTGAAAAAACCAAATCCATCAGTAGAACAACGCAAGAGAACAGCAGATCAAATATTCGGGGAAATGGTGTGAAACTATTGACAGAAATCCCAGAAGGCTTTGCAAAAGACATGGCAAAGATGGATATACAACATCAGCTTGTGCAGTTGAAGCATGGTCAACACACACCAGTGGCGGCTTGCGGCGGTACTGGTGGTACCAGTCTAGTACCATTTTATTTTGAAAGCTTGAATTTTTTACATGGCTTTGTTTTGTTAATTTACAAAAATGCAAACATACTGAATTAATTGTGAAAACAATAGAAAGAGCGGCAGAGTTCAACACAGCCGATATCTGACCGTCTACCCTCCCTCACTTATCTCGTTGAATGACCTGTCTCTGCGCTGTGTTGAATGTAGGCTACGGTACTAGACCTCATTCATCCAGTACTGCGGAAGACTGTCCCATTGTATTTGTCGACACATCATGACGTAAAACTGTTTGTCTTTCGGTGATCCAACAATGGAAAATTCGTTCGCAGTACTAGATTCCTCTTTCTAGTAGTATTGGGTGGCCGCCAAAATATGTCATTCCGTTCAAGATTATGAAAGCAACCCCGCAGTCTTTTCAGCAGTTTCAAATGACCTCAAACAAACTGAGAGGTATTCAAAGGCATCTGGTCTATTTTATATTTCTGGGTATGACAGTGGGGTTATCCCAGTGACTAATTTAACAGCCCGTACAATAATGCCTTATTTGGTTACTATGATGCAATTCTCTTCTCTATCCAAAATGACGTAGGTTGGATGAATTTTGTATATATAGTTTATTGGCCTTTTCATTCATAATGCAAAATTCTCGTAACCAGAGCAGTCAAGTTGTTTTGATCTTGATGAAAATGAATCGAATCGCAGGGATTGACTACCTTTTCAGAGTTTTGCGTATTTTTGCGCTCTCTTCTGCCCAGGGCCGATTAACTCACGAGCAACGTCTTGGTTTGAAAAAAGATGGGAGACCTTGTCCCAAAATTGAAATTAAAAACCGTGACAGTGAGACCGTTTACAATAATTTTTTATGGATGTGTGGCGATGCAGAAAAGAACACTTATTTTTGCTGGCCTTGTTTGGTCATGGGTGACCTGTCCAAGGTATGGGTACATTTCATTTATTTTCTAAATGCTTTTTATAATAGAGGAAAATGAAGCAATTTACAACTGTCTACTTTCCAGGATACATTCTTTGTGTAAATGGAGTCATCAAGGTTGTTCTATATGATACTATATTGTTTGATAATAGAGGATAAAAGCGTCTAGAAACCCGCATCACTAGATTCTCCTTTCTAGTACTTCCGTGAAGAGAGCGGCCACCCACTGGTGGGGCTCGGTGCTGCAAGAGATTAACTTCCCATATTATCAACGTGCCTCTCCTTTATGGCCTTTGAAAGCAACCGACAAAACACTGCATTTTCAAACAAGTGCTGCCTGCCCTAAGCGTAATCATAAACTTTTCATAAACAAAAAGTTGGTATGATACTACAGTTTAAACTCTCATAGCTCTCATTGGGGGCAAACGTTTTTTCAGTGACTGGAGGCTCGATAATCAATTGATTGAAACAAAAAATCTACAAACTATCAAACTGAGCTATCAATCAGGGTCTTGTTTTCGGCTGAAAATTCCGGGACAGGATTATGCAATTTTCCGGCACAAGTATGGCGATTGAAGACATCATGTTTTTAGAATTTTATTCCAGTACAGGGTGTTTTAATAAATTTAATAAGGACAATTTAATAAAGTTTATTACAGAATTTTCATTGGCCTACGATCCCTTTTTTTCTAGATGAAAGCAACATCTTTTGCACAAAAAAGTGGTTTTCAGTCTTCTGGAGACAACCTTTGGAATCTTTCGAAGCGCCATGAGAAAACTAAAATGAACATCATCAACCACACTGCCTACCAACTTTTAGGAAATGTTGACGTTTCTTGTGCATTGGATGAAGCAAGACGTAGACAGGTACAGGAACACAACAAAAATGCGTCAAGATATTCAAGAATACTAAAATACCACATTTCTTTAGCTGTGTTTCTCTCAGCACAAGGCCTTGCATTTCGAGCACATGACGAATCAAAGTTATCATCCAATAGAGGAAACTTCATCGAGCTGCTTGACCTCATCGCCAATTATTGCAGTGATTTGCAAGATTTTCTTAACGAAGAAAAGATCACGTATACGTCACACGAGCCACAGAATGATTTGATAGAGTGCGTGTTTCAAGAGCTAAAAGAGGAAATTCAGCGGAGAATCGACAATTCCCAATTTTTGGCTGTCATGATGAATGAAACCAGCGATGTTAGCAGGGTGGAGCAGTCAGCTGTTTCAGTACGCCTAATCAACGAAGGAGAGGTAGAGGAACACCTTTTGGGAATAATTGAATGTTCCAAAGATACAACTGCAAATACATTGTCATCGATTCTTCTCAAGAAATTGGAAGAATATAAGATCACGCCACAAAACGGAGGGAGAAAGCTCATCGGGCAGGCCTATGACGGTGCCGCTACGATGTCAGGTGAATTAAATGGTGTCCAAAAGCAGGTTCAAGATAGATTTCCTGCTGCATATTACAACCACTGTGTTGCTCACAGGATATCACTTTGTGCCTCACAATCAGCAAAAAAATTCCAAAAGTTGCCAAATTTTTTGACACTGTTGATAAACTTATACGTTTTTTTAGAAACAGCCCAAAGCGAACGTCTCAACTTGGCCATAGTCTACCGAAACCTGGTGATACACGTTGGTTATCGCGTGATGCAGCGATTGGGGTCATTGATTCATTGTATGAAACAATCGGAGCAGTGCTGTATGAAATGGCCAATGATAAAGATGACAAAACGGAGACACAAGTCACTGCTTGAGGGCTCTGTTTGCAAATTCAGCACATCGAATTCGTATTTCTTTTGAAAATATACCGAAAGATTTTTGCCCACTGTGCCCCAATAATAACAGTCATGCAAAATCCGACCCTTGACGCAGTGCAATTGTCATCAATGCTGGAAGGCTTTCAGAGATTTTTGCTGAATTTGGATTGCAACCATATTTGGGAGGATGCAATGCTCCTGGATCCTGAGATGCCTGCAGTTCGCCAACGAAATGGATGGAGAGGAGTCGAGGAAGCAGTAGATTCAACAGGTAGTTGGAAGAGAAATTTACTGGCAATTTCCTCAGAAATTGCACAAAAGTTTTTGGAACAATTGCTTTGGCGATTTGAAAATCTCACAAGATTCAAATGGATGGAATTAATCCACCCTTCAAAATTTGACGAGAGGAAAAAGATGCCACCAGCTAAGCAAAAAGAACTTATATGTAAAGTCAAAGAACTTTATCCATTCGCAGTACCTGATGCTTTAGCGCTTGAACATAACCTAAGTGTGCTTTACGATAACAACGAAATAAAAATTCTGCTAGATAAAATCGTAAGAGAACGAGATGAGCTGGCAGCTAAGAAAAGAGAGAGACGGCGTAAAACGAAGCAAGCAAATGAGGAGCCAAACGAAAACAAAGAGACTGACAGAAGCACAGTAGAAGTTGAGGATTCATTTGAAAGGGAAACAGGAGAAGGAGTCGAAGAGGAAAATATAAAGAAGGGAAAGCCAAATGTTCAAGACTTGCTAAAAGTGATTAAAACAGCTGGTCTTGAAGAAGCATTACCTCAGGCTTTGATTTTGCTGGAGCTGGCGGCCGCAACACCACTTACCAGTGTTCACTGCGAAAGAGTGTTCAACAGGATGAAGAAAGTTGTGTCACCGAGCAGATCAACAATGTTACAAGCAAGAAAAGAGATGCTAATCTTCCTCCAAGTGGAACATGCCATTGTTCGATCACTTTCAGAGCAACCAACTTTTAAGGATAATGTTGTAAATAGGTTTAAGTCTTTTAATCAGCGTCGTTTAGAAAGATTTTCAAATAAATGAGTTTTTAGTTTAACGTGGCATCATTTGCAAAAAAACTTTTCCATTATGTTTAAAAAAAGAGTGCTTGCAGTTTCCTCATGCTCTATGTGTCTTGACTACAGATTTCTACACACAAAAATTTATTGGGAAATACATTAGTCTTTTAGATACGAATTAGGACCATATTCGTTTCAAAGCAAAAAGCTTTCCAAGGAGCTACATCCCCCCCTCCCCCACCATAACACCGGCTGGTCTGTTTTAAAAAAAATTTCATATAGCTAACAATACTTTTACCAGTACCATCTGATTTTGCGTGCCAGCCACCACTGACACACACAGATACAACAGCCAACTGTTGGGTATCCTCCATTGCAACCATTTCAACTACAACAATCAAGCAATCAATGCAATTCACGTGGCAGCCCTTCTCCCTCGCCTGGCCAAAGAACATAGTCCAGAACACATTCAAATATTTCATCTGATTTGATTTCTTTCCTAATAGCAACATTACTTTCCACTTTTCATTTTTTGTAAGAAACTGTCTATAAAAACCAGTACTCGAAAATGAGAAAAGGTTAGGAAACTCCAATACTCCAGCTAAAAACAACTTAAGAAACTGATTTAGATTGAACAAGCAAAAATCAAGAATTTTCTAGATTTTCTATTGCTAATTTTGACTAAACTTACTTCTACACTACAAACTTACAAAAAGTATAAAAATACACAGTGATCAGCAAACCAAATTTAAAGTTTCAAGGCTCTTGTTTTTGGGAATGAATAGAAACATTTCAAAAACTCTTGAATACTGAAACTTTTTGAACCTTAAGAAACTCGTGTACTCAATGTTGAGGTTGGTTTCTTATAAAAATGAATGTATTTTATTAAACTGCATTCATCTTTCTGTAATGTGCTGCTCTTCGATTTACTCCAAATCCTTATTCATATTCGTTTTCTGCTAATAATTATGTTTTGAGCACAATTCACGTCTCTTTCTTCTTTTCTCAAAACTCTAGGCCCTTCCCTTCTCATCAAAACATTATATGACATGAGAATTTGTCTGCGCCTTTAAAAAAAGTGAGGAACTCGATTTTACTCTGCTTTCATTCAGAGTAAAATTTCCATTTATTGAGGATTAACACCTGATAAGCGCATTAAATTCCGCAGCGAAAATGGAAAATTTTAGTATGCTTCACGATCACTTTTCAGCATGTTAGTCCAATATCAAAAAAAGTGATGGTAAAAAGTGATTGTGTAACCTGGCCTTAAGTCTTGACCAATTTGCTTCTGCGTAAAAACTATACTTTTGTCAGTCCTTGATCAAAGCTGCAAACACCATTGTTACTTTTCAGACACTAAATTGATTTTGCTGCTTAAGTCCTCCATGGCAATCTGAGCCAGTCTTGCCGGCCGAAAAGCTGATATTGTTGAGTGTCTATTATCTGCGGGGCATGCATAGTGTATCTAGCTATGAAGTCAGATAATTGGATAAAAATTCGAAAATAGAAAAAGCAATTATAATTTGTGACAAAAAGAAAGATGAAAGCTAGAGAAATAATTTTGACAGAGTTTCTTTTGCCTAATGAATTTGAAATATTTCTCAACATTTGCCAACCTAAAAGTATGACATGACTCCACCAGTCTTTGATGTCTATCACAAAATATCAATTTAGGCTGGCTTTTGCTCCTCGTCTCTGTTTGCTAAAACTAATGTCAGTTTTCATTGCTCCTGTTTGGTTATTTGCTCTATGTCTGACTTTTGACTTGAAATTTCAGCCTCCATCAAATAGCCATGGAAAGGGTCAAACTTTTCACTTGCTGCCATCCTGATGAGCTTCCTGATGTCCACTTATACACTCGTTAACAGAGCCACAAAGGTTTGAGCAAGAAAATAAGAATCACTTATCAGAGAGAAAGAAAGGTGGCTCTGGGCTACTCGTCCCCCCTTCTTATTAAACCAATCAGGAAAGCACATTTCCAAATTGGAAGGTAAATGAGAAGTGTCTGACCATGGTGACCTTTCTGTGTGGTTGCTTGATTTCATTGCCAATCGTTAATGTGAGAGTGGTCAACAAGCTGCAGGAAGCTACAAATGAAGTGCTTAGTACACAATTTAGCGAAATCAAAGAGCTAGCAGGGCAACAATTTGAAATAATTTGTTCATTATTTGATAAGTCAAAAGACACTTTTACCATTTTGCCTACTGGCCATGGAAAACCTTTGCCATTCAACATAAAACCAGAAGGAGCAACAAATTTAAAAACAGCCACTGTCATAAAACTGCATTTACTTGGGCCAATTCAAATGTCAACACTAAAACAAGGATATCACTGAGACATGAGCAGGGCCTGTGACGAAGGAGGGGGCATTCACAGTCCCCAAATATAGTTTAGGCCTTGCATTTACACGGAACCAGCTAAACGACCTCAAATACATCACTAAGGCATGCAAATATTTGACCACCGGGGAAAGCATCCTTCTTGAAACTTGGCTGGCAAAATTCAGTAGTTGCCTGGTGTAAACAGTTACGGCTGGCCAAATATTTCCACAGTACTAAAAAGAGGGTGTCAATATGTGGCACAGGGGCAAACCCAAATGGGAACTTGAAGTTAAATTTTGCCTTTGTAGCTTGTGCTTTGCTGAAAATACGGAGGACATTTGTCTAAGACTAATTTTGAAATTAAAAACTAAAAAGCATAGCAATTAGAGCAATTTTCCAGTCATTGATAGCAGTTATGTCAGCCATTCTCTTTAAAGGCTAATCTCCACGAGGCGAATTTTGCAGCAAATTTTTGGCAAAATTGCTGGCAAACGTGTTGAGGCATGTGCAGTCCTGAATATTGATTTCACAGCGAAATTTGTAAGAAAGTAGGAAACAGTTCTACTTTTTTCTTGGCGAAATAATTTCTCAAGTAGTGATAGCCAATCAGAGCACAGGAAAGTGAATTCATTTCTTAGAAACCATAGATCAACATGTCGTCAAACGATCAATTCAACTTTCCTTTACTGTCTCTGGGGGCCCAGAATACTGATGTCCTTATGGAATTGATTTCCTTGCATCAGCAAGCCAGAGTGGTGGATATCAAGTTCCAATCAGTGGAAATATTGACCAACAACAGAAGCAGCAGTCTTCGTTGGAAGGAAGGAAGTGCAGAAAAATTGTTTAGATTAGTGGAACCAGATGTCTAGATCTGGTGCAACTGTTTGTGATTTGCCAAAGTGCCAGTAATTTGATCAGATGGAATTTCTTTATGAAAAGAGTGCCAACAGACCAATTGAAACAGTTTGTCAGATTCTTTAGGGAACTCTTTTTTGAGGATTCTGTGCTTTCATCTCCTAGCCCAGATAGTTGTGTTGAGGTTACAAAACAGACACCCATAGCTGTCTGCAAGACAAAGGGAAACGCAGGAAGACTGCAACAAACTTTTAAAAACCACAATGGTAGAGGAAAATAATGAGGACTCATTATACTGTTGCAGCTTAATCCTAAAAATGAGAGAGTTACCAAAATGGCAAAAAAAAGTTTGGCTAAAATTAAGGTTAGTCAACTTCTTTTATCTCCAATATGAGGATGAGTAAAATTTCATTTAAGTACCAAGGTTGGGGTACTTCTTGGGGTCTTCTCCCTCAACAATTGTGTAACTCTGTCCTTTCAGATTTGTCATTCAGAACTTCAAAATGGCAAGCAGAACAATCTATCCCATAGACTAACGAATAAAGATCAATGAAAGATGGATCAGGATACCTTGACACAAACTTGATAATCAGAAAGCAACCATTAATTAATAACATACTTCAATGTAAATGGTTAGTTATGCTACTTTCAAATTGCCAATCCATAGAATCGTCTTCTGAACAAAAATAGTTTTTAAAATCATGCCGTACTTCTTTTGCTTCCCTTGAATAATTATTCGACCCTTGTGGTGATATTGGTTGTAAGCCATCAATACTAGAGAGTTTCCGATTCAAGACGACTCAAGTGAGGACGGCTCATGGAGGTCTGGGTACTAACTGAGTTGAGGCGCCCTTTATTCGCGTGTTCAATTTAAGTTACCAATGCGGAAGACGACTCAGAATAGGCGACAAAATTGATTTTATATCGAAAATGGAGAAGGAAATGTTAGTTCTCATGCACGATGACGGCGAGATCAATGATGACGAATTCCTTGTTTTTCATGAGGCAAATTTAACCGATTTGTAGGCCCAAGGACAACCAGAGGGAAGTTTACAATGGACACAAACGGGTTCATGCCCTTAAGTTCCAGTCAGTTGTGACTCCCAATGGTCTCATTGCAAATCTTTTTGGTCCAGTTGAGAGAAGAAGACATGACAGTGGCATGTTAAATATGTCAGGCCTCTTGCATGATCTGGAACATCATTCATTTTCCCCAACTGGCCAAGCATTGTGTCTTTATGGTGACCCAGCTTATCCCCACAGAGTGCATCTCCAATGCCCATTTGCCAGAAGGGCTGACCTTACTCCAGAGGAAGAGGCATTTAACCAATCAATGAGTCAAGTTAGAATTTCTGTTGAGTGGGTATTTGGAGATATTGTGAATTACTTTAAATTCACAGATTTTAAAAAAGATCTTAAAATTGGTTTGAGAGCAGTTGGCAAGATCTACATAGTGTGTGCATTGCTACGCAACGGATTGAAATGTTTATATGGCAACAACACCTCAAAATTTTTTGATGTCGATCCTCCAACTATCGAAGAGTATTTCCAGTAGGTTGTACCAATCAAAGATCTAAAAAACAGCTTTTTTAAAAGCTACCAATAATTCTAAGTTTTCCTTTTCTTTCACACAGCACACGATTATCTGTTTTGTTTTTCTCTTTAAAGAAATTATGGAAAGAAAATTTTTTTGTAACTACCATAGGATGCATTCCTGCTGTAGAATATTTAAAAAGTGATGATCAAACCTTTTGTGTACCAAAGTATGTAAAAAAATCAAAGAACTTTAACAGATTCCAAAATTTTGTCATTTTGAATATTTTTAACCATCAATACTTGACTTGATCGTTCCTAGGTTTCACTTGAAACTTTAAACATCAATCTCTTGACCACATGACAAAAAATTATAGAAATATTCACTTTCAAATCAAGGTCCTGGTTTTGTTTGCCTGTTTCTCAAACTTAAAGAATCTTTTGAAAAGACATGTAGCATAGTGTAAATGAAAAGGCAAACAGGAAAATAAATTGTTAATCACAGGCAAGAAAAAAATATTTTTAAGGCAAAAACTACCTGCTCTTTAAACTGAAATTGAAGATTAACTTATTTGAAACAACCAATTAAATAAATAGCACTGAATAGAGATACTGAAAACTTTCATAAGTGATGTTACTGTACCATATTTATACAAATCTGTGTTTTGGAGGGGGGGGGGGGTTCTTATTTACAACTCTGTGCTTCTGGGTGGAGCATGAGAAGATACCCAAACATTTGTATTTGTACAGAGTTAAAATTTGAGATCAATTATCCAATATTTCTCTATGAAATGAGTTGGAAAAGAATTTAGAATAAAAAAATTCAACATAATTTTACCTTTTGACTTTTTTAATACAATTAAGCAAATATCAGCAAACAATATTACTTTTCAAATCTTTCTAATATTTTTAAAATAGTTAAATTTTGTTCCTCAATAATTGTCAATTTATTTTTTATGCACGCTATTTGAGCATTCATCATCTTTTGCAGTTCCTTGTATACTTTAAACTTCTCTTCAAATTGTTTATGCTCCCTTGCCTTCAATTCTTGACTTTTCTCTCTCACCTCTATCTCCTTCACCTCTATCTCCCTCACCCTCAACTCAAGTTCTCTCTTTCTCAACTCAGTTTCTTGGTCCAACTTTCTTTCCTTTATTTCAATTTTCTTTCTTTCCAAATTAACTTCACTCTCTCTAAGTTTCATGTTTGATTCGCGTTTCTCTCTCAGGTACCCAACATACTCACTTGTCTCACCACCCTTTTTCCTCTTAGAACATTCTCTTGCCTTAGTTTCTGAGAGACTCTCCATAGCCCATTTCCTTCTCTGCCCCTGTTGCCTGTCTCTTACCATCATCACACTTTGCTTGCTGCTGCTCTGCACTGTCTTTTCTTTTCAAAATATCCTCAATTGCTTCATCTAGCTCACTAGGTTCTGGTGCTACCCCACTAGCCCTCATTTCTTCGTTCATTTTCCTTCTAAACCCCCTTTCTAATTTTACGAATCTGTCCCTAACAGCTCTCTGATCAACACTGAACTTTGGCCTTTCTACTCCATTTAATGCATCTGCAATTTTGTTCCAGCATTTCCCCCTTTTCTTGACCCATGCTTATATTGATAAGGCTCCTCTGCCAAAATTTCACGGCAAAGCAGCACATCATGATCTTTAGTCCATGTCATTTTAGGCCTATTCAAAATAAGTTTATATCAACACATATACAGGAAAGTTTTGGCTGAGACCTTAAAGCCAATCCATTTCAGGAGAGACCAGGAAAAAATTTCAACTATTTCAGCAAGGTAAACTAACCACTTGTTCTACTCAAAACAACATAAAACAGATTACAATTCAAATAAAGTTTATTCAAAATGTAAATTTAAAAATGCATCAAGCACAAAAGCAAGTAATTCCAGCAAGTTAACTTTTTACTTTAAGAGTACTTCAAGAATAAAAAGTTGGTGACCATTCAGATACTGATCATACACAGGCTTTCTCCTGGTATGTACTGATAACTTCAACAAAACATCAGGAAATCTGGCAGGCTTTTGACCATTATTTCGCTGTCTCTTAACGGTAAATGCCACTTGATTTCGGTTTCAGGATAAGTAAGTTTCAATGAATTTGTTTAATAATGGAATCAATACAAACATGAGTTTTCTTTCGTGTGAATCATCACAATTGGCGGCCATTTTTAACAATTTAAATGTATTCTGGAATAAAGATGTAAAAACAACATTACTATATGTCTATTGTGGCACTGAAAATTTAGATATGTACCAACAATTCAACTTGAAAAACATATAATGCTCAGTGCCATTAGGACAGGCAGAGCTGAACACTCCGTGGTGTGTAGAAAAGATAGTTTCTGAGCAAAAACACAACCAATACACTCCAATTTTCACACTTAATGCGATCATCAGGTAACTGTCAATGAATTATCTAAGTTTATAACGATGTATTACAAAAGTGTTGAAGAAAACTCACCTTTTATTTCTGCGTCGAGCTCGCAACGTAAAAATCGAAAATTTGAGTCTTCCTCAGGAACAAGACGGCTCAAGCAAAGTGGGATCCCCCTTGACCGCGCTAGTTTCTAGATCCCTGTGAGCCGTCTTCGCTTCCCGCGTCGTGAATCGGAAGCTCTCTACTCTCTTACTTGCGCCAGTCACCAGAAGTTACACCAGATCTTGTATCCCTAATTAGCATAAGATGTTGGGCAATAGCTATAGTTATCTTCATCATTGCAGGGGCATTCTCTCATTAAGTAGTTATGTAAGGCAACAACAGTCTTTGTTACTAAAATCATTTTTTGTGTCTATGTTTTTATTGGTCTTCTAGACACCCTGAACAAAGTGGTAGCTGTCCCAAAGGTGTTTTCAATAACTCTCCTTGCCCTTGAAAGCCACAGCCTATAATTAAAGATTCTTTGGTCTATGGGCAAATTTTGGTTAGGATATGCTTCATTATATGAGTTTTTTAACCAAATGTGTCATCTGCAAAAAATACATAAGAAAGTACTTATGCTCAACTCTGGCCAACGTTTCAGGCTGAGGGATATTGAGTTTTTCATTTTCAATGGCATCGCCAAGATGACTCATCCTATAGCTAGCTGCAATCGTGCACTGGGCATCTCCTGTTATATCTCATTGTAACTGCCAATCTTTTGCTAGGGCCAAAGAATCACACATAACATTATGTCTCTTTGAGATTTTTGGACCAACTAAGGATAACAGTTCTTCAAATGTTGAGGGTGACATTCGAAAACATTAAAAAAAGTACTAGTGACCATGTAGTCTAATGTCTCTTGCCAACAGATGAAAACCAACAGTTGCTAACGGTTAGCAAAGGTGTCAAAAGAAAATCTTTGCCAAAAGTCTGGATCCTTGCTTAAGGCAAGCACTATATTGAGGCTTTGTGTCAACAGCAGTTGTTGCTGTTTTTGTCTCAAAGAATGCAAGTGTAGCAAATAAGAAGTCTGTGTTGTACTGATTCCATCACTGAAATAGCCACAGGAGTCTGTTGTGCTAATGCATATTTGTGAAGTTTCACAACAACAAAGGTCTCTTTAAACGATGTCCTTGTTGAACTTCAACTGAAGTTAGGAAGAGAATCAAGGGATGTTGAACCTTCATGGACAATCAGTAACTAATTGACATATCAGACAAAACGATTATAGATTTGCTCAAGAAGGTAGAGTACATAGAAAATAAAGAACTCCTATACAGAATTACTGCATTTTTTCATGAATGAATTGCAGATGAAATCATTCTAATCTTCGTGAATATCAGAGGACATAACAAAAGTGTAAGTAGAGAGAGCATGATGTGATAAGGTAAAAAATGAACATATCCTAGTTGTTACAGTGAGATAACTAATTTCCCGGAATCTTAATAAAGTAATTCAGATCTGACTTTCAAGAGATTGACTCTGCTCATTATGACTACAGTTCTCAAATTATGTTAACAAAGCAGTCTGTAAACACTCAATTGCTTGTTTTAAAAATAAACAAACAGTAAGTAGTTCTAATATCATTTTATTACTTGTCTTATATGATCATTTTTAGTTAAAAAGTTAAAATCTGAGTTAAAACTTAGAGCAAATTTTTAGATCAATTGAAATAATAGCAGACTGTATCACAAACAAATTTATGCATGTGGCAGATCACATATGTACATTTCATTTCTTGTCAGCTTTCAAAATTTATTGTCAATATTTGCTTGCTTGATGGCTTTATAATAAAAGCTGTTAATATGAAATATTTGTGTGTATATATGCTATCCTTTTCACAGTAATTACACCAAGATAATGCGAAAATAGTTTAAAATATTATTCTAGTGCTGTCCTAAAGTATACTACTTATATATGTATCTCCAAAATGAAATAATGACTATGAAATTATAGGACTCTTATAATTTTCTTGAAAATAACAGCAAAATATGCAGAAGGGTTAAATGGCTGATAACTGCATGATCTTCACAAAATTTTAGAGATTGCCAAACAAATTCAACTTTTTAATTCCAGGCTTCCATAGCAAAGAAATTTATAAAATATTACAAAATCAAACTTTCAAGTTTCAAATAAAGTTTACAACATCAATGAAAACGCTACAATTTTAATAAATTATTGCATTTACTCAAGCTACTTACGTAACATTTACTTAAAACTTAAAACTACGTAACATTTAAGGAGAATCCATTGTACTCATTGGCAATCAATGATTAGTTTTTGTTATAAGGTAACATTTACTTCTTATTATGCTGAAAAATTTGTATTTTTCATAGTTTTAAAGCCATATTTTTGCTTATGTTTAAGGTTTAGCTTTTTTTTACATTACGGTAAAAATCTGGTAAGGATTCAAACTTATTACTTCACAGTTCCCTTAGAAATGACCTTTCGTCCCTTTGCATTGTAACCTTCTTCAGGCTGCCAACTCTTGGTAAATTTTATACTACTCTTGTATGGAAAAACCTTTAACAAACCAAAAAGCTGCACTTATTGAGCAGCCGACAATTGATGCATTTTCATGATATCCACTTGTGTTATTTAAGTAGAAAGCAATTTGTAAGTGCTTCTCTTGACACAGTTCTTGATTTCAAACAACTTCTATGTTTGCATGTCAAGGCCTATATAAATTCTTTGGTCGATTTTTTAAATTCTATGGTCGGTTCCAAGTCTTTTATTGGCTGAGCAACCAAAATTCTCAATAGCCTGTTAGCCAATCAAAGTTTAAGAATATGACAACAATTGTGCCTCACAGCTAGATTTATGCCTCACAAATGACCAACTTAATGGCTCATTATGCCTCACAAAAATATTTTTACCATCATATTTTGATTTCCAATTCTTCATTCGCCCAGTTGTTAAAGCGTTATCAAAGGATTCTTCTTCACCAGCAATTTGTGCACATCAGCAAAAGTCAAAATTAAGCCTTTTACTTTTGATTTACCTTTTACTTTTACTTTTCCCATGATGATTCTATTTCTCCAATGGTATCCAACAATGTACACGTTACAAGATGTAGACAATTTTCCTAAAACTATTGCCTTTTCCCTTTTCCATTACATTTTGTGTGGTAATGTTAACTAACTCATTGTTACTTACCTGAATCGATATAATAGCTCTTGCTTCACCTACCTTCTCCTTTTCTTCGTTTTTCTGTGCACCATTTGCTTCTGCTGATAATTTAATTTCCCCTGATGCAAATCCAAACAGATTTTTTTGTGGTAAGAAGCATTTCCATTCTGAATTTCCAATTGTCATAACTAGTCCCAACATGTAGATTGATCCTAACACTAGTACCTTTGAATTTATCCATCATGGCAAAGTAAATGCACAACAAATCTATAGTGAAAGTGTTTCCAGTGTCCTGGGCCCATAACCTGTTAGAGTTACGCGGAAGATTGAATTCAGACATGCAAAAATGAAAAACAACATATTCAACAACGGAACAAATTCTGCCATATTGCATTTACAAAAGCACATTGGTTAAATTAATGGGTTAAGTACTTCATGTAAAGAGAGATGTGAAACATCAATTATAATAATACCCTCAAAAATTCTAATAATTACATCCCAAATAATATTTCCTAAAATATTAATGTTCCCCAGCATTTTCCTCAAGTCCCCAATGGTGCCACCATCAACTGCATTGTATCAAATCAAAACAAATTCAACTTCAGTAAACATTCATAAAGAAACCTACAGCTTGCATGCTTATAAAGCTTCAAAAGCAAGTAGGGTCCAAATTTGTAAGGTTACAAGAATTTAAAATTTAGTATCATCATCAATTAAATATTGTTGCTGCATGGCTTGATCTGGAGCATCTGAAAAAAGGACTATGCCTCATTTTGTTTGATAGGAATCTGCAAACCCTAAAAAGCAAGTTGACACTGTCATTGAGTTTCTAATGATTCCAAACATATAAATGCTAAAAACATTTTGAACAGGAATACAATTCACAGTGAATTTTTTTCAATCTAAACAACCCTTAAGCAAGCTATGCTTTGTTATTGTAAATAGTTATTAATTTTTAGGCCTCCTGTAAAAGGAAACTATCTCTATAGTGCAGTGTCTGTTTCTCTTACTGGCAAGATACCTTGGCTTCAACCCTCAGGGCTCTTACATCTGTAAAGCTAATCTGAATGCAGTTTTGTGCTTTCCATCTACATTTTACTTCTGTTTCATCCTCTGAGAATTTAGAAGATGATCACTGTCTCCAACTAAAAAAATTAACCATGTTATTGAAAATTGAAAATTCTCGTCTTTGTATTGCTTTGTTCCTGTATATCTTTCAAGACTCAACAGCTCTTCAAATTTTTTTGGCAGCATTCGATAAAACCGAAAGAACAGCTCGTGATCCAAAAGTTTCATTTCTAATACCAGCTGGTGATATTCGCCTTTTTCCAAATGTTCACAGTATATTTTGTGAACCCATTGTTTATGCTCTATATCTCTTGTGTTTCTCTTTAAGTTTTTCTCTTTGCCGTAAAGAATTAAGAAATGCAAAGCGATGTTCGTCGGACATATTTGTTTTTGTTTAGATTGTTCAGATGGCGCCAAAAATCTATGGCGCGAAATGCATCAATTTGATGGTTTGCTGGCAATCAGGCAAACAAATGGATATTGATGAGGCAGCGGTTTGCTGGTGATCGTGCGACTCATTTTGAAAAACAAGGGATCGCACAAAGCTAACTCATTTAAACTGTCAAAAGAAATGATTGCCCTGCATAATGGATGCAAATGCAACTGATGCTTAAACAAGAGAACTTGGGAGAAAATTTATGAAGGAATTGTAGACGTGATCTTTATGACTTGATCCAATATTCCAGACTTAAACTTATTAAATATAATGTTTCCCTTTATCACCATAAATTAAAACTAGTACTAATATGATATTGCCATGGAAAAATCTGCTTCCTTTCTTCCTTTTTGTCTTTCTTTTGTTGTACTTCTGTATAATAATCTCTCAGCCTGTAATTGACTGACGTGCAACTTAATTTATCTTTTATTATTTATTTATTTAATTATTATTTATTTACTATTCATCAATGTTTAAAACTGATAGATGCATATTAACCTGATGCCTGAACCTGGTGCTTGACTGACATGCAACATTATTTATTATTCATTTATTTGATGCATAGATACATATGGTAGAGGCATACTAACCAAAAGTCATTGCATGACCAATTTTTTGGATAAAACTAACAAGGATAAAGTAAAAGAAAATAGAATTCTGGTTTAAGAAATTTTGAAAAATTTCAGCCTCACTTGAAGGAAATATAAATTTGAACAGTGAAAGCACTGCTTTCAATGATCACCTTGATAAGTGCTTGAAACCAGCTTGAACTGCATCGGAGAAGGTCATGGTTGATGCTTCAAATTGATTCGAAACAGTCAAGAAATCCAAAAAACCTGACCTTGGAGTTGATGATGTTGATGGTGCCATCCCTGTTTCAGAATATGTAGATGGAACCTGGCACAAAATGGCTACTCTTCCAAACTTGGTGTAGTTTTTGTCATTGGAGTTGAGACAGGTGAAATCTTAGATTATGAAGTACTGCCTTTATTCTGCCAAGAGTGTTATATTAATATAGAAAATTGAAAAACCCAGACAGTTTTTCAGATGCTACACAGAAACACAGAATAGACACAGAAAAAACTGCACATTAACTAAAGTGGCTTATCAGAAGAAATAGAGAGTGAAGGTGCTGTCAGAATTTTTGAGAGATGAATATAAACAAGAGGGAAATTTACAATTTGTGTAGCATCCACTTTATTTCCATCAAAGAAAAGGGGCCAACAACATTTCAAAAACCATTGTCAGTAACAACCAGATAGCTTCCTTTATGGAAGAGGCTTTTCTACTAGGTGGTGCACTATTTTCAATGAAAATGATTAGTCGCTTGCTCTAAGCATTTGGAACCCATGGAAATATTCTGACGCCATGTGCATCTAAGTATGTATCAAAAAAGAAAAAATTTTGTTTGTGTTGATCTTCCACATTTTACTGTCCTTATGACTCCACATTTTACTGTTCCCAATATTTTTCAATGAGTTATCAAACGTTAAATGGGGCATGAACTATGTCATTTGCATGAACAGAACCGCTGATTATTTGGTTTAGTTAAAACTGGGGTTTGAAAGAACACTACATTGTTTTTCAAAGCTGCTATTAACAAGTGCATCGCGATTGTTATTCCTGACAATTTGAATGTCTGATACAGGGTCATCCATAGAATTTAAAACTTGGCTTAGTCTCTTATGTGCATGATATCTTTGCTGATTTAATTGACACAGAAGTATATGCAGGAAATGCTTAAACCAAATCTTGAATGATTCAAGTAAGTAAAAGTTTTTTCAAATACATGATCTTGGCTTGGAAATTCATTGACATGGAAAACAGACCTTTTGAATATTTTCTGAAGGGCCCCATGAACTGGTCCCAAATCAGTCAAGAGTGTATGCAGCAGAGATGCCACAATTACCTATGCTAAAGGACTTACTTCCAAATGTGATAATGTTGGCATTATCTGCAACTGTTGATTAAGACTTGTAGTCAAGATAGTGTAGTCTCTCTCAATGCAGTCGTTCAAAATGACCAGAGCCGGTCCAAACAGGCTAAACATTCACCAGGTGAAAGAAAAATGCCTAACTAGAATGTATAGTAGAAGGTTTAAAAAAAGAGAAAAGGAATTTCAATAAGACAAGCATCTATTCTCGAAGAATTGAGAATTTTTCTAAAGTTTTTTATTCTAAATGGAGGAACTTGGTAGAGAGGCTTTTGATATATTGTCAAGAGAAAAATCCACCAGTAACATGCTTATTGACATGTCATAAAAAAACTTTAATTGAAAATAAAGACAGGTGTTTGTACAACTGTCTGATGTCGATGGTTCTTGCAACATCCTCACTTGTGATGGGTGTTCACAACAGTCACGAGGTATGTAATTTTTTAAGGAGCTCAATAGGGATTGGAAGGACAGGACGTGATCAAGCAGCTACTGCAATTTTGGCTTGGTATTACACTTTACAAAAGCTTAGAAGCACAAGATGTAAAAGTTTCAGAAGTGAAACATTGTCATATATCATGTGACTGTAAAAGTAATGGTGTGTGCAATGTTTTTTTACAAATATGGAGAGGATTTGCCAAAAGTTTCAAAGCAAGGAGAAGTGCAAACTGTATCTAATCCAGAGAATCAGGCTTTTAAGGAAGAATTCTTAGATTATGAATCGCAACAAAATGGAGAGTATGCCATTGTTGCATCATTTTTTGATAAGCAATCTTTTGTTGGCATATCAGAGTATGTAACTAAGGAGCTTCAAGACCACTTACCTTTCATAACAAGCGTTGACTATATTCTAGCAACAGCCACACTCCCATTTTCAAATAGCAACATACTGGAGAAACATTTTTCATAGTGCATGATATCTTTGTTGATTTAATTGACACAGAAGTATATGCAGGAAATGCTTCTAGGGACAAGAACATAGAAATACAGAGTTTCCCCTTGTTCAGATGCCAATACTTCATCGGGAAGTTACAAAAGTGATTTGTTTCTAAATGTAAAAGCATTAGATGTTTTAAGATGGTTGGTAATGTTTGGTAGATCAAATATATACTAGATTAAACTAGAGATATTATATGACCATCATGTAGTTTGAATCGAAAAATCTACTAGTACACAACTGATGAAAGCTGTTATTCACTAAGATATAATTAGTTTATCCAGTTAATCTATTTGTACCTATTTGTATCCAAGTTGTTTAAAATTGAAAAGTTAATGCTTTGTTGAATAGAATACGGATTTTAACAGACATCATTTCTACAAACTTCATAACCAGATTGTCTAATATATAAGAAACGTTAAAGAAACATTCGCCAGGTGATTTTGGCTGATTCCTTGTTATTCAGTAGCCTTGCTGCCAAAATTATTTACTCTCTAATGCACACTTGAGAACTATTGCAGGGTAGAAATCGAGGCTCAACTGACATTTCACAAAAAAGAACAGAAGAAGATCCTGTTAAAATCTTAGTGATATTAGAACTTACTCCTTTCTTAGCTTTTCTATGATGTAAAACCATAGATTTGCGATGTGCCAAAGCACTCAGTGTTGGGCTTCTCACTCTCATCAAAATGCATTTACCATTACCAGACCATGCAAACAAACTTTGTGTGCTTGTTTGATTTCCTTTCTACATGATAAAAGCAAAGGGGCTCATTTTTGCATTTCATCAATGCTTCGTTTTTTAGATTGGTCTTGGAAAGCAAGCTTTGATTTTTCAAAGCAACAACAGTTCACAACCCATCAACAACTGTCTCCTCGATACATTTCAGAGTAATGGTTTAAGATCCTTGTGCTTTAACATCTTCTTTATGATAAATTTTATGTCGCCAGTGACAAGTGCAATAGAGGACTTCTCAACCTGGACCACAATGCATTGCAAGATGCGTGGCAGCCATATTGGTAGACCTGGTAGCTGTGACGTTCTTTCTGTAGTAAGTGCACGCTTGTTTACTGTTGTATAGAGAGTTTGCAAAGATAATCAGTCAGACTTTTGTAAAATATGACAAAGAACTTCGATTCATTGCCTGCTTATGCACGTGGGAGATATCTAGAGAAAACTGGGGTGGTTGGAACTCTAGACCCTTATACAATTGATGGAGAGTGGTGGTGGTGAGATCCTGAAGATTACCCTCCGATAACGTATATAGACATGGTAAATTATTCTGTGCTTGTGGTTCAAGTCTATTTTACTCAATGGCCGAGTTTAAGAACTGCAAAAGCTTGGAATCCTATGATTGTTTTGTGTCTGGATGGGTTAGAAATGTGGAAGTTTATCAATATGAATCAGTTTAAAAAAAAATCAATATACACTTCCTTGTTCGTGCAAGGGTTAGCCACAATCAACAAATGAGTTAGGCACCAGTTTGTTCCTGGTTTATTTGCAGAGAAAAAGGAGTAGTGGTGGCTTCCCACTGTACATGTATTGCAGGTTTGGGTAAAACATGTTCACATGTTGCATCAGCCATGTTTTATGTTGAGGCTGCAGTTAGACTATGTGAAAAGAAAACTGTGACCTAAAAAGCTGCTTACTGGATGCTACCATCTACAAGGTCAACAGTTGAATATTCACCTATAAAGGACATTGATTTTAGGTCCTGTTATCAGCTCAAAAATCAACTGGATACAATTATTGCTGAAGAGGATACTGTTGCTACAGAATCTAGAGGTATTGATGTTGAAGCAGGATCAAGTGTCATGGCAATGGAAAGTAAGATATACAAAGCAGACAGAGCAAGTTTTGAAACATTTCTTGCCAACATTTCAAATTGCAACCACGCATTTCTATCTGTTCATCCACGCTTCTCTGGTAAATTTGTTTCCCAAGCTTTACAACAAAGCTACCCTATAGTTCTCACAGAGCTCTTTGGTCCAACAATAGTAGGAATTTCGTTCAAAGAGCTAGCAGAAAAATGTCGGTAGTTATCCACCACAGTAACAGTGTCCAGAAAACAATTGGAACTGGTTGAAAAAAACTTGTGGTCAATCCATATCTTCTCTGTGGTTTGCATTTCGCAGTGGGAGAATAAATGTATCGAAATTAAAGGCTGTGTCACTATACAAATTGCTAAACAATCATTAAGTCTCATTAAAGAGAAAAGGGATTGAATTCACCAGGTGAAACAAACTGCCTCGGGGTTGTTGATGGGAAATTATCAAATGGCCCTGACAGAAACAAATTATGTGACTTTTTTGTCTGGACTCCTGTGCAGTATCATCTTGAGAAAGTGCCCAGTAAATCAACCATACACTGCATTTTGTTTTCTGGACTTTGATGTCAATAAACATGCTTTGAATGTATATTTATGTTTTTTTTCTTATTTCCTCTCATTGCATTCAATTTATTTTTTGGTGAAACAGATTTTATCTTCAGATTTAATCTACAGTTTTACTGTGATTTAATCTTTCAGAGTTAATCTACAGTTTGCATTGTTTGTTTTCAGGCTGTTTGTCTGTTATCTGTTTAGATTCTTACAGATTACAGGAGTTCTGAAACATATCAGCTAATGTGTAATATTTATAGTCCCTTTTAGTTGCATAATTTTTATAAAATGAAAGAAAATAGGAAAGTATGCTTTGGTTTGTATAACATTAGGAAAAGCATTATATAAATAGTTCTACATCTCTTTGAACTGAGTGCAGCAGTCTGATAAAATTTTTCTCTGAAGGAAAGGAAATTTGTAATTGTTACAAGAAAGCCAGTATTATTCAATGGGGAAACGTGGAATAGGTGTATCATTGCAACTCTAGAAGCATTCCCTTGATTTGAGAAATATGACCTCAGAGATTCATTTGGCATATGATGGCAAGTACAAAGTAATTAGATGTCATTCAGGAGTTTAGAAGTATTAAATTTTCTAGAACTCATAAGTTAAATTTCCTGGTTACCTTATACTATGTATCTTTAAATAACCTGCCAGTCCATATTATTTCCTTATATCACCTTTTCTTTTCATCTTAAAATTACCTGATAAAATAGCAGTTAGCAAT
This sequence comes from Rhopilema esculentum, assembly GCF_013076305.1. The sequence goes on from NW_027020025.1 coordinate 15,693,936, forward strand.
TATCAATTTCATACCTTAGTATCTTTGTGAAAATGTTGTTTCTAGATTTTTTAAAGCTTCAAGACCCTTTCACTGCATGGCTTCTATTGAGCTCTTGATAGACTTTGACAATGCCAGCAATATTGATCCATCATGCAGTGAAGACATAGAAAGTAAATCCAATATTGCATCTTTAGATAAACAGAGATCCCATGTATCTGCAGTCTTATGATTTATCAACATTCTCCAAAAATCCAATAAATTTTACATCTTTCTTCACACACAAATCTTGATTTCAGTAGAGAGGGCTAGTAAACTAAAAATTATTTATCCATTTGCATCTTTTAAAGATCAAAACTAAGGAATCATGACTGCAACATATTTATTAGTCATTTTGTGCTGATTTATTTTATCAAGTGTGTGAGAAGGAAGAACCACAGGATAGGCTGTAGGCCGGATTCTGTGAATCTTGCAATGAGTGTTGTTCTGAAAGATATACTTATTTTATCAAACAGTTTCAGAAGATCATTGCCCGATCTATGACATCCCACGAAGTGTAAAGTATGTTGTAGTATGGGATTCATCCAGTGATGGCTATGGCATTCTTACAACTTCAAGGTCAGGAACAATTTGTCGCAGCTGTTCCACACCTTTAGGCTGCATACATTTGGAATTGAGACTTTCCCAAAAGAGCTTGGGTTACATTTAGATACCTAACTTCGTATTATCACAAATTTCCCCCTTTTTTAAAACAATATTTGCTTATTTTTGCCCCAAGAATTTGGTTTTCATCTTGGCAGCCAATGTTAAAACAGATAAAGCAGATAAAATTCTTCATAAATACATGGTCTTTTTCTCATTAGTTTATATTATAGTTAGATGCAATGAATTATTATTAACCCTCTTTTGTTGATTTTAAGAAGCTAAATTATTTTGCTAGAATAATATTTTAAAAGGAGAATTATACCAGTTAAAAAGGTTATCTTAGTACTGGTTGTAGTAATTTTGTAGTGTATCTTGTAATTCTCTAAGTGTATCTGATAATTACTGCAAACAAGCATTAATAATTTTATTCCAATCATTCCAACATGTGATTTTTATTATTAAATGCTAATTATATTATCTGAGTAAGTGGATTTCAATTCCAGTGTGGTGTTGATGATTATAAGCTATTATATAAAATTCTTTACACATGCCTAATTTTTCATTTCAAATGAAAGGAAAAATTTGTGCAATAGCTTTAACTGAAAACCTGCTTGTATGAAAATAGGAGGTCTAAATTAAAAAATAGTTCTAAATAAAAAAATTATTATATTATTGATCTTGTTGTAATTTGTAGGGAACCTCCTGCAACAAATATCTTGAAATGATACTTAGACTGCATATGTACTTAAGCCTTAATACAATGTTGCTACAAAATATCTTCAACATTATATGTAACCAATTTTCAAATCCACAAATATTGTGGACAGTTTTGATTTACAATACGTTTTTTTCAGTATTTTCTCAAATGTGCCCAAACTGTAATGGAGTTGTGCACTATGATGGCTCTTCTGACAGTAAGCTGAATATGGGGAGTTTTGTTGTCAGCCACAACCTTTAAAGAAATCTTACGCACCATTTTGTGCATGGAAGGTGGGTGCTGTATGAATGTTTCTTTAAAGTTTTTATGTTATACTGTCCCCAGGGGGAATACCTTCCAGGGGAGGGGGGGGGGGTGTGACGGGATGGTACATTCACATACAATAAGTTCCTTCACATGCAATAAGTTCAAAGATGCATGGTATTCCTTCCTTGCTTTAATTGATGTTGATTTCCATAAGGGGTTCAGTTGCACCATATGTAAAGATCGACCAAAATGAGTAATTATAGATGCAACTTGCCTGTCATTTCGGAAGGACTTGGAATGGTTTCTTTGTTAGAAACAAATCCTTTGAGCCCAACTCTATCCCTAGAGTCAGGTTAGATTTTTATAATAACATAGCCATATTCTTCTTTCAATTTATTTGCTCAAATGAATAAAAAATTATCGTAACGGATTGTGTAAACTGTTTGTTGTTTTGTCCTCTTGATTTATGGTGGACCTTTTTTGTCTCAAATGATGTGAAGTGTAAAAGTTTTAGAATTCTAAAAAATTATGCCTTTGCCATTTAATTTTTTTAAAGGCATTGAGTCATGGTTAATAGAACGTGTATACCCAAATTGCAAAAATTGCTGAGTCATTATGATAGCTTCGCCAATCTGATTGGCTGTCAAGCAAATTGCACACAACTGTACACATGATGTTGTAACCTCGCATTTGGGAAGCTTTCAGTGGGGGAAGAAGCCAAAATTGCGATGCGTCATAGTAGTGGAAAACGAGTTGTGCTCAGTTTAGGAGTGGAAAACGAGGAAACGAAAAAAGTGCTGCAGTCGTTTTCGATTTAAAAGATACCTTAAAGTATCAGTACAAAGCCAATTTTTTAAAATGGCTGATCGACTTGGGAAAGGCCAATTCATCGACGGCCATACCAACAAAGTTGAGGAAACCAGGGGACCGCAGTGCAACAAATATTGTACCAGTGTTAACAATTTTGTTGTTGAAAAAAGATGGTTATTGTGAAGGGTTTGGAAAGCTGGTAGACACAGAAGGTGACCATTTACACGACCTTGCTACCACTTCCATAGGTGCTAGGCCTACTGAAGAAAGGCAAGGCCTAATCAAAATTATGAAATCATAACTAATGTCTAATGTGTTTTCTTGTCGTTGGAATGACTTAAAATGATTGGAAAATAACCTAGATAATCAGATGGAATTAAATCTAGATAAATCAATTGGAAAATAATCTGTATTCTCATGAAATCAACTTCTTCGACTTCTTAAATCGATATTTTTGTTGTTCATTATTGCTAAGCAACTAAGAGCCCCGACGCTATTGTTTTCAGGGCTGAAATGTTCACAGTAACGAAAGCGGTGACCAACAAATCAATGGTACAGATATGGCCTGAAATCGATGTGTCCTCCAACTTTTTTGAAGAAGTCATTAACATTGACCAAGCTATGCCTGAAAATGTATGCAGCACGCCCAAGAAGGATTAAATTTCAACTGAAGCCATCAGGTATTTCTCTAGCCTGCAAGGACTAAGTATGCCCCGCCATATGGGACAAAAGTCTATTATACAAAATATATGATGTCATTGTAAATATATTGTTTAAATCTATTATAAATCTGTTGTACAATTCATATCGACGTTATTTCCTCTAGCTTAATGCGTGTCCACTTGACATTTATAAATTGTTATCGGAAATTTCAGATATATAAGGTCTGAATTTGTTTGCAAATATATAAGGTCTGAAATTTTTTGCAAATATAAGGTCTGAATATGTAAGGTCTAAGCGCGAACAATGTGCGCAGTGACATTTCCCGCAAATTATGACCACCAGAGGCAAAAGACTGGCCTAAGCAATACCAACGAATATTAAATATGTTGTTCAAAGTTGACTTTCAACAGTTTCTGGTTGATCTTCCTGGACAACTATCTTAGGCTCGACGACAAGCTTTCAGTAGTAATTTGAATATGCTCGAATTTCGGAATAGACATTTGCAAGACTTTTTACATGTTTTAAGCCTTTTCATTAGGAGGTGTGAATGTGCGACAGAAACACCTGAAAGTTTGTGTGTGTATCTAAGAGATCTTTCTGTAGAAATTTGTAATCTACACAATTTAGTTGAGAGTAACATCTTTACTGATGAAAGCTACATACCAGAAATGACTGCACACTCTATTAGGTGCCCTGAAGAGCACAATGAAGGTGCCTGTGGCAGACCTAGAAAATTATCAGAGAAGGAACAAATTGCAAACCTGTTTGAGATACACAATTCATGGCATCAGTAGCTCAACTATTAGGAACTTGTGACTTCCTTCACACGGAATTAACTTCTACGGTTGCCATTCTGGGAGCTTGCGCGACGACTTCCCCGAGAAGCTGGGCGAGTGTATGGGGTTGCGGGCACAGAACTAGGCCATCTGATGCTAGTACTATAAGCATTGCGCCCAATATTTCTCCCACGGGGAAATCTTTGGCGGCTGTCTAAGAAGGATAAAATTTCAACTGAAGCCATCAGGTATTTCTCTACCCTGCAAGGACTCAGGCCTAAATGTTTACAAAAATTATTTTTGGTAGCAACCGTATCTCAGTTGAACTCAAGTAATAAAGCAATTATGCAACTTGAACTCAAGTAATAAAGTTTCATTTTCAAACCTTTCCCCACCTACAAATTTGGTGTTGTAACCTATAGTAGAGAATGGTGGCATCTCAATTAAATAAGCAAAGTTATGGGGTAGCAGTATAATGGGAGAGCAAATAATTATTCAAACATTCTATTATATTTCTTTTGCGTTGTAGCTGCATTGAAATGCCTGATTTTTTGGAAGCCAACTGTGAGACATGGGTAGATCTTTTTGGAAGCCATCTTTTTCATCAATGTCCACTGTGAGTTACTTTCTATGCTATTTTGTGATCAGGTCTTAGTTCACATGTCCTTTTTATCTCCTTTGTGTTCTTTTTATGGTTCTCTTTGGGGTAATCACCTTGTGAGATTTTTGTAAAATTATCGTGGATTTTGTTTCTGAAAGTTTCTTGTTTGTTAAACAATGTTCTTGTTCTTCAATGTAATTTTTGTTTTTCTAAATTTTTTTATTCCAAGTTACAGATGGCTTCTACTGTATGGTCATTTGAAATCTACTTTAGAATTTGTACATACTGTCTATGTGTCGCTCTCAAAAGAAATGAGAGATATAGATTACAATTTGTAGTAAAAAAAACCTTTTTATTTATTCACTCAATCACTACTTAAAAATACGTACTTTATCCAACATTCAGAAATGAGGAAAGCCACATTGACAGTATCCTGGATGATGTTGAAGAGTCTCTGCTTCAAGAGCAATTTGAAATGATGGATACATGTCCTGAATATGCAGCTGTTGAGAATGAAGTCGAGACTCCTCTGTCATGTTTTTGTGTCATGTTTGATGTCTTTTGATAGTACAATATGACCTCTTTCTTTAACAGAGAAAGATTTTCAACATTCTTAAATTATTTTTGCTTATTTATGAAACAATTTAATGACAATTATTGAAAGTACGTCCAGCACCAGCAGCTATTTTTTTTTATTTTTTGCTATGTATGAAGGCACAGAAAATATTTTGAGACATGGCATAATGTTAAATATGTATGCTAATTGCATCCATGCAGCTGGATTAGATGTTCTTTTTCCAATTTTTACAAAATTGTGGTGTTGGACATACATTTATTTGTACGTTCAACACCATACGTCCAACACTTTATGCCCCTTCATACCAATGGAGCCATCTTGGATTTGTCTCTCAATCAACAGTATCAGCACATGGTCTAATACTGAGATTGAGTCTAAAAAGTGCCAATTAAAACCAAACCATCAAGGAAATACATATTTGTTTGTTCTCATTGCTGAGTTGTTGATTATGCCTCTAACAAACAAAGAAAAGTTGCCCTGGCGATGAGCGAAGGTTAAAGCTGGTGAAGAACTTTGGAAGGCAAAAAAGGAAAAAGATAGGATAAGAAAAGCAAAATCAAGAGAAGCAGCAAAAGATAAAATGTCCAAAGAAGAGTGGAGAAACTACAGAGCTAAAATTCGCTTGTTAAACAATACAGAGACCAAAAGAAGTGCCAAATTCAACCAAATGAGCAGGAAGTAGATCTAAATGAAACTGAGTCACCGTATCGCTCTGTTCAGGCGATGGGGAAGGCAATGACTAAAGTGAGAACTTCTCTTCCAAAATCACCAAAGAAAAGGAAGGCAGTTGCAGCAGCCCTAGCAAAAGAAATTGGCATCAATGTTGTTAAAGCAAAAAAAAGAGCAGCACAGATTGGTTTAAATGAAGATACCAAAAGCAAGATTATTGACTTCTACCTAAGGGATGACATAAGTTGGCAAGCACCAGGGAAAAAAGATCATGTAATTATCAGGAGTAAAGATGCAAGTGGGAAAAAACTGAAGATACACATGCAATGCAAATACATGCTTATGTCCCTTGCAGAGGCCCACCAGCTGTATTTGAGGAGAATTCCCAGTCTGCCGTTGGTAGAAGCAAGTTATGTTAGCTCAGGCCAAAACACATTAAGCTTTTTGATAAAATTCCCCATAATGTCTGTGTTTGCATGTACCATAAAAATGTAAGGTTGCTTTTGAATGCTCTTGGGAACTGCACAGAGTTACCTAGCAGCATATCACTGTTCACAGATTCCATTGTCTGTTACCCCAGCTCTAAAGAGTGCATGGCACTTAAATGCGACATCTGCAGAAATAAGATCTCTTCTTTTGAGCCAGTTGGAGATGATGGAAAGTCACAGGTGACATACTTTCAGTGGCAAAGGAGTGATAAGAATTATGCATAGGTTGAAGTGAGAAGTAATGCTGAAGACACATTTAGTGAGCTGTTTCCTGGGGAAATTACTGAGTTTGGTGGCATTGATTCAACTGAGGTCAGAGCTGATGTGATGGAGAAAACTGGGAGGTTTTGGAAATGGTCGTTCAAAAGAGATAACATTTTTTAATTTTGTAAGGATGTAGTGCAAAAGATTAAACCACCCATAGTAGCGGGAAATAGGGGACAGTTTAAATTTTCAATTTTATAGTTCTGTTGTTGTTTTGTTTTTTGAGAAGATGTTTGATGTTTGCAGATGTTTTAATTTACAAAATGTACGTCTGACACTTGGAAATGAACGTCCAGCACCATAATCTCTTAATAATTAGAAGATACTGCAGCACATTTCAAAATTTTACTTTCTATCTTAAAGCACTTTGAGGCTTAGCCTGTCAAGCTGAAACAAAGATATTTTGTTAATACCTATCACTTCACAAAAATTTGTATTCAAACTCATAGTCACAAAAATTTTCAGTTGTCTGAGTACGTCCAACACCAGTACACTTTTGTCCACTAACCTAAAAACCGATGATGATGACAAAACATAACATATGCATTGTTGATAGGGCACTTAGACTTCTTCCTTCTGGCATGAAGCCCTAAAAATAATGTTGCCATGAAACTGGCTAAACATGTTTAAAGTGTGCAAAATGTACGTCCAACACCATGGAATTGCCCAATTACTTTAGACCCATTTTGACCAAGTTCTGGAGACAGGTATAATTTCCCTAGATTTCTCTTCTTGGATAGGAAATCATTTTCAGGAAAATTTTTGGGGCCAGTTAAAAGATACTTTTTGGTGGACACCCCAATGTAACACAGTCAAGTAACCACCATCACCTTAAAGAAGAACATGCAATTATAACTATAAACATAATGTCAAAGAAGTATACATATAACTAAAACTGTCTACCGAATTAGTGGTGGCTTTAAGTTAATAATTCAGCACAAGTTTTTATGATATCATCAATAAGAGTTCTTCTGGCATGAAGCCCTAAAAATAATGTTGCCATGAAACTGGCTAAACATGTTTAAAGTGTGCAAAATGTATGTCTGACACCATGGAATTGCCCAATTACTTTAGACCCATTTTGACCAAGTTCTGGAGACAGGTATAATTTCCCTAGTCGGTGACTCAGACACATCTCATTCAGACTTTTTATGATATCATCAATAAGAGATTAAAGTGTTATTGGTAGTGTGTTCTTGAGAATTCTGAATGTTTTCAGCGATTGATAGCTCTTTCTAGATGAATTCTAACTTTGGCAACTTTCTTAGTCTTCTTGCATTCAGATATAGTCATCTGCTATTTCACCAGAGCACCAGGCGGCACAGTCATTTCCCAAAATGATTCGCTATGATAACTTCATTCTCAATCTTTTCAAAATTTTGGGAAAGAGATCCATCTCTATCAAAAACTGGTGTTCCTTCCCGGTCTGACATGCGATCCGGTGACACAGACATATCTCATTCAGATGATGGAGCGATTTGCAATAATAATGTAAGAGGTCTTCCTGTATCGGGAACCCTCCATCTGCCATGACCTTATCTTTTTTTTCTAGAAGATTCTTAAAGCAACTCTCTTGGCAGAGGAACTGATCTGATGCTCGTCCTCCCCAAGCATAAGACAAAAACATAATAAATCCAGTAGGTGCTACTGCTACCAAAATTTTGACAGTATTATGTTTTTGTAATCTGACCAAGTCTTTGCTTGAAGATCAAGAGATTTTGGCCTCTCAATATAGATCTCTGTACAGTCAATAATGCACCTAGTCTTTCTATACTTGCCCTCAAATTTTTCTGGTAGACAATTTCTGACAGTATATTTTTGTAACCAATGAACAAATGGGTTTCCCAGCAGAAACTCTATGCTGTTGCTGGGAGACTTTGCTGAAAACTATATGTTCGTGTAAATTAATTAAGTCTGAGTATCCCCATATAGGGAAAATTCAGTACTTTTCTGAGGGCTGCCCTGGCCAGTTTTTTTCTGAAGATGAATTACAGTAACCATGAAATTGGCTGCAAGCAAACTCCAGAGGACACAGAATTTCCTGGTTAATAGACGACTTTTGATAGTGAGGTACGATATCAAAAACGAAAATATCTATGTTCCAACATTGTTTTGCCAATAATAAGCACTGTGATTCGAACTACTATTGGAAATACATCTGCTCTAAATAAATTTAATTGTGAAAATGAGTCACAAACAGCACTATGAAATATCAGAAGGTGTTTCCAGGAAAAAGAAGAGGTCTCTTGGGCGTCAATGTGCAGCATACAGATGCTATAGCACTTTTTATACTGATGCAACTGCAAATGGCCTACATTTTTTGGATTTCCACAGACAAATCCTGAAAAACTTCGTTGGTGCAATTTAATCAAAAGAGTAGATGGAAGAGATAATTTTAAAGTTACAAGCGCAACTGTTCTTTGTGATAAACATTTTGCTGATGCAGATATCAAACTGGGACTGCTCCTTCCCGTAATCTCTATCAAAGCAGCACAATAGCAATAAATCCTAAGTCACGCAAACCTCTGACATGCCGTTCAATCCAATCGCCAATTGCATCTGCAGTTCCTGGACCATCTTTCACCGTTGCTGAATCTGCTGCTACTGATTTTCTTCCAGATTTTTTTTAAGAAGCACTCGATGTTTCTGGCAATTGTGTTACAATATTGATGCGCACAGATTTCTCTTTTGTAAATTAAGCTGTTTATCTTCCTTTTGACTCTTGCAATGAAATTATGAAAGCCTTTATTGAATCTGAATACTTCAAATCAGAAGCTAAAAAATTGAGCCAAAAGATTTCTATATTGAATGGTTAAGTGGTATTCTATGTTCAATGGTTAAGTGGTTAAGTGGTATAGCAGAATTAAAGAAGTCTCTCTTTTCAATTGAAAGATTAAAGCTAATGAATCTGCAACAGAGTTTTACACTGTTTTCCTTAACTTCTCATCTTTACTGGCAACTTTTGAATATTTTAAACCAAAATTGTCTTTGGTGTGGTAAACAATCATCTTGCAATACTGATCTTGAATACCATGAAAAGTCTTCCTTAAAGCCTGGCAGAAAGCGCACACTTTCTCATCTAGAAGAGTTTGTATTGGTGTTGATGAGACTGAAAGTTGGCTTGTTTGTTTCTGATTTGTCTGATCACTTTCGAACCTCTCCTGGTCAAGTTTCAAAGATCTTTACAATCTGGATTTGCTTTTTGTATCATGAACTCCAAACTTTATTTCCGTTTCCATCTCAAGACCTTGTTCATAAAAATATGCCATCTCAGTTCAAAGATTTCACCACAGCTAGAATCATCATTGATTGTACAGAAGTTTTTAATAGAGGTTCCATCGTCAATAAAATCACAGTCACAAACATGGTCACATTACCAACACCATAACACGTGGAAGGCTTTTAAAAATTATGGATTGGCCGAGTTTCTGACAAAGAAATTAGACTCAAGTCAAGTGTGTTATCACTTTTAGAGGATGGTGACAACATCATGGCAGATTGTGGGTTTGATTTAAAAGATATCCTTCCTTCTGGTGTTACTTTGAACATTCCTCCTTTTAAAGGCACAAGAGCACAGCTTTCAGCAGAGGAAACTGAAGAAACAGCCCGAATTGCTTCAGTGGGCATACATGTAGAAAGAGTCATAGGAAGAGTTGAAAATTATCACACCCTTGATGGTCTTTTACCTCTTTCATTATACGCTGTTGCTGATCAAGTATTCTGCCACCTCACAAACTTTTTACCTTTTGCAGTATATCCAAATGATAACTAGGTATAGCAAAAAAACAAGTAGTAGGTAAAATATATCATCATCACCATTTACGTATAACGTTTAATAATATATATACACTATATCACCAGTAGCATTTTTTGCAACAAATAATTATATATAAAATATATATATGTGTATTTTAATATAACTATATATATATTTGAAGCAGCAAGCTGGAGTTCAATTCCGACCAAGAGTGGTTCGATACAATTGGGCAGCACCCTTGTAGAAATATTCTCCACTTTGTCAGCCTTTGCCTTATGATTACATTTCAATGGTTAAAATGGCTGTGACGAATGCCTAAACCCGCAGCAGAATAAACAAAAAACTACTTTGGCTATGGTGAAATCTCCAGTGATGGCTTTGGAGACTCCTCGCTTATTTCATTGGGCTGTTTGGCTCAGTGGAATGAGCGTGGGTTTTAGAAGCAGCAAACTGGAGTTTGATTCTTGTCCCAGGAATAGGATATGTGTTATAAAATCTTTTTGCTTAAATTTTCCTACTTTTTTCTAAATCAGCCTTGCAGCGGGGAATAAATTTATTTCTGAAATGTTTGACTCGTAGAACACAAGCATAGCTTCAAATGTCAAAATCTGGTCAGAAACTGGTCTTTGCAAACTTGCCTTTGCAACCAATTGTTTGACAGTGCCACCTATCCCATCACAAGGCTGCCCCCCATGGCTTGTAGCAAAGAAGTCCCAGACTGCATCAAAACTAAAGTCATTCTTATGGTAGCAGAGATTAATAAAGTTTTTGCGACTTTTATATTTCTTTGCGCAACCATCAGAGAAATACTCTATTGTTTTAACTTGAGGACAAACTAACTTCAAGTAATCCAACACAAGCTTTATGACCAAATTAACAAATGAGACAACATGCATTAGGTCATCTGAGAAAACACAATGAGACCTATGCTTAAGAATTTCGCCTTCTTTGAAATAAACAACAACTGGGTGAAGAGAGCATCGCTAGTTACTCCAATAGTAACTTTGGAACTCATCTTGGATCAGAAAGGTAAAGTTTTCAGCAAATTCTCCAAGAAAAAATGCTGTTTCTTTTGTAATGTTTTTTTTTCGTAGTTTCAAATATCTAGCCTGGGCTTTTGCAATAAAAGAATGTGTTGTCAGCTTTTCTAGCTGGGAAACTACCGGGTCTAGATAGTCTACAACTGACTCTTGACAGTTGATCAGATCTGACCGATCAGTAGTTGCCCATTGCTGAAATTCAATTTTGTCGCTGAATTGATGCTCAAAAGCCAACTTGAAAAGATTTTCTTTTAAGGGATCATTAGATGTTTGGCCATTTGAAGCATCACAACAATTCACCATGCACTACCTGCTTTCAGGACTGCATACAACAAAACACTGTGTATCTTTATAGCTGGTATTATTAGGAGCAAGAAGGAGTTCGATATTTTGGTGAATAGAGCACACACAAACAAGTGTGTTCCAGAACCACCTGCTAAAACACACCATTCTAGTCTTAAGAAGAAAATTTTGAAAAGCCGATCTTAATGTCTGGAAACTTGACTTTCCTATTACAAAGAGTGAGCATTTTTTGTCTGTGGTCATTTGGTGCAATATTAACATAATCTTTCTTGCCTGGCATTTTTCTGGTGAATTCTTCATCAAGAATTGATACACAAGCTCAAGAGTTGTTTTGGGCAAGATATGTCTATTTTAGGATCTGGTAAAGACAGGATTCTTTTCTCCATGGCTAGCTTGTGTGCGGTACGAACCATGTATTGTGAGACACCAAAGAAATCTGATGCCATTTTATTGGACCAATTTGATGACAGCAATGGAAGAATCTGTAATTGTTTGCTTTTGCAATCCAACGATTTTACCTTTCTTGCAAGATTATCCATAATTTCATCAAACGATGCCACATTTTCTCTTTATTTCCTCACTACTTGACTCAGACGAATCTTGTTGAGATCTAAGTTCCGTAACAGGTCACACACCATGTCAAGAGATCTTACAACTTTTTTTGTCAATATTGACACCTAAGTTTCAAGCTTGCGCTTCCCTTGCTTTGTTTTCACTGCTGTTGAAACTCCATGGTGTGTGATTGGTGATACTCCTACAGAACTAAAGAAATGGGAAACATCTGAACGATCTTCCTCCAAATCCTAAGATTTTGGAATGGCAGACAACTCTTCATCCTCTGAAACATCTCCTTGATCATTTGGCCAATCTTCATAATTTCCCTCTTTATTTTAACTTGTAGCCTTTGTCTACATGATGGGCACAACTTTTTACCGGGGATTAATTTTTTTCTGATTTTTTTAAGCATTTTTGCACACATCATTTGTTATCACTCTCAATGATCCTGAAAATTAAAGGATATGGTACTGACAAATATAATTCCTTGACTTTTGTAGAATGACTCACATCAATATCATATTTTATCAAGTACATAAGTATCCAAAAAGCTTTTCCAAGGATTTCTTAGAGTATGTTATTATAATTATAGTGTGCAAAAAGTCTTTCAGTAAAAAGCCACCTTAATGCACATTAAACTAGAAACATACCAACCTTTCCTATGTGGACCATGAATCGCAAATAGGTTGGTATTCTTAATATTTAATAAGAAAGGATTTCTGACGGTGTTGACAAACAGTTTCAATCACATTCTCAATTCCAGATCGTAAGGCAAGCAAATTTCTTTCACCACTGTTCATTTCATCTACTTTAATCAGTAGAGCAGTTGCACAGTACGTTTTTTGTGACATTCTTCTCCAAGAATATTTCCAACAGATCAAGAATCCATTTTTCACAGTGCGGGTAAAGTCCTGGGAAATAAAAAGGAGAAGAAATTTTTTTAGTTACGTTTTGCAACATTTTAAATTTTTTGTCCATAACAAGCAAGGTTTTCAACATCAATGTTGAAAAGTAATTGCTATTTTTGTTTCGCCTTTCTTCAAAATTTTTTTAGGTTGCCAAAATCAGCTTTCTGCTAGAATTTTTTTTAACAGTAGTTGTCCATTGGCAATTACAGTTTCTTTCCCCAATTAAAGACATCATAAAATCTGGTTGTTCTACTGTGTAAATAATTTTCATTGTGTTTTTGTGTACTAGATCATTCAACACCAAGGTCTCCACCCAAGAGGGCAATATTACAATTGCAGTTTCTTTCCCCAATTGAAGACAGCATAAAATCTGGTTGTACTAATGTGGAAATGATTTTCATTGTGTTTTTGTGTACTAGATCATTCAACACCAAGGTCTCCACCCAAGAGGGCAAGATTACAATTGCAGTTTCTTTCCCCAATTGAAGAAAGCAAACAGTCTGATTCTTCTAATGTGGAAAAAGGTGTTGATGAGTCAGGAGCAGTTGGTGTGAGCACATTGAATGAAAGCTTGCACAATCTAAAGCTAACTTCATTTAACAAAAATTACAACATATGAAAGGTGGAGATCCATTTGAAAGATGCTTTTCAAGTAGCTCTCTTGCGAGTGAAACAAATTCTGACAGTGAAAGCTCATACAGGTATACATTGACTTCTTGTCAGTCTTTCGTCACAGTCCTTTTCTTTCATGTCAAACATCAAATTTTGGTGTCATTAATTCATAATTTATGAAACAAAAATTTTGGATGTATTTTGCAAACTCAGTTAATAATAAATTCAGTGTTTTTTTACCTTGCAGTTCTTTAATCCCTTTGATAATTGAGCTGGATGCATCTGTTAAAATTTCTGTAATATCTATTTCGTGCATCAAACATAACAAAAGTCGTGTTAGGCCCTCTCTTTCCATATTTGGTGAATGACCCCCAGTTTCTCTTCTATCCAGGACTTCTAAATCCACAAGGACACCAGTAACATGTTCAATGATCACATACACACAGTACCTGGCACTAAATCCTGGAGAATCATTTCTCCCATCACCTAGCAAACAAATGTCTTCATATGGGTTCAAAACATCCAGAACCTTTTTTTTCATCCCTTTCCAAGCATCCAAAATTACAGGTGCATAAAACAACCGCTGACAATGAGTGAATGTGCTCTGACTTGGGACAGCAAGGTTTAAAAATTTGCATAGCAACAAGAACTTTTGGTAGTTGTTACCTGACAACAAAACACAAGCCCCAATCAACAAATCATTCGCATACACAACAGCATTTTGTGAAGTTGTTACTACAACACAGTTAAGATGTTTGGTATAAAATTAAAAGTCTCAGCAAAATGCTCCACAAAGCTGCAAAAGATAAGGAAGCAGCAGCACTAAAGCCGTGGATACCCAGCATCATCAACCACTTCTGGTATTCCTTTCAAATTGCAAATGGAGACACAGAAAAGTTGAAGGATTGCTGGTTTGGTGTGGTCCATCATGTTTGTGGGGGAACACACATGGTCAGGTTCAGCCTGTCTTCATGGTCCAAGTACCAGTTCAGAGCCCAAGCAGGTGCTTGAGAAGAAATCAAAGCCAGCTGAAACCTTGCGTGCTGTTGTCTTTGACAGGAATTCCTTACAAACTTGGAAATGTACACAAGTTTTAGGCACACTGGGTCAATTGAAACTTTTAATAGCATGCTTACAAAATACGCACCAAAAAGGATTGCTTTTGAATATATATATTTTTGTTTCCCGCATGGCTTTAGTTGCAATAGACCATAATATGCATCTCCACAGGACATTTGCAAAGACCAAGGATGGAAAGGAAATTTTTAAGGTGAAATACAGCATAAGGACAAAGTCGCACCATGCAGAACCTGTGAAGGTTGATAAAGATTATGCATACATTCCGCACTTACTGTCAAAAATTTTGCAATGTCGCAAGGAAAGCACTGCTTCTGTACTGACCAGAAACATTCGTAGTGAGAGAGATCCTAACAATATAGCCCCATTGATAGATCCTGGGTATGATTTTCTTATCATTGTCACTACACATAAGGGCAATATCCTTCTGTTCAAACGACCAAGTTTCCCATCTTTCCACAGTGCAAATTGCTGATAGGCAGCTTTTCTCGACGAATTTATAGTGAATTCGATTGGTTCAGCTCTCAGATCACACCTTGCTAAAATTTGAAGACATCCCTGTCAATGCAGATTTTACGAAAGATCTGGTAGGATGTGACACATATTACCCTATCGCAACATTTGTTTTCATCAGGGTCAGGCATTACAATGCAAACACCACATTTGCACCAGGGTTCACCATTCACATGTGCAATTGGCCTTTTTGTGGGTGTGAAATTGAGTGCACAAGGTCTTCAATAAAACTGGCACTTCCTTCTCCAATAGCACCCATCTCTACAACAAGTTGCTGTAGAACTTCACGAGAGAAATCTTCTACAGCTTCCTATAAAATAAAAAAACAATTTTAGCTTTTCTTTTGGTTTACTGACTCCGCTTTTCGATTTGTCTACCACAGGGATTCAAACAAGTATAATAGACCTGTTTACTGATACAGACGCCATTTTGAGGCGTGATGCATTCTGGGATGGCTAGAGGGGGCAAACAAACTGTTGTCAAGGACCGAAATCTCAGTGATCGGTGTTAACTTCGCTAACTACTTACTTCGTTACCCAGTCTAGATTCTGAAAATGGTACTAACAATGGAAGAACTGAGCAAATGGAAAGTCGAGACATTGAGGAGTTATTGGAAGGAAAGAGGTGTGTCTTTGAGTGGAAGCAATCGCAAAGCCGACTTGATAGAAAAAGTCGTATACGCCGAAAAGTTAGGCCTGCCTGTTTTACCAACACAAAGTGAAGTTCAGAGATTTCCGCAAACAGACGAAGTTTATTATTAGTTTATGGTGTGCAAATTCCTTCACCTGAAAGCTTCAAAGACCATTGGTTCGAAGGGAGTGAATATTTTCCCGATCTTACTTTGGACATCGTCCAGTCCTTCGGGAAATTATCTGAATCGATGAAGGCTTTCAAAGAAGGAAAGAATCTTCAAAACTCCGGTCATTTGAAATCGGTACTTTTTCATCAGATATCAGACACAGTGAAGCTTTGTTTTATAAAGGCATCTGTTGTGCCACAAACTCACATCTCTGAAAGACCATACACTGTTTGGGTTTGTTTACGAAATGACACTTCCCTCATTCTGACCGCTGAATGTAACTGCCTTGCTGGTGCGAGTAGCTCTTGCAAACATGTATTTGCCCTGCTTCACTTAATTGAAAGTGAAGTCTATCTGGGAAGAAATAAGTCTTGTACTGGCAAAAAGCAACAATGGGATGTGCGCATTTCAAAAAAAGCAGAAAAGATACATTTGCCATGTGAAAATTCATCTCTTCTCATTGAACACTCTTCTCGTGTAAGCGAATCTTCCAGCCATGCAACAGCAAGGAAAGAATACGAGCCACGTTCCAGAGCTGATTTGTCTGTCATTTTTGGTGATGCTGACTGGGAAGATGTGGCTGAAGCTACTGATGGAACAGCTAGTGTTCTTCAGTTTAAAAAAACGAGAGGGAACAAAAGTATGGCTTCTTCTTTTTCCCTTTCCTCGTCTTTGAGGTCATCCTCTTCCACATCTTATCCTCCTCCTTCAATTCCAGAAATTGCTTCCAAATGTGAAGATGCTGAATCTTTCATTTCTACACTGCATCTTTGTAGATCCCCTCTTCATTTAGAGAAAATTTCTAATATGACTATCGAGCAATCTTCTTCTGAAGACTGGAAAAATTATCCCCTTGGCCTTATCACTGCATCTGTTGACCATGAAGCATTAAAGAAAGTTGACAATGAATTGCAAATATCAAATCTGGCATCAGCAAATAATCTTTGTGCCAAGATTTGTGGATATTATCCTGATTTTAGGAGCAAGTCTCTGAGCTGGGGCAAAAACAATGAAGTTGTTGCTCGCAAAAGATACATTAAGAAGAACAAAGGAAAGCACAAAAGTTTCTCTTGCACCACATTTGGTTTATACATCTCTGCAGCATATCCTTTTCTTGGTGCAACACCAGATAATATCCTGAGCTGTCAATGTTGCGGTTTGGGGGTTTTGGAAATCAAGTGTCCATGGAGCAGCCGTGACCTTGACATTTCTGAATATATCAATAAACCTGATTCGTACTTAATCAAAGATGATGGATCAATTTTATTGAAGCCAAAGCACCAGTACTGGTATCAAGTACAGCACCCGATGTTTACAACTGGAGCCAACTACTGTGACTTTGAACTCTTTTTGCCGAAACAATCAATAACATTAAGAATCTTAAAAGATCCTGCCTATGTAGTGGACTGTGTGCCAAAGCTTACTAGATTTTTTAACTTAATTATCTTACCTGAATTGTTTTCTTTTGAAATAAAACTAGAGACAGAATGCAAGCTACTTTTGAAAGACATTGTAAAACGTGTATCAGATGGTATTTAATGAGAAGATAAGTAAGATAGATATACACATAACTTTTGTATATGTAGTATTGTTTTGCCTGCATATATTTGTCTTTTTACACAATATTTACACAATATTTATGTGTCACAAAGTACTAGATGAGAGGCCTGTAAAAACAGTTCTTTACTTTATCCATGACTTTTTTAGTATATTTTTATTTATGTTAATGAGATAGGTCTCTGAACTTGAAGATATGCAACAAATATTCCCCTTTATACTTTTACTAAACATACATAACATTTTTTGTTTTGAAGGTAATTTTGTACAATAGATTAAATGTGCAATTGGAAATAGTAAAGAGTAGCTATAGAAAATATGTTGTATCATTACTTGTGGGACTGTGAAATGTATTTCTAAAGGGGGCTGAAGATTTGTTATGGCTGCTGCGATTGTCCAGATATCATTGATAAGGTCTAATAAACTTAAGGGTAGAGTATGATCAAGCAGTCTAAATTCTTTCAACCGTCCCATTACACGCTCTATATGTATTCTTGCACGGGCAATCCTTTTGGCATCAGCTATTTCACTGGGGGTAAACTGTTTTTTATCCCTGACAAATGGTGGTATCTTTACAAGTACTTGCTTTGGAAGGAATATGTCTTGAACTGTAAAGCCTTTATCAAAGAGAGCAATAAATCCCGGTGTAAATTTATTTACAACATTGCAATCTTCTGTAATGAACCGATCAGAAGCAGAACCAGAATAAGATTTTGAAATGAAACTAATAGATCCACCTTTAGTGCAAAAAATTAACTTTTTGTGGGTGTTACGACTTTTGTAGGTGCTGTAGGTTTGATGTTGTGCTTTTGAGTTAAATGGCTTCTGGATAAATTGTTCTGTGCAATCCCCAATTCCTTCAACTTTAACAAAATCGTGCTTAAAATGAGGGTGCTGGGAGCTTTTTCTTCCACAATAGCCTCTGATTATCTGCATCGCAAGAGATTGGCGAAATTTCAGACCGCTCCTTTGCAGACTCGTTTCTTGAGCCTGGGATTGGTTTCACAAAACCATTGCATTTCCAATTGAAACATCAAAAAGAACCAAAATACATACTTGTACCTTTGATTGTCTTTTCTTCCAAGTGGATAATACGATCAAAGCTGGTCTGACAGATTGACACTGATCATATAGGCATTGTACAGGCAAACGATGGCTGACTTCTTAACTTCCTCTTGGACGCCTTTCTTTCATCTGGGAATAATCTTTCTAGGAGGTTCAAGGGGAGAAGAATTCTTATAGAGGACATCAACTTCCCTTTTATCTTTTTACGTTGTGAACATTAAGTTTGATTCCCCTTTCTGATTGACAATTATGTCCCACTTCTGCATTATCTTTCCATCAACTTTTGGTAGGCCCTTCCTGTTTCTTCTTACCCTGCCACAAGTGTAAGTTTGTTTATCTGATAACAAATCCTCCATTTATCTGATAACAAATCCTCCATCAGCTCAGGACATGAGAAAAAATTGTCAAAGCAGGCATGGTGACTTTTGCGATGATAAGGTTCGGTCATATTCATAACAACATAGTATCCCAATCCCTTCCCCTCATACAAATCTTGGCCTTCTTATTCTTTACAAAGGTAAACTTAATGGTTTTGAACATAGCCATTTTGTGGAGCTGCACAAAGCCAAACTTTCATCCCATACTTGTTTGGCTTCTTGGGCATGTACTGCTTGAAAAAAATTCTTCCTTTGTAGGCAATCATTCCTTCATCGATTGACAAATTTTTTCCCAGTTTATATGCCTTTTGAAGTTCTCCTGTGTATGCTCAAAAATATGACGAACTTTGAAAAGGCCATCATATCCTTGCTCTCCGCATTTCGTCCTCTGCAGAGACAAGAAATTCTTCTTTGTCACTAATTTCCCCAAAAATATCTGCCTTTTCCCGTTCAGTTATGAAGGATGGTTTTTGTTATGAAGGATGGTTTCGTTATAAAGAATCTGTCATCTGCCGAAAATGCACATTTGGAAAACTCTCCATCACGGAGGTAAGTGCCAAGAAAATGGGCCTAGAATCCTTCTTTGTCTTTGAATGTGACTGAGATGTGAAATGAATCTCTCACCTTATTGTAAAGACTCTTGCTAGTGCACTGAGATGTAAAATGAATTCCTCACCTCATTGTAAAGAATCTTACCATAACTTTTGAGGTCAATAGCAGATCAGTGCTAGGGATGCTTGAGGTTGGGGCTGGCAAAGGAGGATTGAAAAAGTTTTGTGCATTTTTGAATATGCCAAATGCTATGACTGACGAAGCATATAAAACAATTTGCAAGAAGTGAAAGATGCATTGGAGCATGAAGCCAATGAAAATATGAACAAGGGCTCCAGTGGAAGAACACTAAAAAAAGGCTTAGAATTAACTGAGGTCACTGAGTGCAAAGCAATGTTTGACGGAAAATGAAAAAAAAGAGTACACTTCTCTGCAAGGAGATTTAACTTGTATATCTGCATCTATAGGCAAATTCCTTGAATATGAGACTCTCAACAACGCCTGCATATTGTTTGAGGTGGGCCAAAAACCTATTTCTGCAGAAAAAAAGATGGCAGGCCAACCATGTTTGCCCTATCAATTTTGCAGGGTCTGCACCAGCTATGGAGCCAGAAGGAGTGAAAAGGATTTTTCTGCAATCTGACGAATCCAGGCACCTGCAATATACTGACTACATTGGTGATGGGGGCTCTAAGGTATTTTCCCAAGTAAAATCGCTAAAATACCATACGGAGACAAAAACATTACAAAAACTAAATGTGTAGGCCATGCTCAAAAGAGAACTGCTCTACACAATAAAATTTGTAAAGAGCAAGCAAGAGTTAAGCGATGGGAAAACAATTGTTGGAGCTGCCAGACTAACTGGGGCCCTTATCAACAAGCTTCAAATTTATTATGGGCTTGCTATATGCCGAAACAAGGACAATTTGAAAAACATGCATGACAAAGTATGGGCGTGCCTTTTCCAATTGGCTTCAACCGATGAGCATCCCAAGCATCAGTTTTGCCCGGAAGGCCCAGATACTTCGTGCAAATTTTACTAAGACCAGAAAAATGGTTTTCACAACAGTCATAAGAAAGAAATTGCAGATGCAGTTGCCCAAGAGCTCACCCCCATTTTTAAGAGACTCTTCAGAAGAAATGCTCAAAGGCTGTCTTCCTGGCTATACACAGAACAACTGCGAAGCACTCAATCATTTAATTTGGTCAAGATGCCCCAAGAGTGTTTTTTCTGCGAGAGAACACTTGGATTATGCCATTGCAGGGTCAGTAATAGTGTTTAATGATGGATGGAGTGCTAAGACAAATGTCCTGCTTCATCTTGGATTAGAGCCAGAAAGTAATACAATGACTTTCTTCTCGAAAATTGATAGAAAGCACAAGCGTGATAGTGCTGCCAATGCAATGATAACTTCAAAAAAATTAGGCAATCAAAAAGGAACGCAAAGAAGGGGAAGGATGGCTAAGAAAAGGAAGGAAGATTTAACTGTAGAAGAAGGAGTTGCCTATGAGGCTGGTGGCTTCTAAAAAGACTTTAATAGATATTTAGTCATGTTTTGTATTATGTTTATTTCTAAATTGATTTTTTTTCCCAACTTGCAAATTTGCTTGCATTGGTACTTTTGTGAAACCTCTGTAGATGGCATGTTTAAAGATATCTGGAAGAACAGCTGGTAACTGGCGTTTGTCTGAGTAATTTGGTTCATCTTTACGAATTTTTGTGTTGCTGTAACTTTTGTGACCTAGGAAAGAACCCTGCAGAACTTCAGCTTCGATAGCATCCCATTGAGATGTTTTACCATTCAAAACAGTACGCTGTTTTCTTCACCGCTATGCACCATTGACAAGAAGGATTGTTGGCTTCTTTAGGTGGGACATAAACTTGTTGGGTAGGTGTATGATCGAAGCTAATTAGTGTGGGCATAGGTTGCTCATGTATACCTATTTCAACTGTGAAAAAAAATCTGAAATCTTTTTCTCAGCAACAACTCTGTTCCTTGGGCTTAAAGCCTAGCGCACACAGCAGATATTTGTCGCAAAAGACGAAGATTTTTGTCTTTTTCATAAAAACTGATTGCCCGCACACAGCACGATTTTTTTCGGATTAGTGCCTCGATTAAGTTTTGTGACCTCTTTTTCACATTGTTTGAACTTCTTGGCGCGTAAAATAAAATTCCAAACACGAATAAAATTGCTCAAGAAACTGACAAAGGTTATGAATTTGACAAAAAAGAAAGCACTGTTGGCTATTATCCTTTTAATAAGACGAAGAAGGAGGCGAATTGCGAGACGAATGTGGGTGAAATCCTGGATTGAGCGTAGAAATGAGCTGGGAGCATATCAGAATCTTGTTCAGGAGTTAGCATCGGAGGATAAACCTATGTACCAACGCTATTTTCGTCTCAACGAAGACCTTTTCAAATCTCTTCTTGCCAAAGTAAGACCAATGATTCAAAGAAAAGACACTCACATGCGAAAATCAATTAGTGCAGCAGAAAGACTTGCAGTCACACTACGATACTTAGCAACAGGTGAGATTTCACAATAGTCTGCCAGCTTGATTCAAAGAGAAAATATAGGATACAAATGAGAAAAGTAAAAATATATTTGTGAATAATAAAAATAACTTTAAATATTCTAAATGTTTCTTCTACAGAGTTCGTAGCAATACTTAATAACAATAATGACAATACTTCTTACTAATTGATATCTTTCACAAACCATTTCACCTTTAATGCCAATCATAATGAGCATTTTGAATTGAGTATCATCAAAATGAATGCAATCATAAATCTGATAATCTTACATGGAGAAATTGAGGTAATCATATCATTTTAGATATTGATTGGTATAATAAGATGTTGCATATCTTTACAGGAGAGTCATTTCACAGCCTGGGATTTTCATATAGACTTGGAGAAAGAACAATTTCATCAATAGTGACAGAAACTTGTGATGCAATTTATCAGAATCTTAAGGATAGATATCTTAAGGTACATAACATTTTTTGTTTTCTACTTTTTGGTTTTCAATACAATATTTAATGTGCTAATTAAAACCAACTCACATAACATTGAAGAGTGCAGTGAAAGCAATATACTGTATGAATTTTAAAGATTAGAATTGTCCGTACGATGGCCCTTCACTCATATCTTGCTGGTCAAGTGACTGCCTGAAAGACTGCATTCTAGCATGTTGACCAGCATGATATGGGTTGTTGAATTCATTCGAGAAAGAGCCCATCTGTGCCTGAAAAAGAGCATTTTGAATGTTGTTCATTGCAACAAGTCTTGTTTTCTCATCCATCACAGACAAAGCATGTGTAACGTATTCCCCAAAGGCAGCTGAAGGGCTTGGCTTTGCATCCTTTTTTGCAGCTAAATTTTCATCTGCAGAGAAAGATGAAGCAAGAGGCTTCAGAATGGAGAGTTCTTCCTCTTCCTTTTTCTGCTTTGCAGTTTTGGATTTTTTAACAGCAGCCAGTGGCCTGCTTGTTGAAACTGGTGTCTCTGCAGCAGGGGCATCATTGTCGTCCAAGTCTCCATCACAGTCACTGTCACCAGTGTTAAGCTGTGGCTCAGATAAACTTTCAGTTGAAGACTAAAATTTAATATTTTTGTATTTTAGATTCCAAGCACATCTCATCAATGGAAAACAATCAGTGATGGTTTCTACAATTTATGGGACTATCCTTTTTGTGTTGGTGCATTAGATGGCAAACACATTGCAATCAAACAACCAAAAATGTCTGGATCAGAGTACTTCAACTACAAGGGATATTTCAGCATAGTCCTTCTAGCATTGGCAAGTTATGACTACAAGTTGATATTTGTTGATGTTGGTGCAAGTGGAAGAAATGGTGATGCTGGACTTTTTGAAACATCGCCTCTAAATCAACAGATGAAAGACAAATCAATTGCCTTTCCAGAAGCTGAGCAAATTTGGGGAAACATGCATCAAATGTCATTATCATATCATTGGTGATGATGCATTTCCCTTGAGAAATGATATCATGAAACCATTCCCATTTAGACAACTGTTACATGAACAGCACATTTTCAACTACAGGCTTTCTAGAGCACGACGGGTTGTCGAAAACGCTTTTGGTATCATGGCTAATAGGTTCAGGGTGATGCTGACAAAGATTATGTTGGAGCCTGAAAAGGCTAAGCAAATTGTGCTGGCAATTTGTTGTCTGCACAACATGCTGATTGATGAGCAGCCTTCATATAAAAATGCATGTGACAGTGAAAGAGACAACCATGAGCTTTTTCAAGGCAGCTGGAGATTAGACAAATCTCTAACTGAGTTACAGAAGACAAAAAACAGAAACTGTTCATTAAGTGCTAAGGGTCAGCGTGAGCTTTTGAAACAATATTTTTGCTCAACATCTGGATCAGTATCATGGCAAGATAGTATGGTTGCAACAAAAAATAATGAACTCAACTAGCTAGTGTTGTATTGTACCTGCAAATTAGAAATAGACACTCTGTTGGATACATATGGGCTTAAAAATTGAAGGCGGTCTTCTATCCATTGAGTCTTCTTCATCTTTTTTGGTCGTGCACTTCCACTGCTTGGGATTCTGCGGGAGCGTGCATATTGCGTGCGCAGAGATGCGATTCTTTTTTTTACTTGATTCACTAGAATGAATAAAACATGAATTCGTACAGCAATGTTTCACTTCAAATTGAGTAGGCCTAAGAAAAGAGGACTAGCCTAGCTAGCTAGTCAAAATTATTCACTCACCGTTTGAAGAAAGTTTAGTTGCAATTTCGTTCAGGGCTGCTAGCTTCTTGTTTCTGTCTGAATATTCTGGAGACGTAACCATATACAGACAAGCCTTTTCTTGCCACAGATCGACAAGCTGCTCCTCTTTGCTTGCTGTCCATATACCGACTTCGTCTTCTGTATTCTCCATGGCGTTCTCGATCTTTTTTCTTTTGGCGGGAAAGAAAGGCTCCACAGAATTCACGTGACCATATAATCCAAGTTTTATTGGTTTAAAAATTAAAAACTTGTCTTTCGACCCCGCTTTTTTCGACCCCGCATTGCACGATTTTTGTCTTTCGTCGTAAAAGACAAAGACAAATATCAAACATTTTTGATCTCAAAGATAATCGTAAAAGACAAAAATCTTTGCGATTTTGCCCCGCACACTACAGATTTTCGTCTTTTGAGACAAAAATCTTCGTCTTTTGCGACAAAAATCTGCTGTGTGCGCTAGGCTTAAACGTTCAAGTTTCTCAGCAAAACAAGATGCAAAAGGATTTGCCTTCTCGTCTGTCTCTTGTTTCTTTAAGGCAGAAAGGCACTGACCAAGCAGCTCATTTCTTTTTGTTGTTTTTTGCTGCCACACTTGAATTTTAGGCAGCTCTTCTTTTGAAGATGATGATTCATCTAGCTGGCATGGTGAGCCTGATAAATCCTTGCTTTTTTAATAGCTCTATGGTTGGCTAGATAAATGGACATGTTGTCCAATTGTGTGTGTGCAGCTCACTTGTAAAATGTGACATTACATTTGTAGCTTGTCTAGATTTGATCTTTCAAATTTTGGCATTCTCCCTTCCATGCTAAGACCTTCAGTTAAACACTTTCCTCTTGACTTCGCTAATTGTGGCGTCCAGTCCAATTGCAATTTCATCCAGAGCTTGCTCACTCACATCTCTCAATTGATATAATGTTAGTGATATCCCAAAGACAAGGCTTGTTTTTGTAGACATTAATCAATTTCAAAATATCTGCATGTGACCACTTTTTTGTTAGGGAGCAGATTTGTTCTCGCTTTTCCGCCTTTTTGTTCAGTTGAATTAGGGGCTTTTCGTTTGGGAGTCTTATTTTTTGCTGCTAGCATCGTTAATATTTTCTTGGCTTTAACAACATCAAGGCCCTCAAATTCCCCTTCCTCGCTGTTTGAAAAGGTAGCATTGATCTGTCTTTCTTTGTTTATGTCTGAACGTTCATTATAACTTGGGTCGAATTGACAGCAACTTTCCATTTTCAAATTATTCGAAACAAAAAACAGAAATCCAAAGATATCACAAAGCAAAATAAACACAAACTTGGTGGGCAAAATAAAAAATTGCAAATTGCGCATGCGTTGAGTGTTGTCGAGTGAAATGTTGAGAGCCTTTGGTTAGGGCTTAAAATTAGCAGATCAAAGCCAACTTTTGGAATGTGGTTGATAGTTGAAAAATTTGGAGGAAGCAGGATAGTGCTGGCCTTGTATGATGAATGTCATGAAATTTGGAGTGGATCTCCAGTTGTCGAATGCCTCGAATGGGAGTTAAAGTATCACTTTGCTGGAAAGAGATTCACAAGAGGAGGTCTATGACAATTAAAGTTTAACGCCAGTAGAGTCTACCAGTTCCAGTGCAGAAGGATAAGACCAACTCGGAACTTTATTTTCAAATGGAGCTCAAAAAATATGGGTGAGGCTAGGTGAATTCTAAGCCCTGTCCACACTACACAAACTAACCCAGGTTCACCCCAGGTTTTAGCTAACCCAGGTTAGATTTTGCAGTGTGGACACAACTAACCTGGGTTCGCCTTGGGTTAGTTTAACCCATCTCCAGAGGTCGAACCCAAGTTACTGTTCTGGATTTCTAGTGTGGACACAAAAGCTGGGGCGAACCTGGGCTAGTTTTTTTAATGCATGCGCATATTTGAATGTGTTTTCATTTTGCGCGCCGAAAAATGGAAATACTTTACATGCAAACACCAGGCAAGGTTCAAATAAATAAAATAGAATATATGAAGATATGGAAACTTGCAAAAAAAATTGTAGATCAACATGGAGCCGCGAAGAGGTTCTCAGCTTAATGACATATCTGGAGAGACGAAAAGATTCAAGAACAGTTGGATAACAGTACAAGGAAAAGACATGTTTACGAAAAGATGGCACAGCGCCTAGAAGAAGAAAGTGGCTACGAGCACTTTGGGTTTTACATCAGTATTTCCTTTCAACGTCTGCTGGTTGAATGCACTCTAAAGTGATGCTTTATTTTAGACATACTTCGAATTTCTTCCTCCTCTGTGATCTGCTTGAACCAGTTTGCGAGATGCAGCCAATATTCTGTTAAATCTTGACTGCCGCGCCATTAGATGTTTCTTGCGAATAAACTGCATTGCCAGGGAAAATATTTTGGACAAAATACAATAAACTGCAACTTTGTCAAATTCCATCTTGATCGTGTTTGTGGAAAATTTGTTTTGTTGTTGTTGTAATTTAACTACGCATGCGTAGCATCAGCTAACCTGGGCTCGCCCCGACTTTGTGTCCACATTACAAAACATGAAAATCAAGTGTGGACAAAGCAGGGTTCGCCCTAGGTTAAATTGAACCTGGTGTGAACCTGGGTTAGTTTGTGTAGTGTGGACAAGGCTCTAGTCAAACATCGCCAGACACTCAGAAGCTCTAAACTTACAAACCGTATCTCTGCACAGTTGCTTGATATTGACAAGAAAGATATAGCATTAAAGAGAAAGTTAATTGAGAAGATTGAATAAGCTGAGAAGTGTTTTGAGAACAGCATTTAGGGTGTTGCTAGCAGCATGAACAGTTTGACATCTGCAATCATTGGTGATAAGAATGCTCAATGCAGGAGACATATCAATGGGCGGAACTAATCACAACAGAGACCTGATTATGGTGGCCAAACAGCTTATGGAGATATGCTGGACTCAGCGAGCTTGTGAAGTTTCAACTTTGTTTACAGGAAGCTTCATTGTGAATTGAATTCATAACTTTATTTTTCTTCTTGCATTTAAATTCTAGATGAACAGTGATGCTAAATATGCCCAATTGTTTCGGATTTAATCCAAATCATTGCAAATTTCTCTTTGGTTTGTTCTTTAGCATATCTCTACCAACAGAGAGCATGTTTGTTAGATACCAATACTTTAGAATCTAAATGCCTTGCAAATAATTGAAATGGAAACAGATTCAAAAAGGAAAAATTCAATCAAACCATTCTACAAAACAAAGAAGCAACAAAATACGTGTCTTAAAAACAAAATACAAAAAATCGTTATGATCAGAATTAAAAATTATGATTTATTTTTAAAGAAACTTGGCTTTAGGGTTGCCCAGGGATTCTCACTTTGGCCATATATGATCCACTAAAGTTTCTACAGGAGTTTCTTAGTTTCTGAAATGTCAAATTTCATAACTTTGAAATGTACAATGAAGACAGCTGAATTATTACTTGAAAATATATTTTTCTTGAGCTTAAGATATAGACTATCTGTTTGATGAAGTTTGAACCTCGTGTTCAAATATCACGTAATGATCTTGGCAGTTGGAAGCATTCTAACATCCTGAAATTCTGATTGTTTGCCAGGCTTGTGGTGTGCTGTGATAGTACTAACATCCTGAAATTTTGATTGTTTGCCAGGCTTGTGATGTGCTGGTCATTGTCAGGAAGGGGTAACAACACTTTCTTGTAGATGGTTTGCTACAAAAATGTGTACATACAACAAGTTGGCGTCTTGTATCCTTTTTATTCATCTGAATTTTCAACTTTTCCCAGTACTAACACAGTTCTTCCACAAAGTAAAGAGATTTAATCCTTTTTCGATTAGACCACCTGGTGTAGGTATATTTGTACAGTTCTTGATGAAAAACACAGGCTACAGCAAAAACCTTTATGAAAGGAATTGTAGATAAGGAACTTCCAAGTTTATTTTTGGCCAACTTGAAACCTTCTACATAAAAACACTTTGTATAGGATCCACTTGGCCTGTAATTTCATCACAAGTTCTTTTGTGCAGGTTTTGCTTCAATCTACACTGTTTCCTACTTTGTTTTACTTGCACACTATCAAATTTGATTCTGAAGCGAACTTTGTTGTTCTTTGGGTAATATAATGTAAGTAATTAATTTTATTTAAAACCATCTAAGAAAAGAAGGTGCTCTCTACTCAAATACTTTATCTATTGAGAGAGCTCCTCCTAAAGAAATTTCCCTGCAATCAAAATCTTGCATGATTAAGCAAGGGCAGATTTTGTAACAAAAGGAACTTGGGTTTGTTTACATTTAGTTGACTAGCCCATCCGAGAGCTCTATTTCTATGGCGTCATCTGACAGTAATTGAGTAAGGAGAGGTTTGTTGTGAAGAAAACCACTCCCTCACTTTTTCCTTGTGACGAAAATATACTCAAAATTTTTGCACCCTTATAGAACGATAAATTTTACATATAATTTTATTGGCACTAAGCTCTCCGTTTTGTGTTCTTCACGTGATCGTTCACTATTTTCATCCCTTTTTGCACGTCCTCAACAAACCTTCAACAACTAGGCACTAGGCCCTAAACCCATTAAAACATGCTTCTCAATTAAACACGACAGCAGACTTCAATTGCACTGCCAGCAGAAGTAAGGAATATTTTAAAAAGGGTCTTTAGGGGAGAGGGGCCAGCCAGAATTTGATGGGGCCGGAGAGTGAAAAGCGAATAAAAGGAAGTAACTCAACAAACTTGCAACCAATACGCAGTTATACGAAGATGGTAAATTAAAGACACATGTCCCACTGCATTTTCATGGTCATTTAAAATTCTTGTTCATTTGACTTTACACTACAATCCCTTCTCAAAAGTATTGGTCAGTTTTGAAGATTGTTGGAAACCAGTTCATAGAAAAACAATTTAAAAAATTTCAAAGGAAATTTTCATAAAAGCCTTTCTATTAACTTCCTCAAACTTTCTTGTGCTTCTTTGGCATTGAGCTATTTATTCATCAAAAATTTTGATCTTATCGATGTGTTAGCAAACTTTTTGAGGGTTTTCCTAAAGATGATGACATTGCAAAAAAATGAGTTAACACGTAAGCAGTCTCTAGATATAATGCTTTATCACAACAATTCAAAAAAGCTATCATTAAATTGCTGGCATCATTGAATACCCAAAAGCTGCTACTTTAGACAATTGCAAAAGAAGTGGAAAAATAAGAAGCATTAAAATTTGTCACAGTTAAAATGAGCAGGAACTCTTGCTACACAAGAGGACAACGTTCTGCCCTAACCAGTTTTAATCAAAACTGGCTAGCTTCATTACGCAAAATTGCACAAAATGTTTATAGAAAATTATAAATTGAAAATTGTAACTTTCAAAATCTGTTGATAAATATTGCAAGAAACATGATAAAGAATTACAACTGTACCCTCGTACAGATCAATTTCAGCAAGACTTGCAGCAGTAAAGAATGCAGCTTTATGACCCTGCACTGAAGGATATGCTTGCTTTGAAGAACATCTATTCTCTGGTTAAATGTTACTAAATGTTAAGCAAAATTTTTAATTGTAGTGTAAAGCTTGTAGTGCAAAGGTTTCATATTTTAACAAAAACTGATAACAGATGAAAAGAGGTTGAACATAATTTTTAATTGTAGCTTGAAGCTTGTAGTGCAAAGGTTTCATATTTTAACAAAAACTGACAACAGACAAAAAGAGGAGAAGGTTGGCAACATTTAAACGTCTTGGTTAATCTTGGAAAGATTTCACAAAAACATTATTATCACTTAGTTGAGGAGTCGTTTTTGCCAATCTAAATTTGCTCTATAACTTAATAACGAGTGGTGCTCAAAACGTTGTTTTCAGAATTCACTTTCATTTTCCTAGTACAATTTACCGGGTTTTCAAATCAAATAATATTGTACAGCATGAGAGCTATTATGTTTTTTGAATTTGTTTTTGTTCAAAAGTAAAATCAATTGTTGAAATGTCTAGATACTTTGATGAGGGAGTGTATTTATCAGGGGCGAATCCAGAAAAAATTTGAAGGGTGCTCAGTTTTTGGTGGGGCTGGTGCCACGCCAAAATGTGTTGCTGGTGCCAAGCCCTTCAAAATTTATGCTGATTAGAATTTCTTTTGGGCATTTGAAGAGCAAGGTCTGTCAATACCTGTTTTTTAAATAATTGATTTTAAAACAATTACTTTCTCAACTTCTGGCAATGTGCTATTTTAAATGAAACCGATTCATAAAATATAACAAAATGATATTAAGAAACAATTCTCTTGGCTTAAATAAAGACAATAAATATTAGATTTCTTCTTCCATCATTGACTACTTTTTAAACTTTTTTAAAATACAGCTACTTCCAATAAATATCATTAATGTTTTTGTCAGTTTATGTACTAATGTCTGGTTAATGATTTTGGAAAGGTCACAATATTCTTGGCAATCAGTAGGTCTGTAAGGCTGAGCCCTAGGCTCCTTAATTGAGATTCATAGAAGTTTCATAAACATCTGAATATTTTGTGGATGACACCAACAAAACGTGTTTTTCAAATCGTTTATGGAAACCAAGTTGGAAAGTTGCATTGTAGGGGTCTATGGATAAAATAACCTTTTTTAAATTTATATGCATCTTAGATTGAAATCATTTATTATGCCTGGCATAAAAAAGGTAAAGAAAAACAGGATGCTCACAAACAGGATGCATGTTTCAAAACTTATTCTTGATAATAAGAACCCGATCCAAATCTTAGAAAGTTATAAAAAATGGTTCTATCAGTCCCCCATCCTGACCACTTACTAAACCTCTCACTAATATCTGCTACCAATTACTTTTGTAATACTTATTCAAAACTTTTGGAATTCAAATTAAGTACCAAATATTTTAAAATCATATATTTTAGAATTAAGATGAAGAAAGGTGTAGGCCAGATCATACAAGAAAACTTTGATTATGTGAAAATATCTCAAGTTCAATTGTTTATTAATTTTGTAAGATATTCATCTTATGTTTTCATATTATGTAAGCTTTACATTGTAAGATTTATCACCTTCCAATTAAACATCCTGAAATCCTCTCAAATATCCAATTTTAAAATAGAAAATCTAAAAAGACTGCGTCTCAAGCACAATCTAACTTGCTGTCGTCAAGTCTGCATAGTGTGACATGTGCACGCAATAGAATTTACATGCACACATCTTTTTTGCTCTTGCAAGAACAAGACCTTCTCTAAAACTGCCATGCTGTACAGACTGGGCTCTCATTATAAAATGCAGAGGTTTATAATTTGATCTCTCGCATCAAGTTTCAAAAATAAAATATAGGCCTCACCTCATTACACATGCTTTTGTTCTGTTAAAATTTCAAAAGAAATCACTTCATTTCTGTTTCGACTGCCGATCGCCATTTCTACACAAGAACTACAACATGCTTCTTCCGCCTGCCTAAATGAAAATTTGAACTACGTTTGACAATAGGGGGTGTTCCCGCCAAAAGTAAGCACCCACGATATCAGAAGCCGATTGGTTGCTTTACAATCGTGGATGCTCAAGATTATTCATTGATTGGCTATAGTTAGTTTGCAAAAGACTAAAGCACAGACAAGAGGGTGTTGGAAATTTTACAATGATAAAAATGTGTACAATCTGGTCTGTAAATTAACTGGCTTTGAAAATTCAGAGAACAGGCCAGAAGTGCTCAGACAGGAGAAAAATTAATTTTCTCGATGATACGAAGAGCAGAAAATGCAGAGCTCAGTGCCAATGAAACTGTATGTAGTATTTATCTTTCTATAAGGGTGCAAACAATTTTGAGTTTTAGCCTAAGAATATTTTCGTCCTGAGGAAAAACTGAAGGTGTGGTTTTCTCCACAGCAAATCTCCTTCCGCCATTACTGTCAGATGACGCAATAGAAATAGAGCTCTCTGATTGGCTAGTCAACTAAATGTAAACAAACCAAAGATTCTATTCTTACAAAATCTGCTCTTGCTACATGCTTATTATTTATTTCAGGTATCATAAATTTGTTTATGAGACTTGTAATTTTTTGTAATTAGTTGTTCTGTAGATGTAGCAAGATATTGTAATTAGAGGAATTTCGAAAATATAAAATATTTAACTGAACTGCACAGAACACTACTTTTTGTTTCATAATTACAAAAAATGAAGTTATTTTTGTTTTCCAGCAATGGAAGCTGGTCTGGCTGCAAATCATGGTCTTGGTGTGCTGTGTTGTTTAAAACTTATCTTCAATTTTCTCTGATTGCCTGGTATTGAAAGTTAGTTTTCTGTGCACCAGATGCCACATTTTTCCATTGTAGTTATGCAGCAGGTACCCTCTTGAGGTGTGCACCAATTGTTGCGTGCATATAATCTAACTAACTGAACAATACAACAATACAACAAGGTATTAGAAAAAGTAACAATTAGGGCTACTGATAAGGTTTTATGGCCCTGGGTGGAAAATTAGGTGATTGAAGGAAATGGCTCCCTAAGAGCGAAGTGAGCAAAAAATTGTTAGAACCATGTCCTTTAGATAAACATGAAATACCTTTCACGGTATTTCCTGCATTTATTTCTTACAATTGCTGAAAATGTTTAATCATTTAAGGCATACCACTTCTATGCATAGAACATAAGTGAATAACAAGATCATAAATCTTACAAAATTGTGAGTCAATTTAAAACTAGGTCCTTAACAAAAAGGACGAGTTTTGCATTAAATGTAAAGTTTTCACCTTATTAATATGAGCTTATTAGCCAGCTCTTGTATTTCTTAGAAAAAATATATTTTGAAGGTGCTCGTCTTATTTCAAGTAGGTGTTGCATTCCAGATTTTAACCCCCATTGAAGATATCAGTTTAGATTTATAATTAGTTCCCGAAAATGGCTTTGAAAATAGCAAACATTTCATAATTAGTTCATAATCAGTTATTGCTAGTGGTTGGGAAAAGTTACCAGCAAAAGGCTTGGAGGGTGTTCCTGTCATGTACAGCTTTGATTTGTTTAAAGAGATTGTCAACTTTGTCCAACTACATGAAGTCTATTTTTATCCAAGATTTTCAGGGAAATTGGGGTAGAGGTAGACCACCTTTGAGATGGCAAGACCAGGTTAGAAAAGACACTGGTCTTCCACTAGCAACTGCCATGAGGCATGCTCAAGATCGCCTCAAATGGGCTGCCATTGTGAGAGGTGCCAAGGGCCACTAGGCCTACGCCTTTGATGATGATGATGTCATCAGTGTCGTATTTGATATTTCACACATTAATTTGGCACATTCCAGTTTTTAGCAACTTTCAAAATCTAGAGTATTTAATTGTTTATATAAAGGTTTGCTGTGATGACAGCTTCCCTTAAATGTTATTAGTCTAACAACCATTTTGATCTTTAACGTATTTAAATGGGATGTGCATGAAGCTCCCCAATTAATCAATCCATCGTTTTTACTTGTCAAAATAAAGACATTATACTTGTTTCTTAATATCTGTTGTGTTACATTGTGCAGCATTTTCGCTAAAATGCCAATATTTTTATATATTTTTAGCTGTATTTGTGGGATGTGTGGTGCTAAGGATAGATTTTTATTAATCAGGACTCCTAGATATTTTCCATAATCTTTCTCTTCTCAAAACTGGTCATTAATAGAAATTGTTATTTTTTTATTGAACTTCTTTTGCTTGGGACAGATAATCAAAAAGTTCGATTTTTTTCATTTATAGTAAGTTTATTAGCAATGAGCCAACTGGAAATATTTTTTAAATCAGAGGTAGCTGGTGACTCTAAATAAGAGACAGCTATCATCGGCAAATAAACGAAATTCAAAACCTTAGGAGGAAAAAGTAATGTCGTTTAAATAAAGGTTTTTTAAATAAAGGAGTTGAATAAAGGAAAAAGCGTGGAGGGACACCACTGGTGATTGTTAATACGTTGTAAAGTTTGTTATGCTTGAGACATTAAAAACGAGATCAACGGTCGGCTATTTATTAGCACAAACCGGGTCCTACACCAAACTGTGGTAGAGCTTTATGTTTCATTTAGCTTCACGTTAAGGAAAACTCAACTTTGTAATTTTCACCATATTATTAACAAACAAATATAATTACAAGATTATCATTCATCAACAACTCCCCCTTAATTACAATAACAAGGCTATTGCAGGCTGCTGTTGGTAGGGAGTTAGTTGGGTATTCTGGAGCATGGTATGCATCTTGAATTTAATAATCAAATCTGCAACCTGAAGATTGGTAAGCTTTTTCTTTTTTTCTTTCAACTTCTTTTCCCCCTTTTTACAGTTGGCTTTCGTTGCATTTAGCATTCTTGGTTCTTGCATTGTTCTTGAATGCTTCAAGCTGGTCATAAAATTGGGATCCTCTTTGTGACATACTCAAAGGCAGTATGATATCCAGAATGACCTGAAAAATTTACGACAATGCTAAAGCGGTCTTTGGGTAAATTTTTCACTTTCTGCCAGCGCTGATTCTTGCTGAGAAGAACACGCATATGGAAGTGGAAGCCATCCTCTTTATGGGGTTCCATGGAACAAGTCCAGTGCACCACTTTGGTAGTGGTACTTTCATGAAAAGCTGTAACAACAGCATCAGTGAAAGAACGATGATGCCTTTATCTTTCAGCAGTTTCTCCTTATGCTGATGTAAGATGTAATGATTTTGCACCAGTAAACATGAAGAAAAAGGCTTGATGACATGATATCTGGAGCAGCAAAACTACCAGCTAGGTTGAGGAGTCCATGTGAATATTATCCAACACAAGAACAAATAAACCATCTGTGTAACACTGGAACAAACCAAGGAATATCATATCTTGTATCTCCCTATAATAAGCAATTTATTCCAAGAATCTCTTTAATCTCTTTTTGGACAAACTCTAAAATCACAAAAACTCGTAACTTGTTGGAGACATCTGTCGACCAGAGTCTTGACCATGTTTATCAAGGAGCCTGGTTCGGCAAAAAGTTGTCGATACTGCGCATTTGCACTAGGAATATTCTGGTGGTCATGTTTTTTGTTGCTAAGCGGAAAGCGATTGAAGCAAAGCGGAAATTGATCCATCTATATCAAAGATTTCAGGGAGGAACAGATTTTTTGGTCTAAGAGGAAAATGAGGAAAAGTAGTCTCAAAGCGGTTATTTGGCTTTTTCAGAATATTCCAAAACTTTTTCAAGTGACATCATAGGTAGTCATTGGAGATTATTGTGCCATATAGTTTTGGAAAAGACAAAATCTTGCAAATTTTGAAACTGGTATAATTTCGCTATTTGTGTCATTTTCAAACTTTTAAATAGCCATTTGAATTTTTTCAATAGTGTTTTGAAAATTTCATAAACTGTGTTCAAACCATGGTCAATCCATGGACAATGCTTTTATAACAGAACTCTTGCAAATGCAACTGCCTTGGCATGTTCCTTATAAAATGTTTTTCTCTCATAAGAGATCAGATACCAACCATTCAAAATGCATATGCTGATTCCAATAATTTTATTGTGCAATGGACCTCCTCAATAATATTTTTCCTTAAATATGTGCAAATAACATCTTTCATAAAAATCTTTCTTCTACTTAGATGAATGAAAATTAAAGCCTAGGTCAATCCCTATATTACCAATGCCAATAAAGTCTCATACCACAGAGAAAGTGCCAAGACGGGAGCTAAAAGGGATCAACTTGGAAACCACCCGCAAGAAATGTTTTGCATCTTGCTAGATTAAAAGGGTTGAAACTGGAAGGATGGAATTTAGAATGTAAAGGGTTATGTACAGGATTATTCTTCAGAAGCAAGAGCCAGATTGTTTTATTCCAAAATTCGAATTATGTGTTGATGATAGCCTTGGCTAATATATTTAAGGGTGATTGCTACCTGAAGATCACCCATTATACACTGTTAACCATGGATCAATGAGGCACATCACACTGTCAAACTTAGTTGCAGATATTGATGGGTATGGTATATGTGCTGATTTGTCAATTAAAATAGCATCCCAACATACAGTTAACCATGTTGTGCCAAGAAAAGGTTGAAATATGTGCAAGCTGGAAAGTGAGATTGAAAGGATCAATCTGAATTAGCTGCAAATTCGGTTCCCATTGACAATGAAATGAACAATGACTTCTTGTCCATTATTGATAATGGCTATACCGAGATGACTCCCTTTATGCAGTTGCTTTGGCAGGAACAGAAAAGATTATTTTCTTATGCAAGAAGAGGGCAGAGATATCATCCTATGATAATCAGGTTCTGTTTGTATCTTCATAGTAAATCCCCAGCTGCCTATGTAGAGGTCAGGGATGCTCTTGGAAGAAAGCAAGGAGGAATACTGACGTTGCCTTGCAAAAGAACACTAAGAGGCTATAAAAACTGGATAAGACCTAAAAGTGGTTTTAATGAAGAATGATTTTGGAGTTGGTTGGGCTAACTGACAAGTATTTTGGTGTACAGTGGTATGTTGTCTTTGTCTTAGATGAAATGAGAATTAGAGCAAACCTAATATATGAAAAAGTTTCAGAGGTGCTCCTAGGCTTTGTTGATCTAGGAGATCCACACCTCAATTTTGGTGTACTGGAGAATAAGTCGTATTTAATTTAACACTGAGTACTGTTTTGCGCTTGCGCAGTGAAAATCAAAATTATGTGACAACCCACCTCCCTAGCGTGACATAACTATTGAACTGCCCCTAATGTAAAAAGTTTATACAGTCACACTGACACTGGCCATGATCACCAACAAAGTTGCTGGCATGGAAATTTTCCCAGTATTAACAATGGCATCACAAAAACTTAAATCAGTCCCATTAGCCATTCATCATCACAATATGATGGGTGGGTAGGCCTATGTTGTTATATATGTGATAGTGGGCCTAAAAAGACCAGTTGTCTGTTGTCATAATACGGAAAAGAGTGAGAATACACTAAAAAGGTGAGATATCACTAAAAAATAAAGAGCAGAAACAAGATAAGAAAGCGATTACTTACCTAATTTTCATATTTTTGCCAGATATTGGAGAGATTGATGGAGAGTCATGAACATCTTCTTCCATATCTTCTACGTCTCGATCTCCAGCCCCACCAAAAAGGTCACATTCTCCGCAATACCCTACTTTTCTCTGAGCCACCCAGCCTTCCTTCTCTTCATCTGGCTCTGCTACACCACAAACAGTGCAAACTGGGCAATCGCATCATATACACCGATATTTTGTCTCATTTGAACACTGCACTTGCTTCTCCCAACGCGCGCTGCAGCCATTTTTTGTTTGTTTGTGCAAATCTGCTTCTGCTTGGCGCGCTTTTTGCTGCTGCGCATGCTCAATAGCTAATTTCATGCAAAATTAATTATCCATGATTTATGCATTTCATTCGACACATGTGAAATACGGCGCTTGACACAAAATTGTATCATGGTCGTATTTTCGAATTTAATTCTACCGAGCCTGACGAATTTAATTATGGAAGTTGACTCTAATTCAAACAGTCGTATTTGATCAAGTCAAACACCTTATTTTACATGTGCAAAATGTAACAATTGAATTTGACACATGTGAAATATGACGTATAATCTTGGCCTTACTATGTTATGAGGGTGAATTTAGAAGCAGAAAATTCTAAATGCAACAGTTTCTGCTGTTTTGATAAAATTGGGCCTAACTGATGCTTGTGAAATAGCAAAGTTTTGCAAAATGTTTGACAGTTTCTTTGACTGCCTCAATGTAAGGAGAATGAAAGAGCATTTGATGAAAAAAACCATTTCTTGCCCCATTTAGAGATTTGAACGACTGTAGATTCAATTTTCTTGAAAATTACTTTTTAGGCCACTTAAAAGCACGGGAAAAGAATGTTCATGAGCCTGTAGGCTCTTTTACTGACAATGCTCATGCTAAAATGTTCATCTTAAGAAAGTCTTTTGAAGGCATTTAAATTTATGTTGCAAGAAGGAATGGAGTATATCCTTTCGAAGAGGTTTTGCCAAGACCCAAGGGAAAAATATTTTTAAAGCCAGAGGTACTTAGGAAGGAGGTGTGACAACTCTGATCTTGTTGGATTTGGCTACAATGATAACCAGACAAGAATCCAGAGCCACATAGGACCTGGTATTGGAAATGCAAAAGGCTCAAATTCTGTGAAAGCAGGCAAAAAATGGGTGAATGTCTGCCAAAGAAGCAAGTACAAAGAAAGAATGGCAGAGACACTGAATGATTCATGCTTGAACAACAGTTGTTGGAAATTAACATTTACATAAAACCTTTAATATATTTTTCCAGTCGATCTAATGTGACCTGTTTGATAAGTTTGATAACATTAGTGCAGATAAATTTACGGTAACATATGTTAAAATAACATCAGATAGGACAACTTTTTTGAAAAATTTCAAAAGAGAAAATTTGAAAAATTTATCTTTAGCCTATTGTTTATGTGGTATATTATAAACCGTGAAAAAACTGAAATAATAAGGCCATAATTAGGGGAAATTGGAACAAATAATTTTTTGAAAATTTCATTGTATGCCTTCTACCCAACAGATAATGAAAGTTGTTTCTATCAAATGAAAGTGAGGTTTCTCAGTACCATGTTTGAAGTTATTGGCTTTTTTACTTTTTATTATGGACTCTAGATATGTCCATTGTTGTTTGGATGATGAATAATGTCTCGACCAGAAAAAGATTTATATTAAATGTGTAAAAACTGATGTGCAATTTTTCAAACAAACTTGCATAAAGTATATACCAAGTTAAAAAGACATAGTCAAAGTTACTTAATTTGTTCTGAGACATCACAGTTTGATTTGCTTGATTTGAAGATTTTTTAATTTCTTTTTGCAGTCCCTTTGCCTTTGACAATTTTCCTTTAGATTTGTATTTGTCCACAATGCCTTTACAGTAGGTGTAGCATCTCACTCTAACATAAAGATCCAGGATTGAGTGTAAAACTTCTTCAGCAAGCTCTGCATCAATAAGAAGTGAAGACTCACCAAGGACATTTTGAAAATTGGAAAATATTTCCATGTCCTGCACACACATTTCCACAAATTTCTTGTGTTTAAATTGTGGTGCCTGGTCTTCTCCTAACTGCACAGTGCAGTGTTTGAAATAAAACTCTGCTTTTCTAAGCATGTTTTATACTGCATTAGAAATACTTCATAGCCCTCCTTGGTTCAAGCAGGTAACAAGTATATCAGACTCTGGAACCTTATCTTGCTTTGCAGCTTCAAGGACAGATGGTATTTGTTGCCCCTTCTTGGTTTTCCATTTACCTTAATTGGATATTTTCTTGTGAAGATTTCTGAAAATATATCCCCCAAGGTACTGCAAACCAGGTACTTCTTCAGTATTATACTTTCTTGACACATTTAAAATATTGACAGCCATACTACTTGCAAACAAAGGTTGATGAACTATACTACTTGCAAAAACTTTGGGGAAAATGTTGGAAAAAAAGGTTGATGAATGTTTCACAATGTGGAGGTAAAACTCAGAAAAAAACTTCTCTACCTTTGAAGTTTTCTCCCATCAGATATAGCTTCTTGGTATCCGCCATGATGTTCTGTGCACTTTCATGTCACGTGACGGTGCGTTTCAAACTCTCATTTGAGGACAATGCTGATTTGAATACCCCTTTGTTAT
Organism: Rhopilema esculentum; assembly: GCF_013076305.1. Next base: position 15,733,849 of record NW_027020025.1, read on the forward strand.
GTTGCCGTACCAGTCCTTTTCTATTTACTATGCTTTAACAAGTTTCTGTGAAAAATACCAATGATTCAAGTGGACTTGGTTTCCTTTTAAAACAAAATGAAGCAAATAATTTTCCGATTTCCCCATTATCACAGACAGAAAAATGATGCATTGCCTTGAAATTTTCAATCAAGGCATCAATCTCTTCATTTTTTGGAATTGGAAATTGTGTTTGTGTTATTTTTTTGTTTGCAAATTGTGAGATATGATTTTTTGTATGACATTTCTGTTACAGCTCTTTTAACAAATAAATCTTGCAAGGGAAATTTTTGCCAAATAGTTTCCTCAAGAAGGAAAGACTACAGTATCTTATGGAGGAATTTGCATGTTTTCATGAAGCTGACAAGAGATCTGTAATAAAAAAATTGCAGGATTGATAACCAGGCTGGCCTTTTTCAAATAATAGGAGAAGATTACTTCCTTTAAAAGTTTCTGGTGACACGGGTGCTGTAAAAGTCTCCATTCTTGAAGCATGGCACCAAATGATATTGCTTTGCCTACCTAAGCATGATCTTAATCTATAATTGAAATTATACCATTGTTTCCAATGAGCATGCCAGACATTAAGTTTTTGGCAGTTATCAACCTTGTCAACTCTGATAAACATGCACAGCAATTGCAGACCATCACAGTCTTCAATTTTGTTACCACTAACTCTAAATCTCTTTCCGAGGAGGGGCTTTAGTCTATGTGTAGTCCTACACTGGGCTAAAAACAAGCATTTATTGTAGACTGCCTTCCAGATGTGGCATAACAGTGCTCCCTTGATAAGATGGTATATTTTCTTTGCTAAAGCTACTTCAGACTTTGCTGAAGAGCTTGTTTTATGGAATAGAGGGGAGACCGCCAGATTGCTAAATAGAACATTTCCAGCATTTGAAGAGAGTGAGGTTGATACTTTGCTTTTCTTGATGACAGACTGCCTAGAAGGGCTAACCGCAATGGAATCTGAGATTTCATGGTTTTTATGTGGCTTTCACCGGTGTTGTTAAGATATTGATGGTCTAAACTGCTTCTGTTGTTGACAGTTGTGATTCATGAGAAAATGGGATGACAAATCTTGTTTTATGGGGATTGTCTCTTGCTACACTTTCACTTGGCAGTTTTTCAAATAATATCTTATGTTTCTTTTTCAAATGTGTCTTTCTTCTCTAAACGCTACAATTTGCATCTGCAAAATCACACAATTTGCAGTGGTAGTGGTAAACATTCTGCTCACATGAGTATGAACAGTTTATAGGCGGACATTTCAAGAGATATGTTGTTATTGCAGAGGATGATTTCTTTGGGTGTAAGATGAAATATTCCCCTACTTCATTGCCTTGTGACATGGTTGTTCAGAATTAGGAAGTATCAATGAACAAAAAACCATTAAAATATCACTTTCAGCAAAGCAAATACCCCCATGCTGTTGGATCTCTCTTGTCACCCCCAAAATACCCAATAATTCAATCACATATTCTGCAACAGAAATACTTCCTCTACAACTTCTGCCCCCCCCCCCCAACCAAAAATGCCAAACAAATATCACAAAATATCTATTCTCCTTTTCAATCTAAATACCCACCCAAAAATACCCACCTACACAATACCCACCCACGAAATACCCACCCACGAAATACCCACCCACAAAAATACCAAACCAAAAATACCCACCCACAAAATACCAGCCATAAAATAGTGTTCTTTAATTCTTATGTTATTTTTTCGTCCCCTCTTATACAAGTACACCTTTTTTAGACTTGACACATATATTCAAAAAGCCAATAAATGCTATAAAACAAAAAATCCAGTTGTGAACTAACCTATCCAGGGGTATCTCAGGCCCAAGCACTATACAAAGTGCATTGAAACAACAGCTAAAAAGGTAACTTACAATGTGAAACTAGAAAGAGTAGATTCAAATGAGTAACCAGCAAACACATTCTTTTGTTTCCAGACAATGGTTTTTAGAGTTTGTCTCCCCAACAATAGCTCAGTTTTGGAGAATTAATGAACAAAGTTGGTCAAATTTTCAAAGAATTTAAGGTCCAGACCAGCAATGAAGGACAATTGAAAGAAGGAAAAGAAGCCAATGGAGATCGAAATTGTGGTTGAAGATGAGCTTTTACAGTTGATGTAAGAATTGTAATTTATGTTTTGAGTCTTTTGGCCTGAAAATTGTTCATAAATAGATTTAAGAATATCATTGTGAATAAGAAACAAGCTAAGCATTTTTGGCAAACCATGAAGGGCACACTGTTGCCATCCCCAGTGGGCTTTCTGAGCATTGTGCATTTTTCTGCTTTTAGAGCAATAGACGGTGCAACAGTGTGTCTTTATCCCTTTGTTTAGATAAGATTGTTTTTGTAGTCTTTCTTCTAATCAATCCTGACAAATGATGGAAAACAATTAATTAAAGCATAACATGCAAAACAAATCCTATCTAAGAGAGATACACTCCCTTCCTAAAAGCATTCGAATGGAAGCCAGGCCAATTTCTTGAGAACAAAAAGAAAAGTTAATGGCTTAAATTTATAGGACTCACTTCAAAATTTCAGCAGATCATATTCGATGACAAAGAATTTGATAATATACCCAAGCCTAATCTGGAGATTTCATATTGGCAGTACGAAAAATTTGATCTTGATGAAATGACAAATGACGAGTGTAAAGGCAAGTTCAGATTTGAGAAAAAAGTCATTTTTAATTTACAAGAAATTTTTCATTTCCCAGAAGAGATAGTAACATACAACAGAGTTAGAGTTGACACTACGGAAGCTATCTGCATTCTTTTGAAACGTTTTGCCTATCCACGTAGATATATGGACATGATCCCAAGATTTGCTAGGCGAGTACCTGAAATCTGCGTGATTCTTGATACTGTGATGCTAATGTTTTATGGGCAACGGGGATTTTTATTGAATTCTTTCCAAAGAGAAACACTATCGCATGAAAAAGGAGCACCTTTAAGAAACTGCTGGGGATTCATTGTTGGAACTGTAAGACCAATCTCCAGACCTGGCATTAACCAGAGAGTTCTTTATAATTGGCATAAAAGAGTCCATGTCATTAAATTCAAGTCAGTCGCTACTTCAGACTGTCTTGTTGTCTTTCTACATTGTCCATTTAAAGGAAGAAGGCATGATAGTGGAATGCTGCGAGAATCTGGCCTTTTGCAGTTACTCGAGCAGCATTCTGTTTCTCCGAATGGTGATATAATGTGCATTTATGGAGACCCTGCATACCCCCTCAGGCCACATCTTCAAGCCCAATTCAAAAATGGGCGACTTCAACTGAACGTTACGACACAGCTTCTTATGATGACTGTATTCAACAACTCTATGTAACGACTGACTCAACGTAAAACAGCATGGCAATATAATGGAAAACACATGACAAACACAATATACCCAGAAACAATAGGGTACTGACAACAAGTAATGGCAACTAATGGGAAACGACATGGTAACTGCTTACAGACAAACAAGAGTGCATTAACAAACTCACAAACTACGTTACTGACATACAACAGGAAAATCTATTGTTTAACACTACGTCAGAATTTTGTAACCACCAAATATTGTAAATTATTTTCAGCATCGATGAATCAAATAAAAGCAATTGCAATAAAAAAGATACTTTTTTACAGAATTTAGGAACTTTGATTTGCAAGGGGAACAATGTAATAAGTTTGTAAATTCAATTATTAGTATGCGAAAGTAGATAAATAGATAACTATAGACAACAGTTGGAGGAAGAGAAAATTTTATAATTATGATTCTTACATATGACTATAAACAAAAATGCGGGTAGAAATAAAAATTTACATCTAAAATTATTCTGTAGAATTATAATTTTGCATCAGTGTCATAATTAAACTGTTTTGATGCTGCAACTGTAAGTTTATTTGCACAACAATCTCATTCTGCCTTTCAAGCTGACTTTTGATGGCTGTTAGACGTTTCTCCTCCCTTTCTCGCTGCCAGGGCCTCTCTGTCTCCTCATACTCTCTCTTCTTCTCTTTTTCCTCCAATGCACGCTCTTCCAACTCAAACTGTTTTTTTTCACTTCCAGTTGTTCACACCCTTTTCTCCTTTCCTTTTCCATCATCATTTGATCTTCTCTTTGGTTACTCTCCATCGACGGTCTTCGCATCTCCAAACCCCTTCTCAGTATCTAAAGCCACCTTGTTAGCTTTCTCCTTTGCTGAATTGCTTGCTCTAAGTTGGCTGTCTCGAAAAGCTCAATCAGCTCATCCAAAAGTTTGTCAATTTCAGAAATAACAGTTGATATACCGCTGGCCCTTTTCTTCCTCTCTATTTTTTTATTTCCTCTTCTGGAAGAGATGTTGTAACCGCTCCCTGGTGGACTTCTGGTTTCTTCCAAACACAGGACATTATTGCTGGACAGTGTTTTACGTCCTAGCCAAAATAATCAAGCAAATGTCAAAACAGTCCCTGCTACCTGTTTATTACAGTTACTCAGCTTTTTTACCAATCTTTAAGTTGTGCTAGTGGAAATAAAAACAAATGATTTATTGGGTGGCCAAACGAATGCAAGGTTGTTGACTAAACATTAATAACAATAACAATGTTTTATGAAATGTTTGATTCAAATTTGTAAAACATCATCAAATCTTGTAAGACATCGTAATATGTTTTTAAATTTGAAATTCCCTTTGTTTGTCATTATATTTGTTACATCCAATTAAAGATCCAATTTTTAGGGAGTTAGGTGTGGGAAAAAATGGGGTAACACATTTGGTAGTGGGATTTTACTTCCTAGAGTGGTGGTTTCTCTATCTATAGGGGTGGTTTTGAAACATTACATGTTATGTAATGTAGTCGTTTCACATCATATAGTTGTTTCACACCATATTGTTAATGCACATGATATAGTCGCAGTCGCTTTATCTCGTGTAGTCCTTCTATATCATCTAGTCATTTAATGTAGAACAGATAGGATAAATGTACTTGCCATGCGCAAATTAACCACAGGGCACCAATTGAAACTGAAACAGGGACTTTGTATATTGAAAAATCCGCTATTATGAAAAGTTGCAGCCCTTATGAAATCCTATCTACGCAACAATGATACCATGAAAATGTTAATAATGTTTACTTTTGAGCAAAGGTGCAAAAAAGAAATAGAACTGCATAGATAACTGCTAACAGTTTCAAAGGCATCGGAAATATCTTTAAAATTAATATGTTTCTTCATTTTATTTGTTTTTTCATTTCTACCTATTGTTTTTAATGTAAAATTTTTATATCGGATCTTGGTTGTGCTGGTTGCAGAAAAAAAGGAAACATGAAGTAAATTTTAAAGAAAAACAAGCAATTTTTCAGTGGATGAGTTAAGGAGCTGCTTTGGAAGAGAAATAGGTGACGGTGATCTATGTTCAAGTTTTTTTCAGGATCTTTATCGATGGTGTGAAAGTGGAAAAATTTCACTGGTAAGTACCAAAGTTTCAGTAAGAGTCATTTATAACTGCATGTACATAAACAATTTAGAATTGAACACAGCAGTATTCCATATCTGCAAAAAGATTAATATATAAGCATTTAAGCGTTTCTAGGTTTACTTTGACTTCCAATTAAACTAATCTTTGACATTTACGATATTTAAATCTTTGTGTATTTTTGTGTATAGAGTCCTATGCAGTATTTAGAAAACTTCAAAATACAAAGTGTCAATCCTATACGTAATATTAGTTTTTTTAGTGAATCAGAAAGTTTCACAAAGCGGAGGATATAAAGGAAGGAAAAGAAAGCGCACATTTGGCGTCGCTGTTGAAAATGAAGGTAGCAGTCAACGTCAAACCCTTGAAACAAATGCCAAAAATCTGTTCTTATTGACATAACAAATTGAAGAAAAGAAAACAGGCCTTTTGGAGATGTACTTGTCGGCCCGTCTGGTCAGGTTCTTCTGAAACAGTGTGCTATAGATGAATTTGAATCCAAATTGGATTACATGTCAAAAGATAAGTAATAAGTTAGTAAGTACTTTGTAAATATCAGCTAAAAACATCAAATATTTTGGCAGATCCCAAAAAGTCTATCTTGAATATATAGGCAGCTAAAAACTCGCAAAACAAAAGTGGCCAACTTTTCTCCAGTTTTTGCCAGTTCCAAAAGTTTCTACTTTCCTTTGTCTGTTCTGAAATCTTTTGGGTTCAACATGTTTTTTTATCAACGATTAAGCTTTTAGCAGTTTAAAAACATGATAAAATGATTCCATCAAATCTTGACTCAGCCTGACCATGCATTTTAGCGCTGGCATTGTTTTTTTTGCGCATGGATTATGAATTATAAACTGAAAGTGCGATCTTGATTCTTGACCGACAGCTTGTAAAAATCAAGGGGATTTAATTGGTGGATACTGTTTTTAAACTACTGCTAATTTTTTAAAAAAAATAGTAAAATTGATAATGGCTAACTAAAGGTTTTGTGAATTTTAAGCAACAAAGAGGTTTCCATCTACAAAGTTAGACAAGAATACCATAATAACCATTGCAAAAAACTATAACGATTTACTAAACTGGAAATAACATTAAATTTGTTTTGTTTTACTCTAGGTACAGAGCTGAAAAACGAAATTGATAAACTCAAACATGCAATGCATCGCACATTCGGTAAAGAACGACAGCAAATTATTTACAGCCTGATAGCGTTCAGAAGATTTTGTAAAGGTAATGGTGCACAAACAATATTTGACAACATTCTTGGTTCTTTAAAAAACAGTCGACAATCTATGACGAAAAGGCGTTCTCAAGAATTTCGAACAGTAGAAATTATTTATAAAATGTGCTATTGCAAAAGCCAAAAATGTAATTACATGCAAAAAGATCACTGAATATATTTTATATTCAGCCATTTGACGCAAGAGGGTATAGATACCGAGTTTAATCTTGGAAATTCAGTTTGTCATAAAACAGTGTCCAGCCAAATTTCGAGATTGTCAAATGATAATAGAGAAACTGTTAATGCAGCTGTTAAAAACGCCATAGAAAACAAGTGGCTGTTGATATTTATAATTGATGATTATACATGTGTTCATTCTACTCGTCCTCCAACAAACCATCAAACAACTTCTTCCATTAGTATGTGCACCAAAGTCTGTAGAATCTTTCCTAATATCCCTGTCATTCCTTCAAAATCGAACAACTCCATCATCCAGACGGTATTGGAACTGAAGTTTCGATAAAAAACATTACAACACTTGCCTTGATGCATGCCTTTAGCCAAACGTATGCAAACTGTATGCCAGAATGGCTAAAGAACACTTGCTTCAATCCAGAACATGAGCATCACCAACTGGATGTTGTTACCATAGCTCTGAAAACGTTAGAAAAATGGGATATATGGACAATTTGTGTTTATTGGATTTTTTGGAACAGCCACTGAAAAGCAGAGAAAATTGTTATGAACTCTCCCGTTAAAGAGTACATGTCCAAATTTGCTATTGTTGTCCCTGGAGATTGGCCAGCCCAGTTTTACATCTGCCAGAGGGTATACTGTTCTCTGAGTTCGAAAAATAGTTCCAAGGTCGAAAAAAGCTTTATTCAAAACCAGTTTCCTGTCCACCATGACTATGCATTTAGCCATAATCATAAAGATGTTCATAGGTCAGCTTTTACCAAGCGGTTGCAATCTGCAGTACTGATACTTGGACCATCACACATATCATTAAATGCCTGAGAGGATGTTTATGTAGAGATATTCCACAGATACAGTTTTTGGACAAGTTTAAAGAAAATGTTTTATAATGACTTTTGTGTTGTTGATGAGATCGCAATAAGGATAAGAACAAGAGTATTTTTGAATATTTTCTTGCTAAATTCAATATTTTGTTCTAATTGGAGGCATTGTTGAGTTAACAACATGGCAAAGAATCTGCCATGTTGATAAAAGCAGGTCAATCTAGTTCAAAGGCCAAACTTTGTTTAAAATTGTCCAGTTTCTCACCCTGCCAATAAACCGCTCAACATGTATACGTGTTGCTGCAATATCAAAATTTGAAGCCACATCTTTTTGCATAAACTGATCACGGTCCTTTTATTTTGGTCTGTTCAAAGCAACCCCTTTGATTGTACATAATTCTTGTATAGAAAATCCTCTGTCTGACATTATTTCATGTTCTTCTTCAACAAAGTTAAGAGCTCCAGCTTTTTCTGTGATCTCTGAATTTGAAATAGATCCAGGGTATATTTCGCTAAAAAGTATTCCCATCCCGTGAAGGGCAATGCCAATAAGAGCTTTTCCAGTGACAGTGTTTTTATAGTTTTAGAACATCAAATAATTCAGTTCAAAGTTACTGGCACTTCGAAATTTGAATTCAGTTGCATCAATAATAAGGTCGGTTATACCATGACCTGTTTTTTCAAATTGTTTGGCATCTTTTGCAATAAAAACTTGCCACGTGGTTTGAGATCTACCTGATTGAATAATGTTGCCAAGAAAATGACCCATGCAGCAAAAATTATCTGAACAGTAATTCTTGACTTGTGCAGCATAATAGCCATTACACCAAAATGAAGAGAATGTCTACATATTTCCAAAACCGTCACTAGCTCTGTTTTTGTGTCAACAAATCTTTGACCCAAACCCTTTGAGTGTGGGTAAGGGATCAAGTGAATGTGCTGCTGTGAAGGTGTATTATTTTACCAAAGTTTGATGTTGATGCTTCTTGACCGTGCTCAGGCAAAACTATAAAAATTCTTTCTGGTCTTGCACTGCTTGAGGCACTAGCAATTCTCATCGCAAGTTCGTACTTTTTCTTTACTTTCTTCAAAGTTTCCCTCTGTTTTGCTGATACATTAGTGGCAGAATTAAGAACTCTTAATGCATTTTCATATTTAACACGCTGACGTTCAATCTGACTTGATGGTAATTGTGTCCTTTCTTAGGCCACTTTTCCAATGCTCTGCACAAATATGTCCGTTCTTCCAATTAAGGCCCAAGGCCTTTAAATTCTTGCAATACTCAGCCTGAATTTCTGGGTTTCTAGGAAGTTTGTAAAACTTTATTGGCTTCCTGTTGTCATCAAAGAAAGCAAAGAGCAGAGCTGGAAAACCATTGAACCATTATGTCAAAATGCAATGAAAAAGAAGAGACGCAACAACAACAACAACAATTTTCCGTACACGAAAGCTAACTAGTTGCTAGTCCGCCCGGCATGAACAAGGCTAATAGAGAAAAATAACCTCTACACTGTAAAAAATGTGGTCATGCGAAAAAGGGACATTAAAAGGCCAACAAAGATGAATAATAATGTTGCCTCTCTTGCAAATAAGGTACCTGTAGCATTGCTGGCAGAGGCGTTAGCTGCAACTGTGAATGGCATACCGATCCATAAAAAGAATTCAAGGGGCAAGGTGACAATGTTTACAAAGATGACAAAAATACCATGACCAAGCTTGGACACATCACTGAGCATCTTCTACCACCAGAAGCATCGCAAGTTGGAGTAGAAAGAGTATTTTGTATTTTGACAAAATTTCATGCTTTTATCTTGTTTTGCAAGAATTTCTATTAACATCACTTACAAGGGTTCCAATGGCTATGGAAGGAATGTGTCAAACCTATCATGTCACAGCGTCAATCTGACGGCATTCGAAAGGCATCACTTTTGAAGGTCCCTTTTTCGGGCTTTCTGACACCATATCTAAATAAGTTCAAATTGTAGAAAGAAACTGAAAACGGCATCTCGATGATCAAAAAAAGCTCTACAAAATACTTGAAAATGGCTTTTGCTTCATATAACTTTTTAGAATGAGGAAGCATGGTAATTAGTTCTTGATGATGTCCATGATTACATATTTCACCTGCAAGATCTACATGAAAAGCCAATGTAGACATCCGAAAGACAGACAGGGTTTCTTGTTACAATAGTAACCATAACAGGAATTACAGGGATATTACATTATTGAAAGGGACCAAGCACCTTTGAAACAACTTTTAAAATATAAGCTCAGTCAAGTTCATCAGGAGCTACTATTTGGTGTTGTGCGCTCAGCAGGATGCTTTAGTAATAACCGAACTGCACAGCAATTTTCTGCTTCCTATAAGCATCTCTTAATAAGGAGCAATAGTGGTTGGAATAAAGGTAACTAAGAAAGTTAAGAAAGTTAAGAAAGGACCAAGCACCTTTGAAAAAACTTTTAAAATATAAGCTCAGTCAAGTTCATCAGGAGCTACTATTCGGTGTTGGGCGCTCAGCAGGATGCTTTAGCAATAACCGAAATGCACAGCAATTTACTGCTACCTATAAGCATCTCGTAATAAGGAGCAATATTGGTTGGAATAAAGGTAACTAAGAAAGTTAAGAAAGGACCAAGCACCTTTGAAATAACTTTTAAAATATAAGCTCAGTCAAGTTCATCAGGAGCTACTATTTGGTGTTGGGCGCTCAGCAGGATGCTTTAGTAATAACCGAAATGCACAGCAATTTACTGCTTCCTATAAGCATCTCGTAATAAGGAGCAATATTGGTTGGAATAAAGGTAACTAAGAAAGTTAAGAAAGGACCAAGCACCTTTGAAATAACTTTTAAAATATAAGCTCAGTCAAGTTCATCAGGAGCTACTATTTGGTGTTGGGCGCTCAGCAGGATGCTTTAGTAATAACCGAAATGCACAGCAATTTACTGCTTCCTATAAGCATCTCGTAATAAGGAGCAATATTGGTTGGAATAAAGGTAACTAAGAAAGTTAAGAAAGGACCAAGCACCTTTGAAATAACTTTTAAAATATAAGCTCAGTCAAGTTCATCAGGAGCTACTATTTGGTGTTGGGCGCTCAGCAGGATGCTTTAGTAATAACCGAAATGCACAGCAATTTACTGCTTCCTATAAGCATCTCGTAATAAGGAGCAATATTGGTTGGAATAAAGGTAACTAAGAAAGTTAAGAAAGGACCAAGCACCTTTGAAATAACTTTTAAAATATAAGCTCAGTCAAGTTCATCAGGAGCTACTATTTGGTGTTGGGCGCTCAGCAGGATGCTTTAGTAATAACCGAAATGCACAGCAATTTACTGCTTCCTATAAGCATCTCGTAATAAGGAGCAATATTGGTTGGAATAAAGGTAACTAAGAAAGTTAAGAAAGGACCAAGCACCTTTGAAATAACTTTTAAAATATAAGCTCAGTCAAGTTCATCAGGAGCTACTATTTGGTGTTGGGCGCTCAGCAGGATGCTTTAGTAATAACCGAATTGCACAGCAATTTACTGCTTCCTATAAGCATCTCGTAATAAGGAGCAATATTGGTTGGAATAAAGGTAACTAAGAAAGTTAAGACCCAACACAAATATTGTATACCTGCATGATACCTAAAAAGTTGATGACCATGATGTTAGTATTTCAAATGCAGCTCTTCTCAGAAAGTATGACTTGTCAGAAAGGATGCCTTTGCAGAAAGACCCTGATTACTGTGATGCTGCCGATATGGCAAATCTAACTGAATATAAGAAAGCTGCAATTTCCTACATTGCTAGGAGCGTATCAAGAAAAAAAAATTTGACAGGTGCTCACGCCCTTAACAACTCGTAGGAACTACTTCTTTGGAACGTTCAGAAATTAATAAAATGCCCAGTGTATGGTGATTTATCTATATTTGAACCTCAAACAGCTGAAAGTTGAGCAAGGGTTGACAATTACTGTTTAAAATAATTGATTTGCATTAAAAAACAATTAAAAACAACTATTGGTAATGTGCCATTCAAAATGAAACCAATCCACAAAATAACTAGAATACAACAAATATGATAATAAGAAAAAAATATAGTTGCTTTTCTCTTAGTTGAAATAAATAGTCTATTCCTACTAAGGTATGATGGGTGTTATTGAAAGGTTAAATGTGATTTCTTCTTTCATCATTAACAACTGTATCAATCGTTTTAGAAAGCAGCTACTTCCAATAGATGAAATGAATATAATAAAAATTTTGTCAGTTTATGTACTAGTATCTGGTTAATGATTTTGAGGAAATAACAACATTCTAGGCAACCAGTAGGTCTGTAAGGCTGAGGCTTCTTAATTAAGATTCATAGAAGTTTCATAAACAATTAAATATACTGTGGATTACACCAATAAAAAGTGTTTTCCAAATCATTTATGGATACCAAGTTTCAAAGTTGCATTTGAGGGGTCTATGGACAAAATAACAATTTTTTTATTTATGCAATGTTCTAATGCAGTCAAGATTCATATCATTTAACATGTCTGGCATCAAAAAAAGGAAAAAAAACTGAATGCTCACAAAATAAATTTTTCAAACTTAGAAAGTTAGTCATAAAAATGGGTCTATTAGTCCCTGATCCTGACAACTTCCTAAACGTCTTACCAATATCTGATACCAATTACTTTGGAAATACTTATTCAAAGCTTCTGGAATTCAGAATAAAACCAAATATTCAAATAATGTAATTTAGAATTAAGATAAGGTAAGGTGTAAGCAAGAACATACTATAAAACCTAAAATTTTGAAAAAAACACAACTGTAATTTTTTAAGCTTTGCACCTTATGTTTTCATATTATGTAACTTTACATTGTATGATTTATATCCTTTCATTTAAACATTCTGATGTCTTCCCAAATACCCAATTTTTAAAATGGAAAATCTAAACATACAGCAACTGAAACAAAATCTTCCTTGCTGTGGACAGTATGACATGTGCACACAAAAGATTTCACATTTTCCCACAAACTTGCAATCATGCACACACCTTTTCTTGCTCTCACAAAAACAAGATTTTGTAGAAAGTTGCCATACTCTACAGACTGGGCTCTTATTACAAACACAGAGGTTTACAATTAGATATCTTGCCTCAACTTTAAAAAATCAAATGCAGAATAAACCAAAGGCCTGAATTTATTACACATGCTTTAGTTCTGTTGTGAATGCCGATGGTCATTTCTACACAATGAACTTCAACACATTACTTCTCCCTGCCTAAATAAATATTTGAACTATGGATACCAGAGCTATAAATAATCATTAAGTCAAGAGAAAGAAAATTTCTGTTTACTTCCACATATAGAATGGGAAGGGGAAACAAAATCTGCATCTGGTTCCCATACATTTTTACAAAGGTTGTACTTCTTAGCCGCTGTTAAAGATTCAACTTGACCAAAAAAGAACCAATATCATTGAATTTGTAACAGCAGTTTTCAGTGCACTGTCTATTTTAAATACATTAAATTTGGCATACAATAAATTTGGCATACAATACAATAAAATACAATCAATTCATTAAATACAGAAACAGGAGATAAGCTAGTTTTTTCAGGCATAAAATCTTTATCAGACGATTCAGTTGAAAAATGGAAACAGATCTTGCTTTATTTCAGTGAAGAAGAAAAGGCAGTGATAGAAGATTTGGATTTGCCACCTTTCACTCCTGAAGCTGCAACATCAAGAGTTTGAAAAGTTCTAGATTTGGCATTACTGGGATTCAGAGAAAAGTTGTCACCAACAAAAACTGGAACAAAATGATTGGGTTTAAAATTTGGATTGATGCGCCTTTTAAAATCCTCAAAATATGACCGTAACAACTGGATGTGGGAATCAAACTCAAACTCAAAAACTTTTCATTCAGCATGTTTTTTAAAGGTCTACAACTTCTAATATATATAGATATACAACAAATTAGATAACAATGCTAAGATAGTTAGTTAAATGTTGCCAGCGATACTGAGGTAAACCCAAAAAGTTATCGTGCCCAGTGCCCTTCCTGGGTTGATTACAAATACAAAGTAACTTGGTTTATAAAATGTAATACACTTGTACATGAAAAATATTAAGATTTAAATTTTTTACATGATTTGAATTTTTTAGTATAAGAAACAGTAACAGAACAAATAAGAAAAGGGGGTAAAAATAGAGATGAAAGAGAAAGAAAAAAATCGCTATCATCAAGCCTTTCACGTGGATAAGCAATTGCTTCAAAAGAATGTGACAATTGGAAAAACCTGGCAATAAGACCAGGGGTCTTGTCAGTTGCAAGATACAAAGTGGGGATGGGATGCATAGTAGGTAGCATAAAGATAAAGCTCTGCCGAAGTAAGTGCCCTGAGTGTAGGAGACAATTCTTCGTCCAGTAATTGCCACAGATGCTGCATTGTAAAAACAGTTACCATCACAACTGACCCTTAAATGAACTAGTTTTTAGTTGTTCTGTTGCTGGGAAATTATTCAGACAAAGCAATCCTTTTTTTCCTAAGTATTTTTTTTCCACACAAGACATACACTCCAATCTCTCAAACACTAGCTTAGAGCATCAGGAAATATAACAATTTTTCATTAAAGGATTATTTCATTCAATATTTTCTGCCAAAGAAGGTTGAAAAGACATGACAAGTTGTTGTCAAGCAGGTAAGAGCTATGCCAAGAAATTACAAATATAATACCATTTTTATTAAAAATTGCTCAGTCATATTTTTAGTTTTGGCAGAAATAGCAACAGATTTTTCAAATCTGAATTTTAACTGATTCATGTATGATATATACCCTTACTATTACACTATTACACAAAACATCACAAACTTGAATAGTTTAAATCTAGTGTAGAAAAGCTTAGAAATAAATCAAAATTTAAAAAACAATCATAATTTATCCATCAATTTGGCAAGCAATTTTTCCAGGGGTAGGCCATGCTTATTGACCCAAAGAGGTTGAAATTTTTGAAAAGCTATAAAAATCTTTGTGACCTACTTGGGGCTAACATTTAATCAAACCATGGGCTCCGGCACAGGTTGAAAAGTGAGAGGGGGATGGGAAAATTCAACACCCAACAAAGATTTTGAAAAAAACTCCATTGTTTTGCAAAAAAGTTTGAGGCCCTACAAACACAGTTACAGGTTGCAAACAAAAGAACGTGCAAGAATTACCTTGCAAGAAAAACATTCTTCCCCGGCTCTACATGCAACATTTTCTCACACAGAATAAGAAGTCACAGGAAGAGTTGTCATACTTCAGGCCTCGCTCCCATATTTTATCAACAGGCAAAGGAGCAAGCTTCCCAAGTTTCCTAAGTTCGGATGTTGACAGGGTTCTCAAGCTTTCCAAATCCTCAGCTCTAATTAAATTTTCAACTTTTGTAAGGAAATCCATGATAACTGAGATTTAAGAAAGAATCCGCAAGGAGAACAATAAAAAAGGTCACAAAAATGCTTGTTTAACACTGCAGCAGAAAGCAGTGTGGTACCCTTTTGGATAGTGAACTTCATTGGTTTTGTAGAAACTGCTATAAAACTCACACATAATTGATGTAATTGTTGTGTGGCCATCTGTACATAATTCTTTCACTGCAGTGCCTAACCTTTCCTGTGTCCAGACCATACATTTCATAAAAAGGTGTACTTCCAGCTTGGTAGATTTCAGATCAACCTGCAAACAAACCAAGGTTCACATTTTTTGAAAAGTTCAAATCATGTTTCAAATGCTAACCAGAACAAAAAAAGCCCCTATCTGGAATCAAAACTATGGCTGGCATATCAAGGGATCCAGTTTAAGGCATGTCAAAGAACAGTTTTTGGATTATTCAAATACATTTAAAGACCTGTTCCATCTGCAATTTAGGGTAAATCAATTTCTGCTTAATTATCCACATCAGTCTATAATTACAATAATTTTTCAATTTATAAAAAATATGCTGATATTTATTTTCATGCACCCACACATACACTCGTTTGTCACCAAATTCAAAATTTCATTCAAATGTTGAACTTTTGTTCGTTGTCGAGCGTTGTTATCGATGACAAAAAGTTATCGAGCGTTGAACTTTTGTCAAAATCAGCCAAAATTTCACCTGTTAGGCTTTGAGCACATTGAGCCCAACACTGACTAGAATTGTCATCATTAACCCACTGAAAAGTTAGATTTTTAATCCTAAGAAAATAATTTTATGTTGTCTATGGTCACTTGTACTCAAGTGATAAGCAAAAACAATTTTCAAAAAAATATGGCCCCAAATTCTTTTTTAAGACAAGCAAATCTAACAAAAAAAACAAAACAAAAAACAGCATGCCTTCAGTATGAATAGTTGGACGGAATGTTTGTAAATATTGTGGAAATAGAGGTATTTTAACTGTTGATACAGGGTCATCTTGACAATTTTCTTCAATGATGTTATGACTGAAATTCAAGAAATCAGTGAATGTTTCCATAGCACCTGTGCTATAATGTTAACAAGGGACCTATAAAGTCTCCACAATTTAGTATCAAGTTAGTCAGTTGTTGGAAAATGGAGGAAATAATTTATGTTGTATTGGAAATCTTTTGAATGAAATTTGTGATGGGGCCATTTATAGTAGAAATAAAGGACGACTAAACATCTGTGAAATTAGCAGAGGTTTACTTTAGTTGGAAAAAAGGACAGGCCATGTTATTGATAAAAAGGGTCAAATATGCTATCACCATGAGAAAGCATATCTTTCGCGATAAAGTACTGCTGTGACCCTTTCGAACTCCACAAAAAGAAAATCTCAAAGGGACTGCGTAAGTTAAATTTTGAAATTGTTGAAAATTTGAAAGTCAAACCTGGACAAAAACTTTGTAGAAATTGCTTTATGAAAGCAATGGAAGCCGCTGCGCATAGTTTTAAAGAGGGCTAAGTTGATGAAGAGAATGAACAAGAGTTTAACTGTACAGATGCAGACAAATCTATATTAAATGAAAGTGCTCGTCTATTAGGGATCTCTCACATCAAAAATGTTGGAAAAAGAGATCGAGTTGGATATGGTTAGTAGCATCAGCATGTGATATCAATACGCAAGAAATTGTTACCAGTGTTGAGCAAGAGTGCCAAAGATGTATAGATATGGAGAGCCTTGTAAATGCAATGAAAGATAAGATATTAATAAGTTCTAGACAAGAAAAGATTCAAATACTCACTTTGGCCCCTGACAGTTGGGTGTTAAGTTGAGCATTAAGTTAGGAAGGCTCGAAAATTGAAAGCTGAAAAGGGATTACTTGCAAAACCAGACACGAAAAATGGTTGACAAATTGCAGATGGGGTGAAGGACAATGTCCTTGATACTTATGAGTCAGATATTTTCACTAAGCTATTCCCAGGGAAAAAGGATCTTGTATCTGTTAATATAAATGGCTAAAAAATTCACAAACAAAAGCGTCTCATACTTCTACATTGAGTTTAGAAAGATACACCCATATGATAAAATTGGTTTTAACAAGTTCTGTGAAATGCGTCCCAAATGGTGCATTACTGTTGATAGCAGAGGGACACACTCTGTGTGGGTATGCTTATATCACCAGAATGTAAAACTTCTATGTGCCGCACTAGCTGATAATCATCTTTAAGATTTAAATGATTTTAATAATAAGGTTTTAATGATGTTATCTAATTCAGAATCCATAGTCAAGCGCAGAAAATAAAATACGTACCCCAATGCCTCAACCTTATTGTGCTTTCTGAGAGACTCAACCTTCTGCAATCGTGGAGCCTCTTTATCAATTACCACATTGCTACGAGGGTACAGGAATAAATTAAATTTTGTTAAAATGGTGAAAAGGCCTACGATTTGATTTGATATCTTTTATGGTTTTATGGTATGCACTGAGACAGAATTGAAAGAATGAACTTTGCAGGAAACCTTTTTAGCAGATGTTCTGAAGTTCAAAGAAGAATGCAGTCAATTTCTAATGAATTTAAAAAACAACAGAGGCTCGTTCCAATTGCCAAACTTTTTTCTACACTAGACTTGGTATAATTCAGGTCCAATGAGCAGGGACTTTTCTTTGTCTGATTTTGACATTTTAAGTTCTTTGGATATTAAAAAGTAGCCAGTTGTTTTCAGTTATAAGCCAGATGTTCACTGAAACAATGTTGAGTAAATGGTTTGGGTTGTTCACATTGGGACAAAAGGCTCACCCAGCTAGTCATCAGTTTGCATGGTACCTAACTGTAGTAAAATAGCTAAAATGAGAAAAATTACATATACCAAGAGGATCCTGATTTTCATTTTTTATATTCTTTTTTAAGTTTCTTTGTTTCAATGGGCCCATAGTTACTCTATTTTGAGAGCTCTTTCATAATCAAACGTGAATACAATCATGTTGTTTTTCTAGTATCTGTAGCGTAATTTCCTTTAATCTATATTGTATATATATTGTAAATTTGTAGTTGTTTTAAATTGGATATAGGATTGATTTTACCCATAAATGAAACTGAAACTGATTGGTCAATAATTTGACATTGGCAGTGTCAATCTAAAAGTGCAAAAGGGATTGAAAGTAACAAGTTGACAATTTTTAGAAACTATAAATTGCCAACAAATTTGTCAAGTGACTGACATATTTTCCTAGGCATTGTTTTCCATCATAGGTAAAAAGTTATTTGATTAGTGCAGTGCAGTGCAAGGTTTTAGCAACAGAAAAATGGCACAACTGATTTCATACACAGCTGATTTCATGACCTGTTTGAGTGTAACATCCTTGAATTTCTTATATGGGATTTGAGCAATAGACATAACTAGATGCCACTGCAGAATTTGTTGTACTTCAATAACCATTGATTTGCCAAAAATCCTCTCCATAACATCATATCAGTAAATTCCTACCCTTTTTGTGGTTCCTCTGACTGAGCAAAAAACAACCCTATTTTTGAGATTCTATGTCCTAGGATTCTAGCTTTCAGACCACCCTTTCTCAGTATTTTTCGGAACTCACATGATATACATTTGACAAACTGACTGAGCCAGCCGGGATTCTGCTGCAGGCAATCAAGTTCAAAGGCAACAACCCTTTTACATGGCAGTATTGAAGACACTTGTCAGGAATGCAAAAACCATTATTTCAATTGATGAATGTTATCCAAATGCTCTAAGAAGTTCACTGCAACAGTTTTCTTTTATTGACCAAAATCAAGCTCTTGTAAAAACCATTGTCAAATTGTATGACTTGCTGTGCAGTGATTCAGATGCTGAGAAGTTTTATGCCTCATACTATGCATCCGTTGTGCTTAATGCAGATAGTTATTTCTTGCCACTGACAAAACCTTTATGTACAATCCTGGCTGCTACACTTGGCAACAAAATCCTTGCCTATTTTGCAAAAACTGATGAGCAACCATCCTACACCAAACCAATAACAGCAAAAGAAATGGATGGCCTTCAGTATTTAGAAGGATATGTTTTTCATGCTATTTCAAGGAAAATACATAACCAAAAATCAAATGATACTGATCAGATACTGTTGATTGTGAGTTCTGCAAAGACTGAAGACCCCCCATCGTGCAAACTAATTAATTCTAAGACCAGAGGTGGTTTATAGGAGGTCAAGTCACAATGGATATGCATTTTTAAAGTGGAAGAAGAATTTATAAAAGAAACCGAGCTTTGTAAAACCAATATCAATTTGCCACAAGTTGTAACAAATTTATTGTAGTTCAGCAGCCATCAGATGAACCTTGATATCGAGTACATATGGAATTATTTCATATTATCTGAATATTAGGTACAAATTGATCACAAATTGAGTATTACAAATTGATCACAAATATTAGGTACAAATTGATCACAAGTGACAGAAGCACGTCTTTATATGTGTGTTACTCTTTGTCTATTTGTGGACTCTTCAAGCACCAAAAGTTTAAATACGGTACCAAAGACCAAACAGCAACCCTGTGAATTAGCAACTAACTAATTAATTAATTGGCTTAGTAAAAAAAATGAGCGATTTGTTTTTATATGTTCTATACTTGAGGTGGTCACGTGGAAAAAAAATTCTCTTTTTTGAGAGGAACCCCAACATTCTACATATCATTGGAAAGCTCCTGTTTCAGTGATTGAACTTGTAATGAATTGCTAGATAAGTGAAATATATGATCTATATTATATAATAGATATAATATATAATATAATAATCTATGCAGACTGAGCAAGGAAAAAAATGTCCTTTATTGGTCAACCTTAATTAACGATAACATCATCATGAAGGAAATCTACAATCAGTGCCAGCATGGTTACATCCCAGTCTTCAGCATCAGTGTATGTTTTCTCAGGTGCCCAATATGCAATCTTAAAGACCTTGAGGTGATTCTGAGGACATTCTCATTTTCTTTCTTCTTTTTCTGGTCCTTCTTGCTTTTCTTCTCAAACAGCTTTAGGCATTCTCATTTTCTTTCTTCTTTTTCTGGCCCTTCTTGTTTTTCCTCTCAAACAACTTCTCAATCTTTCCATTGTAGGCAAGGGATGTCCCATCATCAACAGACAAAAGGTGGGTAAGATACCTGCCCACCACCCTACCCCTCAAAATTTCACTGATCATCTCATGCTTCTTATCACTCAAATCAGGATATTCAATAGCAAAAGTCTCTGCCGAATTGTCTTTCAACCTTTTCTCTAATTTCTTTCTTCATTGTGTATCACGCTGTGAATGCCTTGAAGCTTGTCTCGTTGTCATTTCAGAAATGAGTTCCTTCTGCCTCAGCTTTCTTTTCTTTCGCTGCCTTCTTCCTAAAGAAATTGCTTGCGTTAGAACACATTTTCGTTCTTTGTCTGACATTAGAGAGTTTCCCATCGACGACGCAGCTAGGACAGGGATGTTTGCAAGGCCTGGAAATAGTGCGGCTGTCCTGTCCTCCTGCACATGTAAAAAAATCAGATTCCGATTTTAAGACGGGGACATGCATTGGCGCCAAAATTAAACCAGCTAAAATGATCGACATGCTGTATTTATTGCACGATGAGGGCGATATCGACGAGGAAGAGCTGCTTCTTTTTTAAGCGGAAAACCTGAAGAATTTGCACGTAAAAACATTTTAATGTTTTCAAAATGCGAGAAGACAAATTTGAAGTGGAATTTCGCCTAAAAAATGACATTTTCAGAGTTTTAATGTCAATATAGCAAACTATTATATAATGTTTCAGTGAATGATTATGACAAAGCCATAAAATACTTCAAGACACTTCATGAAGAGAGAAAGAACATTGCATTATGTTTTTGTTAAAATATCCTTGGTAGAGGGAATCAAACAAACAACATTGTTGAGTACCAGTTTTTGGTCTTAAAGGACATCATATTGAGAAGGGCTATGTTGTTCAATGTTGTTGCATTGATGAGAAAGCTAACAAGAGATATGGAAGCCCATTACAAAGACAAATGGTGTCTATTGCAGATCGCAGTTTTGATGGACACTTCAGAAACAGATTTACTGGTAGAGAAAAGACAAAAAAGGATGGTGCACAAGGATACAACATTTCTAGTAATGATGAGAAGGAGAAGTTTTCGCAAAGCCTCGGAAAATGTTCAAATGACAACCTGAAGCCTATTTCTGTAAAGGTTGCAGGACTGAAAAACAGGGCTGAATCATACTAATGCCAGGCCACTTGCCACCTTACAAATGAGCTATTCCAGCAAACATTGAACAAAAAAGTGGCCAGTTGATCAGCTTAAGTTTAATTAATTTTTAGCTCAATTACTCCCAAAATGCATCATTATATAAGAATGTAAAACAAAGTTTCTTCAATTTTTGTTTGAAATCGCCCCATTTTGTGTAAAGAAAACTATTTTCCCACACAACCACTTTACATTTTGGCAAAACCTTTGGTGCAAAAAATGACCAGATTCACTCTGGAAAGTCTCTCTACTTCTTCAGAACAATAGTTGTCTTGTAAAATTGCAACTGACTGCTGTTGCCAATTTCTCCTAAAAACTACAGGGTTTCCTTTAAACAAAAGCTTTTGCAGTTTTTTCCTTATATAGTTGGGCTTTTTATCCAACAGGTACTTGGTTGAAATGTCAATGGGAGTCTGCAGTTGTGACAAAGGAAAGGATGCAAACACTAAGGCTTGGTTTGGCGAGCAAAATTAACAAACAACCTAAATTTTGCTCCAGTTGCATTCCCAAAGCTCCGCCAAAAACTAGCAATGATTGCTTAGGATCCATACTACCAATATCACAGTATACATCCTTGAGAGGAGATTTAAGCATGCAAGAGAGTTATGTGGTTGATAAACCAGTTGCTATCACAAATGAACAAGGTGGGCCTTGAACAGCTCATATTATATTTGAAAATATAATTAGACCATAGCT
Source organism: Rhopilema esculentum (assembly GCF_013076305.1). The sequence goes on from NW_027020025.1 coordinate 15,755,926, forward strand.
AGATACAAAGCAGTCAGAGGTAGTTAAGAGAAAAAGCTACAAAATCAATTCAAGAAGCATGCGGGTCATTAGTTAGCAAACTTAAAATTAGTCAGAACACACCAAACTAGCAGAAGGTGCACTTAAATTTGCAAGTAGATTTCAAAGATTTACAACATCTTTGGGCAGTGATCTTATTTCCTCATTGTTCAGTTTTGGTGTCAGTTCAGTTTTGGTGTAAAAAGGGAGAAAAACTCAAGTGCAGCCGAACTGGAGAAGAAAATTTGCCAATCAGAGCAGACAAGCAGTTGGAAAAGGCCAGCCTTCCTCATGTCCCAAGGTAGAAACCAAAACAAAACTCAGTTTGGCTTCTTCAGCGAGACAGAATACAAACACATCAAAAAAGCCTGGGCAGCATGCAATGACATCAAAATCAAGACACTCATAATAGTTAAGATACAAAATCTTATTAGACCATTTTGCAGCTTCGAAATCTTTGATGAGACTTTCTAGAATTTTTTCAAAAGGTTTGTTACAGCTTCTGATTATCATGAATGTAGCTTCAGAAAAACATTGCAGGATCACATTTAGGTTTTAGAGTACCAAAATGGCCATTATTGGCCTTGTATTTTCCACTATATTCAAACTAAAATGCCATCTTAAAACTTTTACAGAACTTGCAGTAGCCATTTGAATTTTGGTTTGCTAAAAATTTTTGATGCCGTCCACCCATTTTGTTTCAGCCTGTGCAATATGTTTGCTAACTTAGAGTAAAAGTAAAAAACTTGCATTGCTTTCTTGTCCATTTTTGCATTTGCAACACATAGTCCTTGTTTAATACTAATTATTAAAAAACGTAACTTGTTGTGAGTAGTTTCTGATTGTCTTTTTAACTTGTGGTAGCAAGTTGAGCCACACATATTTCACATTCAATTTTTACTACTAAATATATGATATGATGCCTTTGCAGATTTCGTTTACTTGGAAAACACTTGTCATAATTCTTTTCATGCTAATTTAATTCTATCACTTCTGAGAGCAAGCACGTTTCCAAATTCTTTGCCACAACCCAAGCATTTGGCAAGCTCACATCCTTTTTGGTGGTATTTGAAATCTTTCTGTCTGCTGAAGGTGGGAGAACATTTCATACATTTCTTCCTCATATCCACCACACCCAGTCAAGCTCTTCAATTCTTTTATGTGCTTCTTCCCTCCAATCCTAGGAATATATAATTCAATATCAAATTGGTATGACAAATTTGAGAGGAAAAACTATCATTCCTTAAAACATCCATGTGGTTTGGATAAGGCTTGAAATTATTCCTTGAATATTTTCATGCAAAAATAGTTCTTTTTTCCAGAAAATAAAATGATGACCTGTAGTATTTACACTTATCAAATTACCAACTATTTATCAAGCTGCAAACTAATTATCGCATTTTACTTGACAAACATGCAGACAATATATGTTGTACCATTTTTCTATAACTGGGTAGTGTTTTCCATATATTTGAAGCAATCTTGGATGCCTCTCCAATACTGCAGCCACACCTAGTACCATGCCAAAGCCATGCTCATCACTCTGTTGTGCAAGAAATGCAATCGTAATTTTGAAAAGTTTTCTCGGGAGTGCAGCTGCCATGTATTGGTGGCTACTGCCCTCTATTCAGGTAAAATTGCTCTAGTCATTAATGCACCTTCACTAGCTACCCCCTCCTCTCTGTCACCATTCAACATTTTATGCCGCATCAATTTCAATTAGCCAATTAGATCACAGGGAATTTTTCTGCTTCAATATTTTCTATATTTAGAAGGTTCTCCCTGATCTTTGGCGAGGCATTTGTTTTTAGCTATTTTCTTCTCTTTGCCCAAAGTTATTTCTTCCTCATGAAAAGTCTCTCACTTTGAAGTTTGGCAGCCATTCACAAGACATGGATTGTTCAATTGCATTTGACAAGCAGCTTCAATTAAAAAAAGTGCTGTAGTCACATGGTTGCAATTTTGTGACATTGGTGCCATACCAGTACAATGTTTCACTAGAATCTTTTCAGTCTCTTTTGACAAAATAACCATATTCTATGCATTGCCTCATTTGATATTTGAGAGGGTCTGCAGATCCTCTTTAAAGTCTTGGCTGGCTACTCCCACAAATGTTATGAAATTCCAATGGGTTCAGCCATCCCTGAGCATAGTAATTATATATTATTTTCTAGCTTCAAAATTTTTTAAGTTTTATACTAATTGAGCTTGTCACTAGCTGATTCACCAGGATGATATTTGAAACAATTGAAAATTTTGGGATATAACGTAATCGGCATATATTTCACTGAAGTTTTTTCATCCAACAAGCCCTCTGTCAGTCTTAGTGGATGTGGGATTTCAGGATATGTTGTGGTGAGTTTTTTTCGTGCGTTCTTGCTATTTCCACCTGCACCGCCCATCTGGTGTTTTTCCCACAGAAATATTATTTTTTGCTGCCACAAAAACTCTAGCAAGAACACATTTTAAGGATTACTGATAAATATCTCTCAAAGAGACCCATAAGCTATCTCCAACGTTCCAGATTCAAACTCTTTTTTTGCACCTGGCCTTGCAGAAGTCCACATTGAAAAAAAACCAACACTTTCTTGTTATTTGACAAACTTTCACAAACATGAAATTCTTCAAAAAACTTTCTTTCAGCTGTGAGGCAAAGTCCTACGTTGCAATTGCTGCATCCATCTCTCGTCTTCTCTCCACAATCCATGCATCTTGGTCTGTTGGACCTGTGTTCTGACCAGTGCTTGATACCATCAAAAAGAATGTTTTCATTTGGAGCACTTGTTGGTACCTTTCTTGGTTTTTGTTGCCACCTGCTCCAAAGATGTGTCTGTGCTTGGTCTGCTTCTACCCTGTCGTTATTGTGTCCACTTGCTCAAAAGCAAGGCTGCTACATCACTTGTAAATTCTAGCAAATCTTTATGTTTTTCAATCCCGTTGACTCCAAAACAGAACAGGAACAAATCACTAAGCTCTACCAATAAAATGAAACAAATCTTGCCAGCGCAACACTGGCAGTCTTGAGGTCGCTGTGGTCAAGCAACTAGTGATAACCGCAGCCCTAAAACAGAAGCATTAAGAATAGGGAAGAAGCATCAAGAGTAAAGACAAAACATCGAGATTATATCAGCAGCATCCATAACACAACAGCGGTATAAAAACAGAAGCATTAAGAATAGGGAAAAAGCATCAAAAGTGAAGAAGAAGCATCGAAATTTATCAGCAGTTTCCATAACACAATAGCGGTATAAAAACAGAAGCATTAAGAATAGGGAAGAAGCATCCAAAGCGAAGAAGAAGCATCGAAATTTATCAGCAGTTTCCATAACACAACAGCGGTATAAAAACAGAGGCATTAAGAATAGGGAAGAAGCATCAAAAGCGAAGAAGAAGCATCGAAATTTATTAGCAGCATCCATAACACAACAGCGGTATAAAAACAGAGGCATTAAGAATATGGAAGAAGCATCAAAAGTGAAGAAGAAGCATCGAGATTTTTTCAGCAGTTTCCATAACACAACAGCAGTATAAAAACAGAAGCATTAAGAATAGGGAAGAGGCATCAAAAGTGAAGAAGAAGCATTGAGATTTTATCAGCAGTTTCCATAAACAACAGCAGTATAAAAACAGAAGCTTTAAGAACAGGGAAGTAGCATCAAAAGTGAAGAAGAAGCATCGAAATTTTAACAGCATCATCCATAACACAACAGCAGTATCAAAACAGAAGCATTAAGAATAGGGAAGAAGCATCAAAATCGAAGAAGAAGCATCAATATTTTGTCAGCAGTTTCCATAACACAACAGCAGTATAAAAACAGAAACTTTAAGAATAGGGAAGAAGCATCAAAAGCGAAGAAGAAGCATCAATATTTTATCAGCAGCATCCATAACACAACAGCGATATAAAAACAGAAGCATTAAGAATATGGAAAAAGCATCAAAAGTGAAGAAGAAGCATCGTGATTTTTTCAGCAGTTTCCATAACACAACAGCGGTATAAAAACAGAAGCATTAAGAATAGGGAAGAAGCATCAAAAGTGAAGAAGTAACATCGAAATTTTATCAGCAGCATCCATAACACAACAGTGGTATAAAAACCGAAGCATTAAGAATAGGGAAGAAGCATCAGAAGCGAAGAAGAAGCATCGAAATTTATTAGCAGCATACGTAACACAACAGCGGTATAAAAACAGAAGCATTAAGAATAGGGAAAAAGCATCAAAAGTGAAGAAGAAGCATCGAAATTTATCAGCAGTTTCCATAACACAACAGCGGTATAAAAACAGAAGCATTAAGAATAGAGAAGAAGCATCAAAAGCGAAGAAGAAGCATCGAGATTTTATCAGCAGTTTCCATAACACAACAGCAGTATAAAAACAGAAGCACTAAGAATAGGGAAGAAGCATCAAAAGCGAAGAAGAAGCATCAATATTTTATCAGCACTTTCCATAACACAACAGCAGTATAAAAACAAAAGCATTAAGAATAGGGAAGAAGCATCAAAAGTGAAGAAGTAGCATCGAAATTTTATCAGCAGCAACCATAACACAACAGTGGTATAAAAACCGAAGCATTAAGAATAGGGAAGAAGCATCAAAATCGAAGAAGAAGCATCGAAATTTATTAGCAGCATCCGTAACACAACAGCGGTATAAAAACAGAAGCATTAAGAATATGGAAGAAACATCAAAAGTGAAGAAGAAGCATCGAGATTTTTTCAGCAGTTTCCATAACACAACAGCGGTATAAAAACAGATGCATTAAGAATAGGGAAAAAGCATCAAAAGTGAAGAAGAAGCATCGAAATTTATCTGCAGTTTCCATAACACAACAGCGGTATAAAAACAGAAGCATTAAGAATAGAGAAGAAGCATCAAAAGCGAAGAAGAAGCATCGAGATTTTATCAGCAGTTTCCATAACACAACAGCAGTATAAAAACAAAAGCATTAAGAATAGGGAAGAAGCATCAAAAGTGAAGAAGAAGCATCGTGATTTTTTCAGCAGTTTCCATAACACAACAGCGGTATAAAAACAGAAGCATTAAAAATAGGGAAAAAGCATCAAAAGTGAAGAAGAAGCATCGTGATTTTTTCAGCAGTTTCCATAACACAACAGCGGTATAAAAACAGAAGCATTAAAAATAGGGAAAAAGCATCAAAAGTGAAGAAGTAGCATCGAAATTTTATCAGCAGCATCCATAACACAACAGTGGTATAAAAACAGAAGCACTTAGAATAGGGAAGAAGCATCAAAAGCGAAGAAGAAGCATCAATATTTTATCAGCAGTTTCCATAACACAACAGCAGTATAAAAACAGAAGCATTAAGAATAGGGAAGAAGCACAAAAGCGAAGAACAAGCATCGAGATTTTATCAGCAGTTTCCATAACACAACAGCAGTATAAAAACAGAAGCATTAAGAAAAGGGAAAAAGCATCAAAAGTGAAGAAGTAGCATCGAAATTTTATCAGCAGCATCCATAACACAACAGTGGTATAAAAACAGAAGCACTTAGAATAGGGAAGAAGCATCAAAAGCGAAGAAGAAGCATCAATATTTTATCAGCAGTTTCCATAACACAACAGCAGTATAAAAACAGAAGCATTAAGAATAGGGAAGAAGCACAAAAGCGAAGAAGAAGCATCGAGATTTTATCAGCAGTTTCCATAACACAACAGCAGTATAAAAACAGAAGCATTAAGAAAAGGGAAGAAGCATCAAAAGCGAAGAAGAAGCATCAATATTTTATCAGCAGTTTCCAAAACACAACAGCGGTATAAAAACAGAAGCATTAAGAATAGGGAAGAAGCATCCAAAGCGAAGAAGAAGCATCGAAATTTATCAGCAGTTTCCATAACACAACAGCGGTATAAAAACAAAAGCATTAAGAACAGGGAAGTAGCATCGAAAGTGAAGAAGAAGCATCGAAATTTTATCAGCAGCATCCATAACACAACAGCAGTATAAAAACAGAAGCATTAAGAACAGGGAAGAAGCATCAAAAGCGAGGAAGAAGCATCGAAATTTTATCAGCAGCATCCATAACACAACAGCGATATAAAAACAGAAGCATTAAGAATAGGGAAAAAGCATCAAAAGTGAAGAAGAAGCATCGAAATTTATCAGCAGTTTCTAAAACACAACAGCGGTATAAAAACAGAAGCATTAAGAATAGGGGAGAAGCATCTAAAGCGAAGAAGAAGCATCAAAATTTATCAGCAGTTTCCATAACACAACAGCGGTATAAAAACAGAAGCATTAAGAATAGGGGAGAAGCATCCAAAGCGAAGAAGAAGCATCGAAATTTATCACCAGTTTCCATAACACAACAGCTGTATAAAAACAGAAACATTAAGAATGGGGAGGAAGAATCAAAAGTGAAGAAGAAGTATCGAAATTTTATCAGCAGTTTCCATAACACAACAGCAGTATAAAAGCAGAAGCACTAACAATAGGGAAGAAGCATCCAAAGCGAAGAAGAAGCATCGAAATTTATCAGCAGTTTCCATAACACAACAGCGGTATAAAAACAGAGGCATTAAGAATAGGGAAGAAGCATCAAAAGCGAAGAAGAAGCATCGAAATTTATTAGCAGCATCCATAACACAACAGCGGTATAAAAACAGAGGCATTAAGAATATGGAAGAAGCATCAAAAGTGAAGAAGGAGCATCGAGATTTTTTCAGCAGTTTCCATATCACAACAGCGGTATAAACACAGAAGCATTACGAATAGGGAAGAGGCATCAAAAGTGAAGAAGTAGCATCGAAATTTATCAGCAGTTTCTAAAACACAACAGCGGTATAAAAACAAAAGCATTAAGAATAGGGAAGAAGCATCAAAAGCGAAGAAGAAGCATCGTGATTTTTTCAGCAGTTTCCATAACACAACAGCGGTATAAAAACAGAAGCATTAAGAATAGGGGAGAAGCATCAAAAGTGAAGAAGTAGCATCGAAATTTTATCAGCAGCATCCATAACACAACAGCGGTATAAAAACAGATGCATTAAGAATAGGGAAAAAGCATCAAAAGTGAAGAAGAAGCATCGAAATTTATCAGCAGTTTCCATAACACAACAGCGGTATAAAAACAGAAGCATTAAGAATAGGGAAGAAGCATCAAAAGCGAAGAAGAAGCATCGAGATTTTATCAGCAGTTTCCATAACACAACAGCAGTATAAAAACAGAAGCATTAAGAATAGGGAAGAAGCACACAAGCGAAGAAGAAGCATCGAAATTTTATCAGCAGCATCCATAACACAACAGCGGTATAAAAACAGAAGCATTAAGAATAGGGAAAAAGCATCAAAAGTGAAGAAGAAGCATCGAAATTTTATTAGCAGCATCCGTAACACAACAGCGGTATAAAAACAGATGCATTAAGAATAGGGAAGAAGCATCAAAAGCGAAGAAGAAGCATCGAAATTTCATCAGCAGCATCCATAACACAACAGCGGTATAAAAACAGAAGCATTAAGAGTATGGAAGAAACATCAAAAGTGAAGAAGAAGCATCGTGATTTTTTCAGCAGTTTCCATAACACAACAGCGGTATAAAAACAGAAGCATTAAGAATAGGGAAGAAGCATCAAAAGCGAAGAAGAAGCATCGAAATTTATTAGCAGCATCCGTAACACAACAGCGGTATAAAAACAGAAGCATTAAGAGTATGGAAGAAACATCAAAAGTGAAGAAGAAGCATCGAAATTTTATCAGCAGCATCCATAACACAACAGCGGTATAAAAACAGATGCATTAAGAATAGGGAAGAAGCATCAAAAGCGAAGAAGAAGCATCGAGATTTTATCAGCAGTTTCCATAACACAACAGCAGTATAAAAACAGAAGCATTAAGAATAGGGAAGAAGCACACAAGCGAAGAAGAAGCATCGGAATTTTATCAGCAGCATCCATAACACAACAGCGGTATAAAAACAGAAGCATTAAGAATAAGAATAGGGAAAAAGCATCAAAAGTGAAGAAGAAGCATCGTAATTTATCAGCAGTTTCTAAAACACAACAGCGGTATAAAAACAGAAGCATTAAGAATAGGGGAGAAGCATCCAAAGCGAAGAAGAAGCATCGAGATTTTATCAGCAGTTTCCATAACACAACAGCAGTATAAAAACAGAAGCATTAAGAATAGGGAAGAAGCACAAAAGCGAAGAAGAAGCATCGAAATTTTATCAGCAGCATCCATAACACAACAGCGGTATAAAAACAGAAGCATTAAGAATAGGGAAAAAGCATCAAAAGTGAAGAAGAAGCATCGAAATTTATCAGCAGTTTCTAAAACACAACAGCGGTATAAAAACAGAAGCATTAAGAATAGGGAAGAAGCATCAAAAGCGAAGAAGAAGCATCGTGATTTTTTCAGCAGTTTCCATAACACAACAGCGGTATAAAAACAGAAGCATTAAGAATAGGGAAGAAGCATCAAAAGTGAAGAAGTAGCATCGAAATTTTATCAGCAGCATCCATAACACAACAGTGGTATAAAAACCGAAGCATTAAGAATAGGGAAGAGGCATCAAAAGCGAAGAAGAAGCATCGAAATTTATTAGCAGCATCCGTAACACAACAGCAGTATAAAAACAGAAGCATTAAGAGTATGGAAGAAACATCAAAAGTGAAGAAGAAGCATCGAAATTTTATCAGCAGCATCCATAAGACAACAGCGGTATAAAAACAGAAGCATTAAGAACAGGGAAGAAGCATCAAAAGCGAAGAAGAAGCATCGAAATTTTATCAGCAGTTTCCATAACACAACAGCAGTATAAAAACAGAAGCATTAGAATAGGGAAGAAGCATCAAAAGCGAAGAAGAAGCATCAATATTTTATCAGCAGTTTCCATAACACAACAGCAGTATAAAAACAGAAGCACTTAGAATAGGGAAGAAGCATAAAAAGTGAAGAAGAAGCATCGAGATTTTATCAGCAGCATCCATATTACAACAGCGGTATAAAAACAGAAGCATTAAGAATAGGGAAGAAGCATCAAAAGTGAAGAAGAAGCATCAATATTTTATCAGCAGCATCCATAACACAACAGCAGTATAAAAACAGAAGCACTAAGAATAGGGAAGAAGCATCAAAAGTGAAGAAGAAGCATCGAGATTTTTTCAGCAGTTTCCATAATACAACAGCGGTATAAAAACAGATGCATTAAGAATAGGGTAAAGCATCAAAAGTGAAGAAGAAGCATCGAAATTTATCAGCAGTTTCCATAACACAACAGCTGTATCGATGAAAACAGAATCATATGGAATGCAGCAAAAGTATTGAGGTTATGGCAGGAGCATCATGAATACAAAAGCTGTTCAAGAATAGATTAGAAACATCAAGAATATAACTGCAGTATAAAGATTGCAAAAGAAGCATCAAGAAGACAACACCAGCATCTGCAATGCAAAGCAGCATCCAGCTTCAACGGTGGCATCAAGAGTTCAGCAGCAACATGAGAAATATAACAGCATCGTTAGGAACACAGCACCAGCATCAAGAAAACAAAGCAGCATCAAGAAGAAGCGTCACCAATGAAGATTTATCATCAAGAATATAAGAGGAGCATAAAGGACAGGGTCAGAAAACAACAGGAGCATCATGAATGTAAACATTATGTTATCACATCAAAAATCAAAAATAGTCATGAAGATAACTGCATTATCTTCAAATCAACAGCGGCATCAAAAAACATCAGCAGCATCAAGAATATGATAGAGGCATCAATCATACGACAACAGCATCAAGGAAACAACTGCAGCATAAAGAGAACAGGATAAGCTGCTACGAATACAACAGCAACATTGAGGAAACAACAGAAGAATCAGAAATGCAGTGGCATTATCATAAAAAGCAGGAGCATAAAAAAACGGCAGCAACTAAAATATTACAGCAGCACCAAGAACGTAGCAGAAGCTTAAATAATACCGAGGTAGCATCAAGCAAGCAACAGTAGCATGAACTTGTTTTCTTAGTACTAAAAAATCTAGAGCTAATCAATTCTCTGCTGGATATAAAAACTTGGTAAAATTTGCAAGAACAATTTTAAATGCTATTTTCGGTTACAGAAATGAAACAGTTGTGATTGATGGGAAGAATATTCTTCTTGTGAAGAACTTTGAAGTTCCACAGGAAACAGTTCTCGGACGACTTTTATTTTTAATATTCACTTTTGGCTTCTAATAATAGTTGAATCGATGTTAAGGTTCACACATCATTATAAGGTCGGCATATATATGATCAAGCTATAAGAGGACAGCAATACTTTGCGCAATGATTAAAACTTGTTTTTAATTGCCCTAACCCACACCCCACAAATGGGTGTGTTAATGAAAAAGTCATTGGCTGAATTCTTAGACATTGTCTCCTACTTTAGACTTAGAGTATTTCCACCAAAGGGTGTGAATTTTTCAGCTTTTAATCCTATGATCAAGATTTGGAATTGCGGTTTTCTAGCTTCTACCCTGGGAGTGGATAAGTCATTCTTCATATCAGAACAAATGACAGAGATAACACAAAGCTTAGAAATAAAGCAATCGTAGAGTTTTCATTTTATCAATACGAAGATTTTGCTATTAACATATGTTCAATTCGAAAGAGTAAAAGAAACTTATTGACAATGATATATATCTATACATTTATATGTATATACAATACTTTGATAAGTAACAACATTAGTAAAAACAAAGACAGTAGCATTGGCTGCAGGAAAAAAATCAATGCAGTGAGGATCAGGACACTCTCTGAAGAAGATGAAGGTCAGTGGAATTATATTAGAAACATTAAACAGCGGGGGAAGGGAATTTAATATCAGCACAAAATATAGATGGGATAAAAATTAACAACTAAGTAATCAGAGGAGTAGGAACAGACGGAGGAGAGTTAGAGATTCTAAAGCTACTAGAAAATGTAATGTTAACAGAGCTTTTAGGACGACTAGAGAATTGAGAACATAGAACAATCAAAAGTACATTCAATTAAATAGGTTTTTTAGAGGGCTGGTGATGATACAATCAAAATTCACAACAACACTGACACAAAATGATTTTAAACAATGACAACGTAACAAAGTAACCGTTCAGTCTTCTTAATCAAAATCTCACTTTCTGTTTTATTTCAGATAAAAACTTAAACATTAGACGAAGAAAAAAAACGAAAACTCGGTATTAAGAACTTAAGGTAAATTCCTGGAAAGTTCTGTTCCTGGACAAGATCTGATGGAAACCCGACTGTCTCATGTGAGCGCAAAAGGAGGCTTATTTCTAAAAATGTTAGGAAATAGCATTTTTGTGAAGGGATTTTAGGATGTTCAGGTCTATTAAAGACAAAATGGGGGTTTCTGAACAGGAGACAATCATGATGACAAGACAGCGTTATGTGTCGTCATGGTGTTTGGCAAGAGCATATTAACAAAATCGATAAGTTTACAGAAAAATGACGAGGTGGGAACTGATAAATGAATCATGCAAGTTGCAAAAAGCTGTACTATTTTAAAAGTTCAGTGACAATTATTAAAAGCGTCGAATCTTGTTAAATAGGCCTTCCCTATATATAGGATGTCAATCGTATTGGGAGTGATGACTGTAGTTCCATGTGATATTGAAAGCCGGTTGTACTCAGACTGCTAGAGACAGAACCTGTTTTTAAATCGGTACTAGGTGAGTTCATGTGCTCAGTGCCAGGCCAACCAACACATTGCAGCACGAGAATCAAGACTCAGCATATATAGTGGTACTCTCTACTTTTCAACACGACTCGAAGTCTTACGGCTTAATATCTTTCGCTCATCAACAAAAGTTAAAAAGACTGTCTGAAATAATTGTAAAGAAAATCAACCCATGAACTTTTACGAAATCTGAGGAAAACTGCTTCTAAAATTGAAGGCCTAAAGAAGAATTTGATAAAGATCAGTATAAACCACACTAAGTATAATAAACCAGTACAAAACAACCTTAAATTTTGCCACGAAACATACTTATTTCAACACTCTTCCAAGTCAAAATAAACACCAGTAAACCGCATGCTTGAAGAACATTGGGGTCGGCACGACTGACAATAAAAAATTTTACTGTCTTTGTAAAGATTATATGATAATGTGACACAATATTTGGAAAATTTCCGCATTGGTGTTTAGTTACTATGAATTATTTGTCTCTGTTCTTTTTCGCGCATGGAATACTAGCATTTTCAATTACAAAACTTCACATATCAAATAATAGTTCATTTAAAATCTTTACTGGAGTTCAAAGCCGTGTTGAAGACCGAGAAGGAATCAAGAGGATTTTTGATTAACATGCAAAATAAAACTATTTAAATATGATTTTACTTTGAATTAAATTACAAAGAATATCGGCTTAAATATCTCGCGTTGGCGAATCATGAAAATGTCCAAACTCACAAAAGATTTGTTTACCTCGTGGAAGCACATCTGCGAAATAAGAGAGTTGCTAGATAATACCATTAAGACATGTCATTCCATAAACTGCAAATCATTTCAAACAATTTCAGAAACAAACTTCAAATTTTCTTTTCTTGTCATTAAAATAAAAATAAAACCCTTTTCAACATTGAATAATAAAATATAATTGTTACATTTTCGCATCTCGCACTGTAAAATTTATCTTCTTCCATATGGAATGATTAATGTGTTTTGTAAATAAAAAAACATACTGAAAATTAAAGTTTCTTGTAGCATGATGTCACACTGCGAATGAAAAGTCAGAAATTTCACAGCTGTGATCAATTAACACGTTAAATTGTAGAATATCTTGCAAAACATCTCAGTTTTTCCATTATAGCTGCATTTCCAAAGAGCCTGTTTTCTCGATGGCAAACATTCTAATATTGTGATAATATCCGAATTTCTTCTATTTGGATATAGCAATAATGGATAACCCACTTTAGAGATTCTTACAAAGCTTTAAAAGATGGATAAATACCTAGGAACTAGAAATAAAACTGTGAGGATACATACAGATCATAAATGAGTATCATCAGAGCACTCATCGTCGGAATCTCCGAATGAAATTAAGTTTTTAGGCTAAAAGGAAAGCATGGAGAAGAATGCTGTTATCATGTTAAGCACAAAAACCGCGTTAATACTTAATTGAAATAGAAATTAGCTAATCAATAGCTTAAGTTACATGAGGGACTCTCCGACAACATTATCTCCCCCTCATTATCCATTAAAGGTATGTTATTATACGATAAATATAAGGTAACGATAAACTAAGAAAAGTAAAGAATAAGGCTGAACAAAAAATGGTTTTGACTTTGCCTACAAATAAAGGTAAACGAGATAAAGGACAATTGAGATAAAAAGTGATGACGTCATAAGAACTTTGAAATATGGCCATACCATTTGACGAACATCATTGTATAGTCCTATATATGATACAACAGTCGCATCTAAATTACATAACCGATAGTGCCAGAAACACACACCGACTTTACCAATCATATAACTGTAATTTGATCTTGAAATTCAACTCTGATAACCACGTAAAAACTACAGTAATCCTAAAAGAAGACTTCGGTCCTGAAAAGAGTCAGATCTCAGCCAATTGGGGAACACTTACAATTGAATTTGCATATAAAGAGGTTTTCTACAATGCTCGGTCCGATAGTATGGTCCAGATTTATATATTGTGAAAACGTATTCTTATGTTGTCATCACATTTTAACACTACATTTTAACGCTTTAAGAAAGTAAACATAAAAGCTTAAATATACGTGCCGATTCATTGAAGAACACGAGCAGGCAAAGGGAATCTAGATATTGCCTCACGATATCTATTGAATCTAGATAATCTAGGGAATCACCTCGGTCTTGCAAATCCAAAATTACTAATAAGACCTGCGATTCTGCTATCGGGCAGCATTTGCTAGAAAACCCAGTTTGTGCAAAAAACTATAATGGCGACATGTTTCGGATTATTGGTAAAGCCCGATCGTCGTTCCACCTAGCAGTTTTAGAATCTATCTACATAAGCACGAAAAAACCGCTACTGTGTAGTGTAGACAAAAGGAGTTCGTTTTCACCTTAGGACTCCATTGGTAACATTCTAATTAGGCAAGCGGCACTGATTGGTCAACCTTTACAGTCATGTGCTCGTGTTTCTGATTGGCCTATTTCGATCCACAACTGGGTATATATATTTCTTAGCGTAGAGTTTTCGATCTATGTTCTGACGTTTTAAACTCTGAAGAGTGTCAACGAAAAGCTTTAGTTACTAAATGTTTGCTTTTTTCAAAGCTATTTACAAGTTTTGTACCACCAAAAGATCGTTGGAATCTAGATAAATACACTGTTTACTAATTGTTTTTATTATAAATTCAGATGAAAACAATGACCAAACTGCCCCGATTGATGTAGATCACAAAAACAGTGAAATTGATTTTCTTGTACCTTTAGACCTCCAAATAAATTAGCATTTTGCTGAGGTGAATATTAAATTAACTGTACAAAGAAACAGATAAGCACTCACGTGACTCGGTTTAAGACCTTTCTGAATGGCCTTCTGAAATATTTCTACACCACAGTGCAGAATTCGACGCCGACCAGCGACAAACCTGTATACATTAACTGCAAGAGAGAAAAGTAACTTTTAAAGTGCTTATGATAAAAGAACAGAAGATTTAGTGAAGCAAAAGGACACAAGAGCAGCTTGGAAGTCCTATAAACAATTGCATGTGGGTTACACTTGTCATGGGCCAAAATAAGCTGCGGTATTTCCTAATCTCAAAACGGTGTTGCGCCATCATTTTGGGAAACATGTTCACAAGAGTAAATGAAAACTACCCCTGGAACCCCATTTTACCCCTAAAAAGTTTCCCTAAGCTAAGAATTTTAAAAACGAGTCAAATAACATTTTAAAAACAATGTCCAAATAACATCATAAACAATAATTTCTAAAAATCCTATAATATATTTTTGTAATCAGAATGATAAACATCTGAAAGAGCACTTGGAAGAGGTCTAAATACGCAAATAGACTAAGCCATGGCCAACCATGAGCTCTTGAAAAGGTTAAGGCCTATCTTGGCTTTGTCCATTAGCTTTTGAACCAAGAACATGGAGGTGACAGTGTTTCAAAAGGTTTTATTTTAGCCTATCTCAGATAGACCCAACTATCTTTTTAGCATTTAAACAAATTTGTACTTTCTTTCAGATGACTTGTTTCAAGTTAGAAATCATAAAATATAATATCATGGTATCAATTTTAAGGCGAAAAAAGCAGCAAACTGCATTTTTAAACATTACATCCATTATCATCCACCAATTGGAAAACGCCAGGGGTTTGGCTTCCATTGAATGAAACTACACTCCAGCCGTAAAGTGACATTACTTTGTGCGGATCGACTCGGAACTAAAGAAAAAGATTGATGAATTGCTACTGGATGACGTCATCAAGGACTATTCTATTAACACGCGTATGCTCCTGAAAACAGCGTTTTAGGTATTTAAAAGGCAGTGAATCGTGAGAAAAGGAGAGCCTATACCAAAAGTTGAGATTTTTCATTAATGAAGCGACTTTTCATTCTGCTAAAGGCATTGAACCATGACAAACGAGAAGAGAGGTGTACCAAAACACACCGGGAAATAGATGACCCAATAACAAAGAATACTTTTTCAAAGTGTTGCCAGAAAGTCTTCCAACGTCTCAGAAAAATAGTCAATAAAATCTTGACCCAATTACCGAAAGCAAAGAAAGAAAAACAAATCAAAACATTTTGCATAAAACATCCGCTACTCACGTTTTCCGGTCATGCCCTCCGAAGGTACGGTATTTTGGTAGAAAATATACCAAGCAGGACCCAGTGAGTCCCACCCAATATCGATTCCAACGCGCTACCTGTATGGGGACAATGTTTTTGTTATGATAAGCAGGCAGGCATGCCTTTTGGATAATCCTATAACATTTGCTATTAGTTTCAAATAGTGAGCCAAACGAAAATATTCTACCTTGCCCATCAACAGAAAATCCACACTCAAAAGACGGTAATGTAAACAAGAATCTGCCACGTGAGAAACTTATTTGACTAGATATATAAGACAAGATATCGTTGAGAGGGTCGTTAATCCTCAATTTCTATTCAGCTTTAACAAGGGACTGATGTCCAAAACGTCCACTTGGCAATTTATTCACTTTGAATTGTAACTACAGAAACCCACTAAGTGATCCTTTTGAAGAAGCTCGCACCGATCTCACACTGAGACTAGCATTTGAATTTTCAAATAAAAGTAGATTAGACAAATAATTTAGTCGACTTTGCAAAAAAGATCTTTACTTAACATAGATAAACTGTTTTCAGTATGAAGTCTCTTGGTATTTTCTAAAGAAAGGTTTTGCATAAAACGTAGCACGAAACTAAAGAAAATTTCTTGCTTTATAGTTTATAAGTCTGGAAGTGCTAATAATTTCTAAAGCGTATCTATAGATAGATTTTCCTGAAATTATATATCTGAGGCAAACGAATGGTTTATTTTCTAACATGAATTGAAAATGAAATCCGGAAATACAAGCTTCAACAATAAAAATTTAGCGACAATGTTACGAGAAAAACATTTCAGTTTGAGCCAAAAAATTGTGCATGCTGTTTCTAAAAATTATGCCAGAAAGTTTTACGTGCTCAGATGAAATTCTTACGCTTTAGGTTAAATTGATAAATTATTGTCGTGCAAATCTAAATATCTTGTACTCCAATACCAACTTCGCAAGGGAAAGACGAAGCATATTATTATTCTCTTAAAGAGATTTTCACTGACAATTTCCACAAAAGTAATTCTGACAAAGAGAGCTTCAGAAAACCTATTTTAAACCACGACGCAACGGAAATACATACCCGCGGTTTTTGGCCATGTTTTCAGATACGTTTTCCGTTTTAGAAATCCTGAAATTAATCAAACGTTACATGCACAACGAGATAGTGATGCAATAAAGCTTAAGAATATTAGCTTGGCTTGTTCTGGTGCAAAATATATACAGTCAAGCAAGCATAAAAGATTTAGCTTGGCATCGAGTTTATAGAGTTTCTTAAATCTTTCTTAAGCCTGGTTTTCGCTGGGCGATTATCGCGATAAAAGCGACAAATTCAAATGACTTTTCGCTTTTATCGCGACAATCGTCCAGTGGAAACATGATTTTAATCGTGGATTGTCGCGCTACGATTATCACGATAAGGACGACAAACGCGAAAATCGCGATTTTAAATTTTATGAAATGTAATGACAGTTTTCCATTGCAACGAATAGAACGATTAGCGCGAAAAAAATTTGTTTGTACAATTCAACATGGCCCCTTACAAGAAAGCATCTCATTGCGAGGAAAAAGGTCTGCTTATATTCTGCCACCTTTCTCCAGGCTTTGGAAAGACGTTCTTACATTTGCAGTCTATGTTTATTTTGTTCCAAAGATCATGGGTACGGTCCGCTACCTGGGTACAGCTTCTGCTAGCTGTTCGTCTCGTTGAATACAATCGGGATCCATTTTGTCAAGCTACGCTACTTGGTTTATTAGTTTTTTATAAAGAGTGTTTCAAATAATTTATAGCAAAAAAATGATTCACCCCTTGAAACTTCCCAGGCATGCCAAGACTCTTTCCTTGACTTACCGTTGTCATGGTGATCGAGGTATGCCTTTTCGAAAATTGATTCCAATGACGTCAATTTTGGCGATGAGGACGATTAACGCGAACAGAATATCAAAAAAATTTTGATATTCTGTCGCTTAATCGTGGCGCGATAAGCACTATTGTTTTTAAAGATTTCATGTTTCCACTGGCGATTATGACGATTGTCGCGATAAAAGCGAAAAAGTCTGTTTAAGCTGTCGCCTTTATCGCGATAATCACCCAGTGGAAACCAGGCTATGAGCGTGGCGACGATCCAAACAATGGCAGTAAGCTTCTACGGATTAACGATAATTGGTTTCAGACTGTCTGAAAATGCATTATGGGATGCCTTGCGTAGGCGCAATGGCTCATTGTTAGCAATATATTTTTAAGATTTGCTGTCAATCATCTCCAAACACTTTTTTGGAAATTGAAAACGTTTAGGCAAATTATTTGACATGCCAAATTTACCATGCCTTTTTACACCCGCCCTAAAAGTCCTCATTTTTAAAAAAACGCCAGAAATGCCATGTGATACTTTTTGTTTTTTTACTGTATTGGGAACAAGGAAAAACCATACCAATAAACCAACCAACAAGTGGGTTAAAGACTGAATGCCAGGAATGGCCAATACAATATCGAATGGAACATTGTGATTGTTTTTGGTAATTAAACTGACGAGCATAGCTAAACTGCCTTTGACCAAAAACAATTGCTTCCAGTATGGGGTAGGGGGGGGGAGAGAAATCTTACTGATGAAGGGTTAGCAAGAATCTTTTATTTCAGTTTCTTTTTTTGTCCCCGCTACCTTTGCCTGACTTGTGTTGTACCCTTCGTAGACAGCGTATTTGGATCAGAAATCACCATTAATATGTAGAAATATATAAAGAATATAAAATGGGGGTAGATGTGACATTTGTTTAACAGAACCAAAGCATACATAGGGATGGAACTTAACATTGTAGATTGTATACAAAGGGAGAAAAAACAAGAAAACTGACCTTGTAGTTTTAAAGTAAGTGTCTGGTTATATGTGGAGTCAATTCGTCACCACTTCCACATTCGAAACTAAAATTGTAAATGATTTTGATTGGAATCGAAACCAGGTTAAAAAAATTACATTAACAATTTTAAGCAAACACAAACGTCACATGATAAAGCTGCAAACTTCTGCATCAAGAGATACAACTTATTAACCTTTAATAAAATCAAGTAAGAAGATTTGCTAGCAGAAGAGAAAGAAGTTCGATTTTTAGCGGATTTGAAATTCAATACAACTTTCTAGCAATACAACTAACAATGTAGCCTCTCAAACACATCCCCCTTGCTACATTCTGATATTCCTTTTCAAACTACAAATTTTTTTCTTTCTCTTTCTTTCTCCATCATTATACCAACTGTCGCTCAAACTCTTATTCTTATTAACTTTCAACAACATTCCATTCTTTATATCTTAATCTGTTTCTACTTAACATCTTACCTTTTTATTTTTCTTCAGTTTATAATTCATCATTTCATATAGAAAAAATACTGCTTTCTGTGCTTTCATAATTATATGAGTAAACTAAACCTTTTCGTCTGACACTCTTTAAAGTTTAAAACGTCAGAAACATAGACCCAAAAGTCGACGCTAGGAAATATATATACGCAATTTCGATCCACAACTGGGTATAACATATTTCTTAGCGTAGAGTTTTTCGATCAATGTTCAACGTTTTAAACTCTGAAGAGTGTTAGACGAAATACTTAAGTTTATTCAAATGTTTGCCTTTTTAAAAGCCATTTTCAAGTTTTGTACCACCAAAAGATTGTTTTCATAATTATCCTCTTAGAAAAAGTTAGCAACAAACTCTAGGTATGATTAGACTGTATGTAGCTACACAATAAAGATTCGAATAAAAGACGTCAAGCACACCTTTTGCTGACAGGGTGGTCTCGTGTTCTTTCATGATCAAGGCCTGAATCGAAACCATCGTTGCTGAAATAAGATCAGTTAGTTTGCATTAATGCTGGGAATTCTTAGTCTGATATCAAGATTACAAACTCCTTTAAAAAATAACAGGATTTTAAACATTATGTTTTAAGTTAAGTCAAAGAGAACTGCCTAGATTAAATTTAAGTTTTGCTGGCTGTTACCTGAAGTATACTGATCAAACAGTTCTATCAGCGAGAGAAGTGGTCGATTGAACCAAAATTGCTGACAACTGTTTAGGGAGGGGGGGCTGGCTATTCGAAAGGGTGCTAATTCATAATGGCTTTGTGGTTCTTCCATATTTATGATACAAATTTAAACACTTCAAAAATTGATTTTTGTGACGTCATATATTCAACATCTATCATGTGTTGGGGGCGCGTCACAAAATGCTGCCAATTATAGAAAACTCAAATGTAGTTCACCGCCTGCTGTTCGTCAAATAAGACTGTCGTCAAGGGAGGATGGTCGGGAATGGTGAAACTCGGCAGGTGAAACCGACCTAGAGGAAAACGCAAATTAAATTGAGATTTATGATTACAAACGGAAGTATAGGAACTAATTAAGTTGATTTAACTTAGCATAAACAAATTCAAGGAATTCAATATAGCCTAAAAATTGCGCGGTTTTCAATTGTACAGTGGGTTTGAACCTTATTACATTCAGAGGAAACAGAAAAAAAACCTAGAACCGGTTTTTCGAAATTCTCAAAATAGCTAGCAATGCCTATAATAAAAAGGAATTACCTCGGGTGAGAGGATCTGAATGGAAATGCGTAACGGGAAACGTTCCTGCAAAGTAACGTCAGAAGGCATCATTTGACGGGGGATTCAGGGAATATTGCACTGTAACCTCAAATATTTGTTGTCTGTATAATTCTTATAACTCTTAAGCATGAAGACACTT
>NW_027020025.1:15776537-15898114 GCF_013076305.1 Rhopilema esculentum
TTGATATTTTTTACTAAAGTCAAAAGGTCTCTTGTGGATACACTTAGCTACTTTGAATACTCTACCTTGGACGAACAGACGAAAATTTGCACATGAACCCCTTGCTTCTTAGAACATTTATTTGATATTTTTTACAAGTCAAAAAGGCTCTCTTTGGATACACTTTAGCTACTTGAAATACTCTACCTTGGACGAACAGACCGAAAATTTGGCACATGAACCTTGCTTCTTAGACATTTATTGATATTTTTTACAAGTCAAAAAAGGCTCTCTTGTGATACCTTTGCTACTTGAAATCTCACTTGGACAACAGACCGAAATTTGGCCAACATGAACCTCGCTTCTAGAACATTTATTGATATTTTTTTACAAAGTCAAGAAGGCTCTCTTTGGATACACACTTTAGCTACTTGAATACTCTACTTGGACGAACAGACCGAAAATTTTGGCACAATGAACCCTCGCTTTCTTAGAAATCTTATTGATATTTTTTACAAAGTCAAAGAGGCTCTCTTTGGATACACTTAGTATTGAAATAACTTACTTGGACGAACCAGACCGAAAATTTGGGCCACATGAACCCTTGCTTCTTAGAACATTTATTGATATTTTTTACAAAGTCAAAAAGGCTCTCTTGGATACACCTTTAGCTACTTGAAATACTCTACCCTTGGACGAACAGACCGAAATTTGGCCACATGAACCCCTTGCTTCTTAGAACATTTATGATATTTTTTACAAAGTCAAAAAGGTCTCTTTGGATACACCTTAGCTACTTGAAATACTCTACCTGGACGACCAGACGAAAAATTTGCGACATGATCTCGCTTTTAGACATTTATTGATATTTTTACAAAGTCAAAAAGCTCTCTTTGGATACACCTTCAGCTATTGAAATACTCTACTTGGACGACAGACCGAAAATTTGCCACATGAACCCCTGCGCTTCTTAGAACATTTATTGATATTTTTTTACAAAGTCAAAAGGCTTCTTTGGATACACCTTAGCTACTTGAAATACTCTACTTGACGAACCAGACCGAAAATTTGGCCACATGACCCTGCTTCTTAGAACATTTTGATATTTTTTACAAAGTCAAAAAGGCTCTCTTTGGATACACCTTTAGCTACTTGGAATACTCTACCTTGGACAACCAGACCGAAAATTTGGCCACATACCTCGCTTCTTAGAACATTTATTGATATTTTTTACAAAGTAAAAAGGCTTCTTTGGATACACTTTAGTCACTTGAAATACTCTACTGGAACGAAACCAGACCGAAAATTTGGCCACATGAACCCTTGCTTCTTAGAACATTTATTGATATTTTTATCAAAGTCAAAAAGGCCTCTTTGGATACACTTTAGCTATTGAAATACTCTACCTTGGACGAACCAGACCGAAAATTTGGCCACAATCAACCCTTGCTTCTTAGAACATTTATTGATATTTTTTACAAAGTCAAAAAGCTTCTTTGGATACACCTTAGCTACTTGAAATACTCTACCTTGGACGAAACCAGACCGAAAATTTGGCCAATGAACCCTTGCTTCTTAGAACATTATTGATATTTTTACAAAGTCAAAAAGGCTCTCTTGGATACCCTCAGATACTTGAAATACTCTACCTTTGGACGAACCAGACGAAATTTGGCCAACATCAACCCCCATTCTTTTAGAAATTTATATATTTTTTACAAATCAAACAGGTCTCTTTGGATACACTTTAGCTACTTGAGAAATACTCTCTTGGACGAACCAGACCGAAAATTGGCCACATGAACCCCTTGCTTCTGTAGAACATTTATTGATATTTTTTACAAAGTCAAAAAGGCTCTCTTTGGATACACCTTTAGCTACTTGAAATACTCTACCTTGGACGAACCAGACCGAAAATTTGGCCACATGAACCCCTTGCTTCTTAGAAATTTATTGATATTTTTTACAAAGTCAAAAGGCTCTCTTTGGATACACCTTCAGCTACTTGAAATACTCTACCTTGACGAACCAGACGAAAATTTGGCACATGAACCCCTCGCTTCTTAGAACATTTTATTGATATTTTTTAAAGTCAAAAGGCTTCTTTGGATACACTTTAGCTACTTGAAATACTCTACTTGGACGAACCAGACCGAAAATTTGGCCACATGAACCCTGCTTCTAGAACATTTTTTGATATTTTTTACAAGTCAAAAGGCTCTCTTTGGATACACCTTTAGCTACTTGAAATAACTCTACCTTGGACGAACCAGACCGAAAATTTGGCCACATGAACCCCTTGCTTCTTAGAACATTTATTGATATTTTTTACAAAGTCAAAAAGGCTCTCTTTGGATACACTTCAGCTACTTGAAATACTCTACCTTGGACGAACCAGACCGAAAATTTGGCCACATGAACCCCTCGCTTCTTAGAACATTTATTGATATTTTTTACAAAGTCAAAAAGGCTCTCTTTGGATACACCTTAGCTACTTGAAATACTCTACTTGGACGAACCAGACCGAAAATTTGGCCACATGAACCCCTCGCTTCTTAGAACATTTATTGATTTTTTACAAAGTCAAAAAGGCTCTCTTTGGATACACCTTTAGCTACTTGAAATACTCTACCTTGGACGAACCAGACCGAAAATTTGGCCACATGACCCCTTGCTTCTAGAACATTTATTGATATTTTTACAAGTCAAAAGCTCTCTTGGATACACCTTTAGCTACTTGAAATACTCTACCTTGGACGAACCAGACCGAAAATTTGGCCCACATGAACCCCTTGCTTCTTAGAACATTTATTGATATTTTTTACAAAGTCAAAAAGGCTCTCTTTGGTACACCTTTAGCTACTTGAAATACTCTACCTTGACGAACCAGACCGAAAATTGGCCACATCAACCCCTTGCTTCTTAGAACATTTATTGATATTTTTTACAAAGTCAAAAAGGCTCTCTTTGGATACACCTTTAGCTACTTGAAATACTCTACCTGGACGAACCAGACCGAAAATTTGGCCACATGAACCCCTTGCTTCTTAGAACATTTATTGATATTTTTTACAAAGTCAAAAAGGCTCTCTTTGGATACACCTTCAGCTACTTGAAATACTCTACCTTGGACGAACCAGACCGAAAATTTGGCCACATGAACCCTCGCTTCTTAAATCAAACTTACAATGATTTTTTATAAGACTGTGTTCAAACTTAGAACTTAGAATTACTTCTTTCAAGTAACACTGTTTGTAGCTTTATTTTGGAAAATGACTGAGTTTCTTTACCAAGAAACTAACTTTGATCCGCGTCTTTGGCCAGTTCCCCTAACCAAAGTTGAAAAGGATACTTATTAGACAACTGATCAAACTTGTAACCACAACCTCAGCATGTCTTTATAAGGATCTGAGCAAATCATAAGATCAGCCAATGAACAAGCTACAAGTAGGTAATCAGGCTCTTATTTGTTAATTATTGTTATTTAAATGTAGTATTTTTCATTTATTGGTTTATTGTTGTAGTAGACTTGGAATAGAACAGTAGAACTGAATTGAAATAAAATTGAATTAAAATGGAATTTATTAATGGAATTTATTAATTGCTGCTTTTTTACTGATTATGATAAATTACTGATAATTGATTATCCAGTCTATCAATACCCATCAATCACAAACAGACAATATACCATCCTTAAACAGTGACAGTATGGGTTTTTTGTATCCATTCATCAAGCTGATGAAAATTAAAAAATAAATAACTTGATTTAAAGAAACATCTCTAATTTAAACTGTTGCTGCTTTATCTGGAAGTGTGATGAATTTTGACAACATTCGCTCATGTTTGACTGGAAAATGATGACAGTACAAGTGAAAATTCAACAACCTCTTGAAAAGAGCAAAAATATGCTTCAATCTTATGAAAAAGAATATATAAGTTTGGAATATATATCTTTTACTGTTCAACCAGAAAGAAAACAAAAGAGACTGAGCGATTCCTCTCATTTTTAATGATCATTGATCTCAACAATATCCAACTTAAAACAATTTTCTTGCAACACATATAAATTGCCTGACCAATAAATATTTGAGAATCTTAAATACTAATTTAGATGCAAGAGATGTATTTTTATCTGGTCAGGGAATTAGAGATAATGGAAATAGGTTTGGAAATCTTATTCCAGAAATAGGAAATCTTAAATAAAGAGAAAGGTTACCTGTTATAATTTGTGTAAATTTATGCCATGGGCTGTGGGAGAGGTTTTTGGGATTGATTGGCTTTGATTAGCTATAGATAGAGCTGTTGCTGCTGTTTAGAAAGGGGAAAGGGGTAATTATGGTATATTCAATACAACATTTTTCACTTTTCACAAACCATATCTTGAATCCTAAGTAACTCTTTGTCTTTCTTCTTCTTTTGTACTAGTGCTTTTGACGATGAACATTCTGAACAAGAAAGGAAAAACTTAATACTCTAGCATTGAAGTTATGGCTAGGCGGACACATAAGACTCAGAGGTCAATACGCACAAAGAGGCTTGTGAAAGGGATGATGGAATATTGAACAGGGCACAAAGAAGGGGCCTCAAACTTCGGAAACGGCTTTTACTTTCGGAAAAACAGTAACCTTTGAAAAAGTATCTACATACATATGGATTTTTTTCTAATTTGTAGGTTGATTCTACTTTCAATTATGTCGAAAAAGTATAAAAAATATTCAGAACATCTCTGAACATTCTATCGATCATGGAATATAATCAAGCCACTATTTTGGATTACTCAGGCTGACATGGAATAAAAATAATTTGAAAATCGAATAGGTAAATTGGCCTTGGATACACATTATTGTAATGACATAATTTTTAAATGCACAGGCAAAGTGGGTCAAAAGAAACCATGTTTGCTAAAATGTCACTACAATTTCAATAATTTATAACTAATCATCATAATTTAAAAAAATGTAAAAGTATATATACCTATTTAGAGAATAGATAACTAGAAGTGAAAATCTTGTTTAAAATGCTTTATTTTTAGGAACAATACTACTCTGTTTAAATGATGGAAACAATAGTAATTTTCCAAATTCCCAGTTTACCCTAATGAAGCTCAATTCCGTCGGAACGAAATTCATATTTGGGGTGGGGGGCTGCCCATTGTATTCCTTCTCATTCAGTACACTGGGAACATACTTTACAGTCTGAAATTATTGGGGGCTCCATCCCCCGTTCAGAATTTTTAATACTTCAAACGTGCACATAAATGTTCTAAGAAGCAAGGGGTTGATGTGGCCAAATTTTCGGTCTGGTTCGTCCAAGGTAGAGTATTTCAAGTAGCTGAAGGTGTATCCAAAGAGAGCCTTTTTGACTTTGTAAAAAATATCAATAAATGTTCTAAGAAGCAAGGGGTTCATGTGGCCAAATTTTCGGTCTGGTTCGTCCAAGGTAGAGTATTTCAAGTAGCTAAAGGTGTATCCAAAGAGAGCCTTTTTGACTTTGTAAAAAATATCAATAAATGTTCTAAGAAGCAAGGGGTTGATGTGGCCAAATTTTCGGTCTGGTTCGTCCAAGGTAGAGTATTTCAAGTAGCTAAAGGTGTATCCAAAGAGAGCTTTTTTGACTTTGTAAAAAATATCAATAAATGTTCTAAGAAGCGAGGGGTTCATGTGGCCAAATTTTCGGTCTGGTTCGTCCAAGGTAGAGTATTTCAAGTAGCTGAAGGTGTATCCAAAGAGAGCCTTTTTGACTTTGTAAAAAATATCAATAAATGTTCTAAGAAGCAAGGGGTTCATGTGGCCAAATTTTCGGTCTGGTTCGTCCAAGGTAGAGTATTTCAAGTAGCTAAAGGTGTATCCAAAGAGAGCCTTTTTGACTTTGTAAAAAATATCAATAAATGTTCTAAGAAGCAAGGGGTTGATGTGGCCAAATTTTCGGTCTGGTTCGTCCAAGGTAGAGTATTTCAAGTAGCTAAGGTGTATCCAAAGAGAGCCTTTTTGACTTTGTAAAAAATATCAATAAATGTTCTAAGAAGCAAGGGGTTCATGTGGCCAAATTTTCGGTCTGGTTCGTCCAAGGTAGAGTATTTCAAGTAGCTGAAGGTGTATCCAAAGAGAGCCTTTTTGACTTTGTAAAAAATATCAATAAATGTTCTAAGAAGCGAGGGATTCATGTGGCCAAATTTTCGGTCTGGTTCGTCCAAGGTAGAGTATTTCAAGTAGCTGAAGGTGTATCCAAAGAGAGCCTTTTTGACTTTGTAAAAAATATCAATAAATGTTCTAAGAAGCGAGGGATTCATGTGGCCAAATTTTCGGTCTGGTTCGTCCAAGGTAGAGTATTTCAAGTAGCTAAAGGTGTATCCAAAGAGAGCCTTTTTGACTTTGTAAAAAATATCAATAAATGTTCTAAGAAGCGAGGGGTTCATGTGGCCAAATTTTCGGTCTGGTTCGTCCAAGGTAGACTATTTCAAGTAGCTAAAGGTGTATCCAAAGAGAGCCTTTTTGACTTTGTAAAAAATATCAATAAATGTTCTAAGAAGCAAGGGGTTCATGTGGCCAAATAGATATTTCCCAAGGGAGACTCATGGTGTCTTCCTTCTTGACCTCCTTTTGAGAAACTTTTTCGAGTATATATCCTCAACTTCTTGACCAATTGGTTCCTGTTTCTGTGCTCGAATTGACGATTTCTAGAGGAGCCTGCTTATGTGATGATTATGGACTCTGTGAAAGAACCAACTGCTATTGCTATTGCAAGTAACAGTGCTACCAATAATGAGGTAGATATAGGGGGAAGTATTATGATAGATCTTTGTTTACTCCACGATTCATAAATTTATAGATCAGTTGTATAAATCCAATGAGATTGGATTGATACAACTGATTTTGCTGTTTTGGTTTGTTTTCTGGATTTACTTGATTGGATTGGATTTATACAACTGATTTTTCTTTTTTGACCTGTTTTTTTGCAATTGGTTTTGATTTGTGTTCTTAATATATTTTCTTTGGTTCTAAATTCATATGATTTTGGGTTTTTTTATGAGCCTCCTATTTTTGATGGCATGCTTTTAACCTGTAGTATAGTTATGGTTCTCTTAATATTGCTAGCGTTATCCATGTATATATTTTGCTTCTGCTTTGCATGTTTCTATAGATGAAACAAAGACATGCAACCGTTCTAGCTTTAAATCCCAAGGGAGTAGCTATGTTCTCAATGTGGGGACTGAAAAATTGATGAGAGTACTGAATATTGTTCAAGGATCTGGGGCAGTATAGATGGTTCCTATGTGGGTTCTTGGGTTATTGCTTCAGAAGCTGTCACTACTTTGTGTCCTGTTATGGTGGAAGTTTCCTACATCATATACTATCATACTTTATATCAAGTAATTTATGTTTAAATTTAAGACTCTTGTGCTGCAAGCACAGCAAAAGAGACGTGGATCTGGCAATAGAGATTTTATTCCAAGTGCTGGAAAGCAAAGAGTCTTTGATAAAAGACAAGAAAGACAGTTAAGAAACAATGTAAGGAACATTGAATGTTTTTCAATTATAATTTTTATGCCATGTTTTCTCTGAAAATTAAATTTTACAGTCATTGATTCGTGTATGTGTTGTTCAAGAATCCATCAAAAGGTTTTCATAACTTATTTTATATACTTCTCACAATCCATCTTTTATGATGAAAGTCATTGAAAAACTGATGAATATTTTAACAGTTGATCTGCTCTAGTGCAACATAACCAGTGCTTTTTTGCTTTTGAGTTTTGAACTAGTGCAACATAACAGTGCTGTTTTGCTTTTGTCATAGCTTTTGAACTGGTTAAACAGAACAAACATGCCTGTAGTTGCCTTAAGCCTGCAATCAGATCTTTCGGTTAATTACATAGGTGAGAAGAGTTTATTTTGAATATTTTTACAGTATCTCTCTGTGTTTGAAGGGCAAGTTACATTTCAGCTGTGTGAATTAGAAATGAAAAATGTTTTTTTCTCTATGTTCACTACTAGATACATGGATTGACCATATAAGGATGGCTAAACCCATGGAAGCTTGGACCTGCTACAATGCCTAGCACATGTCTGAGATATTTCATGAGGTATATAAAATAAATATAGGTTAACCTATTATGCAAATACCTATTAGACTTAAGGTAACATGGAAAACATGGGATCAATTCCATGAATAAATGACTTCTGTCCCATGACCTATGCAAGGCCAAAGTTCACGTGCAATGCTGATTGTTATAAAGAAGGCCAACCATCATCCTATATCAACCGAAGCCCGACAGTTCTTATATTGAGACAAATCACAATGAACACTTTCTTTCAGGGGCTGAATGGTTTGAAGACTTTATCAAAGATCCTTACATCAGAGAAAAGTTTGTGAAAGTGGCAATTGAGGGTGAGATTGTTTAAATGAGAAGTAACATAGAAACAATGTTTATTCTTTAGTTTTGTAGGCTGAATTCTGAATTCTACATTCTGAAAGTATCTTTGGAGCACGTGACTGTTCTCCCATCATAGTTATATTTGAATGATGTATACGTAAATTAGACTTTAAGGCTACTTTATGTTATTTATGTTAAGATTTGAACTAGATATAAATTCAAAACTTTTATTCCTTGCAAGAATGTTTATTCCCCTGTTTCTAGTAAATTTCTCATATTCAGCAAATAAACCACAGTTTGTTCTCTAGGACTAAAAAAGTTTTATGAACAAAGAGAAAGGGCAGAAAGGACTGAAACAATAGAAAATTCAGGCAATAGAGAATCTGTGTCCACAGAAGGTAAAAATTATTACACCAAATAGGTTCTATGTTTGTTGGCAAATTCAATGTTGACAATTTCCTAAAAATTGCAATAGTTGATATCTTAAAAGTTTTTACTATTCGCAACTTCTTTTGCAATTAAGAACTTTTTTGATTTATTCTACTACTATATCAGCTGTAACAGTGCTATCTGAGGTTTACTGGATTTGTTCTTATGTAATTCACATAAATTAGCCTCATAATTCTTCTTCTGTTGCCCAATTCACTTCATAGCTGATTGCCTTGACTTTGGTGTCAAACAGAAGCTGCTTAATGATGATGTTATGGGGTATGATGTTCATCAAAAAAGTATGCTTATTGGGCAGATTGTGAAGAGAAAAGGTATACACAGATCTTTATCAAATAAACTCAATTGTTCATTAAAAGGTTTTTCATTATTGCAAAATTGCCAGTTATGTTTGAGTTTCTACTCAAACAAGAAAGTGAAATTGAAACTGCCTATGAAATAGAAATCTGAAGCTTTCAGCATATTTAGTTTTGTATAATTTAGTTTGTAATAATAATAAGTTTCTCTTTTTATAGCATATAGCGAGTAACTCAAACATAAGAAGGAAAATGATATCAAATTTATCACTATCAAGTCCTTTATTGAAAAAATCAATTAAATAAATTGTATTTCCCAAAAATCTGTTTGCCACATTTCAAAATAATCGTTTACAGTGGCATCAGAGTCTTTCTCAAGCGATAACGATCAGAGACCTCGGTGAGGGCACTCCATATTAGAATATGTCAATATTTATTGAAAAGTTTTTTATCCAATGCTCTTCTTACTCAAAATTAAAAAATTATTTTCAAAACTTTCTTTACCAATTGTAACGTATTTTTGACCAGGATTGACATCAAAAACATGCTGGCTTGCAAAGAACAAACCGACTTGGTTCTGGCCTGTGACCATAAGATTTCGATCACCGAACTGTGGCCCAAATAGAATGAAAGTGGGAGAAATGGATGTCGTGCTGCAGGCTTGCATTTCAAAACTGAAAGAAAGCGAGGCAGCTGCAATTGAAGAAATACAGGAAGTGGAAGAAATGGAGGGAGTGGAAGGAATGGAGGGGGATGAAGGAATGGAGGGAATGGAAGAAACGGAGGAAAGAGAAGAGATGGAGGAAAGAGAAGTGACGGAGGACAGAGAAGTGACGGAGGACAGAGAGGTGACACAGGACAGAGAGGTGACGGAGGACAGAGAAATGACGGAGGACAGAGAAGTGACGGAGGACAGAGAAGTGACGGAGGACAGAGAAGTGACGGAGGACAGAGAAGTGACGGAGGACAGAGAGGTGACACAGGACAGAGAGGTGACGGAGGACAGAGAAGTGACGGAGGACAGAGAAGTGACGGAGGACAGAGAAGTGACGAAGGACAGAGATGATGCGGAGAAAAAAAAAATGGAAATGAATGAAAAGCTTAGGTGCATAGTTGAGAAGATGAAGGTATTTGAAAAACACACGTTTTTCCTGTATTATTAAATTGAAAAGATTATTCTTGTAAGAAGACTTTACCCTGGCTAGTATCATACTGGCTTTACTGGACCTGTCCGCGAATATGCAGGAATCCTCTGCAAAAAAATTCTAGGTCCAGCACAAAACAAATTATATCTAAAACTATATCTAAAACAAATTATAACCTCCCAGCCTTTCCTATCTTTAAATTTTTTCATTGTCCCATTGTATGCACTGCTGGTAAATGGATAGGATTGATCAAATATCTCATCAGCTAAAATCATCTAGGTTCTTGCATACTTCTTATATCAAGCACAACTTCTAATCATAGATCTGTAGGTGGAATGACCCAAACTCCAACGATGTGCAGGAATTGCTAGGTGCTATGGAGGATGACTCGTTGTTTCTGGAGACTGTTGTGCAGTATATCCCGAAACACATGACATTTGGCTCGTATTGCCTCCGACTAAAGCCCTCTGACACAAACTATTGGTAACTGCCTTAAAATTTTTATAGCCTTCAAGTATCTCCTAATTAGATGAACTAGTACGAGTTTGTTTTGAAAAATAATCACGTCATTCTTCTATCATGTCATATCAATACTGCTCAGAATCATTAAAGAAATTGATGCTTCTCTTCGTCTTGCAGGCTTAGACATCAAATACCATCGAGTGTTGCCAGGAATATTGATCCGTTTCTTGTCTTGCAAAATGGTAACGGACTTTACAGAGCTGCGTCGTTGGCTCTGTTCAATATAACAGATTTTTGGCCAACTTTGCGCTTCCTGTCCGCGAAGTATGGCATAGAGAAATTTGAGCAGGTTATGAAGCAGGTGATGTACTATGTCATGTAGTGTTTTGGTCGTCTATTTCACATAATTTTTGTACATATGGGTTTGCTAGTTAACAGTATTACATGGTCGTGATAGTCATTGTCTTCTCGACTTATTGTTATCTGAATTTGTTATAAAGTAAACCTCACCCTTGAGTAAACTCTGTGCAAACAATTTCAGATGAATGACATTGGCGGATCGGAATTCTCTACGGGGCAGTCACGTGAAGCTATTGAAAAACGATTAAGACGCCAAATTCTGCTTACCACATTGCCTAACTATGAATGCAGTAAGTTTTACATTTATCAGTTTTCTATGGTGAGCTGCCATAACAAGCTACAATCAAAGCACTTGTGGTGCAATTGGTAAGCACGGTTCCCTATTTCTGGGAAAAGATTCATGTTCAAATCCTGACAAGTGCAGCTTCTAAGGTTGCAAGCCTACATACTCATTTTGATATTTATTTTGACATTTGTGATTGAATTTCTCTGGAAGTAGACTGGAACTTTTCAGATAAGGCTACCCATATTTCAGTTATTCACAGTTTCTGAACTTTACATTATTACTTTTACAACCTCTATACAATCTTACTTAGCCCCTTTACATTTGGTTCTACTGTCAATCGCGATGGGTGTCACTGTCAACTGCTATTCTCCAGCAAGAAGCAGAAACTTCCAACTTAAGCAGCAGAATAGCATGGATAATATCGACCTCCTTTGGGCTGTGGACAGAAACGGACAGGTCACAGACAGGGTGTATCCATTGCTCCAACATCGCTGCGATGAGAATCTGCTTGACAAATGTGGTGCTGGAGCGTACTGCCGAAATCAGGATACAGCAAGGCTTGTCCAGTGCAAATATTGCCTCCGGAACTACCATCCTCTTTGTGCTGGACTGGATAAAAAGGGACTCGGACCAGGCAATCAAAACTGGACCTGTGGCTGTCATATTTCACACGCAGACCTTTCGATGTAAATAGTCGACTTTTTTGTCTTTAGAACAATAAGTTATTAAAAAAAGATCTATAAAGTAATTTTTAAAATGTTTGATGATTAGCTAGAGCTTAGTTTTCTTTTCAATTTGCATCATTTCTTCTGTAACATAATTACTGGATTAACTCTTTTGGCTAGATATGCTCCCAGTAATTTTTGATTATCTCTTCAACAATAAATACACCGAATGCGAAGATGGTGAGTTTTTTAATTGCGGGAGCGGGTTATTCTCAATTGGAGAGCAAGATTATTTTTGCGCAGTACTGTACAACAGTCTGTGCTAAACAATTATTCTCAATTTTTCAGTGTTGACAGATTTAGCTCCAAAGATAAAGTCCAGCGTCTACTGGAATCATACTCTGCTGAAATCAAGGTATAAATTTTAGAAAATGCTATTTTGTACAATGACTGTATTATTTCCCTTTATGGTTTTTAATTATTAACGAAACAGCTCACTATTATGATGACAAGAATAACAGTGAAGCCATAGTAAGAAAAGCAAAGTAATTAACTTGGTATTTATTGACAATTGTACATGATATTTATAAATCAATATAAAACATGTGATACACTTTATTGTTTGTTTTTCAAGCGCCATGTCGCCAGCGTTCTGAAGTTTCACTTGGAACTAGCATTGGCAGCGAGTCGAGAAGACGAGTTGAATCCTTGTTGGCTATTTCAAGGGGATCCGTATGCTGTAAACAAACTCTTTTTTATCTTCGTATTTTGCAAGGCTACAGCTATATTCAACTTCTAAATTGCATCTTCTTTCAACTTTCTAGAAAATGCTGTTTGATGTTTGGTGTTTAGTCTCAATGCAATAGTTTAAGTGTTGTATAATTCTACTCTGTGCACTACTCTTTCGCCAAATATGTAATGGAAGTTAGTCAGCATTTAAATGAGAGTCTCGAGTACTAAAATGAGTACGATTAGGCCTTCTGTTTACACGACAACCATCGGAGCCGTTCCAAATTAAACCGTTCAAAAATGTGATCGCCCAGGAAAGGATTAGCCACCATCCCAAACAATGTTGCTGCTTTGTAGCATACGCAAAGGAGGGCTACAACGTTTACTAAAAGCTTTAAATTTCAATTTAAGACCTTTTTGGAAGGAAACTATTCAAAAATTTCTCGTGTAAACGCAGCCGTAGTCTTCAGCTGTTATTCTACTGATCGTGTAATCACAATAGATAAAATACCTGTTTTCATTGAATGATTAATTCAATTAAATTATGATAATTTTATTACATTTCAGTATTTAAATATTCCAACATATATTGCACGCATTGCCAGTGCAGACAAACGCTTCTTCACTATCCCCATCGACGATCGTGGAACAGTAGTGAAGAATTTTCTCCTGCCAGATGTGAGTTTTTTTCCCAAACAGTAAAGTCGCGTAGTATGACATGGAAAAATAGATCAAACAAAGTTGATTCAAAATATCTTTAAATTTAGTAAGGGCTAAATGAATCTTCTAAATGAATATTTTGATTGATTTTTTAGATTCTTCCAAACTCGTTTATAAAAAGTTTATTACTGCTATAGAATTTTCGATTTAAGTAAATTTAAAGATGAGATAGCAATGCATCATCTTTTCTATAGGTTGCAGCTTTCCTTGTTCATCGCTTAGCGAACATTCCACTGCTCTGTGCAAGGCGGCTTGTCAATGATTCGGCGAAGTATAAAATTCGTTTATAAGGTACGCTTAAGTATTTGATGTTTTATTCGAATTTGGAGTGACTATTCTCAAACCGTAATTGGTCGTTCATTTTATCATTGTGATCAACACCTTTCATCTTCTATGTATCCAAAGTAGAGTATCAAATCATATAAACGACAGCTCATTTATAGAAGAACTTTTGCGACATTAAGCTTAAATATAGGAACATCATTAATCAGCGTTCTTATAAATTATGATCTGATTTAACGCGACAAAACACGGATCCAGCAAGAGACGATGTTGTGTGACCATTGCTCCTTGATGAATTTACTGATGCTGGCTGACTAAATTACAAAACTGGGCGTATACACATAATACGAGGGGACGCTACAAAAGTGTTGTTGATTATGTTATTGTGGATACGTAGAAGGTGAAAGGTGTTAATCACAATGCTACAATGGAAGACATATTATGGCTTGAGAATAGTCACTACAGATTAAAGGTATCACATTTATTTCATTACTGCTAACATATGCTGAAAGATGTCAAGCAATATTCTCTATTTTTGCAGCTTCGTGTTTTGGTGGTACAGGTAAAGGATCAATTGCTTCATGAAATTTTGTTCGGACATGTAAGAAAGTTGGTTCTTTATTTTCTTCAGCTGGGCATTTCTTTGCTCGTTTATTTGGCTATTTGTGCCTTTAAACCCTGGGTATATATCCATATTGTAACTTCTGGCACAGGCTATAATAAAATTTATCATAACATAATAAAATAATATATCAAAAAACTTTTATTCAACAATAAAATAATTACCTTCTAGCGACAAATATGTCTTGTGATCAAAAATTTTACATTATGTGTCCCAAAAAATTACACAGACCGGTTAACGTGCATGTATAGTCCATTATCTACCCAGTTCCCTGTGTCCATTCAGATACAACTGTGAAAAGGATCCATATCTCTGGTCAATAGTTTGAATGAACTGAAAAAATCTTATCTTACATTTAAAGCCTTGCGTATTGTAATTTTTCTGCTTGATGTGACTCTCTAGTAGAGCAAAAATACGGTTCTATAACTAATCACAACATTTTCCTATGTGATCTCAGAAATAAGCACTAACTAGTCACCAGTTGTCTTTACATCTGGATCACCTGTTTCATTTTGTATTCTTGTACATTTAGTTCCATTTTTTGAAAAATTGCAGTATTAAATAGTAGTAGCCTATCTCACTATGTATTTGCAAGAAACACAAGTTGTTTCCTTTATCTAGCAAGTTTAGTTTTTATGTTGCTATTTTATTTAGTTTTAATTATGATGATTCTTACAAACCTTTGTGATTTTTCCAATGAAATCGGTCAACGGCAAAGGTGCATTTTTTAAAAAAACCCGGATCTCTGTTTAAACAATATGCATGCAAATGGCAGCTGTTGTCGTATATTATGGCTTTTGGTGCTGTGAAAAAGATGCACGTCAATAATGCCATTTCATCTGTCCCGCTTACAAATACAACATACTATGAGACAATGAAGAGGTAGTTTTCAGCACTGTTTATATACCGATAGGCTGCCGGTTTACAAAATGAAAAGAACAAAGAATTGACAAACAAGAATAATGTTTTTAATTAGCGATGCTAGATAAATTGTTTCTAATGTCAAGGTCACCCATTTCACCAATAGGGACAACATATTGACGGGACCTAGTACATCTTATGCAAATAATTGTCTCGCTTATAGATAGGTTTTTTCACCACACGGCAGTTTGAATATAATGATTTGTATGAATAGAATTTCTTCGCGCAAGTTCTCAGGCAGGAAATAATCTAGATAAAAGTAATCTTAAACTTGGATGTTTGCGCTTTATTTATATATCTGGTATAAAAGATAAGTTGCTGATAGGTATATATATATGATAAAGTTTACGTGATTATTCAAATAGCAAAATCTACATGTACCTGTTGGAAATCTCATCCGGAATATCGTAAAGGGTACATTCGGTGATTCCTGGGACTCCATTATTTCGAAGCCGTAGCAAATTCCTGAAAAAAAGAGAATTTTAGCATGTTCTTCTCTGTTACTTATAAAATTTCCTTTTTGTAAACGTGTTTATCGTATTGAAAAACAATTCTCATAAAGTTTGTGACACGTTTGCCAACCACGATGGATGTTCGCTCTCTATCATAAGTAAACTCTACATGCTATACCGAAAAAAAGCTAGACAATACATAGATAATGGGGAATTGCTTTTTTGCTGTTATGATGATGGTACTGCAAAGAAGCATTACTTTAGTACCTTTCCAATATATTCATTCTAGCGAAAGAAATGTTATCGAACATGACGGAGAAAACTACCCAGTCTTACCATGCTCGCAGTATACGGTGAAAAGCCCAGGCAGCAAAGTCATTTTTTTAGCTTCTTTTTTGCATTGCCCTTCATATTTTTTTTTCTTATCCTGATGATAATAACCTCGAGAACACTGTACTGGCCAGTTCGGGAAGTAGGCGAGTCCGTTATTTTTTTGAGCTTCGGTAGCTACAGGTAGTGTATGGGGCTCTTTGTTGTACGAGTTGCTCGACTTTTTCTGCAAGAGCAGGAACAACTTCCTCCATGCATCGGGAAGGGGCAGCGATTGGATCGTTGTCAGCGCGTTAAAGATAACAGGAGCTACCTGCTGTATAAATGCCATGGCAGCGATGTTGCTTCCAATTGCAACGCCTGTATCGGTTGTTGAGCATAGCTCGTTAACGTGGACACTGAGCTCGTTGTCTGAGGGCAAGTACGAGGAGACAGGTGATTCTGAAGCCAAGCATTGAAGCAAATCCTTCATGGGAGCAGGAATTTCGTCCTCATAGATTTCATCGCACCATTTCATGAAATTGTGCACCTGATTGTGTTAGAAAGCAATTAATAAAACTTACAGCAAGTAATTAAAATATTAAATATTGAAATTAACGGCACTAATTAAAGTTTGAGCGAATAAATGGATGGTTGAGTATTTTCTCCTTGTGTGCATCAAGATACAATTGATTTATACAATTGTCAAAGTCCTAGAATCTTACAAAGTTTCAAGATCATCAATAGAGAGAACCCTTTACAGCAGGAAAAGGTAACATGTAAACATTGCATTTATGTCAAACCATTTCTGAAGCGGTTTTGGTAAATGTGCTTGTGACATAACGGGTGCTGCTACATTACTACCTACAAATGAAAAATAGCCTTTGTGTTTGAAAATGATTAAAAATTATAAGCACATTTGAAAGATTCATCTTATGACTATCAAACCTCTATATAACTGTCTTTTAACAGCTCCAACATCTGAGCTTTCGCAGCCGGCTCAATTCTCTTATTTATGTTATTTTTCACAAGTTTCCTGATTGCCCCTTCAGGTATCAATGTTCTTTCACTGAAGCTAGTAAAATAGAAGCTTTCTGTTAGAAATCGCTTACACAAAGTAAATTACTTTTTTTCATAAGTTTAGTCAAAGTTATGCTTTAATTATTGTTTTATTGAAGTATGACTGATTTGCAAATTAGAAACTGTAAATTTTTAACGCTTATTTTAGGCAGTAGGCTTTGATTTGGTTGTTTTTAAGCCGTTGAATAATAGATGGAGGCGTGATAGAGATGCATGAAACAAATAGTTATAGATCCAGCAAATTCATCTTTTCCATTTATATATACAACAGAAAGAATACTTCATAGTTAATAGAATATTGATGAAAATGACCAATCAAATGTTAAAGCGTTGTGATAAACAGTTTCATCTTGCATGCATTAAACATACACAGACTGTTAAATTAAACAGAGTCTTATTTTGAACATAGGCTGGATGGAAAAGTCAAGTCAACCTTTATTAAATTTCTTGTCATTGGAGTTTGAAAAAATTATTGTCAATGTTTAATAAAACTACAAATTAAAAGCAGAAAGTGACAGGAGTAGCCAGAGACAAATTCAAAAAAAGTATCGGGAAAATATTTGTCACGACCGAAACAATAAGAAATATTTTGTAGATACAATATCAATAACTCACTTCATTTCTAAGCAAATATTGGAAAAGTTCACTCCTAAAAAGTGCATTGTACATTTGAAAAGGAAAAAAGGAAATTTTTATTTATCAATAACCCATCTTAGTATATAAAATTTAAATACTTATCATCCACGTAATTTCTCTTCAGGCTCGTTGCACTCCTCTGCAATGATGATGCTTTTAGCATACTCCCGTTTAAATGCGAGAGTGGTTGCATCGCAACAAACAACTTGAGGATACTGCCCACATATGTGGCACACGTAGTGGTTGTCAAAATTGATATCAAGCAATGCAAGGAAACCATACCAAGACATCCGCCATTGCTGGTAATTTATTAGCTTCTGGTCTTGAACGCTACCTAGCTCCATATATAATTTTAAGGAGTCATAAAAGCCGATTAAACTTGAACTGCAAAAGATGAATTGAGAAATTAATCCTGAGGAATGTCTTGGGTTATGTGTCTTGAATAATAACATTTTGTTTTAGTGGTTTTCCTAATCAGTTTGTCATTAAAATGTCAAAATCGTTTCATAGTTAAAGACTATAGAAAACAGAAAAGACTATAAAACGACTCCAAACAATGGAAATGATGCCTAGCCTTGCCATCATTGTTTAGCTGAGTGTTTAGCAAAAAGTTGGTAATAAACTTTTTATGGTAATCACCTGTTTCCAGTGAGGAATCTAAACATGTAGTCCTTCAGAACATCGTGCCCAACAAGAAAATCACCCATGTTAAGAATTCCTTTGTTTGAACCACAATAGTTCTGAACGACGGAGCAGTCTGTGTTAGGACATTTTCTATCTGGAACTGAAAAAGTGAAAAAACTCTTAATCTCTTTTTACATGCCTGTTAGCCAATGATAATCAACTAGTTCCAATCAGGGGCGCTGAAAATTTTTCAGAAATTGATGACGAAAATACGCTGTTTACAATAATTTCAGACCCTAACTACTGACAGAAGGCTCTCTATTGACGTTCTAAAGGAAATTTTCACAATAATGGTGCAAAATCGTTTCCAAAAAAGGGGCGCTAGATTTGCTTCAACTCGGTGAGGGAGGGGCAACTGCCCCTAGTTGCTTCCCCCCTTAAATCCGCCACTGGTTCCAATACAAAATTACTTTATCGATTACCTTTATTACAGAGTCTGGAATTTCATGTTCCTATGAAACCTTATTCCAGAAGAAGAGGAACTATGAGGGAATAGGTTATTTAAGGAAGACAGCCTGTCGCGATTCTTAATAACCTTCTAATTTAACATGCTCTTTATCGCTACTGCAAGAAAAAAGATTACCCAGTCCTGGTGCAGAAAAATTTATGGTAGTTTGAATGCTAGACCAAGGATTGGACTACCTACATGCTTTGGTAGCGTGAGAAAGCAAATAAAGCTATGAAATACCAAGCATACCTTTTCGTGATAAGAAGGCAGAGTCATACATACATACATTCAGAAAAGATCTAAAAGGATCCCACATACCACTCACGAGTTTTATGAAGTTGCGCGAAATGAGTTTCACTCTGGGTTGCCAAACATAGTGCTCATTCAATCTTTCTCCGCAATTTCTACAATTATCCCCATCAAAATCTGGAACCAAAAGGCTGCTTTCCACTGTCTCCATAACAGCATTACTGTAAGACCCTACATAGACACTACGCTGATGTGGTAGAGTCTCCAAAGAAATTTTGCCAGTTGACAGCGGCTTTCTAATGTACGCATTCTGGTGCTTTTTTTGCAAAACTTCGCTCCTTCTCACAACCTCTACCAAACTATCAGGCATTGTTTGGTTTTTTACGATCGTATTTATGCACTTTACATGCCTACACGAGTGCCTTCCATGTTTACAGCAGAGACATACAAAGCCTTTTTTGTCGACAGCAACAACAGACTGGTCTTCATCGTCGTTTTTCTGACTTGCAACCAAAATCATTGGCTCATTAAAATCTAACGCTTTGATCACGGGGCAACCCTGATAGCAAGAATAAAAATCCGGTGAAATATTATCCTGTGGCTTATATTCATGCGCTAGAGAAAGAAATCAGAAATAAGTCGAACAAAATAGAATACATCAATTACACAATTATTGTTGTTAACAAAGATCTATAGAATACGAAATGTCCAGCACCAGTTAAAGACAACAAAATTTTGAACCAGAAACGGCCGTACCTTGCTATATCCGTGATCAACTTCAATCCCTGAAAGCAAAAAAACACATGGTAAAAAGTTATAACCATGGTATAAATTTCGATTTCATCTATAGAAACTTATGGGTGAGCGTAGTTCGTATATCAAAATTTGATACTTCTACTACGAAATGGTGCAGAGGAGACACTTTCGATAGTTGATGTTGAGCTGAGAGTTTAATACTGAGCCAATTCGTAATGATTGACTTTCCATTGCATTGGAAGGAGTGTTATTATTAATTTTTCGATTTCACCTATAGAAACTTATGGTTGAGCGTAGTTCGTATATCAAAATTTGATACTTCTACTACGAAATGGTGCAGAGGAGACACTTTCGATAGTTGATGTTGAGCTGAGAGTTTAATACTGAGCCAATTCGTAATGATTGACTTTCCATTGCATTGGAAGGAGTGTTATTATTAATTTTTCGATTTCATCTATAGAAACTTATGGGTGAGCGTAGTTCGTATATCAAAATTTGATACTTCTACTACGAAATGGTGAGGAGGAGACACTTTCGATAGTTGATATTGAGCTGAGAGTTTAATACTGAGCCAATTCGTAATGATTGACTTTCCATTGCATTGGAAGGAGTGTTATTATTAATTTTTCGATTTCACCTATAGAAACTTATGGGTGAGCGTAGTTCGTATATCAAAATTTGATACTTCTACTACGAAATGGTGCAGAAGAGACACTTTCGATAGTTGATGTTGAGCTGAGAGTTTAATACTGAGCCAATTCGTAATGATTGACTTTCCATTGCATTGGAAGGAGTGTTATTATTAATTTTTCGATTTCATCTATAGAAACTTATGGGTGAGCGTAGTTCGTATATCAAAATTTGATACTTCTACTATGAAATGGTGCAGAAGAGACACTTTCGATAGTTGATGTTGAGCTGAGAGTTTAATACTGAGCCAATTCGTAATGATTGACTTTCCATTGCATTGGAAGGAGTGTTATTATTAATTTTTCGATTTCATCTATAGAAACTTATGGGTGAGCGTAGTTCGTATATCAAAATTTGATACTTCTACTATGAAATGGTGCAGAAGAGACACTTTCGATAGTTGATGTTGAGCTGAGAGTTTAATACTGAGCCAATTCGTAATGATTGACTTTCCATTGCATTGGAAGGGGTGTTATTATTAATTTTTCGATTTCAACTATAGAAACTTATGGGTGAGCGTAGTTCGTATATCAAAATTTGATACTTCTACTACGAAATGGTGCAGAGGAGACACTTTCGATCGTTGATATTGAGCTGAGAGTTTAATACTGAGCCAATTCGTAATGATTGACTTTCCATTGCATTGGAAGGAGTGTTATTATTAATTTTTCGATTTCACCTATAGAAACTTATGGGTGAGCGTAGTTCGTATATCAAAATTTGATACTTCTACTACGAAATGGTGCAGAGGAGACACTTTCGATAGTTGATGTTGAGCTGAGAGTTTAATACTGAGCCAATTCGTAATGATTGACTTTCCATTGCATTGGAAGGAGTGTTATTATTAATTTTTCGATTTCATCTATAGAAACTTATGGGTGAGCGTAGTTCGTATATCAAAATTTGATACTTCTACTACGAAATGGTGCAGAGGAGACACTTTCGATAGTTGATATTGAGCTGAGAGTTTAATACTGAGCCAATTCGTAATGATTGACTTTCCATTGCATTGGAAGGAGTGTTATTATTAATTTTTCGATTTCACCTATAGAAACTTATGGGTGAGCGTAGTTCGTATATCAAAATTTGATACTTCTACTACGAAATGGTGCAGAGGAGACACTTTCGATAGTTGATGTTGAGCTGAGAGTTTAATACTGAGCCAATTCGTAATGATTGACTTTCCATTGCATTGGAAGGAGTGTTATTATTAATTTTTCGATTTCATCTATAGAAACTTATGGGTGAGCGTAGTTCGTATATCAAAATTTGATACTTCTACTACGAAATGGTGCAGAAGAGACACTTTCGATAGTTGATGTTGAGCTGAGAGTTTAATACTGAGCCAATTCGTAATGATTGACTTTCCATTGCATTGAAAGGAGTGTTATTATTAATTTTTCGATATCACCTATAGAAACTTATGGGTGAGCGTAGTTCGTATATCAAAATTTGATACTTCTACTACGAAATGGTGCAGAAGAGACACTTTCGATAGTTGATGTTGAGCTGAGAGTTTAATACTGAGCCAATTCGTAATGATTGACTTTCCATTGCATTGGAAGGAGTGTTATTATTAATTTTTCGATTTCATCTATAGAAACTTATGGGTGAGCGTAGTTCGTATATCAAAATTTGATACTTCTACTACGAAATGGTGAGGAGGAGACACTTTCGATAGTTGATATTGAGCTGAGAGTTTAATACTGAGCCAATTCGTAATGATTGACTTTCCATTGCATTGAAAGGAGTGTTATTATTAATTTTTCGATTTCACCTATAGAAACTTATGGTTGAGCGTAGTTCGTATATCAAAATTTGATACTTCTACTACGAAATGGTGCAGAGGAGACACTTTCGATAGTTGATATTGAGCTGAGAGTTTAATACTGAGCCAATTCGTGATGATTGACTTTCCATTGCATTGGAAGGAGTGTTATTATTAATTTTTCGATTTCACCTATAGAAACTTATGGGTGAGCGTAGTTCGTATATCAAAATTTGATACTTCTACTACGAAATGGTGCAGAGGAGACACTTTCGATAGTTGATGTTGAGCTGAGAGTTTAATACTGAGCCAATTCGTAATGATTGACTTTCCATTGCATTGGAAGGAGTGTTATTATTAATTTTTCGATTTCATCTATAGAAACTTATGGGTGAGCG
Organism: Rhopilema esculentum; assembly: GCF_013076305.1. Next base: position 15,799,293 of record NW_027020025.1, read on the forward strand.
TAGTTCGTATATCAAAATTTGATACTTCTACTACGAAATGGTGCAGAAGAGACACTTTCGATAGTTGATGTTGAGCTGAGAGTTTAATACTGAGCCAATTCGTAATGATTGACTTTCCATTGCATTGAAAGGAGTGTTATTATTAATTTTTCGATTTCACCTATAGAAACTTATGGTTGAGCGTAGTTCGTATATCAAAATTTGATACTTCTACTACGAAATGGTGCAGAGGAGACACTTTCGATAGTTGATGTTGAGCTGAGAGTTTAATACTGAGCCAATTCGTAATGATTGACTTTCCATTGCATTGGAAGGAGTGTTATTATTAATTTTTCGATTTCATCTATAGAAACTTATGGGTGAGCGTAGTTCGTATATCAAAATTTGATACTTCTACTACGAAATGGTGAGGAGGAGACACTTTCGATAGTTGATGTTGAGCTGAGAGTTTAATACTGAGCCAATTCGTAATGATTGACTTTCCATTGCATTGAAAGGAGTGTTATTATTAATTTTTCGATTTCACCTATAGAAACTTATGGTTGAGCGTAGTTCGTATATCAAAATTTGATACTTCTACTACGAAATGGTGCAGAGGAGACACTTTCGATAGTTGATATTGAGCTGAGAGTTTAATACTGAGCCAATTCGTAATGATTGACTTTCCATTGCATTGGAAGGAGTGTTATTATTAATTTTTCGATTTCACCTATAGAAACTTATGGGTGAGCGTAGTTCGTATATCAAAATTTGATACTTCTACTACGAAATGGTGCAGAAGAGACACTTTCGATAGTTGATATTGAGCTGAGAGTTTAATACTGAGCCAATTCGTAATGATTGACTTTCCATTGCATTGAAAGGAGTGTTATTATTAATTTTTCGATATCACCTATAGAAACTTATGGGTGAGCGTAGTTCGTATATCAAAATTTGATACTTCTACTACGAAATGGTGCAGAAGAGACACTTTCGATAGTTGATGTTGAGCTGAGAGTTTAATACTGAGCCAATTCGTAATGATTGACTTTCCATTGCATTGGAAGGAGTGTTATTATTAATTTTTCGATTTCACCTATAGAAACTTATGGTTGAGCGTAGTTCGTATATCAAAATTTGATACTTCTACTACGAAATGGTGAGGAGGAGATACTTTCGATAGTTGATGTTGAGCTGAGAGTTTAATACTGAGCCAATTCGTAATGATTGACTTTCCATTGCATTGGAAGGAGTGTTATTATTAATTTTTCGATTTCATCTATAGAAACTTATGGGTGAGCGTAGTTCGTATATCAAAATTTGATACTTCTACTATGAAATGGTGGAGAGGAGACACTTTCGATAGTTGATGTTGAGCTGAGAGTTTAATACTGAGCCAATTCGTAATGATTGACTTTCCATTGCATTGGAAGGAGTGTTATTATTAATTTTTCGATTTCATCTATAGAAACTTATGGGTGAGCGTAGTTCGTACATTGAAATTTGACACTTCTACTACGAAATGGTGCAGAAGAGAAAATTTTGATTTTTTGACAAGATTGATCTCTCTATATACCAACAGTATGTCTGGGTCTACGAAAATGTATTGAAGGATGTTTGAATATTTCTACCCTACCTTCTTCTGGTACGTTTGGTGTTATGTTGTGTATATCATCCCAGACTGATATTAGCTGCTTGCAAGCAGCTATGTGAATGCATGGTGGATGACTCGCGTTTATTTGTTCAGAAAATTCTAAAAGTTAAAAAAATTTGTTGTTGGAAATTTTAGTAGTGATGCACGTTTCTCAAACTGGAAACGGGAGCGCAGAAGCGTGGGGTCGAGGGGGCTTATTCCTTTATTACTTGTAAAAACTTAAACTCTAAAATAAGCTATGTTTGTGTTTGGTTTTTAGCATGTTATCCCCTCCAAAAAAAGGTTTTATAGACTCTCCAATCCTCCAATCAAAGCACCGCGGTCCCTGAAACAAAATCATTAAAAATATCAGCGATAGGACCCCTACTTTTTTGAAGTTCTAAGGGAAATAGAGAAGTGGCTCGAAGCAACTATGGTTGATGTAAGCGTAATTTTATATAATAAGCGATTGACCTTAAGCATGGTCATCGGATTGGTGCATTGGCACAGGTTTTTGTCCAATTCGTGCATTTTACATGTAGACATTTAGTGAAAAGCTAAAGGACCGTCCCATAAAAGTATAGATATAAGGAAGCATGAATAAATATGCGGTAGGGCATTAAATCAAATTTCTTCTTCACAAGCCAAATAACCAATTTTCTTGAAAAAAGACTAGCAAGTCGGAAAACACAGTAAAAGTATACTGCTTCTTTGGCGATTTTCTTGAGAAATCCGTAGGCTGAAAATAGCAAAGAAAATAAGACCTGTTTAACTGTATATTTGATCTGAATCTTGAGTCTAGGTGCGATGTAGTGTATGGCCTGTTTAGGTCTTTTCAGTAGTTGAGCATTTTAATTCCCCCTTTCTTGCCTGACAGACATTTGATTCCCGCTGGATCTGAGTCGGAAACTTGACCAACTGAGCTATAATTGCTCAGAATCTGTCAGAGTCAGATCCAGACTCTAGTGGAATACAATTACTTTACTGGTGGTCCAAATCTCTTTCAACTTCCAATGATTGCATGGTTTAGGAGCTCTTTGGAATCATTTTGTATAAAAGTAAAGCCACTATTGCCGGGGTTTGAAAGCAAAATACCTACAGTGCCCGCCAGAAGTCTTAGAACACCGAAGAATTTTTCAATTGTCGTGCCTCACCCCAAACAATTTTATTTCACTGCTGATATATCACAACACTGATTGTATAAGCGCTTAAAATTGTTGTAGAAAGCCAAAATTACAATTTCAATTACAAGAGTAAAGCATAGTGACTATTATTAATTGAGCTGACCAGCAATAACTTGACTGGGAATATGCTTATTCATCATTTTGGTGTATATCATCCTGGTATCATCACAGGTGCATGAATATATCCAACAACATCCATCTTGGAGACAAAAAACTTCTCTTTTCACGAACTGGAACGCCTTATTCTGAAAAGAAATTTTCATAAATAAAAATTCTTTTGCACTCTTATTTGCATTCTATCTTCTTATCAACTCTTATGAGTACTATATGAAAGCCAAATGTCTATAAGGTTAACAAACATGCTTCCTCCTTTTCAGGCAGTTACATGTCGTTTCAACCTACTTTTAAAAGGGGCTTCTACTTTCATATTTAGGATCACTAGAGTTACAAATTAACCAAAGGTTAAAAAACATTAGAAAAAACTGATGCTTAATGTTTAAAAAAAATTTCCTTTAATTTTTTATCTTTTACTTAATTATTTAAATATTTTTATTTATTATTACTTATTTTAAACATTTCACAAGCTAATAGTGTTCTCCTCTCCATACGATAGTTGGTAGTCTCATATTATTTTCCCTTTCAATGATCAACCCCTACTCCGAAAACTTTTACTCAAACAGCCAGAGTTCGCCCATGTAACGGATTTCACTTGTGCTGCCAAACATGAAAAGTCACGTTTTACGTGCGGTTTTTATTTTTGATTTCAATCAGGTATTATTTACACTTTCATAGCTAACATTGATATCTGAATATATTTTCGGTTAAGAGACCAAGCTTTTATAATTGAATCAAACAAACGAAGAGATTTATATCGCAAAATAAATTCGCTGTCATAGACAAATGGTACCAGCAAATAAATCAAAGAGGAGCACCTCTAGATAAAGAGAGTCGCAGTGAAAATAGGTTACTAGCTTGGCTCTGCTTCACTTTTACTTACGCTGCTAATGTCTAGATGCGGTACCTTTGCAGGTTTGGAGTCATCAAGCTTACGGACCCAACATTTTGCAGACAGGCACCGCGGAGCAGGGAGGGGGCTAGGGGGCTTTTTGCAAGAAATGCCAAATATCAAGTAATAAACTACCAGTAAAGCCTTTTTTATACAGTTTTAGCCCCCCCCCCACTTTTTTAAAACCCTCCACCTTTCTCAACGCTTCGCGGTGCCTGGCAGATTCATAAAAACTAGCAGCAGTCTTCATTATTTCTTCCTTTTAATTTGGGATCCACAATTTGTCGTTTAAGTCGATTATTATGAGATCTTCCAGTGTCTTATGTGGCAATGAAAGACGCTTGTCTGATATGTTTGTGAAAAAACAGTAATTTGATAAATGCCAAGTGTTATGTGGTTTGTCAAATTTTTCGGATCGTACCACTTCATCTTGTTGATCACACAAAAATTCATGCCTGCAAACCTTGTCTGCAGTAAGGTTTCAACATGGTTAAAAACCTGACGTTTGTTTGATGATGCCTGACGTCTGTCACTCTGGTTGAAATTCATGTTGAAATTCGTACTGTGGAAAATACTTTCATACAAAAAACGAGGATAATAGGTGCGTTCACCTACCTGATGCTTTGATATGAAAGTTGTGCCATCAATGAAAGCCAACATATCATTTAATGCAGTTCTCTTCAAATGACTCTTGGCACTATTTTATGTTTTCTACAAATTTGGCACCTTATACATGCAGTTACCTTAACCACATATATTTATTCCGTCCTCCTCTGCCGTTTTGGGCAAAATACTGAGCTTTCCCCATGAAATGAAGGCTGAAAATTCAATTTTGTTGCTTTTCTTGCTAGACATTTAGAAAACTGAGGTTTTTTCATTTACTTACTTGTTCACTCACTTATTTGTACATAATGTTCACATTACTCAACCTTTTTGCTTCATCAAACTTGCATAATTTTCATATACTAAAGACTATCAAATTTTGCACTTTCAATCTTTAAATAGCAACTACTCATGAAACCGGTCAAACCTAGTGATATAAACTGAAACGAATGTCCTGTAGAACATTTGAAATTCAACCAAAGGTAATGTCATTAGCACAGGCGATTTCTCAACAGAAAACGATGTGTATTCCCATGGTTTTATCCTCATGCCTTAAACACTTACACTTGTGTAGTATGGCCACTGTGTGTCTCCAGGTAAGGGTTGAATGATCTTGACAAAAAAGAACTTCTAATGAAATTTATCAGACAAAGCCTTCACATTTATCATTACCTTCAAAATATTCTTTTCTGCGTCAAAATCTTTGAGTAGAAATTTGGAGTATGCATCATCAACAGACACCATCGCTTGTGTTCGAAGAATGTTAAAAATATAAACTTGTTCCTTAGTTGAGGAGACCTGAAATTGATATTTATTGTAAAAAAATTTTCCTATATTCATTATTTCCATGCTATCTGCATGTAAATTCAGACTTTTGAATAATATCATGAAAAATGAGCATAAGATACAACATCAGAACCAGGTTTTAAATACAACATACATTAACCAGATATAACAATTTACCTTGAAAGACCCATAAACACTTTGATGATTTTGCTAAAAAAAGAATATTTTTTACAAAAAAGAAATATCATAAACTAATAATGAGGATAAAGTGTGACAAAATCTGGAGAAAATAAAGATAAACCTTATCAGATTAGTAAAAGAGATATAAGTAACACTTGTCAAGTTGTATTGTGTCTATACCACAATATTTACATGAATTACACTTAAAATGTGAATTGAATATAGCCATTGTGTAAGAAAAACTAGAAATGTTGTTTATGTAAAACTATTTGCCTATGTGCATGCATTGAAAAACTTGATTTTGCTATAGTTTATTAACTCCCTCAAATGTGAAGAAATAAAAGTTGGACTTATCATTCAAGATACCCCCAATTGACTTTAAAATCTTGGCTTAAAAGAAGAGATTGTAAAGGAAGAAGCTAGGAAAAATAAGGAGCAAAATTTTTCTTTCTCATATATAAGAGGTTATTGACTAAAGCCAATTTGACTTAAGCAAATTGTCTTTAAGGAAAGGAAATTCCTAGGTAACACCTGCTCATCGTAAAATTCAAACTGGTCAATTTCATCATCTGCGTGTATATCATTAGCTTCATCTTCTGATTCCTCCTCAAAGTTTATGTCTGTGTATGTACAAATGAAATTTATATAGTGTTCATTCATTAAACAAGAGATAATTTATTTAAACTGCAACAAAATAAACTTAAGGAAACATTTTTTCAAATTGCATTGTGTCAATGCGGAATGACTTATCAGAGACCATACTATAAGTACAGTTGTCCCTTTCAAGGCTAGACTGCAGTTTAGCAACCCACTATTTGTTTCCTGGTCAAGAGTTTAATTGGTTAATAATGTGAGCAACAGTGAGATTGGAAATTTGAAGAAATGAAGACATTCATAACTGGATATGGAGTAACAGGCCTCTCCGTGAGCATTTTAGCAGGCGCATGCTCAAACACACGCCTCGCCTTGCTAAGGTGTGCGTTTTACCAAAAAAATATATTTACGTTAAAGTAGGCAAGAACGGCATTTTTTCGCATGTAAATACTTTGTATCTAAAAATAACTAAACAAACTACTTAATAGAGCACTAAAAGCAAAAAAACACATTATTGTTGCCGGTCGTCAATGTCTAGCTCAAATTCCGATGAAATCAAAGTCAGAAGAAGTGGAAGAATCAAAATTTGTTCCATTGACGTACGATTCAATTGCTTTCCTGGCACTTCCTTTACAAACAGGATTTTATAAAATAACGCTTTTGTGTTTTGAGCAAACTTTACACCAAATCAAAACCATCATTGTCTTCCCATTCAATTTTTCAGTCTTTGATTCGATTACTTCGTCCTTGCGATACTTGTGAAAAGTAGATAGCTCTATGGCTTGACCCTTTGAATTACTGGCCATTTAAAAACTTCTGTCGTGAAAAAGGAGCGAAAAGAAGCACAAGTCTGTCTCCATGCACATGTATGAAAGAATGAATGAGTAAAGTTGCGTGACTGTGTATAATAATTGTTCAAAACCAAAACACAAGGAGCGCGATTTAAAGGGTTCTTATAAATCGGAGTTTAGGGGCGGTAGCCCCCAAAACAGCAAAAAAATCAAAGGCAAACTCATCCAAACTGATTTTGAAACTGATTTTGAAACTGATTTATAGCTGCAATTGTACGAGAGTGAATCCTTGACTAGTTGAACATCTGAGATTCAAACTTTTTTATTGTTTCAGAAACCAGGCTAGATCAAATGGTTTGTAATCTAATTCAACTTCCGACCAGGGAACAAAAAAGTGGGTCGCTAATGTGCAGTTGTCCCAATTTCAAAAAGCAACTTGACCTGATTTGAAGGGACCAGCCACTTAAATTTGATACATTATATGCCCCAGTAAACATGTCCTTGCATGTCTGTTTTAAATTAGCCTAGAAAGAGCATCCAGTGGATGAAATTTTCAATGATCAACAAACATTGTTTGATAAATATTTCACAAAATAATTGAATATATTCATTAACATATTAACACTTAATTGAATTGAATATATTCATAAACATAAAAACTTCTAAATCTACCGATGCAGCTGCACTCATCAGGATTCGAACCCAAATCTTTTCTCAGTAACTGAGAAATGTGCTTTCCAGTTGCACCACGAGTGCCTTGTTATAACTGCATTCGGTAGCTGATAATAATAGCCCAGTCTGCAGAGTATATGGCAGTTCTCAACGAGATCTCGTCCGTGCACAGTCACTTCAAGCATGTTCACAACCACTCTTTATTATTCAAAGAAGGTTTGAAAAGAAGGTTTTCATAATAGCACTGTTTGTATAAATATTTGGAGTGCATCACTACATTACTGCTGGCCTCGCGCTTGTTTCTGCCATACTATGCAGACGGGAAGCTAAGCAAACACACCTCAGATTACTCTAGCAACCAAAAAAGACAGGTCACGCAAAGATTGACAAAATTCTAAAAAACTTTCCAACCTGTCTGCATCAGTTCTGTGTCAGTTTGAGTCTCTTCTACCTCTGGTATTGGGCCTTTCTTTTTCTTCACGTAAGGCCGGGGTCTGCGTCGATTACTTTTTATTCGCGATGGGTTATGAAAAGATTCGGGCCTTACTACAACTTCATTAGAACCATTTAAGTGAAAATCTGGTACCCCTACTTGTAGAGTCCTCAACTTTTGCTCAGCTGCTTCGATCTTTCTCTTCAAATCGTACTTTCGAGCATCCATTTTTTAGATTCTAAAAATATCACGTACATTATGTCTCAGCCTCGTAAAAGCAAAGAAAATGGAAGGAAGAAACTGAAAACGAGGATTTTTCGTTCGTACTTGACCAAATTTTGATATTTTTGATACCTGGGTGCCAGACAAGGCATGTTGTTGTAGTTGCCACATGGGGTCGCACAGGGAACACACAGTGCATGTTCTTTCAAGTTCTCCCCAACGAATAATAACTATTTACTAAGATGGGGCGTGAAATTACAGTATACACGAAGTACTTTCTAGCCAGGGGCTATTGGAATGATACATCTCAAAAGACGCTAATGTCCAATTTTGCCAGCTGCCGAGACGATTTTTTATAACCTTAACTTTACCCTTTTAAATAAATTTATTGCTACATAGTACTGCTAAACTTTGCCAGGTAATAAAAAGGCCAGAAACTGCCTAAAAGTACCACGCGATTTACTAAGAGAACTTAGATATAGAAATGGAAGTGAGATAGTGAAGTGAGTGAGAAGTCGTATATAAATGTAGCTTATTCGTTTTGTTGGAAACGTAGCAACTATTTACATGAATGAACCAAACGTCACACCATGTAATGACATGATAAAAACATTTTGTGACAGAGCTAGCCTATTAAAAATGTCCTAAAAGCTCTATCGGTTTAGAGATCCGATATCAGCAGTGGACAAGTCCAAAGAAAACAATTTTTACTTCCAGAATTTTCGATAAAATTGTGCTTTATTGAGGCTTTCTCTTTGTACGCCTCGTGTTTTTTCCCAACTTTGATTTATTAACAAATGTGCTTCTCGTGTTGATTTGGAAATGAATCTCTGTGAATAATAGCCAGCCGTTTAAGTGCAGCATATAGAACAAATTGTATACAAACAGTAGAGGTTTTTCAATTCATTGAAAAATGTTTCAATTGTGTTTTAATTTGCGTTCCTGGATTTGAACATTAAAAATGTAACTGGAACTTTCATCATGTCTGATGAGATACAGTACTTCGTGCAACCGATGGAAGCCTCTAGTTATTGCGAACTAAAAGTTTGGGCGTTTGGAATACTCCCTGCAAAACGAACCCTCGGTTTAGTGAGCTCATGCAATTATGAATGAGATATTCTGTCAAACCTTTAGAATTTTAATCAAAGCAAGTACAGGTCAAGTACTGCTGAAACAAGCTATCTTTCTTGCATGAAGAAGAGGCAGTATAAAATATTTCTTTATTGACGACAAGCGTTGATTAAAGGGAAAGTTTAAAACGGGATATCATTTAAAAAGGGCAATTTACGGCGTTCACTCTTTAGCGTTTCATTTTCATTCATTAGATTGACTATATCGTAGATACATGGATCAAATAGAAGTAAGCGAAGGGTTTCTTAAATATCCTGACTGAATTCTACCCTATTGTTGGTCATACATGTTGTAAACAACTGTTCGTAGATTCGTCTAGGCGTTTGCAGTTGAACGTTAAAAAGAAAGGGGTCTTTATTTCACTGATATATGCATTTTGGAAAGGATGTTGAAAAAACCAGGGACACTACACTCACTTTTTTTAAGAAACAAAGTTCGATGTTGAGTACTCCAGTTTCTTAATGTTTTTGAAATTTCAATACTCATTGTTTCTTAAGAGTTTCTTAATTATGATGTCATGAATGATGTTGTGAAATGTTCATGACCTTTTTTATCACATCAAGAGATTCGCTTCCGTTCCGATGCTGTATTTAGATGTGGGAAGCATATTTTTACCCCTTGTGTCTTAATTTCTAGGCCAACAGGGCAATCTTGTTCTTGGATTTTACAAAATTTTGTTGTTCTCAGTTTTATCACGATTCGATAGTTTCTTGATTTTTTGCTTCGATTATTAAAGTTTCTTGTTTTTTTCTGACTGTCCAGTACTCGTTTCTTACAGCCAGTTTCTTATACAAAAATGAATGTTTTTGTTTTGGATTAAGTGGTTTGAGAAATTTGGTTGCTGTTGCTTGGTTCTGTTTAAGCTTCTACTTGTTATGGAAAATCAGACATTTTAAACGCTGTTTCAATTCTAGGCCTGTAACACAAAGATTAAATTCCTGTAAAGTTCTTTGCATTTGTTCTAAGAAAACAAATTAATATTTTCTTTGCGGAAGTTTTCAAGAAATTTAGAGGACTGCAATCTGTGATAAGAAAAGAGCAGTCTGACTTGAATAAGCATGTGTATTTATAAATTTAGTAGCAAAAACATTTACAATAGCAATTGACCAAAAATTGCAATAAAGTTCACCATGCGAGTATCAGCCATGAATTGCTGGTTTGATGATTATTTGGTTTTCTGATGTCAGTTGAACAACAACAACAGCAGCAATCCGATTCCTTTATCCCACAATGCCTTATTTCTTCGGAAGTGGCAACTACAAAAATGAATCGTATGAAGATTTAATTGCAATTGGAAACTGTTAATTTGCATAAATGTCTTCCGCACTTTAAGAAAAGAGTAGCAGTAACCAGACTGAGTAAAAACGGTTTTAAATGATAAAGAACATGCTTTGGCAGGTAAATAACTTCAGGGACAGAGAGCTTACGAAATTCCATCTGAAAAGATATTACATGCCTCAATAAATCTTGAACTGAAACTTTTTTAGAATGAAAAGGCTGTGGTTGTGGAATATTCTTTTAGGGATATGATTCAACGTCCTTACTCTTTTATATACAGCCATTTTGCTTAACTGTTGCATTCCCGACAAAACTGGATAATAAATGTGAGAATCTCACCTTCCATTCGGAGCATTCTCGCACTATATGCTCTTCACGGGAAGAAAATTGTAAAAGATGAGCTATGACACCAATCAGCTGTCGAGACTGAAATATTAAAGAAGTCTAGTTTAGATCAAAAATAACAGTTTTAAAAAACAGAAAATAATATAGATAAAAACTATTGAAAGACAAATAATAATGCTGATAAGATCACAAATTTGAGCACTCACCCAAACAAAAAAGTCCCGTGCTGATATGAAAATGATTAATTTGCAAATATTGCAAAAAATTGTCTAAAAGTCGCATCACTTTTGATTATAATCACAAAAAATCATCATGTTTCGAAATTCTAAAAGTTGGCTGAGTTGTTTTGAATGATGTGCGCCGGCAGGTATTTTTAAGCTTTTGTTGAATGCATTAGACAAATCATAAAAATTCCACTCACCTGGTCATTGGTACTGCACATGTATTTTAAAACGACGTGTTTGAGATATCTCAAAAGTATTAAAGATCGACACACAACAGCGAAACAAGTAAAGCATATAAGGGAATATTAGCTTTTTACGTCTTAAAGATAAAACTACTTGAACAAAATGGTCACGGGTACAGCAAATGCACAACGTTTATGTGGGCTTAGTAAAGATCTTCTCTATATATCATTTCTTGATTGAGATAGAATTGTCTGAATCAGGCACCGCGCACCATTCTAAAAATGGGTGGGCTTAAAAGGGCGTGACCGAGAATTTTTGAGGTTACGCCGTTTAGAACGCCGGAAACGCGCCTTTTAAAGAATATTTGCTTCTTTCCACTTTTTTTATATAAGCAGTTTATTTCAGAGAAAATAACAATTACTATAAAGATTTAACAATGTAAGACACTAAGAAAATAAACAAAAATGGTTTCCTAATCAAGACAAACTGCTACTACTACTTGGGATCCGATAGAGTAAGTTTTCCAAAGTTGTGTTAGAGTAAACTTTTTAAAAATTTCTAACCCATTATTGCAAAAACGTGGGGGGCTATAGCCCCTGCTAGCTCAATGGCTGCGCGGTGCCTGGTCTGACTGCAGCCTGAAATGTGATAACGTTGTCTGATTATGGGGTCTATAGTCCTCCAATTTAGTATGTATCCAGCACCTATAACGTGAATAGTGGTCAATTGGAATGAATTGCAAACTAAATACAATGATACAGAAAGTTTGACTGAAGCAATAACGAACTAAGCAATAAACTGACAAGGATACTTGAAGTTGACTTCCAGGGATTCTCCATTTTCACTCTTGTCTTTAATAACATGTGATCCATTTGCAATGTTTAAATTGGCTTCTTCTGTTTTAAATTTCTGTATAAATAACATTTTAAAGTTACTTTTTATGCAAACAATAGGAAAGAAAGAATGCTGTTACCTTCAGCTATTTAAAATATTCAATATTTTTGGAAAAATACGTTTTTTAAAGTATTTTGATCATATCAACACAATGTTTCAAAGTTTACGAAATTTCTTGAAACGATCTTGATTATCAAACTCTTTTTTCCAAGCTAACTAGAGTTAAAATGTGTAAGAATGTGTAAAAATGCAAAAAATGCAAAAGTGCAAAAATGTGTAAGAAATTTTGCTAACCAGTTCTTTCTGGAATGTCTTTTTGAGGTCCAGGAACTTTTGTTGTTGGGTTGTTAATTTCTGAAATTGAATCATATACGATTAATCTGTTGGTAATCATTACATTGATTTGACGATTAAGAGTGTTGTGACAACAGATTTTCTAAGTTGCAATGAAGGGAATTCTTTGCCAATTCTAGTTCAGGTTTTTGGCAGAGAAAAAGAAAAGAGTTTCCCTTCAAAATAGGTGAGACACTTGTATCCTTGTTGTAAGGGCCTCTCCAACAAAACCTCTGGTCTGGTGTCACTGTGAAGTAAATTTGACATAGTACTTCACATCAACTTGCCTACGTGTGTAAATGGAACTGACAGGGTCATGAACGTGGAATTGATTTTTTAGTTAAAAAACTATTTCATAGACAAAGAATCAAGATTAAACCAAAATTGCGGTTTTCAAGAGTTACAATAAGGTGTATCATGATTTTCTTGCAAGAAAGCAATTGATTCATAATGTACGCTTTCGTTTTACCAAGAAAATGAATGCTTCACTTTGAAAAAAGTTAAATCAAAATACCGACACTCACTTTTTTCGATTCATCTAGCTCAGCTTCTAACGATTTATTTGCAATTCGAAGTTCTTCAATCTGAAGGAAGAATAAAAATATTGAAAATACCATCAAAAACACACACAATTGCTCTTTCAATTGAAATATTTCAAAAGCAAATTTGGATGAGAAGAAAGAAAATTACCTCACTCGACAGCTCACTCTCGACATGTCCATTTCCTTGTATCTCATTATGGGCCTAAATTTGATAAACAAACTCTTGCTTCACCAATTGCCAAAAGAATATATTTATAAATAAAAAGATAAACTTCGAGAGCAAAATGCACATAAATTTGCTAAGAGTTTATTCTGTTAATACGTAGGTAGTTTTCAACAAAAAAGGAAGCCATTTCTACCAGAAACGTGAACAAATACAGCAATAGGACTGTCCTATTATGGGCTTTGTCTAGAGATTGCTTCTTGGCGTTTACAAAAGTTTCTGAGACAGAACTATGTACCATCACTTTTGAGGTGTCTATTATCAGAAGTAATTTGTTAACAAAGGCTTATTTTTAATCTGACAACGAAACAAAGATCTTAAGAAAAGAAGATTTAAGAATTCCAAAAAATATCTGTCCAAAACATGTATGTTCTACAGAGGAGGCCCTCCCAGATTTGAACTGCAACAAATCAAAACAATTTCCAATATTATTAATGTAATATCTTTATACAGATGCTTCGAATTTATAATTCTGAATATTTAGACCTGTCTCTCCGCTAGTTCTAGTTCCAGTTCTCGGTTGCGGGCAGTTAGTCTTGCTACAGTCTTCTTCATATCTGCGGATTAAGTTTGATAATTATATTAGATAACATCTTTCATTTAGTTAAAAAGCATATGAAGTCAATTCAACACAATAATTTTATATTCTACTTTGAACCCTTAAGAGGGACCATCTCAGATATTTTCTCTCATATTCAAAAATATTATAGAATTTCTTTCTACTGCTCTGGAAGTTTCAAACTTTAAGTTCGGTTTATCATTTGGGAGAAAGTATTTTGATGAAATCATGCAACGGATGTAAGCTGGTAGAATATTCACTTGTAATAGTTGCTTTACTAAACATGAAGATTGTCATCAGAACGTAGAAGAAGAGGAATCCGTTTTTGCAAAAGTTGAAATTATTCTTTGAGGAAAAAAGGAATCAAAATCAATATTCTGACAAAATATTACAATTTTTGATATTGAATGAATGAATAGGAATTTGGAAATGCATTTATTTTACGTTACCATGGGAATCATGATGTCCTTTTCTTCTATGGGGACTTGCTAATTTGTTGTTTTCTTCGAAATCTTTTATCTTTTCGGAAAGAGAAACAATTAAAAATCAAATAATAATTAATAAACACAAAGAAAAATAACATTTAAAACAAGTGCAAAAAAGTCAGTTTAAAGTCATTGATGTTGAAAATTTACCCTTTCTTGGCAAGATGCTAGAGATTTTTCTCGTTCTTTTAACAAATTTCGCAGCTCTGATATTTCACTTTCTCTGCAAAATTAAAAAAAACTATAAATCAAACGAATTTGTCTAATAAGGGTTGTTTAAGAAAATGTGGTACAAATACAACGATGATACAACTAAGAAAAAAGAGTGAGTTAACTTCTCAAATCATATGTCAAAGAATTGCTCTCAAATTGGAAGTTTTGTTAGAATAAGTACAGTATAATACAGTTATTCTAAAGCAATGATTATTACTCAGTGGAATTTATTATGACATGTAAACTTTAGAACATTTACTTGTCTTTGGACTTTTGTAAAATAACAACTAACCTATCCATCAATGCACGTTCGCTGTCTTCTAGATTCGCCTGTTCAAACAAACAATACTAATTTTTCACACTTACTTAATTATATATTTCTATCTATATTTATCATACAACTATTGATTCAAGTAAGGGAAAGAAAAATATGCCACATGAGCTAAGAAGAAATCTCGTTTAAAGAATAGCAACAGATGATAGAACGAGATATAAATAACTCAATACAAATGGAAAATGTTTATACTGGTGATTTGGAATATAAGAATAAATATTTAACGCTCGATAAACGAAACATTGATGCTGTTAGGCCGCTTCAGAAATCATATAAAGATTTTAACAGCAAATCAAAAGCCAGGCTTTTGAAGCAATGAATACACTCATTTTTTTATAAGAAACTGGCTATAAGAAACGAGTACTGGACAGTCAGAACAAATCAAGAAACTTCAGTACTCGAAGCAAAAGAATTAAGAAACTATTAAATCGTGATAAAACTGAGAACAACGAAATTTTGTAAAATCCAAGAACATAATTGCCCTGTTGGCCTAGAACTTGAGACACAAGGAATAAAAATATACTTCCCACATCTAAATACAGCATCGAAACGGAAGCGAATCTCTTGACGTGATAAAAAGGGTCATGAACATTTCATAACATCATTCATGACATCATAATTAAGAAACTCTTAAGAAACTATTGAAATTTCCAGAACATTAAGAAACTGGAGTACTCAACAGCGACCTTTGTTTTTTATAAAAAAAATGAGTGTAGTGTCAATTCAAATACCCTCGTTTCCTTAAGTTCGTGCTGGTATAAACTGTCCATACTGGAGCTGCGAAAAAGCTCGTCTCTATCTTCGATCTAGAAAGATGCGGAGGGGCTTTATTAAATAAACATTACATGCCTCGCAAAGTGACAGAAAGTCAGCCTTCAGATGCAGGGACAAAAATCGAAATGACAAAAGATAGAAATGAAAATTAGAATAAGGCGCTATAATGTTTGATAGATTGGAAGAAGCTATCAACACATCCAATCTAACAAATCATATTTTCCAAATTTGATAACTTCTCTTTAAAATACCTATGTACAGAAGCAGTGGCGGCGCCAAGGGGTGGCATAGGGGGGGGAGTAATTACCTACCCACTTTTCTGAAAATATAGTCTATATATTTCTTCTAAAAATGGATTAAAAATCGCTGGGTAGGGGTAGATCAAGTTTCCCAAGGAAAGGGACGAATCACTGGAACGAGGCAAAAGAGGCGTGAACACACTGGTCACGCCCATTACCCTCCCACTCTGTAATAGCTGGTGCCGCCACTGTCAGAAGTGAGAATTTAACAATGCTATGATCTCATTCACACTACTAGGACAACAATATTGCAACACCTGTGAATGCGATTATTGGAGGATACCGCAATGCATACTTTTGTTGTCTGAATTAACTATTGTTGAATTTGAAGAACTTTGGAGAAAAAAGGAGATTTTTCCAAGCTTTCGTCAATTGCTTTCGTTTTAAATTTTGTTAACTTTTTCCTGTGGCCTCTTTTATCTGATTCTTTTTGCAAATCTTCAGGCTCTATTCTCGTAATTCCAATTTCTTGCAATTGCAATGTTTGTGCTCATAATTATTTCATTAATCAATAATTTTTGGAAGAAAATCCCCTTAAGTAACTATGTTGCTTTATTATCGCATAAATGACATAATTCGCCGTAGAGTTCTAAATTGTAAAAGTTCAGACATTTTGGGCGCCACTGTGACCGAGATTGTTCGATTTTTGAAGGGCTTAGATAAAATTCATGAATTGTTTACCATTCATATTTATATAAATAATCAACATCAATCAAGTATAACAATGCACAAACGCTTCAATGTATTTGAAATAAAGAAATACCTTATAATCACCCTCTTTTATATTTGATAACAATGTATCTTTTTGTTTAAGTGCTTCTTCAAGTGTCGAAATCTGCAAATAAGAAACATTAGGTAATCACTTGTCACTTGTGACAACGAATTCTCTGCTAGGGTTGAGCTGCCACAGCAAATATTTTAAGGCAAATATGATAATAAAACAAATTTGCATTCTCAGATCTTATCAAATTAAACTGAACAACTGCCTGTTATTTATAGATCTTGATGCTATTTGAAATGCTGTTCATGTTAATTTCTTTTTACCGATCTGTCACGAAGTGCTCATGCCTCTTAATACAGAGCTGTGCCGTAAATCCTCTAATTGGCCTCTTCTCGAAAAAGCCCTCCCCTCGAATAAGCCCCCACTCTAAAACTACAAAATGTCAATAGCCCCCCCCCCCTCGAATAAGCCCCTACTGCTACCGTATATTCTCGAATCGGACCCCTCAATTTGATGGTTTTTGCCATCTGAGGTTGCCTATGGCGTTTTATTGAATTACCACGACAAATTCGTACTTTTGGTAGTAATTGATTAAATGCTCATGAAGAAATTCCTACTAAAAAAAACAAGGTCTTTTAATGATGTCATCTTATTATCTACAATAATTTTGTAAGTCCCCCTCGTATAAGCCCCTCTCTCGAATAAGCCCTCGTCGAAAATTCGGGCTAATTCGAGGATTTACGGTACTTTGTTTTTGTGTGCAGAACAGAACGGTTCTACGTTGCAACTGTGAGTCTCAAGTTTAAAGCAAGCATAAAGCCACTATCAAACAATCTGTTAAATAAATGATCAATGAGAACCTGCTCCTTTTGAAACTGGCTTGCAAAATTCGAAACGGATTAATAAAACTGCTGCCAAGCGTTGTACAGAATGACTGAAATGCACAAATTTCTAGCAAGAACAAGAACGAAAGTAGTCACAAAAAGACATAGCAGAAATTGTGGGATTCCTAAACATGTTTGTGACAAACCTGTGTTTTCAATTCAGTTGTTTTTCGCAGTGCATCCTCTAAATACACAGATGCATTTTTACATTCACTTTCTTTGAGTGATAGCTCTGCCTAAATATGATCAAAGAAAATAAAATCAATTTTAGTAAATTGCTGAAGCTGAAAATAACAACTATTTTATTAAATTTATGTCTTAAACTTTAAAGAAAACATGTGATTGAAAGAACTGATCTCAAATCTGAAGCAGGATATTAAATTATTTTGAATCACCAATCCAATCAACTCGATCTTTCATCTTACAAGGAAAAATTTCAATGTTAAATTACAAATCAATAATTTTTCACTTCAAAAAAATGACTTAAATTGAGATGAAAAGAGATTTTGGATTAACATTAGTCCTTTAATTGCCGCAAACATTGCAATGTTGAAGTTAATAACAAACGAGCAAGCAATCAAAAGTACGTCAGGAAAAAACTTTCACTCTCATGAATTTTATTACGTTTTGCCAAAAAGGTAATAAAATAAACATTTTCCAGTTTGAAATATGATATAATCTTTTCTAGCTTTATTTATAAAAGATGAATCGTATATCTTATTCACTGAGGTTTGTGATAATAGGCTATATTACCTGTATCTGATCTTTCTCTTCCAAAATATGTTCTATTTTCTTTTGATATTGTCCTATTCTCTTCTCTTGCTCTTCCACTCGTGTTTCCATAGTCTCCTACAACAGATACAATTTATCATAGTGAAATGACTGAAGTTCAAATTCGTGTAAATGTTTAAAAGCCATGTATAGGAGACTGCCTTAAGGCACTCAGCGATGTCAAGAAATTGTTTTGCAGCAATCTCCGTTATTGCATATTTTATCTTGATTAAATACAGAGGTGGATGACGTAATGCTATTTTTGTGCTTTATTTTTAGCTTTCATCTTTATTCTTCCTGTAATCCTTATTGCTTTATGCACAGCTCATGAGCAAAGAGAACTGCGGTATGTAAATTACTCTGTTCCTGTAAACATTACATGTGACAAAAATATGGAAGAGGTTAAGTTTCGGTCCTGTTATATACAAAAATAGCAACACTGCTTAAATTTAGAAAGAAAGAGAGCTTTTATAGTACACAAGAATGATAATGTAGTCTTAGATGATGATGATAACGACAAACTTTATTACGTACCGTGTTTATTCTGTTTGAATGTTCGAATCTATATGAAATCTTCCTTATCTGAAATGAAGATAGTGAATGCCAAACTACAGACAAAACAGGAGACTTTCTATATAGAATAAGGTGATTCTCTCAACATGGATTGAAAACCTGTTGTTTTGTGTTGCCAAAAATTATATTGAGCATCGATACTCTTTTGCCTTTTATGTCAACATAAATAGTTCAGCAAAATGTCAAGATCGTCATCCATACATAAATCTGTACAAAATGAACTTTTTGAACTGTGTGGACCCGTAATTTGCTGATCTAGCCGCCCAAGGTACGATTTAAAGGTCAAGGAATATATACACCAATCAAATTGGGGGTGCTTGAGATTAAAATTCCATTTATCTCTTAGCAGATTTACATCAAGACGCCAAACTTCGGACTATGGACCCAAAACAACAAGTAATTGTGCAAACCGCAAACCTCTGATTGAAGATCTCGTATCTTTTCTTCAGATTTTGCTCGTTCATCTTCGGACCGCTTGTAAGCTTCTTTAAGCCGAGATTCTATCAGTTTGTTCTGATCATAAAAAAGAAATAAGCATGAAAACGCTTCGTTTTCAAAGGCATTTATCATACTCAATAAAATGGAGCAACAAGCTTCTGAAAAGCAAGGAAATATGGCAATCAATTATCAGCAGTTCTTCAATAATTATTACACCCCAGCATCAAGAAATTTCTTTTAGACTTGTAACAAACCTCCTTTCTATTAAAACAAAATTATTTTCAAAGGAGCTTTTATTTTCAAAATTTGGCCACAAAATTTTGCATGAGCTAAATACATTGATTAAAATAGAAAATTATAATCGTTTTGCTAACTTGAGCTTCTAGAAACCCTGCTCTGTCACTTGAAACCTCAAGTTCGGCTTTTTCTTCCTTCACAGATTTCAATTGGCGCTCAAGTTCTGTTACCTGGCAACGAAATACAAAACATAAGTAAAAAGAAATATTTTATTTGTATCCAAAAAACAGTCTTTAAATCAATTAATGGTGAATCGACAATAACGGAGTGGCAGAAATTGTATTCCAAAGGACGTTGGCTTCAGTGATTTTACCGCCCCCCCCCCCTCTCTCTCTCCCCAAAATAAATGGTTTTGCAAATAAATAAAGATTAACATAACATGATTAAACCTTCTTCTTTTCAAAGAAAGGGATAAAAATTATACTTATGTAAATTCAAATGATCCTTTACATATTGCATTAGGAAAGAAGAAATCTTGAACGAAATCAGAAACCAACAAAATCTTGCTAAAGATTCAATGCAAATTCGAAACAGATTCCAAACACTGCACAGCCTAAAACTTGTGAGATCATGTTATTCTGTAATTTTAAATTGTCATTGAATCGACATATTTTCATATTTGCAAAAAAATTAATCAAACGTTGCTCGTTACATAAGAGTTGGTAATCGTATATAGGAAAGTTATGGCCATCAAGAATAGGACCAATTTCGCTTTTCTTTGCATAACATTAATATGGCAGCATTTCTCTGCAGCTTGCGGGCCTACAAGCCTTCGATCTGTTCGGCTCATTCCGCTACGTTAACAGCGTACATCCTTTTTATATTTTCTCAACTGCTATCGCAAACCAAGGACACAAAAAAGTTATCATTTTTGCTTTATGTGATATCAACAGCTCATTTGTAAATGAATTTTTTCCGCAAACCATATTTCATTTGATTTGTCAGCAAGGCAATCGCCAATCGACCAGGAAAAATCTTATATTTCATCACTGAGAAACGTTTAACATACAAAATGGATAACTTAACATATGGAATCAGGACGCGAAAGTAGACAGAATAGGTTGTTTGTTATTCCTTGTGTCTTCTCTCGCGTACTGATTGCTCCTCTAGCGTACTGCTTTATCACATGATTTATGATCACCTTTGTTCAACCTTTCTGGATTTATAGTTGTTTTTTTCGCCAGTAATTATACAATGAAGATGACTCTAGCTAGAGTCGAAACGTTTCTTCTACTTATCGGATTGTCATGATATAACAAGAAGTTGTCGAATGTTTCAAGCCTTTGCGTGTCTTTTTCTTGTCGTCGTACTTATTATTAACTATTTTATCAAGCTGCGGCTTCCAAAGTCCCACTCAACTAACGTATCATACTCAAAAACTAAAAGTGAGGTTTGAAAAGGTAGAAAAAGAAACAGCCGAAAGACGCACGTACCTTTTGTTGCAGCCCCTCGACCTTAGAAGAGTCAGCATAACGTTCTCTCTCTAAGGATGATTCAAGCACCTCCGATTTTTCTTCCATACTTTTACACTATTCAATGAAAAATTATACGCAATACAGAGCAGACTTTATAAATGCTGTCTTATGAATCTTACTTTTATGTTTGACGAATGCTCTAGCAATTGATCAAATATAATGCATACAACAATAACAAGGGGTAAATAAACTCACCTTGCTTTGAAGGACTGATATTTGTTTATCTGTGTTGTTCTTATGTTCCTGTAATTCCTTTTCTTTTTCCTTTAACTGCTCATCAAGTGTGCTTATCTTAAAAAACAAAATATTAGGTTACTAAGAAATGAGCCAGTAAATCAATCATAAGAAATATAGTTCCGAAGCAACAAGAAAGTAATTGAGAAAAAAAAGAAAATTCTATCAATTGTAGCTTTGATTTAGATCTTCAAAATAATAAAACCACGATAAAGCAAACAGGTGAGGTAGTAGAGCATGAATATGTAAATGTCTTCAGTCTAACGAAGAACACATTTCTAAGTACAGCTCTACAAATATAACGGTTTTTATATCAATAAAACGATTGAAATTCAGAAAATATGTTCTGTGATAAAATTGGACGTGTCACATAACCAAAAAATTCCGCTTTTGAAAACCAAGAGACTGATATTCCTCCTTAAAACGGCCTGGAAATGGAACAGCTAGGCAAACAACGCAGATTGTGGACACACAGCAACAACAACGTTAGCAATTGGTAACAAACACTAACAATAGCATTTAAGGGAGGCAGAGCTCTTGAAAAATGACGCGAATTTACACATCATTCAAGTGCAATCAATTGCTCTGTAGGTGCACAATAAAATTTTCACAATTCAATGATATTTTAATAGTATCAATTAACAAGTAAAAGCGAAAAAAAATACTTATGCAATTAAGCACATACCAAAGATCCTAGCGTAGCGATCTTTTCATTAGATTGAGACCTTTGCTCGGCAAGTTGATTTCGAGATTCTTGAAGTCGATTTTCCAAAGATTTCCTCTTCATGAAAAAAAGAAATAAAGAAAAGTGAAAACCGATAAGGTTAGTTTTTGACGTCATCTGTTGCTTATAAAGTGGCATATACAGAAAATATGGCGTTCTGCAAAGCAGATCGGGACAAGATTCCACCACTAGAAGCGTTGCTTATCATTTTAGAGACAATAAAACAGTTAGTTGTCATCAATAGAACAGAAGCTAAGTGGCAGTCGCTTTATGTTTTTATGTGACTAAACAGTATTGCGATGAAATTACACGATAATTTGAATTTAATGGCAAAAGGTTTCTAGTTTTTGCAATGTCACACTCCCTTCACATCGAGCATACTACCATTGTAAATTGGTATGTTGTTTACTGTAATGAGACTTCGGTGGAGAAGCATGCAAAGGTTTCTGCCCAGATCACATTTAACTGACAATTTCTATAAGTGTCCAGATTTATCTTGTCTATTTGTGACTGTAGCTTCAAAAGAATATCATTTGAAATCACCTCTTTTTCTAAAGACTTCACTTGATCTGTTGCTGAAAGAGTACTGTCTTCTATTCTGAAACAGTTAGTTTAATGAAAATTAAATACTACATTTATTGTCGCACGTGTAAGTCATGGACAATCTTATAGCATTAGCAGACAGAAAAAAGGATGCAATTCAAACTTAAACTCAGAACTTCATGTTGACTACGCCTTCCTCCATTTATTTCCAAAATATAGAGGATACAAATTAAACAGCTGCTCAAAACATATAACCACATTATCAAAAAATCGTTGTCATGCTCAATTTATTTAGATCATTCTAAAAAGAATCTAGTTATTATCATGCGAAGAACTTACCTATTTTCTAAACCTTGTAATCTGTCTTTTAAGTTAGTTATTTCATTGGTTTTCTTTTCGATATCTTCAGAAGCCTGTAAGAAAGCAAACAGCAGGGGCATGACATGCAAGAGCATAAAGAAATAATACTTTCTGCATTTTAGTGTTGATTAATGAACTACATCAAAGTCATGTAGCTGGTAGAAGTACGCCACACTGTACTAGACTAGATGATATTAGAAAAACCGCGAGAAAACATCTTTGTAATTACTTAAATGTTTTGATTGTTTACAATATTTGCACAGTTAATGGGACAGTTTTTGTGCTTGTTTGAAAACTAGTTTCGTTTGAATATCGTGCTTGTAAAATTAGCCTTTTTAACCACTTTTTCAACTATATTTTATCTAAGAGGCCTAACTAGAAAACGAACTCTTTCTGCTAACATCAGGCTAGATCTTTGGTTATTATGTACACAGAAAGAAGAGCGAAAGAAAGCCTGATCTTGCAGATTATCCGAAGCCAGACCTCCAAAAATGATTTGTCATGTTCTTTCTTTTGCTTTGTATTGGACTATGGAAGGGTGGCAGTAACTGCATGTTATTGATGCCGAATACAATGTTACTCACACGCGACTTGTAGAGATTGTAAGTTTGTCTTAGAGACGACAATTCCTCATTTGCGCGATTTGCTGATGATTCTACGGACGACAGTCGGCTGCGTTTCTACAAGATAAAAAACACGTTTTCATTGCAATGTAGCTTATTTGACACACATGCATTGGAAGAGCAAATCATCAATCTTGATTTGGCAATAACAAAAAAGAGCGGACACATATTGTATCAACAGTTGCTAGCCAATGAGCTACTGCGATGAAGAAAGCACTGTCCAACCACTACAGAAGGAACTCACCTCACTCAGCTCATCCATTGTATCGTCAAGTTGGTTTTTCAATGCGGACTTTTCTTTCTTTAATGTGAGTATCTGCAACTCAAAATCCCTTTCTCGCTTTTCTTGCTTTGTTCTAAAAGCAAAATATCTTAACCACCTTACGAAGTTAACTACTAATGTAAATAAATATCCCATTAGTGTGAATGCAGCAAAGCAATAAAAGACTTTTAGCTTTGAGCACTCCTAGATTGTACAATACCTTATCCCCTATAAGAATTCCTAGATTGTACAATACCTTATCCCCTTTAAGAATAGAGACATTTGCAACTGACCTCTCTTTGGCAAGATCATCCAGCCGCGTCTGCATCTCCTCAAGGGCGGTTTTTTGCTCCACGTATTCTTTATCTAGATTTTCTAAATGCTAAGAAGAGAGATAATCAAAAGGTCACATGCAATGAAGCCAGATAAATGATGAAAGCCTAGAACCCGGAAGGCTTGAACAAAGAGGTTTAAGAGGGATCCTACAAGACACGGTTTAATGACTTGACTCACAAACGTTGATTTTTTTAACAGTCTTACAATGAAATACAAAGATATGTTTACTTCTCAAGTTTCTTTATGTTCATGGTTGAATAACCGTTTGATACTGCAGAATCTCAAAATACAATACTAAAGTAAATGGCAAGAATCATAGTTAGAAGGTAAGCGAATATTGATATCTGTGTGCGAATCTAAAGTGACGTGAAAAGAAGAAAGACCGTTTGATTGGTTCCTTGTTGCTGGCCAATCTGTGGCTGCAACTGATATATAGACAATCTGCTTGCCGCATTTTATATTCAGAGACGTTCCGGACAGAAAGTATATCATGCGTCGGACAAAAAGTATGACACTTAAGTATGTCATGTTTCGGCTTTATACATCTAGGTGCTTAAACCTAGTCATAAACATCAAATACATATGGTACTAGCTATATCTTGGCTTCATCAGTCTTCTTTCAACGTTAACTTTGCGATTAAAACTTAATGCCTGTTTTAATCTTTAACAACTCAGCAAATTCACCAATTCTACAAATATGAATGATTTAGACAACTGTTTGTTTACAACAAACCTTTGATTTTTCCATTAATTCTGATGCTTTTTTCGACATTTCAGTTTGTGCATGTATTAGCTGGAAAGAGATGTGTCCGTGAATCAGTTTATGCTTGTAACGCGATTACCAGACGCCAAATTTAACGAAAGATTAGAAACAAGTTTGATACACCACAAAAATTACTCTTTAAGATAACTATAAAGACATTGAAAATAGCAGGTTTTTGTAAATATCTAATTAGGCTAAAATCTTTTCACAAGGGACTAAATTCCCAAATAAATTTTTCCCCAACTTTGTAACCTTCTTAACTTTTCTCCGATATTGTCCAAACAAGCACAAATAATAACAGAATGCATTACGGAATAACTTCATCGTTAGCCACTAGTAACAATTGTTCTTGAAAATCTTTCCTGTATTCCATTCCTGCTGTCATTTACTAGCAAAACATACTAACCATTGCCTTCATTTTCCCGATTTCTTCTTGCTGTAATTTTGTCAAATCCTTTACATCTGTATGACGAGTATTTTCCTGTCAACAGAAACTTGACCATCGAATTGACGATTTAATAAAATCAACATAATTAATCTTCGTGCTTCAAAGCAACATATCGTGCAAAAGACGATCTGAATTCCAAATTAGCAAATGCTGAAATTTGATGGTTTAGAAAATAAACAAAACAAAGTTATATAAAAACATGTTTGAAATATACTTACTAAATCCAGTTCTCTTCTTTGTCTTGCAATTTCCTACAAAGATTGGAGAAAAACAGTGTAAAGATAAGTAGAAATAAGCTGTACGAAGGAACTGTTAATGCCAAATGTATGACAGTGCAAACTGGTGGTTTCAAAATGTCTTAAATCTGTGGACAAGTTTATTTTCTTACTAAATGCTTTTTCTTACTAAATGCTTGTTTCCTAGTTCTATAAAGTCTGCAAAAATTGTCTCCAAAAACGAGCCTTTTTATAAATCAATAAATGATTAACACAAATTAGTTAAATAATGCATTTAGAAAAATGACACAAATGACTTCTTTTTCTAGTTAATTTTTCATAACAGAATTTTCACTAATTTAAAAAAATTCTCCTAAGATCAAAATCAGATAACAAAAATGTTGTTTACCCCATCTTTTCTTGTAATAAGTCCCTCGAACTGATTCTCCTTGTCTTTCAACCTCTCTCTGAAACCATTTTCTACGTCACTAAGCTTTGCTCGATATTTTTTCTCGGCAGCCTCGACTCTCTCACTTATTTCTATATGGAAGCAAAAGTTTTAAATCAGCAGTGTTGGAATAAATATTCATTACGAGTTTTACTAGAAGCGATCGCTCATTTTTTTGGGAAAAATCTATTTCTTAACAACTAATTAATTGTTTAAAGTTTCAGGGATAAAAGCAAAGCTATTAAATCTCTGTATAAAACCTTATCATAATGGGACATGTTCAACTTTATGTAGACCTTGGTGCATCGTGTTATATCACCAAAACCACAAGATTGGTTGATTTTGAAAATAGTTACCGTATAGACGCATTATAATATAGCATTTTGATGCAATTTCACAAGGGTATGAAAATTCGAATAATGACGTAGAATATCTTGCTTTGAAACCTTTTGTAATTACCCAACATTTCATACCTGCATTATTGTACTTTTATGTCATGCTTCATGTTTCCGCATTTTTGTGCGAAATAGAAGCGTGCAGTGCGAAGGGAATTTAGTATCGTGTGTGTTGATTATTTTATTCGAGTTATTCAAATGTAAAAACCAAAGCTGATGAGGTCACAACGGCAATTGATATGTCTACAGCTAGGTTCAGTGTTTTCTAACATCTATGTATACAAGTTTTCTCGACAATTCATACCCTTTCGAACATCTTGTAGTGCTTCTTCTAATTTTTCCTTTTGCTTGGCTTGTTCCCTATACGCGGCTGCCATTTCTGCAAAATGAAAACTAAGGACAGTTACTCAAGACAAGAGCCAGTTCTACATTTCGTTAATGAGAGACAGTGAATCTAAACAGTCCTTCTAACACCATCAACTTCCATACAAAGGTTGAAAAAGCTTCTGATAACCATCTAATTCCTGGCAGCGAGACGGAAATCTCCAAAGGTTAAAGGTAATTGAAGGAAAACTTATGCCTATTATTCGACATGTCTACAGCCGACATGTCGACATGTCTACAATTCTTTGACAGAATAGGGTTTTTACCAATTCACAGCCACCGCGAGGCAGAGGGGGGTTGGGGGGGGGGCTTTAGCCCCCCACTTTTTGCAAAAAGTGCCAAATATTAAGTATCAAACTACCAAAAAAGCCTCTTTTATGCGGCTTTAGCCCCCCTTTTTAGACCCCCCACTTTTATAAACGCTCCGCGGTGCCTGCAATTCATGTATGTATTGTTGCTTATTTTCAATCGATCTTAAATCAGTAACTACAAAACATGCAACTTTATTGTTTTTGCTTGAAATAACAAAGAAACCGGCCACGGCATATTGCAATATCGCTAATTGCATCATCGGTTTTTTCATCTTGAACGTTCCATTTTACGTGTTTGATATGATATGTTCTGAAAACCATCTATTCTTAGTTCTACAAAAATAGTTCTTACCTGATATCTTGCTCTCCAGCTTTCTAACCTGAGAATCATTATGTTGAAGAGTCGTGTTTCTTGCATCTTTGCCCGTATTTGACCAAATCTAAAAGCAGGTCCATGAATTTGTCGATAAAAGTGCAACTCTAATTATAGGGTGTATCTCTAATGAATACATCTTTGTGAAAATTTTTCATCAACTTTGCGTAACTTCTCAAATAAGCTCCGGGGGCACCATAAAGTAATTCTTATAATATAGGCCCCAAACATTGTATAAACAAGCCTCCATTGGCTGAGGTATTGCCACAACATCAATATGTTTATCCTACTATATCTCAATTTCTAAGCATACGGACTAGCCTTAAGTAAAGGAAGCAAATTTGCTCCGATAATATTTTGCTGCTGCTAAATAAGCCCATAGCTTTTGAGTAGGCCCCCTTGAATAAACCCCCAACCCAAAAATATGTTTTGAAAATAAACCCCCGATGGCTAATTCGAGGACTTACGGTATTAAGCAATACCGAATTCTATGCTTGCTGATCTGTCGTAAGGTGCCCATCGCAGTATTGTGAAAGCTTTTTACAAGTTTGTGTGTCCGCCAAGGGTATTCAGTGTTGCAAGTCCCAATTTCATGTTTCATGCCATCGTCAGGCCATGTTTGAAAGCGAATCTGGTAATAACTGAGTTTCTTAACCTTAAACATTGCTTGATTGATAAAACATCCTCACAACCAAATATGAATATGGTTTTCTTCCCTTTTTGCAAGTAAAAGGGGCTAACCTTAGCATTCCTATTGCATTGATATGGACCTTAGCATTCCTATTGCTTCTTGAAGCTTGCAATTTCAAAACAACATCAAGTTCAACCTGCATTTTTGCATTGCGGTTTTAATGGAACTCTTTTTCGTCAAGTCATCTTTAGATTCAATAGGAAATTTACCTAGAATACTTACTGGAATATTTATAGAACTAAAAAACTTATAGCTACTTCTCCCGTTCTTGACAATGAACCCAGAGCATAACAATGAGCCTAAACATGTGCAACTGTTTTTTGCACATGTGCATCAATGTTCCAAAATACAAGATCGATGGCTCTGTAGCTAATACATCTCAGAGGATAAATTCTGATAAAGAATGTATACCATCTGCATTTTGATGATATACTTTGCAATTCATACTGTATTCTATTCACCAACATTTGTTAATTCGTTACGCACCTTATTGGGTAACGATGTCACATCACAGGGCGTTATTGCAGGCGAAGAGAAATCGCTTGTAGGAGAACTGCGCGATATTGTCATGTCTGATTCCATGGATTCTTTCGAGCTGTACAAACTGGCTGTAGACACTCGCCTCTTCTCCCATTTATTCTCGCGATAAAGTTTCCCATGATGCTGGCCAAAGCCAGAGCTTTTCGGTACCACAACTTTCGGGCTCGACACCACGTTTGGAGGTTCGCCCTCCTCTATTCGCTGTTTCAGTTTCTTAAACATTTTAACTTAATTTCTGGATGGTAAACCAGGTTTCTATAGATGTAATAATAGCATTGCCGAGAATCGTAAATATTAAATTTGAGGTAATATGGTTAATCAAAAACAACGGTCGTGATCTAAGCAGGTTAACGCTGGTCGCTTAGTGATTAAATTACATGGAGTATTAAGCACCAGAAATGCCTCGTTGGAATCAGAGGGGATGGCTACAGGTACTTATCGAGCATTTCAATACACTATAATATGCTTTTACCGTGATAATAGCAATTACGAGTGTCTTATTGCACCTGTCTTGTAACGGGTCTCTGAATCAAAGCGCAGAAAGACACGTGTTAAAGAAACAAAGCTGAGGTTATAACAGGCGTCTTTCTTAAAAATTCAAAGTAATACAGAGAAAAAAAAACAAAGCACAATAAAGCACGTTTTGTCCGACATTCTTGAGACTATAAAAATCTGGCAATGACTAAAAGGTAAAGCGGAAAATTATATAAACATGCAGAATGTGAGAGGCAAGATGATACGTTTGGCTAGATCCTTGTTCCTGACCAATCAGCGACCGCCTGCCCTTCACGCAGTGAAAGAGTTCAAGACGGGCTGTTTCTGTCTATTCAAATAGAGCACGAATTTGCTGCTTTCTTCCGCCCACCGTCTGACGTTTATGCTCTGAAGTGCGTCGGAAAAAAGTGCTTCAGTATGCTATGATTCCGCCAGTTCGTGCCATCTTCAAGACTCTGGCTATAAATGTTATTACCTTTTGGTTTATTGTAGATAGAATCTAAATGCGTAAATAAACTCTGCGGCTTTCTGCAAAAATGGTAGTGCCGAACTATATCTGTTGCGATACTCTTCCAGGAAATAAGAAATAATAAGAAGTAAGAAACAGGAAACAGAATAGAAGAAAGACATGAAAATTCAAACCCCTTCTTGCTGATTTGCCACAAAACTTTAGACAAAACTGAAAGGAGTAAGTCTTCTTTTCTTCTACAGGGTCAAGGGGCAACAGATCCATGGATATCTGGTCCATGCCCCTGACTTTCACACAATGCAGGCATAGCAATCACAGTGCAGGTGTGGTCACATCACATCAAGAGGAAAGACCAGCGTCGCCAGATCGAAAAAAACTGGAGTGG
The DNA here is from genome assembly GCF_013076305.1 of Rhopilema esculentum. Next base: position 15,829,351 of record NW_027020025.1, read on the forward strand.
ACAAAAAAATTTTCTCGGTTACGCCCTTCAGACCCTTGGAAAATCTTCTTTTTTAGTAATTTTTATCTATTTTAACGGTGGCGTTTTCGCAAGTGCAAATATTGAAATCGATCTGATCAGACCAACAAGAATTCAATCCACAAAACATGTTACTAGCCTTTTTTACTTTCATGTTTTCCAGACCATTGCGATATTGTTCAGGAAACAAATAATGCTGTAAATTGCTCAAAACAATATTTCATCTCATCGTTGAAAAAAATATCAACGTTTATGCAATAAACAGTCACGAAAATAGGCACGGCAAGTACCTCAATAGCATCAAAAGAGCCTTCATTAAAAATCAGTCGTAAAAGTGCCATATTCTGCAAAATTCAATGCCAATATCGATAATCTGTGATTTAAGACACCTAAATGCGGCCTCGTGAATGTTTTTTTTTCAATTAACATGCGTCATATAAAATAACCTTCCTCGAACATTTTTGATGAAATTTAGCAAGTCGCAGAAGGGTTTCAAAGCTTTGAGACTGGCCAATACCAAATTGGCATTTATGATGTTCTAAAAATAAACTTGAAATGTTGCTAATGTTTTGAAGTTATGTTTGATTGGTTGGGAACATTAATCTGACGTCTGATGGATACAAAAATGGTTTGAATTTCGAAGGTCATATTGTTTACAAATTTGTTGCCATTACTCATTTCTACATAAGTGTGCAATACTTTTTGAACATAAGTGTAGTAGCAAATAAAGTCAAATAAAACTACATCAATACACAGATGAAATTCGTGGTTTTCCAAAAATTACAATAAGAAAATGCTTACTGTAAACAAATATGTGAAAGAAACCGAGCATAACTAGAATATACAAAAATCCCTTTGTCACAATATAAGGAACAACAAAATTTTAGAATGATAAAGCAAATATATGAAAAATTAATACAGCAAAAGAAGAATATTAGAAATGAGGCAACGAAGGCAGACAATTTAAGAAATTGAAAATAATTGGTGGGTTGCTGACTTCAGAGAGTCCCAGGCTAGTGTGTCGCCTATATAATCCATTGTCTAGGAGCCTATACAGAATTTGTGATTGCATTCAAAAGAGGAAACTCTCTCTAAAGCTTCATAAGAAATTCAAGTATATTGTCCTCTTCATCTCCATTTCTTTTTATATCTTGTTGAGGAGCTGCAACTGCAGTGAATAATCCTTGTCACTCAACATAAACAATGAAAGAATGACAACAAAGGACTTTTCTCTTGTCTTTCTTTGATTCTAGGGTTGTAGATACTAGGAAGACATTTATTTGCATCTGTTATCCATTAGTGCATATTCTTTCTCCATTTCAGCAAGGCCAGTTGAAAATGATTCCTTTATTTCACATAGCTTTGTTTCTGTTTCACCTTCAAGTGTTTTCAGTCTTTGGGAAACCTTGCTTATGCTTGAATTGACAGGCAAGAAATCATTCAGAATCAAAAACTCTTTCATATCTGAGACCAGCTTGAGAAGAGATTCGCCAGCACGAACCTACAACAAATTAGAAGCACCGAAAATAAAAATTGAATATCTATACTACTCAACAGTTCTTTATCAAAGATTCTATAACAAACAGCTTCTTTGGAATTCATATTGTTGAATTTAGTATCATCAAGGATCTTGGGTTACAAGAGGTTACATAGAACCTTGCGAATGGCAAAACAATTCTTGGCATTCAATTAATAAAATAGAATATCATAAAACTTACAATATTTGATGCTCTTACTTCTATTTCATACTGAGTTTGAACAGCTTCAGTCAGCCTTGCAATTTGGGTTTCCTCTTCAATCTATAAAATACAACACATGATTCTATACATGTGCAGTGTCTTACATCGAATGCGTCAAAGCAGGACAAAAAAGTTATGTTGATCCAAATAAGAGTTCAGAACATCTCCTTTATGAGTCAAGCTGGATTATTCATACTTTGTCATGTTAGATATAACTCAAGTTTTCTGGTAGACAGATCGGATTACCAAGAAAAAAGGCATGCTACACAGAAAATAAAAAATAATGAAATCATATGCAGATGCTTGATATCAAAACGACAAATTTGCTTTGTAAGGTTGCATGCCTAAAATTACCTAGAACGGTTTCACAAAGAGAGAATCAGATTCAGTTTATGTAAAGCAAGAGTAGAATCCATGTAAGGCTCACATCAGAGATAGATCAGAAAAAAACAGTAGAACAACAAAGAAAAACAATGGAAAATTGTTAGTCCATGCCAGATACCTAAAGTGTAACCTAAATGGAATCCACTCTGAACATATCTGGACATATGATATCATTTAGAACAGTTTATCTGCGAGGCACAGGTACTCAAACATTGCATGTCCGTTTCCCTGTCTGTTGTGCTCTTTCAAAAAGAAGTGTTAGTTAAGCTTCATTTGAAGCTGCAATTGATAGCTTACAAATTTGCCTGCTGGTAGGCGGCTCCCAGTCAAGACCTAGCCACACCTCTAATCTAAAGATCTGGAGCAAGGAAAGGGGCGTTGAAAAGAGATGGCGGCAGGGGTATAATGAAAATAGGTGCAAATTGCATCACAAAATGGGGGATATGGTGTGTAGGTTGACCCTGTATGCATAAGTAAAACCACCAAGGTATTGTGATGAGTAAGAAGGGCTAAACTCCAGCAAATATTATTCCATGATCCCACTTTTGATTCCTTTTCTCTCAAAAAATACCACTTCTATTCAAGGGCAACTTCTATTCGAAAGTCACTTCTATTTTAGGCTGGTATCTATCAATATTCTCTCCTTGCAAAATGCAACTTTACCTTCCAGTGTGCCAATACCAATCCATGTAAACCCTAAACCAGTTATTAGCGAGTAAATTATGAAATTTAGCCAGTCTACCACTTAATGCTAATGTCAATGTGTTGTATGATACAATACATAATAGAAATTATACAAATTGTCCTTTTAGGCAACAATGGCTGTTGATATGTCATTTGCTGGTCAAATACAGGCTGCAAATCCATCCATCTCAAAGCCGACCCATTATTTTTTCTTCATTTAACACCAGTAGAAAAAAGGAAATTATGAAGTACACGCCTGATATCTTTGGCGTATATCACATGGATTCCACCCTGCCTTACATTCCAAAACAGCATTTTTTGAGAGTATACAGTGGGTAGGCAATTTTTATAGGCAACTCCCTTCCTTCATAATTTAGTACTTGTAAGTTGCTCAATCACAGATGATCAAGAAAATAAAATGTACTGATATACTTCACATACTTATAATATATATAAGGACAATAATAAAATAATAAGCCTATTATCTCACATATTTACCAGCCAATTGAACTTAGTGTCCAACATACCTTTGCAGACTTGACTATTTCATTGAAATTCTCTAATATTGATCTTACATCATCTTTTAGCCTTCGGTTGTACGATTTAAGCAAGGCTTCTCTGTTTGAAGCGCCCTTCTGTGGCTGGCTCATGTTTAATTTCTTCTTGGCAGATGGCGTTCTAGGCAGTTTGATGTTGTTGTTGCCTGTTTTCGGAACGAGGCTAGCCCCCCAATGCATCCAGTTCAAGAGTTCAAGGGTTGAGGGCAAAATTCAATACCGTAAATCCTCGAATTGTCCCCCCCCCCTCGAAAAAGCCCCCCTCAAATAAGCCCCCAGCTACTATAAATTCTCGAATTTGACCCCTCTATTTGATGATTTTTGCCATCTGAGGTTGCCTTTGGCGTTTTATTGAATTACCACAACAAATTCATACTTTTGGTAGTAATTAATTAAATGCTTATAAATAAATTCCTACTAAAATAAACGAGATATTTTAATAATGTCTTCTTAATGTCTACAATAATTTTATAAGCCCCCTCGTGCAAGCCCCACCCCTCGAATAAGCCCCCATCCAAAAATATCAATAATAAAAAAGCCCCCAGGGTTTACGGTATTGTGATGGGCAGCAGAAATTATTATTCTATGCATAGGGGTAGTAGACACGTCACTATGGGTGATACCGGCTTGGTAACGGCTGATAACGGGGAAACAATGATAATAACAGTGTGTATAGGGCTCTTCTTGGAAGTGTTCTAACCAATCACTTGTCAGCTCTTTGTCACGTGACTCGATCATGTTTGCTGCCGGGATTTTCATTTGTTTTTATATTTTTTTGCTGAAGCCTCATCATAGAGTGATTGCTTGTCTCTTGACATCCATTCTCGCTAAATCCATATGTAAATAGCACATCTCTCGCCCACTATTCTTTGTTCACAGACAATGGCTCATCAGCTAGAATTGGCAGAGGAAAGTAATGGTCGTACTGGATGTATTTCTTAAAGATGGGTGATTCAAAGTCAGCCAACAATCGTGACACCTCTGGGAAAGTTGGAGGTAAAATGCCTAAAGGTCACAGTAAGGGAAAAGTTACAATGAGGGATTTCGAAAGAGGCAAGCAGATCAAGGACCTGACTGAAAACCGGCTAAAATCTGACTTGAATGATTTAGACAGCCAAGAAATGAGCAGCATGTTGTCAATAAGACGTGATCAAAGAATGCTGAAGGAAAAATTGTTCAATGTGCAGAAAAGTTCTGGCCATTACAAAAGGGACAAGAGGTCAAATACCTTCGGGGATCTCACACAAACAAAGGGTACAAAGCACTCAAACAAAATGTTTGATAAATCGGCGGACTTGAGTTATGTTTCAACTGGGGGTGATTTGATGCGATTACCCTCTCTGGGTGTAAAACAGGCTGCAAACGACATAGTTTCAAAAGACAACTCAACTTTTAACACGAATATCCAGATAGGTACTCTTGATGATTCAAAACTTGAAGCCCCCAAAAGTCTCCCAAAAGCCATTTTAGAATCGAGGAAAAGCCAACCGATGGATTCTTTGAACTTGCCCGTAACGAGAAAACGCTCAAAATCAGAGCAAAACCTAAATGCTGCTTGGTATTCAAATTTGGATGAGGTACGATCAGTTATTAACCAGAGACTATCAACATCAATGAATAACTTGGATGGCAAGAAAGGAGATGAGGAGAAGGACCTTGAACCATTCATGTTTGCTGTACCTGATGGGTTGCCAAGGACAATGTACATGTTACCAAGTTTAGATGAGAGATTTCATCAAGCCACCAAAGCCAGGTATATCAGAAAACCCGGTACAAAGCTCGATCCAATCGAGAGAGAGCTTAATTTGAATGAGATCTTCAACAAAAATGGTGATGGAAATTCGGATAGGTCTTAAAAAATGTGTCTTCTTTTTTGCATAAATTATCAATTTTTGTATTCCAAAGTTGCCACATAAATCGCCTCAAAAGCTATTTCATAGTGTTACAGGACTGACATAACCTTATTGCACCTCGAAAAGTTGTAATATGAATTACTAGATTCCCCCCCCCCCCAATTTTAAAAAGGTATGTGTTCTACACACCAAAGATGAGTGCTGATAATGTTTACCCACTCAATATCCATGGATTCAAAACTTTTAAGGCATATAAAAATATATGAATACTTACAAAAGAAATGTGAAAACCACCTGTTAACTTGTCCATACATGTTTGGTGTATAGAATAGATTTTATGCAACTTATAATGTAGGCAGCAATATTTAAGAATAACCTAGTTAAAAAGCCAAAATAATGAATCACAAAAAGAAAGATTTTTCAATATTTTCTCAACTAAATTAAGCTTGTGTGGTCATTGCGTTATTTATGCAAAACCCCTTTTGCTTCAGAAATAATTATTGTTTGTGAGGTTAAATGGTTGGTGCCATCAATTCAAGCTCTCATTTTGTTAGTGTTTTTTATGTATATATTGTGGCAAAATTAATTTGGTTATGTTGACAGTTTTTTATTTGATGGCAAAAATCCTATAAGGGTATATTTTTGACATGATGTTGTCCTATACACAAAGATTGCTGAAAGCTCTAAGTTATAGACAAAGGAGGATGTTCCTATTTGACAACGAAATGATATCATTTGTAGTTTTTGAAAGTTATTGTTGCCTAAGACTCATTCATTTCCATTATCAAATTCTTAGTGTCAAGAATTTGTGTTGCAAACTTTTAAAAGATGATCAAAGAATGCCATAGGTTTGTGCTTTGATGAATCAGTGACTTCGTTTCTTGTAAAAATATTTATAAACAATAGAATAATGAATAATAAAGACCAACAAATATCATATTCTTAAGTTGCTAATTGTTTAAACAGAAGGCAATATTTTTATAATTCAAACATCAGCATGTATATTTTTCTATATGTAAAATTTTTACAGGTGTTCTTGGTGCATTTTATGGTCCATTTAAAGGATGCCATTTTAGTCTAGGCCAGTTGTTGGTCCTGTTGTTTACTTCCGAATCTGGCTATATAATTTGGTATTTTATTTGAGAAATCTTTTGAAGTAATGATGTATTTATTGATTTCTTTTAGTAATTATTTAATTTTGGGCTGCATTTTAAACAAACAAAGATTTGTTCCTACTGCCACTCATTATGTTTTTCTGTTCTCGATGGGCTGCATTTTCTAACCATTTTTAGAATACAAGAAACATTACTACCCAAGGTATGAAATGTTTGCAATTAGTGTTTTTTGTTTACCAAAGATATTTGTAATTTATCGTTTGAAGATATATTTCTGTATCGTATAAGGCTTAGAAAATCAAATGTTGATGTTAATATGAATTCTTATTTTTATCATACAGATCAGTTTTTATCATCTTTGCAGATTCCTCAAGTTCTTTCTTATCAATCAAGAGTTAATAATTTGAAAATAAGTTATGCGTAGTCTCCTTTGAGTAATTGTCAGTGTATTAAACTTTGAATGGTCCTAACCTACTTGAAGATCTATAGTGACTTGAAAGCTCAAATTTCTTGTGTTAACTCAAAAGCCTTGCTTAACAAAGACCCCCGTCTATTTCATACATACTGTAAATTATCTTTTTAGCCCTGGGGGGGGGCTTATTGTTTTTCAGCACTTTAAGGGGGCTTACAAGAGAGGGGGGCTAAATTGAGGGAGGGGGCTTAATAAACATTTTGTAATAAAAAGCCATTTATAGTTGTAAACTAAATTTTTGTTTTTTGCTAAATAAAAAAAGTCAATTATTAATTCTAAAATGCCTTCTTGTGCCATATTGCCTTCTGAAATCAAGTATTCAAAAAGGTCGACTTCACCCCTCAGAGTACCAACAGCCTGTAATTTTGGGAAAAGGCTCACATATGGCCTGTGCTTAATGCAAATTACATCTTTGTCTACGGATCTGTTATGACTGGAAATGACATAAATTTTGACATGTGTAAATTTTGATTTGATGCGAAGTATTTAACGACCAATGAATAAAATGAAAATCTCTGTTTTTATCAAGTTTACTTATTTCGGCATCAGTGAAAATATTGATGGTCTAAATTGAGAGGGGGAGCTAATTAATTTTTTTCTTCTGAAAAGAGGAGCTAATTAGAGAGGGTGATTAATTGAGAGGCGGCTTAAAAGAAAATTTACGGTACATATGATGAATTTGAATTTATTTGAATTATTTTGTTTGACAGGTGGCTGGCTGTTCAGAACTGATAAATCACTAACAACATAGTTTTCTATTTTGTGGACATATTCTAAAATGTCTCTTAACTAAAATTAATCTTTCAACAACCACTTTTTAAATTGTACAAGTCAAGAAAGTAGATTTTGACAGTATTCCCTGCATCTTGGCCAAAAATTGAATGCAGATTTTACTTTCTAGACCATTTCGTTCCTTTGACACATTGAAATGAAACGAAATGCAAAAAGAAGCAAGAATAAACCTATTTTCATAAGAAATTTTCCACAAGAAACCCTAGATTCATATTTTCAAAAACAGCAGTTTGATGTTTTTCATATCTTTGCTTAGTCGAACCCAAAATTGTGCTCCAGCGTCCCTGAACGTTGTATATTCATGAATCAAGGCCATCGTTTATCTCTGTGATAAGCTTACAGGCACTGATTTCATAAGAAACTGAATGAAAACATTTGCTGCTTTTTTAAAAGATTTTCTAGCAATCTGTTGTTCGTTACATGGTGTAAGATTATTACAGAACCCATCGGCGCACGGGTGCAGGACCTTTGTGCTTGCCAACCTTACCCCTCTCGACGCACCTGCGCTAACGATTAGAAAAAAGATTGGTTCTAGCAGAATTTAAACAACTTCTTTAAGATGTCGATCACAAACGTACGCGGCCTTATACGTACACAAATCAAAGTTCACTTTCAAATACATACATATCAAGACCCATCCTTTTCAATTACAGCTTCACAAAAGGAAAGTGAGCCAGATACTAGATTGCGTGCGGTACAATATGATGCTATAATGACGATCAATGTAAGTAAATTGTACCAGGAAAATTCTTTTGAAATGAATAACGACGTTTCCAGCATAACCCGTTATCAAGTCAAGTGAAAATACTTTTCTTCAGAGAATTTTATAATAGAAGAAGAACTGAAAAGAAAAAGTAGCAAAATATGTGTTTTGAAAACTGGTTTTTAAGTATCATCTTGACTTACGAAAGTGCTACCGCAGACCGCTAACGAACACCTAATATTTTAAGGCATTTTGTGAAAGAATTACTTGTCATTGATAATGGAGGATATTTTATTTTAGGTTCAGCATCGCACAGTTTCCAGTACACACCTAAACTTGTAGCCACGGCAACAAGACATTCGAACGATTGACCTCGGATTCATGTGTTTGTCTCGATTTGGCGAGAAGCATTAAACTTCGGATGTAACTTGGATGTAACTTCGGATGCTAATTAATTGTGCCTATATTGCAAACGCGTGCTTCAGAGTAATAATGTCTGGCAACATTCATTTGTGTGGAATTAGTGGGAAGCGAGGCTTTGAGTCGTAAAGAAGTACTTTGCGTTTTAATTTATCTTTTGGACAATGTACTCTCCATTTTGCTGTGTTTAATAAAACCATGAATCACTGGGCTTCAATATATGTGCTCATTAAGTCGTTATAAATGTACGTGTAACGACATTCACACCATATGGTATCATTAAAATCTCTGCACCAATTACTTTTACCATGCAATTTAACAAGCTTTGTTTATGTTATTTGGCAATAAGCTCTCTACCGCAAAGCAGAAGTAACACACGGCAGCCTCCTAAAATGGTGTTCGCCCAGACTCTTACGCGTTTGCTCAAGTCCTGCTTGCGTCATCGCAACAAGGCGGGGGTTTCCTTTACGTGTAACTGGAATATTTATTGGAACTCCAAAAGTCTTCCGCTTCCTCTTTGAATGAGAATCAAATGCATTATATTTCCTTGCAAGGCTGCTGACTGCGTCTTTTTTGTGATAAATAGCGTGATCTCTGGCGCCCGGCGACTAAAGCAATCGTGGCGCCCGTTTTCAAGTAAGCTTAAACAAAAATTTGCCATGTCTATCAAAACACTCTGTACTTCAGCCTTACCGACTTGTTAGGCTGAAAACATAGATGGAACCCCTTTGTCCTAGCCCCCTGTTACCCTCATATCTTGCGTTCTGATGCAAACGCCGTTAAACATCACAAAGTTGCTTTTTCTAAGGCGATTCATGAATTTTTCCGAAACAAAGTTCCCGGTATTGGCAAGGTTTTTGGCGGCTCGTTTCTCCTCTGGGTACAGTGTTGTGATGCGGAATACGTCAGCAGAAATAACAGGACAGGCATTTGCATAAATTATGCACATTTTCACTTAAGTTCTGCAAAAATTTGCTAAGAAATTTCAGTGATCTATATCAGAGAAGGTTGATAAACTTCATGAAAAAAGACTACATAAACTTCACAAACTTAATGTTGTAAGAAGTTTCTATTTGAATTTCATTTGCTTTCTGATATTTAAAATATGTAGTATAGAGTAGCAGCTCAGGAAACCGCCTACAGATCGCAACGTTCAAATAAATTTGCAAAGAACAGAACACAAAGAAGATTGGATTGGCAATTACAATATTATGCGAACTTTGCGAAACAAATTACGTGATTACGACCCAGGCGTATTTAAACGAACGCAATTAAGTCACATATATCGGTGCTTATATTTTTGAGAGTTGGTAGAGTCACGTTCTCAAGAGGCAGAAAGCGTATGAAACATAACAACCACTCGGTAAGCATTTTTATTCTATTCCTTTCGACCATGCTAATGGAATCTGTTATTTATGCTTTGTTAAATCCGCAACCTGAGAATTTCGTCATTGTTTCGCAGACAAGGCGCTCGCAAGCAATAAATCTACGCAAAGCAGAACTTAGAATTAAAAACCATTAGGCCAACTTTATTTCATTTGGCGCCTTGCATTCAAGAATTTATTTGAGCTTAAAATTTTTGATGTTTTATTTATCAACAATTTTGTGTCTTTGCTAAAAAATTGAATGAAGGTATTTTTATCTAAGATATTCTTGCTCTTTTCTGCCTCAAGTACATGGAGTATACCCCTTGGAACAAAATCCGTTCACCCTTGAAGGACCATCTGCACATTTAAAATAAAAACCAAGTATAGTCTGATTCTTGATAAACCTGGGTCTATCTTGCACGGATGTACTCAATTACAAAAATGTAACATTTTACCTGTATTTAATGTTCAAGAAATTAATTTTTGGTACATTTACACGGTACCGTATTCAAATTTTACAGTTTTCTACCGTAAATCTACACGAACTTAATCTTCATAAAAATGTAAGGTTAGCTATTAAGAAAATTGCGTGGTGGTAGTACTGTGAATGCAGCACTTCTGAATGGGATTTAGGCCTACTTACTAAAGCACTATCGGATACAATTATATCGGACACAAGTTTTAGCGAGACGCGAGATTGCAACAGGCTTATTTCGGCCTGAAATTGATCTGTAAGAGGAAGTCAATAGTTGATTTGAATTTTGATCATCGAGAAAGCTTAAATGCTAACATTAAGGTAATAATTTTTCGCAATGTTCGTTTGCTAACGTTAGAAGGTGGGCGATCCGAGTTAAGCAGGCTTTCCATTCACTGTTCTCGACGCCACTAGCGTCACTTTGTTTTCTGCCCCGCCCGCGTATTCTTCTTTAAACCGCCCGCGAATTCTTGACTCCTCACGCGTTTTCTTCTTGACTCGCGTGTTCTTTATCTTGTATGCAATTAACATCAAATTTGAACCGGAAAAATAGACAGATATTGTTAAATGTTAAAATTGATAGAATGATATTTTGCAGCAAGATATAAATATTTGCAAATGTTTAAGAATATTTGTTGTTTAGAGCTACACGGATCCTACCAGAGGGGGGGGGGGGTGCATATGAAACAAACGTTTGCTTAACCAAACAAAGTTTTTGTTAAGTTTTGAACATTTAGTAGGAATGCATCAAATGATTATTTTTCTCTTTCATAGACAACATCTCTCAGCTACAAAGTGTTTTTTATTGTGCTTCGATCAATCAAGAGGCCCGTCCTAGCAATGAGCAAAGTATACGACGTACTGCATTATGGCTAACGAAAACATGTTTGTTTTGAATGGAAGACTAAACGCTGGATTTGATGATGCAGAGAGCTTTAGCACGGCTACGTCAAACAGTAACAGTATAGAGAAAGAAACCCAATTATGCAGTGAATTTTTCCAAGAAACCTTGCCCTTGCCACCTAAGAAATTGAATAACGGAATAGGACACGAGGCCACAAAATTTATGCCACCTAACGTAGAAGAGCAATTATTCACCGTTGAACAGGAGCAACGCAATCACGACGACCAGAAATACAAGCGTAAAAAGACCCTTTGCTTGTCAGCTTTGAAATGTGTCCTATCTCTTCTGATTTCTGTAAGCCTGTTTGTGTGTGTTGTCGCCAGCAAGATCTCACTCGTCCACATAGGACAGAAGTTGAATTACACGGCAATGTACCGCAACGCTTCGCGTACTGTGTCAAGTGGAAAGAAGAGCTTTGTTCGGGAAACAAGTTTTGTTATGTTGGTATTGCTTCTAGTTTTTCCTTCTGTTTATACATTGATTCGGGCAATTTGCAATAGTGGAATGAAAAGAAGCCACCCTTGGCCGACAAAAAGAGCTGTCATTTGGGTAAGGACCATTTTAGATCTTTGTTTTCCTGTCAATCCTGTTTAGGACTTGTTTAAAGAAATTTCCTACTTTCTCGTAACATTTATCTGAAAAGGTTCAGGTGTGGCTGGTGTGGGTCTTGCAAAATTCATTGTTTTTTTGTAAAAATTTTGAAATTCTTGATTATACGAAAAAAATTATTGACTCCTAGATTTTGATAGCTACCACTACTAGATGTTGATAACAAAGAGCTTGGTTTTTAATATCATTATTTAATATCATTGCTAACAATGGGCCTTTGCGTGCATGGTTACGGTCCAAACATGGCACTAAACTTCTACGGATTAACCAAAATTGATTTCAGACTGTCTGAAAATGCATTATGGGATGTTGCGTAGCGCAATGGCTCATTGTTAGCAACGAGTCTTTAAAGACAGACAACGTTTTATTGTCCGTTCATCCGTCATACCCGACCGTCGCTCATCCCTGTCTGTCACGCTTGTCCATCTGCCACATCTTTCAGTCACATCATATGTCCGTCCGTCCTAATGATACATTTGTACTTCTGAACTTAAAAGCTCCAAATGATCAAAAAAATAGTTGCTCAAAGATAATATTCCTTATCGATTATTCATTGTTGAAAATATTGTAAATTAATCCCAAGTTACTGAGATTGTCGTAAAATAAGTTCTCTATCCAGTACAGCAGTCACTACAGATGTTTGTATATCTCTAAAGCAATGTGTTTACTTTGAGAAATAATAATGAATTTATAGTACCAAGGGTAAGAACAACCATTTATGGAACCGAAACTCTCAAATATAGAGGGCAGCGTCTTTGGCTCTCTCTACCTCGGCACATAAGGAATGCTCAATCTGTTAATGAGTTTAAGAAAGAAATTAAAAGCTGGAATGGCACCGACTGTACATGCAAAATAAGTAGGACGTTCGTGCCACAGCTTGGTTTTTTGTAATTCTATCGTTTTAAATAGCTCAGATTTTTATAGTACTACCCTCTAAATTCTGTTGTTAATGGATTATTATGTACTTAAAATTTTATGTATTTAATCTCGTATGTATTTATTTGATGTAGTAGTTTTAACAGTTGGCATGGATTAGCTCATTTCACTGTAAATAGCTATGTAGCGCCAACTTTAAATAAATTGATTATTATATTATTATTATTATTATTATTATTATTATTATTATAAGCTACGCATTCCCTGATATTGAGCACTGTTATCGTTTCACAGGGGCTGATTGGCTCGTTCATTGAAGTTGCAGGACTCAGTCTGTACGTGGTAGGAACATTAAGTGTCATATCTGAGGCGGATGTCGTTATAGTACTTATGAATGCTCTCTTCATCGTCCCCGTCTTCTGGCAAATGGCAAAAGCCTGTCTTGAAGGGTTTGCCAATTCTGAGGACCCGATATCACAACGGCTGTTGAAGAAAGCACGTAAAAAGAATATTACAAACATGTTCTTATCTTTCTTTGCGATAATATTGCAACTTGGTGGCCTGGTTGGAATAGTTTTCATGGTAAGTTTCAAAGATACAAACCTGCTTGTATTTTTTCTCTCTCTGTAAGGGACCTTCAATCAAGCTTATACAAGTTTGTAGGAAATCTTTCTTTCTTTGCTAGCTTTGCATCTAGAATTGTCTTTTCTATACAAGCTTTGCATCTACAATTTATTAGAAAATTGTAGAAAGAGCACTGGCTTCTAACTAATTCAAACCAACTATCCTTAATATACGATTTACAATCAACATAGAAATTACATCGAAATATAAAGACAATGTGCCAACCAAGTAGGAATGAAAACTTGTAAACGATAACTTGCTTTTCGAAAACAATATAAAAATAAAGGGTTAAAGACATGAGCCTTGCAGAACTTCCCCTTCATTACCCTGGTAATCTGTTAAAAGCAGTGTTAAATGGCAATTGTAAACCAGGCATCGCGCACCATTCTAAAAGGGTGTGACCAAGAATTTTTTGAGGTTACGCTCTTTAGAATTTAACAGATTTAACAAGATAAGACACCAAGAAAATGAACAAAAATAGGTTCCTAGTCAAGACGAACTGCTACTACTACTTGGGATCCGATAGAGTAAGCTTTCCAAAGTTGTGTTAGAGTAAACTTTCTAAAAATTTCTAACCTATTATTGCAAAAAAGTGGGGGGGGGGGGCTATAGCGCTTGCTAGCCCAATGGCTGCGCGGTGCCTGTTGTAAACTGTAATCGGCGAGCAAATTTGCCATATTTCACTGCATGAAAGTTCCTTAAATAGCATCAAGATATGATATGCTAAATTTAATTCCGTCTCTCTTTGTAGACATCCAATAGCGAGATTCTAGACATCAAATTTATTCTTGTACCAACATCAATACTTCTGATATCTTTTGGTTGGTGTCCAAAAGTGAAAAAGTTACAAATTGACCATGATCTGGCACTGCATGTGGATGAAGAGAAGTACCCTGAAGACGCCATTAACGGAAATGGAACACTAGAAACGAGTCTCTCCGAACATTCAATGCCATCGACTGCCGGATCATCCGAAAACATCGCTGGCACGCGGAAACGAAAGAAAGTTTGGAAAAACGACACTCAAAAAGTAATTGTAGAGTCAAACACTGCTCGGGGAAAATCCACAATAATAATTTCACTGTTCAAGATATTACTAGTTCCTTTGTGCTGTGCAGCGGTAGCTCATTTTATGAAGGTTGCAAACCTAAGGCATATCGACTCCGGAATATACGCATTTTTTGAAGACAAGACGCTCACATGGATGTTCTTTGTGCAGCTTCTAACAGGCTTGATCGGGTATGTACTCTGATATTGAATACAATAGATGATAAAACAAAGCATACTTTGCTGTTGCAGTTACACGAAGTTCTATTTTATTAACTGACAAACCCCTCTTCCCCTCAATAACGAACACTTGTTAATAACGGCCACATCTCAATGACGGACACCCTCTAATAAAGGACACCTCCGAATGCCGAGCGTATCTAAACATCATTGAATAGAATTGTTCCATTTCTTGCAGTCAACCTCGTTGTCGGTTATTGGGTGGTATCCGCTATGCATACATAAGTTCTTCAGTTTTCCAAATGTTGCAACTTATCAGCAGAAGGTTTATCTTTAAACCAGTACAGAAGATACAGATAAAGGCATTATACACTCTTTTACAGTAGAAAGTATTACACACCTTTCTTTTTATAAGAACAATTTTATAAGAACACGAGCCTCAAAATTGAATGAAAGTTAAGAACAAATTAAGAACAAGCTGAGGCTGATCTACTGTACAATGCAATTTTGAAAAAATTTATTTTGTTAAAAACGAGAATTTTTAGGCATGTGTGGGTCCTTTTTCGGTGCATATTCAAATTTGCTGGCTAATACGAGACATTAAAGGTTATCTTACTCGCCTTGTTGACAAATAAGGTCTGAACACCCCCCACCCTCTCCCTGGAGCAAAAAAACTAGGAATACACTGTTAATTTAAGAATATATTAAGAACAATCAAGCCTCAGATATTCTTAAAAATTTAAGAATAGTCAGCCTGAACTTAAAATTATAGTTCATATAAAAAAGAGTGTATACATTGAATCACTGTCAAAGTCATTGTGCTCTTTTATCACTGAAGAAATTATTACTCTTTTACAGTAGAAGGTACTATGCACTTTCACTGTGGAAGATATTATTTATTCACAGTCTATTACATAGTAGAAAACAAAAGAGAATATAACAACACCCCGTTACAAACGTATTTTCCCAAAGAAACTTTGAGATCTGTTTATTCAGTTTTCACAACTAGAAAAACAGGTTTAACCCAACTGGCTTTGTTTTTATAGGTATCATCTTGCTTGGCTGGCTTGCACTATGACCATGCAAAGGCTGTGCTTTGCCCTGCCACTCACTCTTGCGACCCCAACAGCAGTTATTCTCATTGTCACTAACAGATGCGACAACAACTACATATCCTTTCTGAAGTGCTCCGAGAATAGTCCAATATGGCTGTACATTGCATTGATAAGCGTGGCCCTTTGGCTAGGCCAGTTCTTTGCTACAACTTACTATGCTTGGAAAAACCAAGACTTCATTATGGCAAATGAGGCAGTGTTATTTTGGATGCCTTCGTACGAAGGTATGAAGGTGGTGCTTAAGTCTTGCTTATCCTTCTGGTGTAGGCGGAAAATTACAAAACCTTTGAAAACTATTATCAGTGACCCGACATAGTGCTATTGCAAGCAGCCTTACAACTCTTCTGACTATTAGAATACCAGCCTTAGCTTTATGGGATCTTCAAAACAGCTTCAAGGGATCTTCAATGCAGCATAAAACTTGGGGGAACGTAATGTCTTATAGCTTTCAAATATGCCTAGGGTTTCAATAAAACAAAGAAACGACTTGCAAAACAATTTGTATTTAGAATATTATAAGGTGAAAGCTTCGTTGTTCCATACATAGTGTAACTAAATACGTTTTACAAGATAAGTATTTTAGAATAACAAAGGTAAGCATAGCTTTTCTCAAAACGCTTTCAAAGTAACTTAAATATGT
This sequence comes from Rhopilema esculentum, assembly GCF_013076305.1. The sequence goes on from NW_027020025.1 coordinate 15,845,925, forward strand.
TTCTTTCATTTGTAGGTGTCATGCTTGAACAAAATCTGCTCCTTAATAGAAAAAATGAAGCAACAAATGAATACTACGTCAACTATCGTAGTTTGGTAAAGGACAGTCGAATTTACATTTGCACCACAATGTACCACGAAGAAGCGTACGAAATGGAACAGCTATTGAACTCCCTCGGAGGTATAGACTGCGCTCGTAAGGAGGCTGGTCGCAGATTCGAGGCTCATATCTTCTTTGACGACGGTGTGCGAGACAAAACTTTAAAGAGATACGCATTACAGCTAGTGTCCCTGTTGGAAAAAACCCTGGATATCAAGCCATCATTTGCCAACAAGATAGAGACGCCGTACGGAATGGAACTGAAATGGAAGCTGCCCGGTGGAATGGACTTCCATATTCACCTAAAGGACAATTACAAGGTGTGCAGCGAATTTCATAACACGATACCCATTAAAAGTAATATGTACACTTCTAAAAATAACTTTGCATTGAAAACACTTCAGAATAGGTGCGTCCATTTGCTTGAAAAATTCATTCTTCTTTGAAACCCTTTAGATTCAATACGAGCCTCAGACAATACTTGAACTTTTCAAACATATTTCGTGGAATAAGAGTTACGCACTCTGCTATACTTCTAAATATGAAAGAGCAAAAGTAGACCAGGGTAAATAAGTATGAGAGCACTGAAAACTGTTTAAATTAGAGTAGAGTTGACATTGACATATAATTCCGCTTATTCTTTTTTCACAGCCAATCTATTGCAAACAATCAAGCATCTTTCTAGTGATTATAACTCTCGTTATTTCCAAATTTCCAAAATGTCTTTAAAACAAGCGCTCGAATCTCAGTGCCCTATATCTTTACTTGGAAAATTTTTAAAGTTTTATAAAACTAAGTTATGCTACTCTCGTCTGCATCGGCCATTGCTTTCAGAATAACAAAATATTTTCTGGCCAGGTAAAGAACAAGAAGAGGTGGAGTCAAGTAATGTACATGTCGTATGTGCTGGATTATCGAGAGCGTGGTAAGTGGTTATTTTGAGACAACGGGTATTCAAAATTGGGGGAAAAGTTTAAATCTTGCATGTGCTTGTTTCGGGAGATGTCCATGCAAAATTTGCTAACTAGTTTTTCCAATAGCTCGATCAATCTGTTAAACTAAGTGTTCTTAATATGTTACAATTGTGCAAATATTTTCTCCACCATAGGTTCTCCAAAAATTGCATCTAGCTACGGTCCGGTCTTACTTTAAAATCCTTTAAAGTTTCAGTTGTCATGATAAATGTTCTTGTAGCCGAGGTGCACCCCCTATCATTGTCAACTTGCATAAGCTCATTTTAATAGATTCTGGTTACATCAATTCGACACATATGCCTATGACTTCATGATGGTCTTTTTAGAAAACTGCGACCATGCTTACATCCTGACGACAGACGCCGATGTGAAATTCAGGCCTGATGACGTCATGGCATTGATGGATCTGATGAGTCGTGACCCCTCTGTAGGAGCAGTGTGTGGTAGAACACATCCCATGGGTTCAGGGCCTATTGTTTGGTACCAGATTTTTGATTACGCGATTGGCCATTGGCTCTTGAAAGTACGTGAGAGTTTTCTATAGAGTATTTAAAGATCCAGCTTTTTACATGGGTTATTGTCGCTTTCTTATTCGTAGAAAACATAGTTTAGGAAGTTTGTTGAGATAAACATAGTTTAGGAAGCCTACTAATAAGATTGACTTTTATCTGTGACAGCTACTGTAAACTTCCCTAAAATTGGTTTGCCTAATTGATTGGAATCCACCACTCGTAGCACACTTTTCAGTTTGCTGAGATTAATCCTTAGAAAAGGCAACAAGACTCGATGCAATGACGTCCATGCAACGTCGTAGCTACGCCCAGTCATGAAACCAATTATATCCTTGTAAGGCTCTCTAAAATTCTGTTCCTCCATGCAGCTTTAGGAAGGTTAACGACAAGAGTATTAAACTAATGGACCGGAGTAAGGTCATTGGAAACAGAGTGAATTTCTGTGCCCCACCCAGACAAATCCACATCAACATAATTTTTGGAAAATTTTTGTCTTATTTATTGGCTTAAAGAAGGATGAATATTTCCTTGACACCGCACAAATTATATACATGTAAGAAATATTCAGTGAATTTCTTAATGTTGCTTCATTTTATGGCCCAGATCAAGGATAAAGAATAGGTTCAAATAAGATCAAAAAGACTGGAACTTATTTTAGGAAATCTTGGAGTTTTGGTGGCTTCATTAGGAAGACATTCGGTTACAGATAGAAAATGTATTGTGTAGCGTTAACGCTAATAAAAGACACTGGCTTATACGCCTGTATTCATCATATTCTGAATCACGACTAACTTACATTGTTAATTACAATTACTTATAATACACGAATCTGGTTACAATCAATCAACAACAACAGAGTACAAAGCATAGTGACAGCAGTACATTACAAACATGATACAGAGATGATGACATATAGATTGATTACAGGCTAGTACATTACACCTTCCCCTCCCTTACAATGTTGAGTGTAGCAAAGGTTGGTCTGTGTTAATGTGCAACAACCTCTCCGTAACGTTGGGGGGGGATTAATGACCTGACGAAGGTGAGGTGGTCTGGCAGTACCCCTTTGAACAACTCCTTGCATCTCTTCATGCTGGACAACTGGAAAACCCTCCCTAGGAATTATCCCTGGAGTTTCAGGGACTGGATGGAATGGTTGACCCTGGCCCAGGGGCAAAGGGCAAGCCTTGAGTTGATTGTGATGGGCTACAAGAAATTTGCCATTGCTTGACCTGATGTTATAGTTAACCCCACGTCGAGTGCAGATTTGGTATGGCCCAACCCATTTCCTACCAAACTTCCAGCTTTTGGGGCGCCATAGCCAAACCGTTTGTCCAATATCAAAAGGTTGCCATTCTTTGAGGGTCTTGTTGTTATAATGCATACTCTGTCTAGATCTAGCTATTTCTAAGTTTTTCTGAGCTATCTGATTGGCATTCTGAATAGCCTTGCGTAAGGACTGACTATAATCAGATTGGCTTGATGGATTCTGCAGAGGTACACTTAACTCAATTTCAATGGGCATGCGTGCTGGGTGCCCAAAAACTAACTCATAAGGAGAGAAACCTGTTGATTCATGTATACTTGTGTTATAGGCAAAGACGGCCTGGTCTAACCATTGGTCCCAGTCACCACTATGGTCTGATACAAAATTACTAAGTATGTCCTGCAGGGTGCGATTTTGCCTTTCAACCAACCCATCACCCTGCGGATGATAGGCTGTTGTTCGTGACTTCTTAACCCCCATGATATTATAAATTTCATGCATTAATGTACTGTCAAAATTCCGTCCTTGGTCTGAGTGGATGACCGTCGGTGGACCAAACCTGGAGAAAACGCGAGAGACAAGTGTATTGGCTACAGTGGCGGCTTTTTGATCCTTTGTTGGGAATGCCTCACACCATTTGGTGAAGTGGTCCATCATGACAAGAATATGTTTGTTACCCCTAGCAGTTTCAGAGATAGGTCCCATATAATCTATTGCCCAAAAAACAAATGGCTCACTGACTTGAATGGGTTGCAAAGGAGCTCGTGTCTGTTTGGAATCATGTTTTCCTTGGCTACAAGCTGGACAATTTTGAACAAAGTTGGTAATAGAATCAATCATTTTAGGCCAGAAAAATCGTTCCTTACACCGCATTATAGTGCGCCTAATGCCCATATGTCCACCAGATGGGCCACAATGAAGACTTTGGAGAATATTAGGGATTAAACTATCAGGTATAACCACAAGTTCCCTAGAAAACCCATGCTTAGATACCAAGGCCCTTACCAGCAGCCCATTACTGACATACAGTTGATCCCAGCAACTCCAAAAAGATGAAAGATTGGGGTTCCTTTTCCACACAAATGAAGGGGGTTTTGGAAAACCTTGTTCCTTAATTTCAATAACCTTCAATATATGCGGGTCAGCACGCTGAGCTTGATGCAGATTTGCATCTGGTAATAAATTCACTAAACAACTTACAGCAGGGTTGGTTTGACTATTTTGGTAATGATTTAAACGAGAGAGGGCATCTGCATTTTGGTTGGAGCTACCAGGTCTGTGGCTTATTGTAAAATCAAATTCTTGGAGATCCATGAGCCACCTGGCAATACGACCCTTAGGTTCTACAGTATGCAACCATTTAAGGGCCTGATTGTCAGTGATAATCTGGAATGCATGGCCTACAAGATAAACACGAAAGTGTTGAGTGGCAAAGACAATAGCCAGGGCTTCCTTTTCCATGGTGGAATAATTTTGCTCTCGAGGAGACAGGGTCCGACTGGCATAAGATACAACCCTTTCATGGCCATTATCATCTAATTGCGCTAATACAGCACCAAGGCCAACATTTGATGCATCAGTTTGCAAAATAAAAGGTCGATCAAACTGAGGGTACGCCAAGATGGGAGCAGAACATAAGAGTGCTCTTAGTGTTTCAAAAGCAGTCTGGTGCTGTTCTGTCCACTCAAACGGGATACCTTTCTTGGTAAGTTCAGTCAAAGGGGCTGCCATGGTTGCAAATTGAGGGATGAAACGCCTATAATACCCTGCTAGTCCTAAGAATGATCTAAGCTTGTCCAGGTCAGTTGGTGGGGGTAAATCCTGCACAGCCTTAATTTTAGATGGATCAGTATGAACCCCTTTACTTGAGACACAGTGACCTAAATAAATGACCTGATCGGCACCAAAAGAGCATTTAGAAGCCTTGACACGCAGCCCATTTTCACGAAAGCGTTGCAAAACAGATGTTAAACGTTCACAGTGTTGTTCAATGGTATCAGAAAAAATGATTACGTCATCAAAATAACAAAGGCATATATCATAGGTTAAACCTGATAAGATAATGCCAACGGCCCTAGAAAATGTTGCTGGAGCTGTTGATAATCCATATGGCATACGAAGGAATTCAAATAGGCCACCAGGGGTAATAAAAGCTGTTTTTTCTCTATCTTCTGAGGTCATACTTACATGCCAGTAACCGCTGCGGAGATCAAGAGTACTAAAGAGCTTGTTGTTATTTAGAGAATCAAGAAGGTCATCTACTCTAGGCAAGGGGTGAGCATCTTGCTTGGTGACAAGGTTTAGCTTGCGGTAGTCAACACAAAATCTATAGGACCCATCCTTCTTTTTAACAAGGACAACCGGAGACGCCCAAGGGCTAGTGCTTGGTTGTATAACCCCTTTTTCTAACATTTCATTAACCTGTTTATGAATTTCTCCTCTATAATGATAAGGCAACCGTCGTGGATGCTGCTTTATTGGCAAAGAGTCACCAGTATTTATACTATGAGATAATACCGAGGTATGGCCTAAACCATCATTAAAAACATCTGGAAAAGAAAGCAATGTCTCAAGAATCTGTTTCTGATCTGACTTACTAAGATTAGGACTAATAGCTGCATGTAACTCAGACAAGGTAACTGAATCAAACTTATTGTTTTGAACACTAGCACACATGTTGTGTATAGGTGGACTAGATGAGGCTGAGGGTATAACTGGCCAAAACCTAGCTATTTTTTGTCCTGCATGAAGTTCAACAGAAGATTTGGACGGATTGAGAATTCTCACTGGTATCATCCGCTCAGAGGCTTGACTAATACTGTATGCAGTAATATAAGATAATTCAGAATCTCCACTGAGGCTACAGACCATGCCTATTTGTTCTTTACAATTCTTGGGGATTTGAGCTTGTATAACACTTTCTGTTCTACCTGGGATGGATATATCAGTGCTTAAGGTCACAAAGACAGGCCCATAGTCTGATGATTGGACAAAAACAGGTATATCTTCCTTACAAGATGAATTGACAGGGGCAGAAAGACCTGGGGGTGGAGGTTGGACAGGAAGAGACAAAGGGGTCAAAGGTGTGCTGCCATGGGGCCCAACAAGGCAATAGGAATCCCCTATAACAGTCAACTGCAAAGAATAAAAGGTTAAAAAAATCCCAACCAAGTACACATTGCAGAGGGGCAAGCACATTATCACATACCAAGAACTCTCCTACATACAAAAATTGGCTTCCCGGAAAAGACAAAGAAATATCTGCTGAACCTGAAGAATTTAGCGGCTGTCCTGTAATAGAAACACAACTGTTGGATATGCTTCGAAGTGGAGGAGGGGCTTTGTTTTGGTGTGCACAGCGTGCAGAAATACGCTGAAAGACACTTGAACTAAGCAGGGATTTCATGGAACCAGTATCAATTAAAACTGGAACCTGCACACCTTCAAGCTCACAAAATAGCAGGGGTTGGCGAGGGGCTAAGGGTTTCAAACGAAAGTTCGAAGCAGAACCAACAGCAAAAACAGAGGGGTGCTCGTCGTCCCAGCCCCTTAACGAGGCACCCCCTGGAAGTTTAAAGACGCCTTACTACCATTTATATAATGAGGCCTAGCTGAATTAACAAATTGTTGATTGTCCGGAAATGGAGAGTCCTTAAGTTATTTTCCTGGGTGAATCGGCCCTTGTTATTTGCACAGATACTTTCGTTGTGTCCCCATCCAGAACAAAGTGAGCATTGTCGATTTCCCTTTCCAGAACGTCTTCGGCGTGGACAGTGCCGTCTCATGTGGCCCACTTCATGGCACTCGAAACAACGAATTTCTGGCCGACTGCTACTCCTTGATTCACCGATAGCTGCGATCAATTGGTTCTGGCCTTCCACAACTTGGGTCAACAACATTTGTAGGTCATCGCGTGACTTGCATTGCGGCTCATCGCAAGGAAACTGTGGAGGCACGGCATGGGTGGTAGTAGCACATGCAGGATTGCCGGAGGGCAAAACTTGAAGCGATCGAAACCGTTTCGAAAACGCCAACATTTCGTCCAATCCTGGGGTAGGATGGGATTCCAAGAGCTTCAGCTGGACAACATTAGGTAGGCCTTTGAAGAACTGGCGTCGCAAAAGGGCATCAAAGGCATCTTCGGATAAATCCGGTTCAGCGAGGTGGAGGGCATCTTTAAGCCGCCACAAGTAAAGGGTGGGGTCCTCTGTTGGTCGTAAACGGTGTTCCTCAAACTCTCGATAATACTGTTCCCGGTTTACTGCAGGGGCAAAACAGTTCTTCAGGCCGTCGACCAAATCTTGGTACGTGGTGCGATCACCAGCGTCCAGTGACTCGAAATAGGATGCGGCCGGTCCTTGTAGAAAAGCGGGCAGTTTGCACAAGCGGGTTTCCTCATTCCACGAGTTGGCTTGAGCACAGCGCTCAAAATGGCGAAACCACGAAAGGAAATCGCCAGAGCTGAATCGTTCCGGAATAATGTTGGTCGCCATTCCTGTCACCAAAATGTAGCGTTAACGCTAATAAAAGACACTGGCTTATACGCCTGTATTCATCATATTCTGAATCACGACTAACTTACATTGTTAATTACAATTACTTATAATACACGAATCTGGTTACAATCAATCAACAACAACAGAGTACAAAGCATAGTGACAGCAGTACATTACAAACATGATACAGAGATGATGACATATAGATTGATTACAGGCTAGTACATTACAATTGTTCCAAAATATATATCTGCGTGCTAAAAAGATAATTTTGAATTTGCTTAGAGTTTCTGGTCCCATTTGCTTGTCCGTTAGAGTAGCTTACACTAACATACTTCATTCCGTTACCACAATCGTTGACTCTTTAACAACGCAGTGGCGAAGATTCTTCTTTCTTTGTGAACTACTTACACACGTACTTACACACGTGTCTAATTTTCATGCCAACCATTCTTAACTATTGCCTTTTCTTGCGTTACTAAAATATCCTGTTACTTGTACCTAGGTGGCAGAACACGTGCTTGGATCAGTACTGTGTTCTCCTGGCTGCTTTAGCATCTACCGTGCACGTGCGGTAAAGGATGTGCTGCCAACGTATGCAAGCCACGTTGAATGTGCACTTGACTTTCTCACAAAGGATATGGGTATGACCAAAACTTTTATGTAATGTAAACAAGATTCTTGTAAACACATAAAGTTTATCGAGCGTATGTCGCATTGAGAAGTCTTGATGAGAACTCTTTTGCAGGGGAGACCAGCTGGTTATGTGTGAGACAGCCCCGTCTTGAATGCATAGAGCATGCGTAGTAATGATTAACCCCTTTGCGCATGCTCTTTTACTACAAGACGAAGGATCCTCTCTCGCATTATAAGACTTCCTCTTACTTGTATCACAAACAACTTTTGTACCCTGCCTATAATCTAATTTGAGACACAATTTTAATTCCTACTATTCTTTCACTCAAACATAGTCCCACTACACTTCACAAACACTACTTAATAGCTAGCTTATTTAGCCATATTTTCTTAAGCTCATCTTATGATAACGAAGAAAATACTCTACAGAATCCTAGCATGCTGGCCAGTCAAGTCAATCTCTCTTAAAGGCAACGGACAGATACTAAAGTGTCTGAGCCACCTGTCAATAAAATATTGACCAATCAAGAAGCCTGTGAGTAGCATCATGTGAGCCGTGCCATTCGCCACAAAATGAACCAACTAGTCCTCGATGCGATCAAATTTCTAACTGCTCTTGATGCGCATCTCTGCATACCATGTGTTCTTGTATCCGTTTGTTGCCTTCAATGATTCGTCTTTGATAAATATAGCAACTCCTGATAAATACTGGTAAAGGTATCCTTCAGAAAAAATTGTTTTTGTTCCTTTGTCAACTGAAACATTGCGCAAATTTTCCGTGCATCAGATTTTGATTCCCAATCCGGAATTCTTGCTTTGGCTTATTTTGTACAGCCAAAAACAATTTGAACAGAAAGCCCGTCAGTATTCCCTGTTCCGGGCCGGCATCGCTTCCGGTAGCATCGCTTAAAATATTTGTAAATTAGAGCACTTAAAAATAGAAGAATCCCGGTACCATCGCTTAAAGTTATTATTCACAATGAGCTGATGCAAGATAATAAGAAATGAGATCATATGAGCCCGCTGTCGTGTAAACCGGAAAGAAATACATTGGTACCGGTCCGCTGGTACTGGTCCGGCTTCAGGTCGGTGTTGGTACATGGCAGCATAACACTGACATCATATTTTGTTTGAATTAGGCGAAGACCGCTGGTTATGTACGCTGATGATAGAACACGGGTGGAAGCTGGAGTACTGCGCAGCGGCTGAGAACAGCACATACTGTCCGGATACATTTGATGAGTTTTTCAAGCAAAGGAGACGATGGACTCCCTCCACTCTTGCGAACCAAATTGTTTTGATCCAGAAAGCTGGAACAATTCGCAAAAGCAATGATGTTATAACTTTGGCGTACATTTTCTACCAGTTGCTGTTAATGATTTCGACAATTGTGGGGTAAGGAACTATGATCTTTAAATTCAGGCTTTTGATCTTCCCTTGTATTTGGTCAATAAAGTTTACTGTAAATCTTTGCAGTCACATCAGGCATCAACTGCAAACAGCATTGGCTCAATGACCAGACCTTGCAGGACTCACCCCTTTCAACTGGTAATAACAATCCATAATTCAATGAAGAATGCCTTTCACTTAAATGCTGTTTTTCTTTGTGCAGGCCAGCAAATGTCATCCTGGTTATATCATCAGGCTTAAATTACGCTTTTCCAACGACAGTGAATTTGATAGCGATGTTTGCATTTGTTGTAACCACTGTAGCAGCCTTCATCGTGGTCTGCATTTACACATCCCAAGATTTTCAGCTCAAGGTAGCCAAGCTGCTCACACTAGCATTTGCAATCATCATGACAATCACTACAGTTGGGCTGATGGCACAGGTAAGATGCCAATCCTTGAGTTATATTATTTGTTTGATGCAAGCTCTAGCCGTCTGCGTTTCGGAAAGGGCACATTTGACTTTTGTATCAATCACCCTAGCTTTTGTAATATTCTAATGCATATGCATTTATTTGTTTACAGTAACTTTTGAATGATTCTTTGTTTTGAACACAAAGGACCATTTTAAAGTCAGTCTGAAAGGTCGTCAGTGGCATGCTCCGACAGGACATGAATGGGGAATTAAAGCCTCCCTTCCCTCCACTAGCTTACAGGTCCAGCCTGACCCGACTGGTACCACCTGGCAGGGTTCCTTAGCTCAGGGCTACGAGCGAAGGCCAACGGCTAACTCGGCGGGAGACCGGCAAGGAGGGCGGATGACCTACGACTCCAGGGGTCAACGGCTTTGGGCGGAAGAACTCCTGGAAAGAGGGATGGTGTCCCTTCTCTAGAGGTGGTTCTGGGGGCCCATCTCTACTATTAGCCCCTTAGTTTAATCTTTGACCATGACGACAAACCAAAACTCAGATTTTGGGATAGTTGGAGGGTCATGGTAGCCAACCTTCTGATAGAAGATGGTACCTGATGATGATGTAAGGTCGTCAGGACACTATTGTATCATATCACCATGTCTTGCTGACCTCGTATTGAAATACCAACAGAAAGGAAGGACATCATCATCTGCTTATTTATTGCTTTGGTCAATAGTATCCAATATGGTATGAATAAATAACATACAAAGTAGGGAATCGTGAACGGCTCCTTTCTGTAACGAATACACCTAAAAGCCGGTCGTCAATTTTGAAAGCAATTCTGAAGGGGTTCTTTGCAGGCAATGCTTCTAGGCTGGTAACATGTTTCAAACGTGGTGTTATCTGAACAGCGTACAAATAGCTTGGTCCGAACCAATCAACTTCCAGAACAGCTGCATTCATGTCAGCATTTTATCAGCAGTTTTGACCCTTGTGCATGCAACTGAAAGCTATATAGACCCACTTGTCCAATGAATTAACTACTTTTTGCAATACAACAGGTCGCAGATGACATCGCCAAGCAGTTTCGCAATACCGGTAGTTTTCACTTGTCTCCTTCCACCATTTACCTCCTATTCATGTGCTGCCTGTTCTCAGCAACTGCTCTCCTCCATGGTGTCGAAGGCTCGAATCTCATACACGGCCTATGGTATCTGCTTTGCCTGCCATCAGGCTACCTGTTTCTTACAATCTACTCCATTGCAAATTTGACGGACAGATCCTGGGGTAAGCAACTTTCAACATTAGTAATATAATCTCTATATCTTTCTGTAATTTTTTATTTGATTCATTTAATCTTAAAGAATATTATAGAACCCAATTAATAATAAACAAAATCAGTTTGATCTGTTACCAATTGTAGTATGTTCTCGTTAGGTTATATCTGAGCCATTTTGAAAAAATTTAACTGTTTTAACATTCATGAGACAGGGTATCATTAAGTATGTACGGTAAAATTAAGTTCCTGGTGAAAAGTGTATTTTTTACTTCATATGTGAAAGCGCAGCGGTTTTTTGGGATTGCACTCACCATTATTGTTGCTAATGGAAACATCGGTAGACAGTATTCAAACGGACTTAAATACTTGGTGTAAAAATACTCACCGTCAGAGTCTAACCCATCTTCAATGGAATTAAGAATAAATAAGTTTTGTTGTTATGATGGTTTTATCGCTGATTTAAGTGAGCTCGGAGATGCGGAATAAACAAATTCTATTTTCATTCGTTTTCTATCTCAGATTTTCAGGTATTCGATATAAAAGCAAAAATTATCTCAACTTGGCTGATAGCATCCAGTTCACTGTTGTTTTAAAATTAAAATGAATTAAAATAGATTAATCTTAAATTAGTACGCAGGTGCCATGCCCTTATTTAAATCATCAAAACAGTTCTTAAGATATGATAAATGTTTGATCAAACAATCACAGGGACAAGAGAAGCTAAATCTGCTAGCTCAGCTGCAAGTGCCGACCCCTGGTATCATATTGTATGGCGACACATGAAAGATTTGTGCAGTTATTGCTGTCGCAACCGACTTTATCAAGACTCCGATCAATCAAGGATTGTTCTGACAGCAAGCGACCTCATGTCTGAAGCAGGCGAATCCATATCTGATGAAAGCACCCGTGTATGTTTTGTACTAGCGTCTGTTCTTTTCTTTATTTTTTTCATTTCTAGACCATTCCATGTAATATCTTCTGAGTTCGTCTCGTTGATACAATCTTTCAAGAAACCACAGTTAATTATAGTTAACTGCTCAAAGAAATTTAGTCATTTTCTATTTTCAACTGTGAAGTAAAAAAGAAGAATCAGAGATTGTGGTTTATATTTACAACCAAGCAAAGTCTCGCCTTCTTTGTTGTTTTCTGGAAGGTTAAACTACTGTTTAATAAAACTTGCCAACATGTTTAAAAATTTGCCAACGAAGCATGCCAAGGTGGAACAACTCCCCATATTTGAAACGAAAGTTTTTATAACAAGGTGTCTCTTGACTCTCAGTTCTTCCCAAAATAGAAAAAAACATGACAGTTTTGCAGGCCGTCCGTGAAAACAAAGTAATTTAACGTCAATTATTTAATCATGCATACTTTCTTCTTTTCATATAAGAGGGTTTCAAGAACTGGAGAGTACTTGCCGGGAGGAAAGACAAACAGTCCTTGTATTTGCTATTGTCTGCATAGATGATTTTGCAATGGCAACCATTAAGCAACTGGAAGTGTTTTTGCAACTAAGTGTAGAATGTATTAACCACAAAAACTATATGGATTATTACCTAAAACATTCAAACATAGTTTTTAAATCATTTATTCTGCTTCAAATCAAGGAGGTTTCCTCAGCCGACCAGAACTTATCAGAATGCGAAGATCAATTTCAGAAGGAAGACGAAAAGCCCCCTCGACCCCCAAAGCCACCAAGAATTCCTTCGAGGACGCCGAGAGGACAACGTGACAGGCTGCTATCTTTGAAAGGAAGTCCCCAGAGAGTGACCTTTGCCCCTGGGATCAGATTCAAGTCATTAAAAAGGAGGGGCCTGCACAGTTGTGAGTTTTGCTTTTGGCAGAAAAACTTCATAGTTGTGATATTCTGCTGCGCCAAGTCAGGGCTCTTCACATCAGTTTTCTGTCAAAATTCATTTCGTTTTCTCTTGCACGATGCAGCTTCTAGGCAAAGCAATTTATTTATTTGTTCAGCGTGTACATCACAAATTCACTGAATAGAGCCATGTGCACATATTATCAGACACGCCCATTGCTAGATAGCTATCAATTCACATACTGTGATTTGTTTCCAGATAAAGATATAGCTGGATAGAAGCAAAGATAACGCTCTAGAAAAGATCAATATCTTGCTCAATTAGATGTTCAATATTCTAAGCAGATTTAGGGATTCTCTGAAAACCACCAATTGCATTTAACAAAAACAAACTGTTAAGGGGCCTGAATCACAGGTCGCGCCAGAGCTGCTCCAAACTGCGCAAAAATGAGAGCTGGGCGAAAGCAAAGAGGAAAGAGGGAAGACTCGGATTTCTGATTTGTTTCACTATAACACAAGAAAATAGTTTGCTGTTAATGAAATCAAAAGGGATTTCCTTTTCCCGATTTCCTTTTCCCGATTTCCTTTTCCCAATTTCCTTTCTTTCACCTCCGCTTCCCCAGCTTTCATGTTTTCTAGTTAAGAGTTTTTTATTCACTTGATATTCCGTGCATTTTGCAGTTTCTGCTTTATAATATTAGCCAAAGGTGCCAAAAATCCACTGCTGGATCGCTTCGAGAGGCGTTCCTCCATCGAAAGTTTGTATTCCTTTTACAAAATCCCTTTTGTTTTCTGAAAAAGTCCTCACAACAAATCCTCTAGGTATGTATGTACGAATGCAGAGGCTGGTAGCTAGGTATTCCTCAGAGGGGGTCGTTAGTTTCTCTAAAAGTGCCTATGTACATGTAGGCAACATCACTATTCTATCGATACATAGATTAGAGGGAGGTTAGGGGCAAAGGCGGGTGTGATCGATCTGCTCTTATGTCTTCCCTTTGGTCATGGGACATGAGGTATGTTTGTGTAATGATTGTTCATTAATTACCTGCTTGCACTTATTCTATGTTTGATCTTTATTCTGTTAAACATAGCCATGAATGGAGAAGAAGATGGCGAGGTTTCTGTGTCAACCATTCCAATCGACGAATTTCTTCACCGACAGTATAAGGTATTTTTATCCATCTTCGTATTCAACCTGTTTGTGACGTCATAAAAACTGTTGCAAACATTACATTTCACACAGGAATCACTTCTAATGCTCCCAGTCTAGGTTAACAGTACAAATACTGAGAGTGTTCATATGTACGAACAAAATTATTCTCATAAAGCAACTGTTAATATTTGCTGTTTATAAATTACCTGTCAGTATGTACTTCTGAGCTCACGCCCCGAAAACTATGGCTTCAATTTGCTGCCAGCATTGTCCCATCGATTTCGACTTTTTCTTAGAAAACATTATAGATAGCTTTGTTCCCCATATTATGATTTTGAAACGTACACTCATTTTTTTTATAAGAAACAAAGGTCGATGTTGAGTACTCCAGTTTCTTAAAATTTGTTCAGAAAATTTGAATACTCATTGTTTCTTAAGAGTTTTTTATTTAAGATGTCATAAATGATGTTGTGAAATGTTCATGACCTTTTTTATCACATCAAGAGATTCGCTTCCGTTCTGATGCTGTATTTAGATGTGGGAAGTATATTTTCATCCCTCGTGTTTTTAGTTCTAGGCCAACAGAGAAATAATGTTCTTGGATTTTACGAAATTTTTCTGTTCTCAGTTTTATCACGATTTAATATTTTTTTTTATTTTTTTTGCTTCGAGTGCTGAAGTTTCTTAATTTTTTCTGACTGTCCAGTACTCGTTTCTTATAGCCAGTTTCTTATAAAGAAATTGAGTGTATATTAACACTTCAATTGAGATGAATTTTTCTAAATTTGATACTTTTTATAGGAGTATCTGGAGAATTTTACGGACCATGGATATGACGATAGCACGTTCCTCGTTGGCATGAAAGAACAAGTAAGATTCGTGTTTTATTTCAACGCTACTGAACATTTGATTATTTTTAGGATCAGCTTGCCATTAGTATAATCAACCATTCGTTGTTTCTGTAGGTTACAATAAGTTACTACAGGTTACTGTAACTTGATTTGTTTCCAGGATTTTCTTGACATTGGTTTAATACAGGGTTGTTTCTCTAGGTGACAAAAAGTAACTACATGCTGATATAAGTGGTTTTGTTCCCAAGAGTTTCTTGACATCAGTATTCTCAATTGAAGTAACTATAGGTTACAACAAGTCAATACAGAATACTTTAACTAGTTTAATTTCCAAAATTGCCGTATTATCAGTATACTCAATGCAGTTTCTGAAGGTTACAACAAGTAACCACAGAACACTTCAACTTGTTTTGTTTCCACAGTATTCATGACATCAGGATACTAAACCGTGGTCACTAAAGGTTACTTTACTTGTTTTATTTCCAGGATCTTCTTGATATTGGTATAATCAACAGAGGTCATCGTAAAAAATTGCTTCATGAAATTGAAAAGCTTCCACCAGAAGAAATGGACCAGGAGGTTCCGGTAAGTTTTAAGTTGCACATGAACCTATGCAATACAGTTTTTTAAGGAAACAATGATGCATATTTTCTATAATCAAGAGCTTTTCGGCGTAAGAAGGGCAACAAAATTAAATGAAAAATTGACCGGCGTCGGACTCTCAGCCTGCGATGAAAAGGCTGAGATTCAATAGCTTCTTTATTCATTGTTGTTAAAGAAATTGGTGTTGCTAGAAGCCAAGAAAAGAGCCTTCTTGCATTTTTCGACACTTTTTTATGCCATAAAGCACTAACGTAGGAATGTCCAATTCAGAAATGCGTTTTGATTTGACAGGACAATGTGCGAGATTGGCTGATGAAGCTAGGCCTAGAAGACTACTGGGATCAGTTTAGCGAGAACTCCTATACCGAGCCGAATTCACTGGCTGATCTCAAATTCATGGATCGCCCGACTATAATGCAAACATTCAGGATCACAAAAGAAGGCCATCTTAACAAGCTGTCGAAAGCAATAAGTTATTTGGCTTATCCTAATGCTGGTATGTTGAATATTTCATTAGCCTTATCAGGGGCAACAACGTATGAAATTATCCAGTTATATACTGGATCAGACTGGCATATGTTTAAGAGCGCCCAAATTCCGCCTCCAAGTGGTAAATACATTTAAGACCAAAGTAGCTATGGGGAATTTTCTTTGACCACAGGCAAATAAGCAATTTGTCCTTCGTTTTGAGATATCTGTTACTGAGCAGGCCCGGGGGGGCTGGGGGGCTGGGGGGCTGGAGCCCCCCAAATAATTGTCAAACTGTAGTATGTTTTCTTTATAACAGTGTACTAAATAAGAAGGAAAACAATGGGCAGCCCCCCCCCCCCCAATATGAATTTCGTTCCGACGGCACTGCTGGGAAGAACCGGTTGTTTGGAAGTGTCCCTTATGAGCGGTGTCTGTTCTTGGTGCGAGGTCTCTACCAATATAATATTTTCTTTTATTGAAGTCAAAGAGCAAATGTTCTGCCACGCCACGCCATGCCATGCCATATCTTTCTGTTGAAAAAACCACATAGCAATTTTTTAACTTTTTTCTAGCCCAAAGGAAGGTTCGAAAAGCCCGTATTGAGCTTGACAAAGCATCTATGGTCACCCAGGACGCGAAAGAGAACAGGTTTTGGGAAAAATTGCGGACAATATGTCTCTTGCCTGAACAAGCTGCGTTCAGCCAAAGTGATGAACTGAAGGACAAATTGACAGAGCTGCGAAATACGGGGTTGATGATGCTCGTTGTAATCAACATTCTATGGCTGACTATCATGCTTACAATCATCGCACAAGGCGCAAAGCTTCATGTTCTCAACACGAATTTCCTTGGTTTGATGTTTTTGTCACTGTACACAATCGTTCTGCTGGTCCAGTTTTTCGCTCTATTGTGGCATCGCATCGGTACCTGGATTCATTTGATGTCCCGCACACCGTTTAAGCCCGGTTCAAACATCAACATGAGCTGGTCTTTCCATGACGAAGATCTTCCTCCGGAACCAAGCGATGAAAATTTGTTAATTGCGCATCAGAGAATAAACAGTCGTATAGAAAAACAACCGCGTAAAAGAGTCAACTCAACTCCGGACACAACAAGAAGATTCCGGACAATTTTTCCTCCGGATGAAATCTAACTGTTTAATTTCATTCTTTATTATCTTTGATTTTCTTTTATTCTCTGAATAACAAAATATTGAAATTGATATGGATTATTAAGCTGCGTTGTTTTGGGAAAGGATTATTTGAAAATATAGAATGTTTTTTATAGATTTGGCCACATTTTATGGCCACAAAAAAGTGGGATCGCATTACGCCCAGTGTGTCCCTTTGATATATCTCAGCACATCATTTCTATAGAGATATGGACATCAGAACATCAAATTTTGAATGAGAGCAGATTTATTGTCAACATTTATGATTGAAAAATATGCTCGATGTATATTTAAATTTAAAGCATTTGAAGATTTGGGTTTGAACCATGATGCATTCGAATTTTATTATTTTACTCTGTGTTCCGTTTAATTTGTTGTCTTCTGAATTCTTCAAAAACCAGCAGACATTGCGGTGAGGTTTTCCGCAAGAGCAAGCTTTCGCAACGATCTGGGCACTAATCTCTACCCAAAGCTCCTTGAGGAATTATTTAAAGATTTGTTGGAAATTTCCCCGAAGCATCATTTGGCTACTCGTTCTATTTTAACCGTACATCCTTTATGACGTAACACAAATAGAGAAGATAATAAATTGATAAAAGTCTAATCGCCCGCCTTTAGACTGGCAGCTATTGTCTCCTTTTGCTACCTTTGAGAGTCCTATGCAAGAAGAAGCCAAGCTTTAAGTCGAATGCCTCGTTCTTGTGAATCAGTAATTTGGGGGGGGGGTGGAGGCTTTACCCTTTAAAGCTTCATATTTTTAGGAAAAGCTTGGAAAACACGCAAGTTTGTCGGAATTTTTTAAGCAAATTTGTCGTTAGACCCCTACAACTCGCCACTAGTAAGTGATGAAAATTTCGTAAAAAAAGTTTTATTTTTCTGTCTGTGGAACGAAAACAGACATTTTTTATAAGAAATCAATTTATGGGCAACCAAGTAGAATCAAGTTGAAAAAATACCGCTTTGAAACCAATTGAACCTTGTTTATTGTGTTATTTGGTAACTATTGTTATGGTAAATTAATATCTAAGCAATTATTTGATAAGGAAGGATATTTATTGCTAAGATGGTAAAGCATGACAAGACAGTCTCTTCTCTTATGTCTCGACATGTCAAAGGAATCATCTCAAAAATTCGAGGGGCACCACGGATGGACAAACAAAGAGTTTCTATTGATGGACAAACAAAGATTTCTTTGTAGTCTTTTGCGTTGCATTCTACTGTTAATTGTAGTTCTGCTTTGTTCATAGAAAATGGATTCTTGCTGGAATGAAAAACTAGAAAATAAACCTTAAGGCTAGAATTTAATAAAAAATAATGACGTATTGTGTTAAGATACCCCGAAAAAACTTTCAATGCCAAAGATCGCTAAGACACTTTTAGTACAATGCTAGGATACGAGTTGCTTATAAACAGCTCGTGTATAAAAACATTCCACCAAGGGCATCGCGGTAGGGGGGAAGAATCGTTGGGGAACATGTGCTCTCTGAAATCTTGATATAAGAGCAATTTTATGTTTCTAGATAAATTAAGAATCATGCCTGTTCATTTTTCAAAAGTTTTATAGAAAAGTAGAAGAATTATGGATTTCAGTTCGGCTTTTTCCATTGCACTAAAATGTTGTCGAATAATCAAACAATGCTTATATAGATATTGATTTTTCAAAATCTTGAAAATTCTTGCCAAAATGGACACATCTTTTGTGGGAATTGTAGTTACATATACCCCCTTTCCAAGATACGAATATTTCACGAGCCTCGTTTCGGTATCAGAACTTCGTCGTTCTAAGGTCCTTATCTACCCAGGGTAGTCCTCATCTCGAAAGCCTATTCCACAGTTCTTCCAGTGCCCCATATTTCACAACAAATACTCAGGGGTAAGCCCCGTGCCCACTCCATACTCGCATGCAGTGGGCGCAATTACAAATGAAAAGATACCCTAGAAAGGAGATGTCAATAAAAAAATGTAAATATTTGGCATCAAAGCACTTTGAATTTCCGTGTACACGTCACTGGTAATACGTCAATGCACTTCTTTTGTGGTCGCTTTGTTGCTTGTCCGGGCAGAGGTTATCTCCGGGCCTTTTTCCAGCCTTAATGGATTTAAGATTCTAGGCTCGGATTGGCCACACGGAAAGTTTTCAAGTGAAGTTGAAAAACAGACAGTTTTATTTTTATCGTCATTAGCATGGATTATTTCAATAAGGGCCAAAGTAATTCTGCTTTGATAGTTTGCCAAATTGTCTAAACAAGCCCAATTTCCTGTGTTACTCTTTAATAACCCTCCTGAAGCCAAAACAAGATAATGGTTTTTAGACATGTCTGTCTTCAGTAACGTAAATGTCTGAGATAAAAAAACGCGTTTGAGAAATAAAAAACATTTAAAGGAAATTTAGCAAAATTGTTTTTTGCTGTAAAATCGAATCTGTTGCACAGTTGTTTACAATATCCTTGAGGCCATATTTCGACACCCCTTGGAAAAAAATTCGTTCTAAAAACGAGGGATTTTTAACATCTAGGGGTGCTTCGTTAGCAAATTTTTAGAATTGTCAGCAAGTAATGGAAGGTTCACCAACTTTGTCAGAAAATTGGATAGGAGCACCCCCTACCTCCCCCCCCCAACTGAGCATAATAGCTAGCGACGGCCCAGAGGTTAGGTGGAGGCTCTGATTTCAAAACTGATTTTTCTACAACTAGAATAATATAATGTTTTTCTTATATCACCAAAAAAGAGTTTTCCGCGGTAGTCTAGCCGATGAAGTGTGCTCAATTATGTTAAGATAAGGGTAAATTTTCAAAAAATAAACTGCTATTTCCCTTATTTCGTCAGGGACAGGTCATGTTCTTAGGTTGTTCTTGCTTTTGGCAACGAGAGCCTCAGCGCTCTTATAGCCACGGGCAATAATTTTTTCTGGTCTTTATCATATGAATTGTCCTATATCTAGGCAACATTTTATTTATTAAAGCTTAATCATTTCTTTGATACACCTTATAAAGTGTTCTTTCTTCTTCCGCGACAATTCAAAAGCAACTTCAAATTGTATTGATGCTACAGTAGTGCTCAACCAGAAGTGTAACCAAAACCCGTTATCAGGATTGAACAGGTCCCGCAAAATAAACTAAAGATAATTTATCAGCTTTTATCTTTGGTATTCAGAAATTAGGTTTTCAAATACAAAAATAAAGCCATAGGGTTTTGTCAGTCTCTTAATGTACATAGGTTTCAGAAAAGTTTATGTCCCTTCCCCTTATAATCAGAGAACCTTTCTTCCCTGCAAGCACTTCGTAGATATTTAGAAAAAGTTTCGTATTTGGATTTGATGAGAAATTTTAAAGTAAATATAATCAATTTCGTAATCTTTATTTCTGTCTGCATTTTTGTGTGGTTCTTGGTCAATTTTCGTTATGAAGCAAGTCTAGAGTTTGATTTTTCAGCGCTGCCTAAATTTTCTGCCACTTCAAGATTTAGAAATTTTTACAAAAACTTTCATTTTGAGAATTTTATTGCACATCAACGAGTTTTCTTTTGAAAGAGTGTGGATATGATTTTTTGGCAGGTAAGAAAGCTTATGTAGTGTTTAGTTAACAATGGCGTGATGGTATTCCTAAAGCCGGTTGTGTCCAGCAATGTTAAACAATATCGATAACAATAAGGTTTTATAACAAAACATATCATCTTCATTATCTTGATTCGTGCTCTACTTCTTCGAGAGATTGTAGCATCCGGGGTTCAACAGTATCTCTGTACAATTACCCAGTCAATGCTCTGGCACTAGCGTTGTCAAAGATATTCTGGGAACACCCCTTGATGCCTCCCCCCCCCCCACCGCTACAAGTTTACCGCCTTGGGTATGCTCATCGACATAATGAACGGGGCACAGGGGATACTTCATGTACTTTTTAGAAACGGGGGCCAGACATGGGCTCCGATGCATGTTGAAAAGTGGGTGGGCCAAGGGAAAATTTCACAATCATAACAAAAGAGTTTGAAAAAAGCTCTGTTGTTTTGCATTAAAGTTGAGGGGACCATGTCCCCCCCGGGCCCCCATTTGTCGGAGGCTCTGACAGAGTTGCCAGAGTTGCTTACACTACACGTGCCCCCATTTTGGAATTTCTTCCTACGTCTATGGCTACGCTACTTTATTGTGGGTGCCCCCAGCCCCTTTACACACTTGCTGTATTATCTAATGGGGACTGGGCGATTATAGGAAGCTCCGATCTTGTGGTCTGGTCTTTAGCGATGGTATGGTAACTTATAATTGTCAATACATCGTTCTAAATATAGAAACGATTGATGGCAATCCAGTTGACGGCGACATTTAGGACGAATGGAGAAGGAAACGTGTTTATATTTGGCGATTTGAATCAGCTAAGGCAGTCAACTAAGAATCCATTGCATGAATGTCTCCTCCAGCTGATTTTCGTCGGACTTGCTAGTCATGTTATAATGAATGGACAGGCTATTTTGGTGTCTCAAGCCTATCCACCTAGGCCGGTGAAGTAGATTCGTCGCAATGAGCTGTTGCCCTTTTTTAGGAGAGGACAAAGCCCAGAGGCATAGCAAAGAAATCGATAACTACCTGGAAAATGAAAGTGCAAAGTATAAGGCCGTACACCGTTTGTTGTTGCTTGGAGCGGGTGAAAGTGGAAAAAGTACCTTGGTTAAACAGATGAAGATATTGCACCAAAATGGCTTCAGTGATGACGAACGTTTGACGATTGTGCATGAGATTAAACGAAATGTCCGCGAAGCTGTCATTACAGTTTTAAAGGCAATGGATGATATCGAGCCGCCTGTAGAACTTGCTTGCAAGGAAAACTATTTACATGCAGAATGGGTGCTGCACTTTGCTTCTTCAAACGACTTTACATACCCAAGCGAATTTTATGATCATGTCAAGGTCCTTTGGTCAGACAAAGGCTTCCGAGAGTGTTTTCACAGGTCGAATGAATATCAACTTATAGACAGTGCACAGTATTTTTTTGAAAGAGTCGATGACATTAGAAGGGCAGAGTATTTACCAACCGATCAAGATATACTACGTTGTCGCGTGTTGACTACAGAAATAACGGAAACCCAGTTTACTATCGGTAAGCCAGGAAAAATGGTGACCTTCCACATGTTTGATGTTGGTGGGCAAAGAGACCAGCGAAGGAAGTGGATACAGTGTTTTAATGATGTCACTGCAATCATTTTTGTCGTTTCATGCAGCAGCTATGATATTGCCCTGAGAGAAGATCTCACCCAAAACAGATTGCAGGAAAGCATTGAGCTTTTTAATAAAATATGGAACAATAGGTTTCTTAAATATGTCGCAATAATACTATTTCTAAACAAACAGGATTTACTGAGTGACAAAATAATGGCTGGAAAATCGAAGCTAGAAGATTACTACCCTGAGTATGCTCGTTATGCAACACCTGAAAAGGCTGTAAGAGACAGCCCAGAAGAAGTATTGCGTGCAAAATATTTCATAAGAGACATATTTCTCAGTATTGCCAGTGAGAACAAAAATACTGTGCATAAAGACCATGACTGTTATCCTCATTTCACATGTGCAGTGGATACCAAAAATATCGAACGTATCTTTGATAGCTGTAGGTTTATTATTCAACGGGAACATCTTCGTAAAATTGGGGTGCTACCTTCTTTCTAATGCAAAAGAAGAAAGATGAAAGGATAGTTTTATTTTTGTGAAATAATTAGAAGGGTTGGAGGTAGTATACTTATTTGTAATTGTCTTATAAAGGGAAATTTTAGTAGGTGTTGAAAACAAAACTACCTTGTTAATGACTTCTGTTTTGTATATCAATTAGGGAGTGCTCGTTCTTTGGGTCAATTGTTTGTACCAGCATGATTTGTGAAACCATGGTTGGCACAATATGTTGATCACCCATAAGCGGGAAAAATTGGCTGGCTAGCAACTGAATGCCAGAAATACTTACATTACAGTGTTTACTAGATGTCTAGAAATTGAAAAGGTTCATTGAAAAGAATCAATGAGAACAAAATTTTATATTAAAGATAAATAATTGTTTTGGAACATAAAGTTTCATGAAACATATTTGCTTTCTGCAGAATATATACTGCTTTACTTGATGCTAGATCACAAGAAGCCAAAGCCAGAAAAATTGATGCCAATATTTAATATTTTTGTTACTTAAGTGTAGAATTTGAAAACAGAATGTTATATATGATGAATAAAGACATTTTCATTGACTGGCTTAAATCAAAACAAAGTTTCACAGGTTATAAATAGCATTACCCAATTATGTGAAATTCTAACTTATTTTTCTGTTAGAAACCTGAAATTAAATAATTAGCATCATATAGATTAGTTATTTGGGAACAACACCATTGAAAAGCTAAGGCAAAGTGTGGCTTAGACGATGGTTTGTTTTCTTGATTTGTGAATCTGACTTGTAATGAGCGCTTTATGCATTAAAGTCAGTGAATTTGTGAAGTTTGATCAAATATTGTGCGAAACTACTCTTGACTCTTAGATGATATAAGTTCAAATTGAGGTTTATTGGAGTAAAAATGTTATCATATTTTCTAAAACCTTGTGAAGGAGTTAGTCACTTTAAGATAGTAAAGTCTCTTAAGAAGGGAACACAACACCTTTTCAGTTTGTCTTTTTGCTGCAGTTGATTGTTTACCAGTATACCAAGAAGCTAATTTGACAAAAGCATTTTTAAAAAAGGGCATCTTGTAAAATCAATTTTAGTAATACGTTCAGATAGGTGGTATGTACTTGAGTTTTTACCAGACAAATTTATGATGATCAAGACCTGATCTTGGCTTCCTTCCATTAAGTAAGGATGGTTTTTCGTTTAAAAATCAATGTTATGATTACCAAAATTATTTATGAAGTTAGAATTTTTAGCATTTGAAGTTGCGAAAAGTACCTATTGATTTAGAAAAGATAATGTTGTATGTTACAATTGATTATGTTTAGTTGATACATCGACATCTATTTTTGTCTCAGATTTTTATTGCATTTCTAATAATTTTTGTTGCTAATGGGATCAGGCGACAAATTTTGAGAATTTCGTTCTTTTATCAGATATAAAGCTCCACTAGGTGACCTAGACAAGAGAACTGTAGACTCGAGACTGTAGACAAAGGAACCAATTTTGTTTCTTCTATAAATAGTGACAGTGAGCAAACTTGTAATGATTTAATAATTTAATAGCAAAAAAGGTTTTTTTCATTTGAATATCTTATGAACTTGAGCATTTATCAAGATTCATTTGCATACAGGTATTGTAGTACTCTAAGGAATGGGCATGAGTTTCTTGGCTCTAGAAGAAATTGGACTTTTCCCAGCGATGCTGCCTTTCATCTTAACCTCCTTAATCTTAACAATACAGAATTGTCTTGTTTGCATAAACTTTTTCATTTTTCATCCATTTAAAATTGCTTATCTGACTGCCAGCAACTGACACATTAGTAATTTATGGGTACCACCATCACAAGTAGTCAATTGTTTACCTGTGCAACTGTGTCTCGTTTTGGAGGGCATCCCCATTCCAAGATCAAATGTTTGAGCCAGGGTCAGAGTATGTCCTTATTTCGTTAAACAGTATGACGCTTTATATTTGCTTTAAATGCAACCCCTTCCACTGGCATGGCTAATTTCATCTTTTGACAACTACTTTCAAAATTTTTTCAAATAATGCAGATCTCAAATGATTAGGAATTTCAAGTCATATCTTTTGATACACGAGTAAGGTAATTCAGGGGCTTTCCAGGAATCCTTTTGCAGACCACGCCCTTGAGAATCTGAAGAACGCCCTTTTTTGTAGGTATGTTTGTTGCAAGCTATGTCATTTCTACGCGCCAATTCTTCTGTTTCCAATCACGCACAATAGCAGTCATGGGCTGGCTTTTTCTTCCATTTTCTTTATCTCGCTTCGCGTGTTATTATTTGCATCGAATCAGACTTTAGTTTCTAAACCATTATCCTAGGAGCCAAATCTGCAAAATCCTTGACAATCATATCGCAATCAAGTTTTTTAGAAAAACCAAATTTTACACAGGGGCTACGAAGACCGGCGTAGGTGGAGTCAGTTTTCCCCAATAATTTCCAAAATGTACTTAAATCCACAAAAAATAATTGTCTTGGTATTCATTTTTAGCATGATAAGCCCATGTTATGAATAGCATGATAACATGGCAGGTCCTGCCCAGGGGTGTCACTTCATACGTTTTGTTTGGGGGGGGGAGTGGCTGCAAATTTGCCCTGCAGAAAAACTTTGCCCTGGCAAAAGTTGGAAATTCTGGGAACTGGCCCTCAGTTCCCGTAACACTAAAATACTTCTTAAGGTAAGTTGTTCCCGCTTAGGTCCTTGCTCAGTTTGTCCACAAGTTCACCGACGTGTTTGCCTAACCTTGGGGAGTGAGGAAACCCTCCATCTTGGATTCAAAGAGCATGCGCTCATTTTTACAACACGCTTTCGATATACACAGTAGCATTTCACAAGATGAAGGTATCAAAGTTTCCCTTAATGCCATCAAAAATCATTGTGGGGAAACTACCCTGCTGCATGTAAAATTCAACAGACGGTAATATTTCATTCTAAAACAGAATAATATTGCCTTTACACTCTCTTTTTATAAGAACAATTTTATAAGAACACGAGCTTCAAGACTGGTCAAAAGTTGAGAACAAATTAAAACAAGCTGAGGCGGAGCTACTGCAAAATGTAACTTTGAACATTGTTTCATCTAGAAAACGATGAGTTTTTTTGCCATCTTTGGATGCTTCTTCGGTGAATATTCAAGGATAGCGGCAAATGAAGGTTTTCTCACGCACTCTGTTGGCAAATAAGGCCTGGGCACATCCCCAGTGCGAAAAGCTAGCAATCCCACTGCTTATACCTTATAAATTTAAGAACAAATTAAGAGCAATTCAGCCTTAGATTTTGGAAAAAGTTAAGAACAACAAGCCTAAACGTCATACTGACTTTTGTAAAGAAGAATGTAATAGTAAATTTTATCAACCTCCCTTAAGGCACCGCAATGGAAAAACCCTTTACCCCAAATTATGCCAACAAATTCATGACAACAACAGGACAACATATCTTGAGCAATTTCCTGATGGGACGTAGTCGAATATTTTGGGAAAGATTTATCGATGACATAATCTTCATCTGGCAAACACAAGCTTGAAAACCTACAGGAACTTATACAATACACCCTATATCATCCACAAAAAATAGATTTAAAAACCGTATATAGTCGACGCCCATCTCAAAGTCACGCTTCTGGTTACAGTCAAAACAATTTAAGACCCAAATATGCAAAACTATTCCATCAAACTTTCACCCAAATAGCCCTGTTTACAATGTCTTGGTTTTCTGGCAAGCGGTACTTGTCTTTTAAGTATGGTTTTTTAACAAGACACAAATATCAACCAAGGGTGCAACCATAGAAATGGGTGTAACACTTAAGGTGAAAGGAAATCAGAATCATTTTAGAAATCTATTCCATCCAGCCCATGATCACGCTGGCAACTTCTACTTCGCGTCACTTGTAGTCTGTATCATTTTACTTTTGGAGTAGACAAATTACAAGCATAACCTACTTTCTTGTTACAGTTACATAATAAAATAAAAAAACAGATCCGTTGGTAGAAAACATTTGCCCTGCAGGAATCAGTTTTGCCCTGCGTAAAAGTCCTACTTTCGTGGTTGGGGGATGAACCACCCCCCATACATACCCCCTCAAGTGACGCCCCTGGACTCCTACCGGAGAATTCTTAATAACAAATTCATTAGTCTGGAACTTCTGAAAGAGGTACCCTAAAATTGGCACAGCTCTGTAAAACCGAGTACTGAAGAAACTTTCTCCATCGCATTCTGAAAATTGTCTGCTGTCAATATCGTTATAGGATCGTTATGTTTGATATCCTCAACTTCTTGGCTGTTTTCTGACACCTCATCAACACGGAGTTCAGCAGGAATCTCATTTTTTATAGAAAGTTGTTGTTATGTCACAATGTTCAGAAAACCATCGGCATTTCCTACAAATTTTCAATGAGTTTAGTGTTGGAATCTTGTATCTAATTCAATTTCAATAGTTTGATTTATCACATATGCAAAAAGAAAACAGAAACATGTATCTCAAGAATCACAAATGAAAGTATATCATGTGTAGTCATGAATGAGACTTCTGAAAGTTATCTACCGACAGCCCTATTTGAGTTGCTTAACTTGAAAAGCTGCGTGGAAGTTAAGCCCTCGAGATATTAGCCTGCCCCTTGCGAACTTTTGCATTTCTAGTAACCCTTATCTGTCAAGATGAAAACGTTCAAAGGCTTTGAATCTTAACCCGTTTCCTCATACATGCCCCAAAAACCAGCAGTTTTGGACATCTTTCTCCTGCAGTTATTAAAACCATAATGTCGGCACTTGGGAGGCTTGTCTCTAGCACCACCCCTTTTTTCCACAGATACCATGTGGCAAATCTCTAGCTCCATATCAGAAGCATTATAATTTTGGAAGGGCACACATTAAACAAAGAGCAACCTAAAAATTCAACATTTTTGTTGTTCTTGGGACCATTCATGCTGATTATTTTTCCATCCTCATAGAATGCCGATGCCATCTTAGTTGACCATAACTCGGGTATTAGCGTTAAATGAAAACGACTAAGCTCCTGTTCTTTAGTTTAGGACGATCTTCGTTTAAAGCAATAAGACCACACAGAACAGAGCATTTCCCCGGTGCAAGTGGTGGCATTAACAAAGTGTGGAATAAGCACTTTCTCTATAAAAGGGATAAGTTTGATATTCTACCTCTGACATGAAGATATTGATGCAACGGTTTTGCTAGGTTGTATATACATGACATCTTCACATCTTCAAACATTTTCAAAGTAACTCAATTATTTACATTTCTAATCCTGAGGCTCTTTTTGCAAATTCCAAAGCTGGTGTCTACTCTACTGAGGCTGTAGCTATGAGAACATTGCCCCTTCCTTTGAAATGAAAACACTGGCCTAAAAACGAGAAGCCTTTTGCAATCTAGAGGTACTTCGTCGGCAGACT
Organism: Rhopilema esculentum; assembly: GCF_013076305.1. The sequence goes on from NW_027020025.1 coordinate 15,874,102, forward strand.
TGAACTAGAACAACTTCACCATTTTGCTGGGAAATGTGACCTAGACACAACTTTGAGTAAAATAGCTAGCGACAGCCCTTTTTTCCATAGTTATGCCACCTTTGGGTTCTTATAGAAATGAAAAAAACCGCAAGCCAGAAATAGGTTTTAACAAAATGTACTTAGTCTTGACAACTTCCGTCAAAAGATTGTCGCTTGAAATAACCTGTTCCTTAACAGGTAGCAAAAAGACGCTTTGAATTAATGTGAGACTGCGCATTTTCTTGGACTTCTAGGACGGCGGTTAGGCGAAAGAATTACGAAAACAACCGGCCAAGGATGATACAGAATAAATAAGAATATTCGTTAATATGGCTGCATGCTGATAGTTCAAAGAGAAAAAGATTCTACCGGTAATTCGCAAGAAAGGGAGGATAATTTTGTTTAAGAATTTCGAAGCGGGGACAACTGGCTCAAGTTGCAACCCCTTTAATTCACAACTGGCCCTACATGGGGGCTAAGAGATTAACTGATTTGAATCAAAGATGGCTTTTGAGTTTATATCAACGTTTTTAAAGACACGATGATGCAGAAACAGAAACACACCAGAAACAAGAAAAAATACAGGAAAGTCGTTGTTTAACAAAAAATTAACAAATCACGAATTGAATTCAGGTTCTTGGCTAGGGAGTGCCCAATTCCTCAAAAACAGTCTTTTCCCCTTTGGATGAAAACAACTTAGATTATTTGTTACCAGGCATCAAAATTTCCAAATCCTGTCCCAGTCTTCGACTTTTTGTTCTTATTTGGTTGGTCTGAAACCCCAGTTTCTGTTTGCGATCTCTTCAACGTTGACGGCGCGATGTATTTTCCTATTCCTTGCTTGTGTACTTTTAGTTTTACTTCTGGCTCGGTTCTTGCTAACTTTTTAGACTGTTTGTTTTCTTCTTTTTCCGTTGCCACGCGCTCATCTTCTTTATCCAATTCTTCAAAAGGGTCAATAAAAACAGAGGCTTTAACGATGGTGATTAGCTTGACAGGCTCGTCCTTTGGGTTCGTCTCCACCTCCTCCAAAGCACGCATAGTATCCATGCCACCGACAACGCGTCCGAAGACAGAATGCTTGTTATCCAAATGCCGACACGAGCGAAATGTGATAAAAAACTGCGACTTATTGGTGTCTTTGCCAGAGTTTGCCATGCTTAAGATACCTCTGCCTTGGTGAACCAGGTTACTTTTGAACTCATCTTTGAAGGGCTTACCCCACATCGAATCCCCTCCTTTACCTGTCCCTGTCGGATCTCCCCCTTGAATCATAAAATTCTTTATCAGGCGGTGAAATGTCGTGTTGTTGTAATATCCTCTTTTGCACAATACGATGAAATTTTCACAAGTTTTGGGTACTTGATCGCTATGGAGTTCGATATTTAGGTCTCCAAAATTCGTTTCAATGCGCACATATGCTTTTGTCTTGATCTTTGAATAGCGCACAACATCCTTGTCAATAGTGGCTGCTTCTTGCTTCGTTTGGGGAACAACCGATGTTGACGTGAATGAGCCGGCCATGGCACCAGTTGAGTAATGAGCCTGCCTATCATCAGACACAACTTCCTTCTCGCCAGCACTTGTGCTTGCTTTCGTTTCTTTAAATGATGTCGCAAGCTCAGATAAAGTGCTTTCCATCTCTGCATTCACTTTCTTGATTGTGTACATGGGACTTCCTTTTGCTGCCTTATCTTCCTTGCTTAAGACTTTCAACTGGTTCTGTACATGGTGAAATGATGATATGTTGAACTTTTCGAGGGAAGTTGGGTCCTGTATAGTGATGATGTCTTTTTTGGTAAATGGTTCATCAGTGAGAAGGTCTTTGAAGTTCCCAGCCTTCAGATTAAGCCTCTGCACCGCCTCATAGCTGAATACATTACCTTCAAAGGAAACGAAAAATAACAATACAAACCAGACACATCAATGTGTGTTAGGCCTACAAGGAACAAAACAGAAGCATTACAAATTTGGCTAGTGGCAACAGCACTGATTGGGCAACCTCAACAGTCATGGGCTCACATTTCTGATTGGCCTACTATGATCCACTATATATATTTCCCAGGCTAGGCTTGTTCTGACATTTTATACTCTAAAGAGTGTTAGACAAACAGCTTAAGCATGTTTCTAAACGTTTCCTCTTTTCACAGCCATTGTCAAATTCTGTACCACCAACAGATTATTATAAATTTACAATTTTGCTCACATTCTTAATAAGACGAGAAGATTTTGACAGGAGCAAATGCCCTTATTGGGAGAAATCTAGCAAATGGCAGTCCTCGGTTTTTAAACCTTACCAAGAAGCTGCACTGTATCTTTGTTGCATTTATATTTAAAATTGAAAAATGGGATAGGAAAACGTAATGCTTAATTGCTAAGGACACAACTACATATGTTACTTTATATTAACTGTCTTTTCCAGCTATTTACAAGAATGGAAGAGTCTTGCTGGTAAGATCATGGAATCTTTCACATCCAGTTTTTTTTAAAAAACAGACTCCTCTAGCTCATCAACTCTACATACAAATCTGTTTATAATCCAATTAGTGTTGCCATCCTCTGTGTTGCTGATTAGTGTTGCCAATTAGTGCTTACAATCCAATTAGTGTTGCCATCAAACATGAGTCATTAACACTGCGTGCCATTTACACAAGGCTTAAGGCTAACCAGTGTGGAATCCATGTAGCTTACGCCAGAAATATCTTGTGTAGACTAGCAGTTTTTGATTGTCTTCCTATTGTTTATTGGTGTATATCTGCTGTGAGATTCACATTGATTCCAACCTGGATGACAATAGGCTATCATTTTGCTTCTTGATTGATTGATTCATACAAGAAAAATAACCCTTGAATGCTACATTATCAACTCACCCCTCCTTACCTGTTTGTTTGATCGCCACAATGTGACTATTTTCTGTGAAAATCTTGAATGTCACTGGACAATGGATTTTGCCATCATTATTCTTCGAGAAGTTCAGTTTGATCAGATCTTTTGCATTTAAAGCTTCTCCATTCACTGGGTTTATTCCATATTTCTTTAAATATGGCACTATGCTCAACAATTCGAAAACAACTCCATCTTTGGTGCATAGTGGATGATCGGCCGGTTGAAATGTCAGACTACAACAATTAAACGGAAGCCTCCGGAACTTCGAGCGGGCAGTGCCTTCGTCCGACTTTTTGCCTCCCCATTCTTCTCTCCATTCTTTGTTAGTAATATAAAGTTTATCTTTCTGATGCTGTTTCTTTCCCATTTTATAGCAACCTTTCTGTAGCTTAGAATTCTCAGCTATCCGCCATTGAATGCGCCCAAAATGAGTGAGTGCGCATGCGAATAAAAACATCTACAGGGAACCGAGGTGGAGAGCAAGATGGCCGGTTAGAAAACAAACAATGGCGCCAAGGGCCTAGAGAAGTAAGAATTGGAAAAATGACCTCCTTCCATTCTAGTGACGAAGACGAGAGTGATGAATTAATGCAAGGCTGTTATGAACTGAAAAGAAGGTTGGAAGCAACGGAAAAGTCTTTTAGAAATCTTGGAAGTCACGCAGAGGACAGGTCTGGGTTCGTAATTTTATTCAAAATAGTGCGTAGGATAAAGAAAACAAAAAAGCTAATAAGTGTGTAACCAAACAATATTTGGCACGTCATTAAAGAAATAATGTCTAGGCATTATTGGACTAAATGAACAACGTTTTTTTAACTTTTTGCTTTTCCATTTTGCCTTTGAAGATTGTTGTTTTCTTTTCATACTTTGATGTTTTCGGTTTAGAGATCTCCTGGTAGAAAATGAAGCCCTTAACGCCCAAATTGAGAACATGGATGAAGAACTCAGGAGAGAAAGAAAACTCAGGAAAAGGTGATGATTATCCCGTGAACCTATATTTTTTGAATATCTAGTATTTTTGAATATTTTTGTTCACATGTAACTGGAAGACATGTGCCCCTTTGAAGTATCTAAAACAACATTTAGTACACTAAGGAAACACTTTTGTCTCAGACAAAGCACTTTATGCTAAGGCCATATGGGAAAGATTATGGCATACTGATAGTATACAGTAGTAACAATCAAAATCATGCAGTTTTATTTCTTGACTAGAGATATACAGCAGTAACAATACATTAGTTATTAAAGGCAGTGTTGCAATGTTCAATGATTTACCAAAACAAAAAATTTCTATTTTATGAGTTTTCATTTTGTAAAAAAGGTGGTTACTTCCTTGCTAGTTGCTTGCTAGTTATACTAATGATTCTCTAATTTTGAGGACCCTTGAAATTTACCAAACAATAACAAATGAACAGCAGGAGACACCGTCTTCAAAGCAGTTAGAGAATTTGTTTATATTCTAGCAATAAAGTCAATAAGAGATCACCCTTCTCTGTTTTGTTAACCATCCTAGCATTCAAGCATTGGGCATTTCTGTAGACGAATTCAACCAATATTTTCTTAAGGAAAGAAATAAACTTGCTTAACTTCTTATTGCTTGGTTCATTGTCCTATAAAATCTGTTTGGATCTCGTTTAATTTCATGATTTCTTTAACTTTTTTATGTTTTCAGTATTGAAGAGAAGCTACAGTCCAGTTTGACTGCTGGAGAAGAAATGAGAGAGAGAATTGTAGATCTGAAAAACCAAATAAATGAGAGAAAGGAAACTGTAAGTAAAAGCAATGACTTTGTTAAAAGATAACTAACTTTCCATTTTAACTAACTTCCATTTTGGCTAGTTTTACATCAAGGTCAAGTGCACCTAATTATTAAGAAAACAGCACTCATTAAAGTCCCAGATCTAGATTGGGACAAAGGGTACCTTTGCACCTTTCAGTCTTTAGGGTTCATTTTCCCTTGCAACAGTCAGCATCAGGTCATATTTAAATTAACTAACTAATGACAAAGTCATATTTAAATTTTGAATCTGAATTTTTCTTCTCTCTTCTGTCAAATATTTCAAAAATCTGAGTCCCTAATCCCTCTGATACTTCCCATTTGCCCCCTCTTTGAACTCTCTGAAACATGAACCGATAACTGATTTTTTCCATGTTAAGTGTCAGCTCAATATATCCTAGCATCAGTTTTGATAGTTTTGTTTGCATCAAACACTCTGAACGGTATTGTTCATTAAGGGTTGTGGTCAAAACGTCGCTCTGTTTTGCATTCATCAGAAAATATCCAAGGCCTACCACTGAATTCATCATATGATAGAAATAACTTCAAATATCTGTATAGACATCCATGATACATTTTATCATGTATTGCTTCTGTAACTTTTTAGGATTTGTAATCTTCAGTTATTTCCATTATTATGTTAAGCTACAATCCTGGAAAAAAATGTTGAGACAAAAGGCAATTTCTGCAATTTTCTACTTTACATTGCCACTATTAATTCGAATCCCTCCTTTCCCCCCGAATCAATGTTGGATTTGTAGTTCTACCATTTCTCCTTCAAAATCATGCATTCAACATTGAATTGGGGGAGGGGGGAAAGTATTTTTTGAAAGAAAAGTAAAAATATAGGCCTTTCTTGAAAAGTCTCAACCACTTTTGTCTGGGATTGTAGGTTCTTTGATTCTGTTGCGTGTTAATGTCACATGTTTGTTCATCGCACTGTTGTGTTAGTAACTCCCTTTCCGAGAAATGTGTGTCACTGTAATCATGTTATGTGATGTTTCACAGTGTTCCTTTGTTTATGTTTTAATATAATGTAATCCAAGTTAGAATAATTTAGTCTTCCTGTTTTGACAATAGAGATAACATCAGCAAAGGAGTATCTCATGTACATTATTTACTTGGGGTCCTTTGGCCTAGCCCATTGCTACCTAACGAGCTTGGTTATTAAATGGTTCTTCATCCTCATGACAAAAACCCTTATCGTTACACTTCTGCAAAACTTTGACATTAAAAGAACTTGGAAGCAAAATTGTTGTAGGTTGAAGCCTATAATCTATAATTCAATTACACTGCCATCCATTTTTGCAGGACAGGATAGCTGCAGCTGAAGTGGAGATGAAACTTGCTTTAAAGGATGCTGAAATCCACAAGTTACAGACCACATTAACGTCAAGAGCAGTAGCTGAAATGAGAATTCTTGAAAGTGGGTACTTGCGTAACTAGATTGTTATTTCAATATCAATAGTCAGGGGATGTAGCTAACTGGCTGTGTCTGGGTTCCAGTAAAACCCATAGCCAGTTTTTGTGCACAAGGTGGGTGTCTAGGCCCAATTTTCCGAATGAAGTGGTAGAGCCACTCTAAATTTTCCATTCAACTATTTTTGCCTCTTGGAAAATCAGTCTTGTCTACATGCAGGCCACCCTTTATCTGTAAACAAGTTTGTGATTATGATGACGAAACATCCCTTGTTGACAAAAGACTCCTCATTCTAAAATTAGAATTAATGAAGAAGGAGGCTGTCATAACTCCCATGTCCTTTCCATAGCTTCAGACCAGCGTTTGAGAACAATTTAAAAGAAGGACCTTCAGCTCTCCCCCAGCAATTATGGAGAACAGTTATGGCTCTCCCTAAATTGCCAGGGCTGAAAATGCTTAATGCATGTCAAAATTTAACAGTTCAAAAAAGCACAAAATGAGAAGTTCTGGAATTAACTGGCACTCCGGGGAATGATGCATTCGGCTTCTGTGTGCAGCTTCAGCTTTCAAATCGAATAATGCCTAGGTGTGTTTGCTGAGTCAAAGATAATGCATTATGAATAATTATTCAAAATGGTCAACCAATAATTGCATTGCATGTGAATTTGATATCAAAAGATGCTTCGTTTTTAGTTAAGATTATAGCTTGACAAGAATGATATTGCAGAGCTACCTTGATCGACTAGATATGTTTAGAGTTTAACAAACCCTTTCGAATTTTTTGGATTAGGTTCAACTGATAGCAAGGAACTGGCAATAACGGGCCTTCGATCTGAGTTCACCGCTTTTGTTGAGCGAAGCAAGGTCGGTGATAAGAAACATCAAGAACTGGAAAGAGTGATAACAGATCTTGAAGATGAAAATGCCCGATATTCGGATGAAATCATGATCTTGGAAGAACGGCTGGCGGACAAAATGTCGTACATTTCATTAATGGAAGGACGGTTATCGCAAAAAAATGCAAAAATGTCATTCATGCAAGAAGAGATAAAGCGAGTTAACGGAGCATTTTCCAGCAACGAAAAACAGGTGCAGTTCTTTTCTTTAACCTTTTCCCTGTTCAGCAATGTAAAGCATCAGTATTGACATTGTCTTTGTACTGTTTTTGGGAGGCGGCAGTAATATTCTTGTTCAAATCCAGTCCTAGCAAAACATAATGATCTTTATATCTTATAAAAGCTTCGTTTGTTTTATTTTAAACATTTTTGCAATCTTTTATCTGACTATAATCAAAGTTTTTTGGAATAACTGTTTGCATTCTTTGAGTAAAGAAAAGTTGCCCTCTAGCCGGCGTCTATGTGTCGAGAATAAAAGGTCCTTACAGTTAAACCTTTACTTGTTTCATTAGAATTTTTCGAGACTATTTTAGTTTTTGAAAAGCCACTATACCACTGACACCTCAAACAGTCAGTTTCAGATCAATTTCGCCTAATATCAAAGCTCATCAGCACAATCAGGACAGTGGCGGACACCTTGAAGAGCGAAGGATCACCTATATATTTTTGAGGACAATGGTCTTTTGTTTTCAAACAATCGGAAAATGTGACGTCATCTTATCAAAACAATAGCCTACCCACCCGCCAAATATTTGGCCAAGTGTCCGCCCCTGAACCAGGCTCCTGTACTCTTATTTTCTAAATATTTCTTTGACCGCTATTTTCATGTGCTCTTTGATTGTTCAGGCACCGCGGAGCGTTGAGAAAAGTAGGAGGTCTAAAAAAGTGAGGGGGGGGGGGGTAAAATCGAATTAAAGCGGTTTGACTGGTGATTCATTGTTAAATTTTTTGCGCTTTTGGAAAAAAGTGGGGGGGGGCTATAGCCCCCTAGCCCCTTCCCCTTTCCACGATGCCTGTTGTTATCTAGTGTTTCTGTCACCATCTTTAGTTGCAGGAAAAGGACACATCTACGAAAAAGCTGGAGAAAGAGTTAGCTTTATATAAAGATAAACTATTAGACTGCACGAAACAAATCGAAAATTTTGAAATGATTCTGACGGAGAAGATGCAGCAGTTATCTTCGTTGCAAAATGCTTTGAAGATGAAAGAATCGGAAATTAGCCAAGCAGGACAGTTGCTAGAAAGGACGAAGGCACTGAATTCAGAAAATTATGGCGAATTTCAACTGCAGATTGAATCAGTAAGTCTTTGTTATTTTACATTTTGTGTTAATTTAACTCCTACATACTGAGAAACTAACTGTGCTGCTAAGGAAGTCGTGCTTCGTTCCTTCTGAATTGCTTCTAGCTGCGTAATTAACTTCCTAAAATACTGCGCTTCTTTCAAAATACCATTCTACTGTAACTCCTTGAATTTTCGAGCTCATCTTAGATTTCACAAATTTTACGAAAAGTTTTACTTCATTTTCTAAGACTGTCTCTCATTTACAGGCTTTCTAGACATTTACCTTACCCTATTGTTTCCCTATGTGCTGAAATTTTTTTCAACGATTTAAAATCAAAATCTACAAAGCATCATTTGATTACTTTTCTACTGAAAGACGGACTGTATCTTGAAGCTTTCTCGATCGGTTTTAGCTTCAAGAACAAATTGACGTAAAGTCTTTGGATAATACAAATTTGGAAGCGAATATGTCAGGTATGACTGTGAGAGAGTTATTTCTGAATGCAGATAAATGATTTTCTTGAGGAACGTTTATGATTGTAGTCAAAAAAATGTCCTGTAGGATTAAATCTTGTCCTGTTTCACGATTCTTTTACGAAGTAAATCCCTCAAAGAAGAGCAAACATTTTTTTGAGTTAGACTCTTCTTGGAAATAAGTATTTCAAAGACGTATATGTGTATTGCATGATAAGAGATTCGTACTCTGTTTTTTTGTCTCCCGGATGGTAAATGATGCCTGGCAATAGTGGTTTCTCGTGACAATATATAATCCAGGTGGCAACAACTGGACAACACCGTGTGATTTACCAAGATAAATTGGCTTTTAAAGACAAGGTTCTTAATCAAAGAAAGACAATCTGTAGGCTGTGAAGTTTTAAGGTTATTCATTGCGGGGATTTGTTTTATGATCGGAAGAAAATAATTTTTTCTAGAAAAGCCTTTTATGCTTGATATTAAATTAATATTCTAGATGTATGCGAGAACTGGATAAATGTTGATCAAAATGTTTTTCGTCTAGCTATTGTCGAGGTTTTATCCAGCATAACATCTTTGAACTTTTTGATAGCATAAACCATCTTGCATCTGCAAATGGATAATTCATTTGCCGTGTTACATTCTCAATAGTTTTGTTGACAGTTTGTGTTCAAGCCTCCTCTATAGACTTGACTTTTTACAAGACCTGCTCATTTGAACCATATTGTAGTTTTCTATCTATTAGATCTTGGGCATTGCCGCTGCAATTGGCCTATTAGATATACTTTTAACGAATGTCTGTTTTAACGATTATCTTTCACAGCTTTGCGTCAAGAACTCGAGATGAAGACTTCACTATGTCTTGACCTTCAAGCCAAACTTGATCAAACTATTTCCCAGCTTGAAGAAAGGACAATGATCATTCGCGGCTATGAACAGAAATTAAAGGTCTGACTTTTTGTTCGATCTTACCTTGAATATCTATGCAACAGCCACAGTTTGTGCCAAGGTGTCTAAGCTCAATGGGTATTTGCTTGGGCAACTGTCCACGAAATGTGACGTTACATAAATCTGAATTTTAATATGAGTTTTAGAGATTTTTGTTATAAATACTGTGGTAGAACTGATAGAGCGTGCAACAAAGGACTTTTCGGCCACATTTTTACTGCTTCCTTGTTTTAGCAATAGTGAGATATTGGAAAATGCTGCTTGTTTTCTGTTAATTCCTTTGCAATAACGTTTTTGATTGGTACCGTGACCCTACCACTGAATTGTTATTCAAACTAGCGTAAAAGGACGAAATTAAGATAGAAGATACTTCCATAGCGAATCAAAATGTGTGTAAAATTCAGAATTCATCAGACTTTATCACAGGCAACTTTGAACCGTCGTGCTCTATAAACCAACTTAATTACATAATTCTTCCAAAAGCTATAGAATCTAATGAGCTATTCATTTTTTTTATTGCTTGCTAGTGTTTCCTTTTCCCCAACGTCATTTTCTTATCAACATAGAAGACTTATAACGAGTCCATTCAACAATCACTTCAATGTTTCACCTTCATTTCAATTTCTGTTTGCTTTCAGAAATTGGCCAGTGCTTTAAAGAGCGAGACAGACAAGGTAGAAAATCTTCAAAAAGCATTATCAGATTGCAAAGACGAAGTTGCTTTGATTATAAACCAAACTCAAAGTACTAAAGAAGACTATCACACGGAATACAATAAGCAGAACTCACAGGTGATATAAATATCATTGCTTATGTAACCCTTTGGTTATTATAGGGTAATGTTTTACCCCATATGTAGGTTCAAAGACATATATAGATGCTAGTTCAACTTCAAGAACTTATGATGAACACTCTGTGATTACAAGGTTAAAACTGACACATAATTGATTTCTAAACAAACTTATATAAAAGAGGTGTAAAGGATTAATCTGAAATTAACGATACAAAGCATTTTCCTACTCATTAGTGATTAATAACAAAGATAAAAGAGGTTATGTTGTAGCAACATAATAACGTGGGCTGGCAACGGTGAATTCCATGTACTACGCTTAGAACTTGATAATCTGACTTTTCCTGTCTTTTGCAAAGTCAGTATTTTACCGTGAATATTCTTTTCACGATTCTTCAATATATGTCTGTACCTAACTTGGTTTTCTATTTGGCACTTTAAGCTAACGAATGTTGGTGCAAAAATATCTCAGAAGTATCCTAGCAGATGTTAATCACAATAACAATACCGTAATGCCTCGATCAAGCGCCCCCCTCAAATAAGAGCCCCCCTCGAATAAGAGCCCCCCCTCGAATAAGCGCCCCCTAGAGGTGAAGTTATTGAATAAGCGCCCCCCTTGAATACACGCCCACTCCTCGAATAAGCGCCCATCCTTCAACCTTCAGAAACGGGCGCTTATTAGAATTTTCAACAAAAATATAATTAATTTGAAGGCATTTCAACCAAAAAGATTACTGAACAACACAATTTTCACCGAAATCTACTTTTTAAATAGGCGTCCCCCTCGATTAAGCGCCTTCCTCGATTGAGCGCCCACCCTGGAGCCTCAAAAATTAAATAAGCGCCCGGGCGCTTATTCGGGGCATTACTGTAGTCCAACAGACCAATTACAGCTACCGTTGAACGAGCTTAAAATTGTCAAATTGAGGTTATTTTAAAGTTTGAAATACATGGTCTGCTCATGACGCGACAAGGCTAGGTCGAAGAAGTGCCAATGTACAGAGCCTGCTGTGTTCATATCTTATTCTGTATTTCACGTTTGCTCAAGACTCTTATTATCAGGGTTTGGAAAAGATCATTGACACCTTTCCCTGTTTCCGCTTTGAATATCACTTTGAAACAAGGACATTTGCAGCCCGACAATTAAAGTATCTTTTCCATTTTAGACAAATTTTCCCACCAGCGTTTAATTCCAAGCAAATGTTTTGTCTTGAATTAATTTGTTCTAAAATAGCCCATTATCAATGTTTCCAAACAATCTTTTAACTCTTCAAAAACAATTAAAATGGTTGTATTTTTTATTTTAAAAATGTACTTTTAATAAATAAAATCTGGTGCTCCTTTTGTACCTAGCTTCGTATGAGAAATCAAACCCTCGGAGAAATATTGGTTTTTTTTAACCAAAAATATGGATGCAGGCCATCGTGAAAGATACAAAACCTCCTCAAACTGTTGGTACCTTGTACCAGAATTAAGCAATCTCTTTCTCGCTCTCCAGGCATTGCTGTTATAATGCAATTTTACGAGCTTTATGGCTAGCCTGATAGTTAACTTTGCGACCAGAGTTGCTCGTTTGACGAAAAAGCGCTTGGTTTCAGGGCATTTAAAGAAATATTCGCAGAGATTGCATGTCTAAAAAATTTGATTATTTGCTAAAATTAAGTGATGTTGTTTTAAAAGCGATTCCGTGTTTGTCATAAATTAAGGATTTCTCAATGCTTTCGTAATTTCGATGTAACAAGGACTATTTTCGCCGAAAAATACGGCAAATTATTGATGAAAGCATTTTTGCCGAAAAATACGTAAAATGCTAACACGCTTTCATCGATAATTTTAGTTAATTTTTTTTGCCTATTTACACGGCAAGCCCAAAATTGAACGAACAAGTTATTCTTTACATCTGTTTACTTAGTTATTCAACCAAACCAGTTAACCGCATCGAAACTGGGACTCTTATGAGAATCTTACACTTCTAGTATAAGTCATTTGCGGAAACCAGCTTTCAGGGTATTTTTGTATGTTTTTCATCATAACCTGAACTCTAAAGCTCAAATTTGCTACAATTGTTAGGCATTGCTTTAAAGAAGATGTTTTTGTTTTAACATATGTGATATGTTTAAGTAGTGTGCTAATACGCGGTCTTGTAATTCTTTTCATATCGAATCTTGCATCCTTAGCTTCCTCTGTTCCTTTTTAGATTTCACAGCTAGAAAAAGAACTAGCTTTTAAAACACAGGAACTGCAAGCGAAAGAAGGCGAGCTTAGTAAGGCATTAGGACGTGTAGATGAAGGACGAAATAAGATTCAAAAGCTAGAAGAATTTATTTCCAAACTCAAAGAAGAAAACGTCCAGAAAGACGAAGACAATCGCAAGGAAATTAATCTACACAAAGAAGAGAAGCAAGATTTCACACAGTTATTGCAAAAGCTACAAAGTTCTGTTGCAAATCTTTCTTCTGAATTAGAAACGAAAAGTAAAGAGAACGAAGAGCTAAAACTTCAACTGCAGGACAGTCAAAGGAAAACTGATCTTGAAAGCCATAAACTTGAGGAGCTTGAAAACCTTTTGCAGAAACTGAATTCTGAGATCCAGTCAAGAGATTCTGTCGTCGATACGTTGCAGAGTGAGGTTGGTTCTCTTCAGAATAAATTTCACGATTTTCTAAAAGTGGTCTTGTGTCAGACCGGCGCACAAAAAAATGGCCATGTTGTCGAAGTTCTGTTTGGATGTAACGTGAAATGTCTGCTAGCTGCACCTCGGTGAATAAATTTTGGTGTGGAATTAGCCTGTTCCCTTGTCTGTGAAGATGAGTTGTTAGTGAAGCGATGTTTTGTTAAAATTGGCGGCAGATCTTGATCAGTCATACACAGAGTCCAAGAGAAATTCAAAATAACCTATTTGTGCAATTTGCAGATTTGCATTTTGGTCTTTCTATCTAAACTAGCTGAGGAACTAGTTAAATAAGATTTCGTCTAAGCCTGCTATATACGGAGATTGTTGCTCGGATGATAATTTTATACGATTTGTTTAGTCAATTGCATTTATTTATACGAACCAGCAACATTGGTTCTATGTTGTTACTTCATTGCTTGCAACTGTTTTTTTAGGTTTCGTCCGTACACGGTGAGCTGAAGCAGGCGTTAGGTGATTTGTCGCAGCTGCAGGAAGTTTTGAGTAAAAACGAGAAAGAAATCAGAAGCAAGGAAGAGCAGATAACAGTAATGGATAGGTAGATATTCCTTAAAGAATAGAATTCAGCGGACACCGTCGCTAATTGGAAAATAGGGGAGGGAGCAAGGGCGAAATAACAGCTGAATTCTGGTCTACGCAAAGCATGCGCATTTGTATCAGTTTTGTACATCAACTGTCTACACGGTAGTAGATGGACACCCTTCTTAGTTTGGAGAGGTAACTACAGCAAGAAAATCAATTGGTCCTCTCCTCTCGTGACATGCCTACCACAGCAAGGAAATTGATTGGTCCTCTCCCCTCGTGACATGCTTACCTTTTAGCATTACAGCTTGCATTTTACTCTACAGAAATTTGCCTATACTACAAAAACTCTCTTAACAACTACAAGCTGGCCTATTTGATACTTGATGGTCAGGAAGTAAGCTTGTAAGAGAGTGGTGGGCTTGTTTAAAGAAGCAGCATAAAAAAGGTTTCTGTGATTGGCTCTTGGTCCGTAAGTTTGAAGCATCTGAAAGATAAAAAGGAGGAAAATAAACATTTCGTACCTTCTGCCTCTTTCTTGTAAGGGCTCGGGGTGAGAAAAAAGTTTGTGGCTATTAACAATAGTAATAAAAAGTGACCCTTGGAGCTACCCGTATATCTCTTTTAAACTTTAATGTCAACTAAATGAAATATTTGCTTATAAGACTAATAGCTAACCATTTCGAAATACGAATTTAAAACTCCAGCAAATTGCTCACAGTTCTCTTACTTTAAAGTCAAATGAATGCACATGTGCAGTTGCCCACATAAGCCATTTTTACCTTCCAATCGGTTGCATTCATTATAGTATTCATCTTTGATATTCGATCTGGTCTTTCTCTAGGAAGCTGAATCAAAGTCAAGAAGAAAACCAACAGAAGGATGGCCTTTTGAAAGAGCAGTCGGCCAAACTGTCTCGCTTGGACAAAAGCATTAAAGAGCAGAAACTGGAACTCAAGCAAAAAGCTGTGGAGGTGAGAATTATTTTAAAATCTCTGGCAAAAATACTTTGAGTGTTATTTTTAGATCCAAATAAGCCTTTTATGCTGCGAAGCTTCGAATTATCATGGAAAAGAAGCAACACAATGGTTGCTGATTGTTCAAAAGAAAGTAGTCGATCAATGCGCCATTCTTTTATGTCTCTTTAGATCTATTTTTGCGATGTCTTCCAAACGTCTGGACCTACCAACAGCATTTTTACCGTCGCATTAGTCGTTCCCCCTGACCCTTTTCAGGCACTGTCAGACTATTCTCATTAGATATGCACTAATTGCACTTTTACTGTAACTTTTGAAACTAGGATTGCTATGGTGCAATTCCAACATTGCTTTGGGGAAAGGGGGGATCAACAAAGCTATTTCTTATGCCTGCAAAGAATATAGCTCGAGTATTGGCTGAAAATGCGTAAGTGTTCCAAGTACTTTTGGCAGCCATCTTAGATGGCTATGAAAGAGATTGTAAGCGGCTTTTAAAAATCAAACATTTTCAAACATACTTAAGCTTTTTGTCTGATAAACGAGTGTAAAACGTCTTTTTATACTCTGAACAGTGTTAGACGAAAAGCTTAAGAATGTTTCAAAATATTTGCACATTTCTAAGCCATTTTCAATTTTTATACCACAAAAAAACTGTTTCAAAAAGAATATATTATGAAATAGTAAGTTTGCAATAAAATGAATAGAGCATTATATTTCCTTTGAATTTTCTTCAAGAAGCTACTGTTTAACAAGAATATTCATTATTTTATTACAGAAATCAATTCTGATTTTAACTTTCATACCATTTTGCAGTGCACACTATTTCTTTTTTCTGTCGTTGATCAAGGTAACTCAGCTTGACATGAGCATGAAAGAACAACACAGCCAGCTACAACACCGCCTGAACTTGACAGAACAGCAACTGCAGGAAAGCCATCAGGAGCTTAGTGAAAAACTGTCAGAGGTATGACGTAATCAGTGATATTTTGTTCATGGCTATGGCTTGCTTGTCAGGCTCGCATCTAGAATATCTTACAATGTTGCTGAATCATGATGTCATGTTTATGAATTCTTGAATTTGGACCATAAGATCTAAAGTAACACCACCTAGTACCAGAAATGTGCAAAGTGTTATGAATCTGTTACAGGTTTGCAGAAATGCGGGCACTGAAAAAAGTCTTGTGTACAAATGAGTTTCTGTTGCTTTGCTTTGGCTAGTACATTCTAGAGCCAAGGTTGATTTATTTTTTTTAAACTTTTGTCAAAATTTAGTAACTCTTTTCTCTTCAAATTGCCTTATAAATACTGTACAATATCTTTAAAATGATAGAAACTTTTGAGACACATTTATATGAAAAAAGTCAACGATGTTTTATATCGAGAATCTAAATTTTAATAATCACAAATTCCATGCTGTTTTTGGTTTTTAGAAAAATGTCGATAGCTTCAAAGAAAAGCTTATATTGAGTCTAAATATATGATGCCAAATCTTCTTAACAAGCCTTTTTTGTCATTTTAATCATTATAGACGGCAGAATTGAAAGCTAAAGCCGAACTAATGGAGGAAAAGTTCAGTTCAGCAACTGAAGAGATATCTAACTTACAGAAAATTATTCAAAGACAGACTGAGAAACTGAAAGAACAAACTCGGAAGGAAGCAGATTTTGTTCAAGTTTGTAGAAATCTAATGATTTACTGTTGCAGCAAATTTTCTTGCAAAGAGCACAATTAAAACTTCGTTTAGTCGCGCACTCAACTGCGCATTAACCGCGCGATCACCTGATCATTTAACTTCTCGTCTAATCGTGCATTGAACCACCCATTTCACCGCGTAATTAACCGCTCATCTTACCGTTCTGCTTCTTTTGAAGCACACCACGGTTTTTTATCAAGAATATATTTTGTAAGGGAAAAGTAATTTTCGTTTTTTTCGCAAAAGCTTAGACATAAGGTACCAGAATCTCATTTTATCATCATTTCACAGCCGAGTATTGCAATTCTTCAAAATACAATCCTAGATGATCTCTCTCTCTCTCTCTCTCTCTCTCTTATATATAAATATATCTATGAAGACATTTTTATTGTTATAAACATATATTACAGAGAGTGTCAGAATTGGAATCCAATGTTAATGGCTTGAGAAACTCGGCCAAGGAGCTTAATTTTGTCAGGGAGGAAAATCAGCGGATGGTAAGTTTTCTATCTATGATTAATTAATTCTGATATATATTCAATGAATCTTCGAGCATCCTGCTAACTGTTACAGATTACGATTGTTCCGAACAAAATTTCCACACAAAAGGTTGCAATTGATCAATTTTTGTTATACTTTTTAATTTTTGTCTACCATTGCCACTAATCATTTTGATGAGGCTCCTAAACGCCATCTTAGAAGAGAGAGGTTCCTAAGAAATGCGACTACAAGAGTTTGATTGCAATTTGATTTCACGTTTATCATGCTCAATTTATAGCCAATATGTTTTTGACTTAGATGGTTGAGATTAGCAAATGCCATAGCCAAATACATCATTTTCGAGTATTTTTAGAGTGCGGTAAGATTCTGAGAGAGATCAACTATGAAAGTGACAAATTCTCCCTGTCCCGCATTTGTGACATGTTGCCGCCTTTGTAGTAATCCCCCACTATTGTAGGCTTGTACTTGTTTATATAGACCAGTTAAGGTGCTCAACCGTAATTCTACTTTGAAAACAGGCCCAGGAGATTGCTGAGCTGCAGAGGGAATTAGCAAAGAGACAACACAGTGAAGATGATTTGATGCGCGAGCTCGACGAATGTCATTACCTCTTGCAATCCAAGGAAGCTGATTGCACAAGGCTAGCAAAAGATCTAGGTGCTAGCCAAGTTAGAGAGGCTGAACTGCAAGTAAAATGGACGCAGGAGTTTCAGCGTGTGAAGAACCAGTTTGAGTTTAAGATATCAAGGCAAGAGAAGGAGGTAATCAGATTTGTTCGCTCTGATATAAATTACATTGGTAACGAAATAAACCCACAATACCCAGATCCATATTGAATAGAAGAAGTTCCTGAATTGATCCTGGAGGTACATTAATTGGTGTTTTATTCCAGATCGGAATGTCAATTTGTAGATTTTAATCAATAATTCTGTACTTAGATAGCCCTTCCGGCATCGATGAAAGAAAAATTTAAGTTTGTGTGAGAACGTAACCGTTTTTAAGTATACAATAAATAACGGAAATCAACTGAAGTATTGTGAAACAAAACAAATTCATATTTGATTAATTTAAATACAAAAGGTATGAATGCAGTTACTGAAAAAAGGACTAGACATGCTGTTAGTGCCGGAAAAGACTTCGCATTGTCGGTGTCAATTTTCTCAAAATTCGTCGCCTTTGATGATGTTTTATTGTGATTCCTTTTTAGGGCGAGAAGGAATCGCAGGATTATTCTAGAAAATTAGCCGAGCAAGGAAAGCAAGTTGTTTCTTTACAAGCGAAGATGCAGCGCACCAGCAATGAGAACAGTTTATTGAAGAATGACGTCACGCGAATGAAGCAACGGTTGTCGGAACAAGAGGGAGAGATAAAGTCCCTGAATCGCAAGCTTGTGGAACAGCAGAGATATTCACATGAAACAGAGGAAAATATGTTAATCAAAGATGCAGAGGTTTGCAGTTTAAGATCAGATATTTTTAAAGGAAATTATTTGCATGCATCAAATAAAGTTCCTAGAACAACAACCCCCTTTTAGCTTCAATTTTAGTGGGAAGATGCTTATTAAAGGTCGAGACATTCATTGAATCATAATTGTGTCACGATTTGCCCCAAACTTGGAAATGAAATAAAATGCCATCCTAATATAGTAACATTCCCATCAAACCATTCGCAATTAAATGGTGTTTAAATCTGTAGATAGTCAATTTTCCGTAAAGTAGCTTATAAAGGGAAAGTCTGAAGGAGCGGATAGGATTTTAACAGGATTAATAAAACATCCTGCTGCTGTTAAAGCTCTTCCACGGGGCTTGAACTTCAACTCTTCATTATCCGTCGGAGCATTGCAAGGTGTTTGGAAGTTAGCAAATGTCACCTAGACTCTCCAACCTGACTCAAAACAAGACGTGGTCATTTATGGACCGATTTATTGTCTTTGCAAAGCTGTCTTTGCAAGTGCACGGTCAACTCTACCTTCTAATTGCCTCCAATAACATACAAACAACAAATCAGAATTTCAAAAGTCCTTCTCTACTTTAACAATGCTTGTTTGTAATGCTTAGTTTAGGTAGAACGGTATAGACAAAAAGATGGTCGTAATGCTTAGTTTAGGTAGAACGGTGTAGACAAAAAGATGGTCGTAATGCTTAGTTTAGGTAGAACGGTGTAGACAAAAAGATGGTCGTAATGCTTAGTTTAGGTAGAACGATGTAGACAAAAAGATGGTCGTAATGCTTAGTTTAGGTAGAACGGTGTAAACAAAAAGATGGTCGTAATGCTTACTTTAGGTAGAACGGTATAGACAAGAAGATGGTATAATATTTCTAGATCTGAGGAAAGCATTTGACACTGTTGATAACACAGAAATTATAGGCATGCGGGACGAGGGGCATCTCTTTGGACTTTTTATCCACCTAAGCAACAGAAAACAGTTCGCCTATTAAACATTGCCAAGTGCAAGGTTTCACAAAGTCACCTGAGGTGTACCTCTAGGCTCTCTCCTATTTATCGTAATGATTTTGAAAAAAAATTGAATTCTCAAAATGTGAATTAGCAATGTTTGCAAATGATACACTTGTCACTCTACCATCCGATAACATAAAAGAAATTTCAAAATGCACAGTATTGATTATACAACATCAAAAATAACCATGACTATGAACTAAATAATCCTCAGCCCAAAGAAAACTGAATACATGATCAGTTGATATTTAAGGAGGGTTAAACAACATTGAGGTAGGTCATACAAGGCTACTAAATGGCTTGGAATTACAGGAATTGAAAATACCTATAATACCCTTGTGGAATGTCCTGTGCGAAGTTCTGACGTTATTTGGGTAAATCGTATCTAAACGTAGAGCAGTGTCTCTCCAATGTCTGCAGAACAGACCCTACGCAAGATAAGAAAGAGTATTCATTTACTTGGAAAGGATTTCAGTCAACATCAAAGCTGAAGGCGATGAAAAATGGATTTGCTGTCGAAATAAAGCGTCTTGATTTTGCTGATCAAGCGCTTTTTGACTGGAGGTCATCCCCTTTATCCTTGATCAAGTACTCTCCGCCTAATATTGACAAGCATACTTTTCAGAAAATTCAGATCTTGTATGCCCTGTGACGTCAAAGGGGAGCTTATGAACTGTGTATAGATGTGGGAATGTTTTGAAACCTGCTTCACGATGATATAAATTGTTATTTTTTACATTCATATTAGCAATAGGGATAATGTTGATTGTTCAAATTAGCGGAGAGCTTTTGAAAAGTTGATTGAATGATGTCAGTGGGTTCTTTCTCTTATGCGTTTAATAATTAAGTCAGAACAATTCAATTAATAAAAGATATGAATTTTTAATGCATTCATCCTTTTTATATTTCCCAGATTGCTCGACTTGAAGCAAGAGTTTCTGGCTACCATCGCTCATCGATTACAAACTACCACAGTAAATTAAACAGCAGTTTCAGCTAAGATATTTCTTGTTAACCTAAGCCATCCCTTTACATACATTAAATTCTATAATACACTATATTTGTTGTATAAAGGTCAATGCAATTCGATTCACGTGCGCGTATTATCTTAGTTCGTCGCATTTTCCTTCGACTTCACGTCTTTGTCTCAACAAAACTTGAAGTCTTTTTCTCTCAACAAGGCTTTGGGCCTTTCTCTCGACAATTATTTCACTTTGGACCCTCATGTCGTTCCACCTACCTAAATTGTCTTTCAATAGACCAATTCAACTTATGGTCTCATTCTAAAAAATACTTCAGACCTCTTTTTGCTGACGTTTTAATTTCAAGTTCTGATTAAGGATCCGGTTTCTAGTTATTCTCGTGGTATTGACGTATGACTTTAGTGCTTAGCTATTTTGGGAGAAAAGTTTCAACGGCTTTCAGTGGTCGAGCCTTTTATAAGTTTTTGAACTTTATATCTGCAAAAAAATATGCAAAATAATCACAAAAATTTGAAAAATTGTATCCGGACTTGTATCCGGACTTGTATCCGGACGAAAAATTGTATCTGAACGAAAATGTCATTACTTGAAATTAATAAATGTTGAAGGTTTTTTACTTTTATCTTGTATTATTTCATATTCAGACGTCATAAAAGCCATTTATTAGTATTTTCAAGGGCAATGATTTTTTAAAAAGGTAGTTAATGAAAAAGGTATGGACCTCCACGAGGGTATGGGCCCCTGTGAGGGTGTGGACTTCTGGCCCCTGTGAGGGTGTGGGTTTCTGCGATGGTATGGGCCCCTGTGAGGGTGTGGGTTTCTGCGATGGTATGGGCCTCTGCTAGAGCAAGATAAAACACAGAACGGTAGTTCTCCGTTTTAACTTGGTAAGAGCTTACCGTTCGATATGTCGCTTTGTAAATAGACCGTACTTTGAATTGTATAGATTATTTAATGATATTTTTACAATAGCGAAAACACACAAATTAAGACTAACATAAAGCAATTTCAAGGATTGCGTAAGACAGATTACTTTCTGCAAAAAATAACTTGTATACTTCTTTTAGGGGAACCAAATTTTAATCAAATTCTTGAATTGTGTAGTATTTTGGGCTGCCTTTATTGATTCTTGGAGTGAATCTTATTTTCCATTGTTATGAACAGTTGAACGATTGCTGCCTTTGGTAAAATCTCATCTATCGATAGTCTCTATTTATATTTTTCAAAATTGAAGGTATTTATTCCAAGTAAAAGGGCCTACTTCTAGAGATCCCTTTCCCAGGGGCATCCCTGTTTGTTACGGGGCTGCACCACTGGATCGAGCTTCCTATTGTCTTGAAACACCAAAGTTTGAAGCCCGTTCAATTTTAAAAGGAAGAGGGCCCCAAACAATAGCGGGAAGCGATTCCTCAAAAACAATACTTAATTCCATCGCGGGGGCCCCTTAGTTATGATAAACAACACCCTAATCTCAGGAAAAACATTTTGGGCTTTTGGTGCATCAGCCCTTGTCTTGCCTGAGCAATGACGCAATTTTATGGTCGGTGTTTGATTCCAGGGAAAAAACTGCCTCAGTTTTTTACCCCGATAATCAGACTGATACACCTGTCACACAATCGAATGACTGTGTGAGAAGAAGTGAGACAGGAGAAGGCAGAAGGAAGTATATGACGGGATATAAGCAGGAGGAGAAGTGAGTACAAGGGGACAGGGATGGGAGGGGAAAACGCGTACAAACAACGCGTGAGTCTTGCTGCAAAATATGACATGACCCTAGCTGCATCACTGTACTTAAAGAAATATGCCAGGAAAAGACCACCTAGAAAATACCACAAGGTGATTAGCAAATAGCTAAGGTAGCATGATATCCACAGCCTACTAAGGATATACGTGTGGGACCACCCGATTCTAGAAAAGGGGAATCTACGCACTTTCCCCGCGGGTATTAACTCGAATTAAACGATTAATTCCCATTTAATTCCATCGCGGGGGCCCCTTAGTTATGATAAACAACACCCTAATCTCAGGAAAAACATTTTGGGCTTTTGGTGCATCAGCCCTTGTCTTGCCTGAGCAATGACGCAATTTTATGGTCGGTGTTTGATTCCAGGGTAAAAACTGCCTCAGTTTTTTTAACCCGCCACAAAAAACATGACAATGTTTACACCCATCAAACACTGACTTAGAAAACCTGTAACTGGGGGAGACTCTTGCCCTAACCTTACTAAGGGAGGAAGTTATTGGTGAAGAGAAGCGGGGAGAGAAAGCAAGAGAAAAGTTTTTTTTTTCTTTTCTTATGTTTGCCAACAACAGCAAACGCATTTTTTTTATGTTTGCCCACGACAGCAAACACTCTTCGTTGTATATTTGCCAACAACAGCAAACGCTTTTTTTTGTATGTTTGCCCACGACAGCAAACGCTTTTCGTTGTTTGTTTGCCAACAACAGCAAACGTTTTTTTTTCTTTTTTTTTTATGTTTGCCCACGACAGCAAACGCTTTTTGTTGTATGTTTGCCAACAACAGCAAACGCTTTTTTTGTATGTTTGCCCACGACAGCAAACGCTTTTTGTTGTATGTTTGCCAACAACAGCAACAATTTTTTTTAAGGTTTGCCAACAACAGCAAACGCTTTTCTGCCATTTGTTTGCCAACAACAGCAAACACTTTTCTTTGCATGTTTGCCAACAACAGCAAACCCTTTTCTTCTGCATGTTTGTCAACAATAGCAAACGCTTTTTTTTTGAGTGTGCGTGTTTGCCAACAACAGCAAACGCTTTTCTACTGCATGTTTGCCAACAACAGTAAACGCTTTTTATTTTTCATGTTTGCCAACAACAGCAAACGCTTTTTATTTTTCTTTGCCTGTTTGCAACGACAGAAACGTTTGTTGTATTTTTCATGCGCTTCCAATGACAGCAAACTTCTGGTTTTATATTTCATGCTTGCCAGGCCAACGTCAAACGACGAAACAGACATGTTTTGTTTTTATTTTAACAGGTGTTTCGCCATCACAACTGCACACACAATTATATTTTGATTTGTTGTTTGAACTATAAACTGTTTGCATTCTGCCAACACACAGCAAATGTTAATTTTAATTTACATTGCTTCCAACACTGAAAACGCTTTATGGTTTTTCTTTTCTTTTATATACATATTTCGACATGTTTGCAAACAGCAGCAAACATTTTGTTTGCTTTTGCTGTGCGTTGCCACACACAGTACAACATTTTGGTTTTGGTTTTGTTTTTGTCCACCTTGCCTGTTTGCGCCACAATGTAAAGTGCAATAACTAGACGTGTTACTGGCAAACAGACACGCAGTTTGCTTTTTTTATGTATGTATAGCGTATGCTATAGACCCCGGGAAACTATCATCCATGATCTTTTATTTGAATATATACATATAAAGAACATTTTGTATTAACTTATCGGAATTTTCCGAATGAACGCAGCACAACTATCATCCATATTTTCATGTGAATTTTATGAACATGGCAAGGAAATTTTTGATTTGCCATTTGAGTTGGCAATAAACGACACAGCAAACCTGCCACTAATATTACCATTGCAGTTCTGCATGAACAAGAACAAGTTGACATGTTGGCATTTTAGCAAGAAACACTACCCACAGTAAGGCTATCTAGGTATTTACCGATTTATATTGCAAACATTGATCTTCTCTCAACAA
>NW_027020025.1:15898214-16000026 GCF_013076305.1 Rhopilema esculentum
TGAACGATATGAATTCGTGAAAGCTGCAATGCTGTGTGTATGAGTCCTGAAAAAGAACAAGGCCAGAGCAGCTGAAAACGTTGCTAGGACTGACACTTAAGGCCGTCTCCTATCATGGGCTGTTCTGGGGCCCTCTTCTCGGATGGCGACAGTCGGGTCACATTAGAAGCTCGATCCAGTCTTTTATAGATCAGTGGAACGTTCAATGTAACATGTGCTCGCTTTCCTCCATGTGCAAAAAATAAAGACATTGACAGGATTCTTTTATCTTGTGTACAATGAAGTTTGTTAATTATGCATAATGGCACATAGCTTTCCATTTATAATCATCTAATTTGTTATTTATGCTACATATTACACGTTTTAGGACCTGTTTGTACGAGCTAAGTTTTTTTAGCTCATGGGAAGGCAGATGGGATGGAATCGCCGCATTTTTACATGTAAATTTAAATCACACCACTTTACTCCACCTAGTACACGTCATTTTTTCATCTTGGAATGTGAACGCGTGCGCATAAAAAAGACCCGCAAATTAAGCGTTCGCATTGCAGTGGCAAATTACATCGCAATAGGCAGGGGCTTGTTTAACATAAAAACTATGGGGCGATTGCCCCTCTAACACCAGTGACTTTCCATTGTTCAATGCCATAGGGTACAGTCTTCCACTGTGGATAAGCAAAGACTTCCTAGCCCACCCTCATGTTATTTCCCTTCAAAAAGACTATACCAATACGTCGAATGATTATAAATGATTATAAGACCATAGGGTGGCTCTTCATCTGGTCGTTAAATACTACACGATATAAAATTAGAGATTAAAATAGTTTAAATACAAGAAATGTAAATTGGAATTAAAAGTTAGGTTCTTCTCGTTATGAATCAAACTAAAAGTCTCTTTTTTGCTCCAGTAAGAAAATATTCTTTAGATTTTGATGAGAATTCGGCTTTCGTTTCTGAATTTCTTATCGCGTTTGGCATCTTGTTAAAAATTTCAGCTGCACTGTTCCTCAAAATTTTAGAATTTGTTGTAGTTGCAATTTGTGGTGCAGAGTTTGATCTCAGATGTTTACTGTTTTCTTTTAATGATATTTCAATATATGCTGGTTTGTTATGATCTGTTATATAATTAAAAGCCAGCTTCACAAGGTGCCATTCTCGTCTCTCTTTCATAGGTAACCAGCCTAATGATATGATATCCTTTTCTTTAACGTAACGGCCTATAACCAAACTTGCAGCTGCATTCTCCACCTTTTGTAGTCGTTTTTGTAGTCTTAATGAAAGAGGATGAAATACGACATCGGCATAATCCATTTTGGATAATATTAGCAACTCAGCAACTTGCTTTAACAAGCTACTTGCAGGATGCGATAAGGATCACACTAGCCCTAGATAAATCGTTTCCCACTATAATCGCAAGATGAATGTCGTCTCTCACCGCATGGGCTATAACGTGAGATAATTTGCGAATAATTTGAGGGTCTCACATTAGAGGAAGTGCATAATGATAATTAAAGGCCAGGGAGTCTATAGCGAAGCCCCAACAAGGGAAAAAGGGAGGGGAAGAGAGGGAGGAAAGATCAAGCTTGTTAGTTTTAGTCTTCAATAAAAACAGGTTCTAAGATTCTAGAAAGCAGGAATGATAGCGTAATCCTAAGTTTGCAAGATCTAGGGAGGAAGGATAAGTTCTGGGACAGAGTTCGTAAATTTGGCAAAGAGACTTGGAAAGGATGAGCATTGGAAGAGTGTCGGGTATTGTCTACATTTCTCAGGGGGCCAGGGATCATATCCTGAGAGCAATGTCAGTGGTAAGATCTCTAAAAATTAGCGAGATCAGCGACGCAGCGCCGATGGGAAATAGGATGAAGAGACTTTGTGAGTTTGCAGTTGATGACAAGGCGATGATTTAAGAGCAACATCCCAAAGGTGGGAGCAGTTAGCCAGGGAAGGATGGGTTTGAGACTTGTGAATGCACAAATTCGATTTACAGCCTCATTTTGGAAAATTCTTCTCTTTTGTACAAAATTGTTGATCCCAGGTTCGGATTTAGAGCAAGAAATTTAGTCTACTATAAAGTTATCATTATGTCATTGTTCTCGATATCAATTTTATGACGACATAAAGATGAAAATTTTATAAGCGATTTGGCCGTGATTAGCTACTAAGGGGGTGAAGTTTCACCCGGAGATTTTGCTGTCAAATCCCTTACAAGTTTTGTCTAACTAACTAACCAAACTTCATTTCTCTGTTAAATCTAAAATACAAGCACAAACAATATGAAATTGTGAAAATGAACTTGAGATGTCCAAATCAGCGCCATCCATAGAAACAAGGAGGAAAGTAAGGGTTGCGTTTGCGTGAAATAACAGCCTGTATAACGAGATTGTCTTTACTCCGCTTC
Organism: Rhopilema esculentum; assembly: GCF_013076305.1. The sequence continues at coordinate 15,900,613 of NW_027020025.1, forward strand.
TCAATTATTGGCGAAAAGAAAGTGGAGAGAGGTTCTAGGCTTGCAGTTGCAGTGCCGTCGGGACGAAATTCATACTAGGGGGGAGGGCTGCCATTGTTTTCACTACACTGTCATAAAGGAAGCATACTACTGTTTGGCAATTATTGGGGGGGGGGGCTCCAGCCCTCCCCTCTCGATTCCGACGGGCCTGAGTTGTACAAATATTGTTAGCAGATACTTTTTGTGAAGTCAACACAGTTTGCTGATTCTGGTCCCGTTATAATTTTGCTCCAGTGGCATTGCGAATGATTTTCAATTTCATTTCATTCAACAACATTAACCGCAATATATCATTGTTGTGAGTAAAACGAGTCTTAAGCGAATCATAAGTAGCTATTGATACTCTTGTTAAATGAAATTGTTTAAAAACATTTAGAATTCATTATCGGAAACTGAAGAACCGAAATCATATAATTAATGAATTCAATAATGAATGGGGCGAGAAAAAAGAGGGAAGACATCGTAACCATGAAGAACCAAGTAATGGTTCGAGCAGTCTTTTCCAGAGAAACACAATTCATGAAAATGTTCAAGTGCTTTTCTTCTCCATCTTATGTGCAACTCTAGATTTTGTTTTGCTCAGGAGCGAGAGTGCTACATAGAGAATTGTTCGTACCTGAGTACCTGTGGAACTTGATTGTCAAAATTTCAAGCCCCAGACCAGGGGGAACTTCCTGGGAGGGGAGGGGGGTAGTGGCTAAAGCCAGAAACTGTAACATTCTATACTTCTCCAACTTGGGGGGGGGAGGCTTAACCCAATTCTTGCCTCGGTCTTCCAAAATATTCCACCCTAAATTTCAGAATACTGAAAAATACTGAAGATGAGCTTTCGTTGCCCTTATGAAAACTAAAAGTGGACAAAAAGCTCTAGGACCAACTCAAAGCTGACGTTTACAGACACTCTCCCTTGCCACCTTCCGATAAAGATGCAAAAACAATTTTTAAGCTTTTTCTATAAATTTGTTGCGTTTTGAATTGTAATTTACGTCTGCCACGAACCCATGCCCCCCCCCCCCCAAACAAAGAGCCTCCGACGAAAGTGGGCGAGGGCCATAGCCCCACTTTTTTGCAAAACAATAGAGCTTTTATCAAGATCTTTTATATTTCCCCCCACTTTTTAATCTGTGTTGGAGCCTATCGAACAGTACATGGAAGGTTAAAAATGGAATGAACTTGGAGCGCCTAACGCTGGTCTAAGGCACAACATGAATCCGGGAGAGGTTCCTTTACAAATCCAACCCTTTCCGCCCGGTTCATTTCCTGTCCGGTCTGACGTCTGCGTTGTCATGCAGCAGCAGCAACCACATGCGAGAAATAATAAGCAACAAACGGAGGAGCCTGTGATAAAAAAATTGTTTTAAGTGCTCCGTGTTTATCCAAGAAAGAATGGGTGCGGAAATGTAGCCAGAGACCATTTCAATCGTGTCAAGGGCGAAGAAAAACATCTTCTGTTAACTTAACGCCTTCATAATAACGAAAGTAAAGCGGTGAGGTGCGATTCGTGTGCCCAATGCCAGCTACATTGTGCGCTTGTTTCTGTTGCACTACGAAGCCTCGTAAAAAGAATCAACCGGAAAAAGACAGCAATTTGGACAAATTTCCAAGGTAACACTAGAAATCGTGGCCTGTTATGTCTGAAAATGTTATGTTTTGTTAAGAACCTTTTCTGATTGTTTCAATGAAGTCTAATGCTAACGGAATATTGATTATGAAGAGGTTTTTTGACAGGCAGGCCACCGAATTACAGTATTTCCTGGCAGGGCTCACGACCTTGTTCGAACGAAACGATGATCTGCCAACATTTCATTTATTAACTTTGCGGATCACGCTGGCTAATGACGAAAAACTTTTTCAATTTGATTGTGATCGTTGTTCATGTGTTCGTCTGCTTCTGAATCGATCTAGATTCGTAACTTTTTTATTATCACGTCACGAGAGCACAGAATCCTTTCGAAGGTGAACGAGGGCTAGCAGACTTTTCAACATCAGTTTGAAAAACAACAGATAACTTTGGGAATTTAGGCACAAACTTTATGTTTACAAGTAAATCTCACAGTGTGCTTTGTGCGCATTTTCATTGTTTGTGGTTAGGATCATTTTATTTGAATAAAGACATCATTAAACGGAGATAGGAACAATATTTACCTTAAAACACAGGTTCTAACGTTTGATCACAAAAACTGGATCACTTTTTTATAAACCTGAAAATACAGAATTCAGGTCTAGAATTGCACTGCCCTGCGCCAGTAAAATTTTCCCCAAAATTTAGCAAGTTTATCTCATATGTTTTTTTTTTTAATATACTACCAGCATAAAAACATAATGCCACTCCTGTGTCAACAGTGCATAGCTTCATGGTATGATGCTGCCCAAAAAGAGCTTGCCAAGCTGATATCGAAAATCTTGCAAATTTATTTATACAGAGGAAGATTCAACTCTCTTCAGTATACATTTTGACACACAACTGCATTCTAAGCCTTTGGCCAAGAAAGAAAAGGTTGATATTTTGCCAACCCACAAGTTTTCTAACTTTGAAACCATTATGTTTCTGCCATTTTCTGGAATTTTTTCCTGATGCTTGTGGGATCATGATGCGTTATTCTATCTTCTAATCTCTTACTAGTGCATATAAGCACAAATCATAAATATCACCACAAAAATTTAGAAAATATTTGCTTAACCAAGCCTTAACATGAAGTTAGTCTTGATTTTCCCCGGATCCGTTAGACTATTTATAATTTTCACCAGTGCCAAGATAATGCTAGAACTGGAATAAAATTTGGATGAAATTTACAAAGCTGATTAGACCTTACAGGAATTTAGAAATTATTTTTAATGAGTATGGCCTTAAAAATTGGCTTTCCTTTAGTTTAAGTTCCCGAAATTGGCAAAAGAAATAATTTTGCTATTGTCAAATAAATTGGTTTTAAGAGTGAAAAAGGAATTATCAAGACCATAGAATGTCATGGCATGGGCAAACTAATAGATTTAAGAATGAACTTAAGAATAAGAACATTGACAAACTTAAGAATTTCCTGTAAAAATGGAATATATGTACAAACCTCATGACCTTTGGTTTATACCCTGAAGTAGTTCATAATTGAACCAAAAAAGGTTTAAGTGCTTCTAATGGAAGTATAGATATAGTCTGTGGGTTGTGGTCTGTGGATTATTGATGCTGTGGTGTTGAGTTCAGCCTGGGTGTATTCAAATATATTGAAGTGTGCATACAGAGCATACGCTAAAACTATAGAAAAGAGGTTTCATGACAGTGTACTTTAATATATAGAAGCAGGTTGGTTTTTTCCAGAATATCAGTTGAGAACCACGCCTTTTCTTTTTAAAAAAAGAGCAAAAGTGTATTTTCTTTAACAATAAATGTCAAATGGATCGAGGGTGGTTGCCATTTTAATCATGAAGTTAGAAAAGTCTCTAGGGGTTGAGGGGGAGAGGTTCCAGGGACAGAGATGCATGTATTTTCAAAGCATTTTTCGCTAGCAATCTTGGTGCAAGTAAAATTATCACAGCTTTTAAGAAAAAACACCTCCAGCCAAAAAGTTGCTTGCTTTGTCAATATCCTTTTGCTTCATGTAGAACATAGATTGATTTTTAGTTCCAAAGGTACATTGTTGGTTCATGTTATTTTGTTTTCAACTCATCAGAATTACTGTACTATTTAAGACAAGAGGAAGTGCCAGCACCAGGGCATCATACTGGCCTTGCAGGAGGAGAAAGGGGTCAGAAAATGAAAAGTTAGGGTGTCTTTGCATAAGGGTGGCTTTCAAGCTCCCATTGGATGATATGATTTGACTCAGTGGAAATACTCCATGGCAACTTTATTGGTAGTAGAATTAATAAAAAAGATATCAGAAACATCATATGCTATATTTATTAACCTTTTGCTCTTATTGACCTGGTTCAATACTTTTTCATTGCTTCTACATGAACTGCATGGTAAGGAAATTGATGGAAGCATTTTGATATAGACTTAGGGCCTTTTGGTGTACTAGCCAGAAGCAGCTGCCCCTCCAACCTCTGTGACAGTTCTTTGTTTAAGCAATAGTTTTAGGCCCTTTTTATATGAACAAAGCATTAACACCTAACTGTGGATAGAATAAGTTACTATTAATCTATGAATAAGCCTCCTGGATGCTTTATTAGACCCGGATTAATGGTGATGCTTCTTTTTATACTCTGAAAAGATCTTTCTGACATTGCCTTGTCATAGTTTCTATTGTGAATTCATATTACAAAGATACTGATACTGTTGGATATTGGTCAAGTGCAAAGCAAAAGAATGTGATGAATTGTACATTGCATGTGTAATGAGTTATTTCGTTATTCAAAGTTATTGAACTATCAACCAGCGCTAAACCTGGTCACCAGCTCTCTGTATTTCTTGACCAAGGAATGATTTTGTGTGATCACATTGAGAGGAAAGACCAGGGAACTGCCCAATGACCATAGCTTTCCAGTGTTCTAAAACCTCTTTTCAAAACTAGATTGCTAAAAATAAATGTACAGCAAGAATACATGTTTGGTGTAAAGGCAAAATTCTGAACATGCGAAGGAAAATACCATTTGAGAAGGAAGGAAAGAATTACGCATTAACATCGTAGGTGAAAGAAAATTTATAAAGGTATTAAGAATTTTATACCATTAAAATGGTCTTCCTCATTTTCTACTCTTGGGGGAGGGGCTATGTTGGGTTTGCAACTCTGCAGTGTCAACCCTATTTATGTGTGCAGCCTATTGATTTGGCAATTGATTTTCTGTGAATTGCAACTTCAGCATGAGGTGTGTTTTGTGTCTTTCCATCTAAGTTGTGAAAGGTTTACGGCTTTAAGGAAACAACTTGGAAATATTTTAACCAAAACATAGAATCAATAGGTGTTGCATAAGGTTTGAACCATTGCAACAGTGAAAGAGAGTGAGAGCGATAAGAGCTTGTCACAAGTTTCTTCTAGCAATGTTTCCCTTATGAGCAAGAAAGTTGGCTTTTGTGTTGCAGCACATTTTGCCATCCTATTCTGTTATGGGTTTTGGCCGATTTTTTGCATGGTTTTGAGGCTTTTGCACCCCCCTATATTAGTCCCCTCTCTTTGTATGACTGCATTTAATAATATTAAAACAGGCAAATAAACAAATATGCTGTTTTAAACTTGAAGTCATATTAATTTCCAGAGAGGATGAGTATGCTGCACCTTCAATACCTTACGGCACCCTGTATGTCTATGGGTAGGTGTTACATTTATTTCTTTATATATTAAGCTGTAGCAAGAACTAAAAACACTGCGAAGCATGTTACTTTGAGTAAGGCTAGCACACTTGACTTGTCTTGTTGTAGCATTTAAATGACTGTCTAAACTAAAGCAATTCGCTGGTCCTTTTCTCCTTGTTCTCGCTTAGGGAACCATATGAACTACAATCAATGGTTGATATATTGGGAATTTCGCAGATTTCTGTGGATACCTCACCTTACTTGTACTTGCTATCATAAAGTCATATTTTGCTCTTGACAAAGACATAAATGAAATCACCATTTCGCTGTCAATATATTGAAAGAATAATTCAAGGATAATTTTTCAAGGATCTTTTGATCATTCATTCAGAAGCCAAAATAAGATTTAGTATGTATTGAAGGGAGTCTAATACTTTAAAGGGCGTGTGTCTTGAACATGATTGGCTAATGCAGTGCAATTATATCTTTTGTTTAGTACAAAGCATGGAATCGAGGGTGAATTTTTGCGGCAGTAAAAATTGATTAAAAAAAATGAAAAGTCACGAAACAATTGAATTCCACGCCAAGCGCTTTTGTTTTATTAGCCAACTGCTAATGCGACATATGCCGTTTAAATGCGATGGACCAATTCGAGCCAATTTGAAGTATTGTGCAGCTAAAGAGTAACGAACAATATAATTAGGGCGAATTATTATGCTTTGCTTATTCAGAAGTTTTAAGGGGTAGAAATACAACAAATTCATGATTTGGCAGCAGCAGAGGTTGACGAAAGATGATAATCAGTTCCAAATCTGGTTATTCCAATCTTTCTTGATTCTTGTTGCAAATTGGCCCAATAATGGCGGGTTTCCACAATGAGGTTTCAATTTTAGATGATTTAGTTAGTAATCTTTCTTAATTGAAGAATCTTTTGTCGACCATTTTACAGATATAACGGACAACTTCCTTTACAAAACCGAGGACGATACAAGACATATTTTAAGTTGGAACAAAGATCGATGGCAAACGGTGTTTCTGTCGCCAGCGAATGCCCTTTGAACTCTGATGAAGCAAAAGCGGTTAGTAGTTAACTATTGATTCTCGTGTCAATTCTCAGTACAACATTTCATTAGCGTTTTGTAGGTTAATACTACATATACAATAGCGCAGTGTCAGGGCTTCTCTCTTTCTAGAGGCTGACGTGTGTAGGCTGGGATGGGAGGGGGCTCATGGAACATTTCTTCTAACTATTTTTTTGAAAAGTTTTGCGTAAGCTCACATTTATTTCGTAATATTTCTGAGTATCCCTGTTGAATCCTTCTTATACTCCTACTTAACAGATTTTTTTTGTTATTGTCAGGATTGTCAGAAGCATGCGAATATAGGATGGGGCTTCAGCCCCCAGTCATTTCTGAAAAATCTCTTTCACTGTGTCTTGTGTGAGTAAATAGTGAACCCTATCACTCATTAAAAGCATGTCAAATTGCTAAGAGCTGAGCCTAAGAATTGCTTATTCTTAGTCTCAATTCTCTGTGTTATGTTTTGTGTTAAGTCTTTTTCAATTTCCTCGTAGTTACCGGACACAGCCTACCGCTGTACTTTTAACGGACCTGCTACAAAAAATGTAGCAATTCACGAAATAGACAAAAACACTGACATGTTTCAAATCGGAAGGTCTGCGGAAAACCAAATCGATTTTATTGTCATGGACACTGTGTCCGGTGAAGAGAATATATCGGACAAGTTTGCATCTAGAAGCACGATATCGCGATTTGCATGTCGGGTAAATGTGGAGAGAAATCCTCCGCATTCGGTGAAGGTTTTGGCCGCTGCTTTTGATGGAAAGAACCACATATCTCTTGGGGTAAGACTGCTTTGTCAGCTGTTATGGTCAATTTTACCTTTGTACGGAAAGCTTATTTAAAATGCAAAATGAACTTTTTAAGATTAGCTTTAAATATCACAAAAGATCACCTTGTCTATCAAAGTGACTTTTGTAGCGAATAAAGCTGATTCTGCGTTAATGATGTGTTAATGCTGCGTCAGTTCTGAATTTCTTCTAAGATTTTTCACATTTTCCAGGAGAACCTTCCGCAATGGAAACGGGAAGATGGTAGCAGTGACGGCTTGACAACGAACGGGGTCCTTTTGATGCACCAGAAGGGAGACTGGAGCAAACAGATGAAGCCTGGGATATGGCGGGAGGTGTCTGTGGCGGGAGATGTCTACTCACTGAGGCAAACACGGTCTGCTAAGGAAAAAGGACAGCGGATAGTGAGTTGCTATTTCTTTAAATGAGCACAGTATAAACATTATTCTAAAAGTGACCCCGGTCGCCTAAGCAATCTGGACTGCTCCGCTCTGTCTTTGAATTTTTTACCATTAATGATTTTTGTTAGAGATTGTAGTCTAGTGGTTCACCAGCATCTGCTAATTTTAGGTTTTTATTCTCAGTTGTTCGTCATTTAGTTGTATACTGTGGTTGCTGCCGGATATAGCGCCCTATTCATTCTACCCTGGGACTCGAAGGAAATACAAGATATACTTTTCTCGACCTGCGTGAATGCTGCGTCAGTTTGGTTTTAATGTTTGCTTTTTTCGAAGCCACCTTTCTTGACCTCTTTGGCTCTTATTCTCTATATCATGAAATGGTAATAATATACTTTTATCCCTACTAACTCCAAGCACTCTTTTCAACACGAACACGTTTTTACCGGACATTTCATCAATTTTCATCATTGTCCTAAGAATCTCATAAAGACGGTATTGACCTTTGTATCATCAACTTGATGACTTCAAAATGAGAATCTCCTTACTAGATGACCTGAAATGTCCTGAAATGATATTTATAAATTGTTAATGGTAAAAACCAGGATTGTAGACGGATTTCTTTATTTCTAAATATGTTTGTATTTTCTCGTAGACAACAGATAATAACACGTTAAAAGACGGGACAATGGTTGATCTTTGTGGCGTCGTCCTTCTGTTCAGGACTGTTGAAGGCCTTGAGAAGGCACCGGTAAATGATGTTTTAAGCTTCACTTGACTCTGCATTTTTTAAGATTCTTACGAGTATAGTGTCCTTCTGAGCAATGTCTTTTCCGGCACGTCCTGAATTCGGAAGCCCGATGATCGGAACAGGTTTGTTTTTCTTCTGCTTCTACTTCTTCTTCTTATCCTTTTTCTTCTTGTTTTTCTTCTTTACCTTCTTCTTCTTTTTCTCCCACTTCTCTTACTTTTTCTTCTACTTTTTTTTCTTCTTTGTCTTTTTCTTACGACTTTGTTCTCACTCTATTCTTTGTTTTCTGTCACCCATCTTGTCTAATATCTTCACTTATCCTCCTTTTCAACGATAAAATTCCAGGAATCCTGTTCTCCATCCTTATCTGTGTTCTTCCAGAAACAACACATACCGATAGCTTACTGCATATTTCAGCCAATGAGAGTTTGGGTGATCAATGATTATCATCGAGACAAAGTGCTTTACGTTGATGTTGGAATAAAGAGAAATTATCACATTCAATATGATGCTAGCATTGATTTTCCCTAGTCTTGTTAGAATGGCCAAAAAGCTCAATTTATTATGGCCAGGGATGGATGAGCATCATGTCTTTATATGAAAAGATTTCTGCAAAGATTTGGCAACATAGCGTTGCTCGAGGGGCAAATCACCCCAAGAAAATCCCGTACACCTTTTGTGAAAATCCTATTGTTTTATCTGAAAATCCCCAGAAATCCTTATGTTTTAGGGAAAATCTGGTACGCTGTTTGCATGAGTGAATTGCCCCTCGGCGTTGCTAGTTATGTAACGGTTTTGATCACACAGTTGAATATCTATCGTTATTTATCGCCAGTAGCTACCAAATGATGATAAATCTAGCTGTAGTAGTACCATTACAATTATCGATTATTCAAGAATTCTTCAAAAAGCTTTTCAATACAAACACCCTCACTTTGTGGTGTTATTAATTAGACCTGTAGACTGTACATAAGTTTTCTGTTTAGGGAAATCGTCGCCAAAGTTTGTTTTCCTTCTTCATTTGCACCAAAGTTTTCGCTTACAGCTGTGCTATTTTCTCCTAATCTTGTTAAACATCTTTTAGCAGTTATCAACAGACCACTGTTTTGACTTGAGTCGATGAATGCCCGTTGATTTCTCTTGCATTGCAGACTGTCGAGGAGTTAATCAAGAAGCGCGACGATATAAATGCCAAGAGACCGCAATGTCCAGTGGGTCTCATGACCATTAGGTTCCCATCCAATCAAGTCAACCAAAAGGTACTATAAAGTATCAAAATTGTTATTTGCTTGTTTATCTTGTTGTATTGGACATTCAATGTTGTCAACATCAGGCCTTTGAATTTACGTCATTTCCCAGCATGCAATTACGTGCAATCCAATTTCACACATCCTCTTTACATAAAAATATTTTTGTAAGAAATCGATTCTCAAAGCGGGTTAAGAATTAAAGACACGTGACAGATTTAAAAAAGGCTTAAGCTTGAAATAGACATGTGTTTACTTATTATCTTTTGTCTTGCTCCCCTGAGTCAAAAAACGCTGTATATTAACTCCCTAGTCAATAACTAACAATCGAATGTGTGATGTTTTCAGGGCTTGATAAACTCCGTCCAAGAGAAGGCAAGGCGATTAGAGTATTCTATTGTACTTGACAGTTTCATGTGAGCGGTCTTACTAGAATGAATTAAAAGACTGAGCTTTTTTAAACGACTTGGCTTTATATCTGTCGTGTGTTATTTTGAACAAGCTCAGAACAAGCTGAGACTGGGGTGCTGTAAAATGTAATTTCGAACAAAGTTTATTTACATGAGTATACCAGTTATTGGCACGACCTGTCGAATTCCCCCGCAACAAAGAAAATGAAATTCTTTTCAGGTGGCAAAGTGGTGAAAACGAAACTATTAGAACTGATGAAAACGCAAAATTGTGCATTTCCGATTTTTCTAAACTGTTTAACTTACGTCCCGGCAATTCAAGAACAACTTAAGAACAATCCAGTCTCGCAGTACTGATAATATTAGGAACCGCCTATCTGAAACTCAATTTGCTGATTGTTAAAGAAATGGGTATAATAAGCCTCTGAAAACCAAGACCGCGAAATCGCTTGTTGTGAAATTGAAAACATTGGAACTTGTCCATCAATATGACATGAAGCAATGAAGTTGTGTATGTCAAAGAATCTTTGTTTCAGCTTTTCGTCGAAGTTAACTAGAGAATGCGCTTCCGCCGCCATCTTTGAGTCCAGTTGCAGTGTATCTTTTCACTGAGCTGTGTTGTATCTATTTTTGTTACATAATGGCTCTGGTATATAGCTAACTTGCATCATCAAATATTGCTCGTCGTGTGATTGCCGCTTTGATACTTGGAAAATTAATGAATTTCCTGAACCAAGTGTTTTGTACCAAAATCCATCCATTTACCAAAAAAAGCCTAAATCATTATTTTCATTTCCTTTGTATAAACGTTAATTCTCTTGGATTCCAGTTCCCTTTATAGGTTTATTTGTCGCTAGATTTTGCATCGTGTCTCTTATTTTCTTGAAAGCAAATCGACATGCATGCAATTCCACATGTCTACATCAGCTGTGGTCACGTGCATGGCTACCATTCCTGGGGGAAAACACATGCACCAAGCGAGAGACTAGAGGAAAGTGAAAGAACCTGTCCCATTTGCCGAGAGGTATTTCTTTGGTATTTCGATAAATTTACCGGATACCCGATAAATCTACCTGGTACAGCTAGCATGGTAGAACCTGCGATTTTCTGAAATTGGCTGAATTGGTTCTTATTTAATGAAATTGTTTCAAAAAAGCAGGCTAAATAGGCTCTTGAATTGGTTCTTAAATTATGTCAAAAGAACAATCGAAGTAAATAAGTATAATTTATATTTGTAATTTCTTCCAAATAATGCATGTCATGTCTGAGTTGAACTTGGATCAGCTAGCTATGGTGAGTCAACTACAGTACGGCTGGTTGATGTTAAAGGTTTCAAGATATAACATTAAGACGTAATAGGTGTGTCTGGGTACCCATTGTGGTGGAGAATAGCTTGGTTGTTTCCGTTAGCATTGCGATAGAACAATTGAAAAGAATGGGCCTCAACATAGATCCTTGTGGTACTACGAACAGTCAAATGTTTGCTTAATCTCTTTGAGTTGAGTAAGCGGTGTCATACAACTCCACCGAATAATGAACATTTTGATATTTCACTTTCCATTCAGGCCGGACAGTTCATTCCTTTAAAGTTTGGTATGGAGCCTGCATTCTATGTTGATAACGGACCCCTCACCCACGCATTTTGCCCTTGCGGACACGTGACATCGGAAGCAACTGCACGTTATTGGTCACAGGTCCCATTACCGTATGGAAAAGACGAGTTTAGGTCTGCCTGCCCGTTTTGTGCGAAACCTTTGGAAGGCGAAGACGGGTATGTCAAGTTGATAATCCAAACAGAGTAGAGATGGCGAAACCTGTGTAACCCCTTGCACTGTTTAAAACAGATGTAATGATCCTGTCGTTACACGAGCCTGCTTTAGAAATTGTAGGAACATAATTGCATACAAGGTTTATTATTCTTAGAAAGATAGAAGAACATAGTTTGGAGTTTTGGTACATCGAACTGGCAGTTGTCGATGACTGGTGTCGTTGACTGGTGTGAATCGGTTAGTTTGTCTGATAGCCATTCTACTAATTGAGTTGATATGTAGCAATAACAGCATTTGAAGAGTTCTAAGCCAACCTTTTGTTGTAATGGCAGCCAGTTAATGTTCCAAACACGAAAATTTAAACTATTCGCTTGAAGGAACAGTGCTGTGGCTGTTTGTGTGTTGACTTTTTATCTCCTCCTCCGGCGTGTTTTGCTCTGTCTATAGCATGTCACTCCATCTGTTTGATAAATTGAACCAATGCTGCTAAAACCGACAGTCCGTTGTATTTTATGGCTTTTCGCAGCAAACATGCGCAGGTATCTTCTTTCATTTTTTCCTATGGTTGGCACTTCGTTATACCGCCATGTATGGACTTATTTGCCTTAGTATTTATGCATTCAGGTAGTGATTATTAATACTTTAAGTCAGTTTCATGCGTACCCGGTAGAGAATACTAGTATGTTGCTTGCTAATCAACAATGTCCTTGTGACTACAAGGAATTTGTTCCACGCAGAACTCAACGATATGGCTGTAAATAGACCCATATTATCACCTTGATGTCATGGAGCTTGAAATCTCCGATTCGTTTTTCTCGCTTATCGGTTTAATCATCTGAGGTGGAATGATAAACAAACGCTACTGTAGGCAGTTTTCAATCACTTACCACCCCACATACCCCTCCCCTTCCCCTCCTACCCAAACGAATACAACTACAATGCCTGCCAAAAGTACTTGGAACACCCAGCAATTTACGCTGCATTTGATATCTTTCATTCCTTTCATGAAAAAGAATTGCTACTTCCGCCCCCTTCCCCCTAAAACAATGTTGATGATTTAGAGAAATATCATAAAAGTAGCGCAAAAGAAAGTGCTTCCTAAAATCCTAACCCGTTTGATAGTAAACCAACATTGTTCTGTAGAGGAGAGGGGGATGATTGATTTTGACCTTGGAAATTGATGTCAGTGTTCCAAGACTTTTGGTAGGCATTGTAGCTAGTGCTAAATTTTATAAGATTCCTTACAGTGTTAGCTACGTTGAACCGTCCTTAAAACCGTTTTATAAATCTTCCTTCTCAAAGCATGTCTGCTGTGCTTGCTAGTCAATGATCTAAGGCTTTTGCTTTGGGCAGCATCCGTGGCCCAGTAGTGCTTTTATAGCGTTTGTAGTGTGTAGAAGCTCTCAAGTCTTGTAGAATGTCTTGCTAATATTTTTTAAATAACGCCAAAATTCCGACCATCGTTGTTATAAAACGACACTGCTTTTTGAAGCATAAATGAATATTTATCAATAAGTGCACCATAAAAAGATATCGAACTTCTGCTCGCTAAATGTAATTTAATGCGTATGCCCCTGGCAATTTGTTTCTTTCATCATATCGTGTATCATTTAAACTTATTTGAAACAGTTTTAAGAATCCAAATTGGATAGTAGTTGGTGATTATTTTGATAATATCTCTTATCTGTTTCCTTGCTATTGTAAGATTTTCCATGCTTCTTGTGCCTCAAGCTTATCTTTCGCAGTCCAATGCAATAATGCCTAGTAAATTTTAACCAGCCTGTTTTGAAACTTGCCAAAAGCAACTGCGGCACTGCGAAGTCATTCCGACCATTGAGACAAGTAGAAGTGTGGCTGCGTATCTCAGCAAATAACAAGCAAAATTGGTGAACCTTATAGAGGAAGTCCTTTCACAAGAGATTTCTTGTAAATACACAAATCTCATAATTGCTTTTATCCAATTTTTTAATCGTCTTTTTGCGGGCAGACTTTTTGAAACAGATTTCAAAGGTACGTGTATGAAAAGGAGTTAAAGGTTTCTTGATCTTTGAATCTCTCGACGAGACTTCGTTGCAAGTAAGATATTGTCTTGTGCTTGGCAAGATAGATCGCTTTTGACGCAAGTTATGACTTTTGTCATAATGGCAATAGGGCATTCTTGTATTCATCTTCGCTTTTTTGAATGTCCAGAATAGCCACCAGTTTCCAGATGTAGTGGACAAGCAAAGGGAATGCCGCATACATGTCATGTATGTTGTCATTCAAGAAGTGCGTCAGTTCTCTCTTTACTGGAAAAAATAATAGTTATGAATATTTTATAGAATAATCATTGTAAAATACTATGTGGAATAAATTAAAATTCAAGTTTCCAATTATGCTGCTGTTCATGGACCTAAAAGCTCTATCCTAATTGAAGATCTTCTGATTGGCTCATTAAGCGTGAACATTGATCTCCATACTCGGTACCGTGCACAATATAACATACCGCTAAACAGTAAGTTGGTTTTGATATCAAAATTCCTAACATTTAGGGATAGCGCCTACTCATTTCTGTCAGAGACTGTTTCCGTGTAAAATATCAGCCTTGCTCATTCCAGCATGGGTTTTAGATTTCATTCCCTCTGCCTGCTTGGCCTGTGACGGGCAACCCTTTTAACTTAGGTGCAAGTTTTACAACGTTTCGTGCCATGAAGGAGCGTTTCTGGCCATGAAGGGTCAAGATTTGAAAGCATTTTTCAATGAAAAATCATCACAGCATATGAATACAGAACTGCAACTCCCCTGGATAAACAGGTAATCTCGTGGGGGTAAGATGTTTTCCTTCCCATCTCCGATTTGAACCAAATTTATCCGAATTTTCTTCTAAATTGAATTAGAATTTCTAGCGAACATAATTTTCCCCATACGTGCTGTAGTTAAGATCTAACCCTTACTAGCAATTGAGCTATTTTGAGAAATTAATCCTGAAAATAAACTTCTGTATTAAACAAGGTCAGTGCTTTGCTGCATTTTAATGGGTCTTCCTAGCAAGCTTGCCAAAATAAAAATGAAGCCAATAGAGGAAGTGCGCATCTACATGCGCACTGTTTGTGGAAAATTTATAGCTGATAAACTTCATTGGCGAGAAAGCTCCCAAATACAAATGCTTGTAGATTTCTTGATCCTATTCGTTTATGAATGAATTTTGCTACTAGATCTATTTTATGTAGATCGAAAACATTTGCCGCAAGCTATTACTTTCATAAGACATTCTTCGAATTTTCAATTCTGGTGGCCTAGGTATCACAAATAATTTGCTGCGGGGCCCGTAGGTTGCCCACTTCTGTGCTATGCTTTTATATCACAATTCTCAACACAAATGGAGATCAAGTCACCCTGATAATTAATTATCCAAAATACAAAAGTAGATGTCCCATATTTCACCACTTTCACTTCCAAACGCCTGAGCTAAAGATTTCTGTTGTCTAGTTGAGAACCTCAGCCCGTGTTCAAAATGAAACATAAGTTTAGATACTACTCTGAGTTCAGCCCGGGTTGAGACTTTATCATTTATCAAAAAAGGGCTTACACTGATGATCGAGATGAAACACAGCTCGTGGTAAACTCGACATGGGTTGAAAGCATTCATTTTTTCAAATTGCATAACCACCTCATATTTTGAAGTGACATTTTGAACCATGATGATGGACCGGTCAGAAAGTGTCTACCAGAAAGGGGAGGAGAAGATAGTTGGATGTATGAAATAAATATTAATGGTATTTAGAGGAGTATGAAGCAAAATTGCACATTGTGAGGGGTAGTTTTTCATAGCTAAAGTTTCAAACAACATCTTATGAATAGATTTAGCAGAAAAATGGTTTAAGACTCAAGAAACTAATTATGCAAAGAACAATGTAGGAGTAGGAAAGACAATTTTTTTTGAGATGTATGAAATTTTTCAATCTGATAGAAGAGATAAAAAACCCTCATCTTTTGAAGGGGTATGACTTTTGTCTCAGTTTTGATTTTCCTCTGCCCCCTGCAGTAGACGCTTGATGATCGGTCCCCTTAAACCTCTCACAGCAGATTAACCCCAGCAAACAAACAAATTTTACCTGCAAGCAGAGATGCATTTTTCTTCGTTGTCATGAGAATCCTCTCCATCATCCAGAATACAAAGTACAAACTCTCGAATTTGTAGTAGCAGAACACTGATCCAGTTTTTTCGTGGTCTTGAAGAGAAGAGAGAACGGTTCATCAGGATATCAGATAGACCCTTCGCAGTAGACCAGAGGGATAATGAGGATCGGGTAACCTGGAGCAAATGTTTTTTGGGAAATTTTTATCTGGTGAATAAGTACGTGCTGGCCAAGAAAAATTCGCCAAACTTACGATTCCTTCGACCTTTAACAAGAATGGAAATTTTTTACCGGATTTATGGTGATTGTTCACAGAAAGATTTGTTAGCTAGTCTGGATGTTCCGTATTCACTCCTTCTGAAATGTTTCGTTTATGAAGCAAACAAAGCTTGTGATAGTAAAGTACTGATATAAGCATGATTTATTTGATATTGTTTTGGTCTCAGTTTATAGACGACATCAGGACTAAAGGTTGGTTTTTATTTGGCTAATCCTTTCAAATCTCACAGCAAAAAAATCAATTCACATTCAGTAGTTTCTCCCCTCCGCAGAGGCTATTGGGGAGGAAGATTAGGAAGGAAAAAGGTTAGGATAAAAGGAACTGCGGAAGAAAGGAAAAAGTGGAGAAGCTGCGAGGGAGAAGGAGGAAGAGAATAGCGTATCTTTTAAATAGAATCTAATAATAGTTTTTGCCGAATAACACACATAGCAAGCAATTTTTCTGTTTGCAATGTTAGAGTTAACTATCCGATCGTCATGAGTTCCGTTTGCCTCCGCCATCACACCTGCCCAACACAACAACAACATTTCCACATTATTTGGCAGAGGCTATTTTTCCTTTCTTCTTCTCCTCCGCCCCCTCCAATTCTCCGCAGCTTCACCATTTTTCCCTCCCCAATAGCCTCTGTGGAGGAGAGTATTCAGTAGTCTACAGTCCTAGTCCCTGCCGTCATGAATACTCTCTCTTTGCAAAGTGACCATAGTTTTTGATTTGCGACCAAGAACATCGCAAGTACTTACACAGAAAACAAGCATATTCTAGTTTGACAGCATCAGACACTAACAGCCGTTCAAAATAATTCTGATGTTTGCTCGTTTCGAATGTGTCTGTTTCAATTCACGCAAAAAAATTCCCCCAGAGAAAATCGTCAAAAAAATCAATTAGAAACATTTATTTGGTATGACCATAAAACTGACTGAAAAATGCAGCCGTCACAGGCAGATGAAAAATAGAGTGACAAAAATATGACGTCACGAAAATCTATTTTTGAAAATTAAAAAACATGATGAATATCTCTAAGCTTCTAGAATCAGCTAAATCTGTAAGTGAGCTACTGAGATACTTTGTGAGATATTTTCACTGTTGTTTTTGCCTGGCTCGTAAGTTCAGAACAAAGGCCTAACCATACTGATTGGATGAAGAAGGAGCTTGTTCTCATTTGGCAAAATACCTGGTATTCTCGGATTCGAGCAATTTGTATCTTCACATTTGGCAAAAATGTATAACAGAATTGGAACCTTCATGTTGACATTGGTCTGTGACAAAATTTCAAATTTTTTTGGCCGTCAGGCTTCGAATTACCCCCATTTTCAAAATTTAGGCCTAGTTTACAGGTCACGATGCGGCAGTAATGCGACCTTTAAACTAGGCCCTAGCTTTTCCTATACATTTCAATGGAATTTGTTGCTGTAGTGAAATTTTTTCACTGCAGCAGCAAGTTCCGGTCAACTCTAAAGAAATATCTAAATATTCGAAACAAAGTAACATGCAACCGAACGGTCCAAACAACATGAATTTTTCAGTATAAACTGATTTAAAGATGAAGGTTTCAATTCTGAAGTCCATTTTCGAAAAAGATCCGTAGATAGCGAGATACAAAATTGATGATGTCAACTTGAATCCATCAATTCGGTGAAAGATCTAACTGATTTGCTCATTAGAGGTATTTTGTGGCATTTTTCAAGTCTTGCTGTCAAAATTCAAAGATCTTAAAATAGGCTTTATGACGTCATCACTTCGTCACCACTCACCAATGTACCCGAACCATTCGGCTTTTAAGAGTACCATAAGCTTTGCCAATATACCATTTCTCGTAGCATTATTCACAGCTAGTGACACGACTGTTTCACTTAATTTTTCCTGCCATTGACCCTGAAATGAAAAATAGTTGTATGCTTGTTCTGGCCGTAAACAATTACACGATTGCTTGATTTCATTCAGAGATTTACCCAAAGTTCCGAAGATGATAGATTCTGCATTGATTGTAGTTTAAAAGCACAAAGTAACTTTACACGTCGAAGGAGTCAATTTTCAAGCATTACGAGTTGAGTCTCAATGATTTTTGAAACACATACCGTACAGTTGCTTGTTGCAATCTGGTTTATCAATTCTTCTCCAAGCTGAATTACGCTCGCAGTTATTTCTTCATTGTTTGTTAGCACTGGCTCGCTGAGAATTCCTTTGGATAGTTCATGAAAGAAGCAGAAATCTAGTAAGAGTAGAGTTCTAAAAAGTCCTAAAGACCACATAACATAAAAGATCACCATGAAATACTTTCAAATATGCAAAATTGGCCAAATATGTCTGAAGTTGGTTGAGATATGGCCAATGACAGATTTGAAGTTTGCTAACGAACACTGTTACTTTGGCTCTGTTCAAAAAGTTATGAACAGAGACCAAAATACAGAGAGGTTTGATGGGGAAAGAGCCGATACACATACGACCATGTCTCTGCCAATTCGTGACACAATTGACTGATTTGGCAAATTTAGAGGTATTTCATGATGTTCTTTCAGGCTATGGGATCCAAATTCAAAAATTCTAAAATAAGATTTTTGTGACGTCATCACTTTAGAACTCTATTTAATTTCAATCTTTTTATACCATTTAATTCATATCTAGGGAAATAATAGAGCTGTCACTGAAAGATCCTTAAAGCTTAATGGGTTACTTTTTACCACTAACAATGGGGTTCAGCCTACTTTAAGAAACTCCGGACTTTACACCCCTTTTATGTCATCCAAAGGGCAAATCACTTTCAGAAAAGTGAACGACCTTTGGCAGAATTTCAAATTATTTCAAATATTTCTGAGATTTTGCAGATTTTTTTTAATTTTTCAAAGATTTTATTTTGAAATTTCTTTCTGATTGCAAAGATTATTTAAAGATTATGGAGATTTTACTTTTCGTATATTTTTCAAATCTTCCAAAACAATACTATCTACATCATTATTTCAATAAGTCGACAACAAACTCAAAAACTCCTCATGCTTTGTTCAAGAGTACACTTGCTTCTTAGAACAGGGTGAAAATTCACGATGGCAGTTAATGGTATGAGGATGCAAGCATAGATACCAAGATGTCGGCTAGGGTGGGCAAACTCGAGCAAAAACCATACCTGAGAGGGGTGAGGGGGGCAGGCTTTAAAACCAGAAAACAGATATATAACAAACAGGTATATTAGGACTGAATCAAGCTCATGGAATTATAATTATGCCAACTTTTCACAATATCATTTGGAAAAATTGTAGAAAGAGGGGACAAGTTGTTATCCATATTTTCACTTAGGGGGTCACAGCCCTTCTTCTTATAATGAGGAAATCCGGTTATTTCTCGTGACATTTTACCTTTTAGCACTGAAGATAACTTGTATATCTGTGATGGCAGAAATTCACTGCCCTTCATCTCCTTGGAACTTGCTTTTAAAGCTAGCAAGGAATAAAGAGCCTGTATCACAAAATATACTAGAATGCATGCAGTACAATATAATGTTATAATAACTTTGTATCAGAAAACGGCAGACAAGTGAAACAATTAAAAATACCGTGCAGTTTCCACGGTTTACTTTTGGATGCAGATTTTTATGCATGCAAATTCAAGCCAAGTCATTGGGTGGATTTCATTTTACTTGGCAGCAATTATCGATTTAGTACATGAACGGAAATATGTTTAAAAATGTTGCTTAAATCAAACGTACAACCAGAAATTCACATTCAATTCCGACATCCCTTTTCATTCAGTAAAGTTTACTACCTCTTAATGTTGACGTAATTGATGTGACAAGAACCTGGCCATGATTGCCATTCCAAGATTGCAGCTTGTATGTCAAAGCAAGCACTGCAATTTAAGAATAGGAAAACACAAGATTAAGATGTTAGATTAAAGGAAGTGACAGAAAGCAGTAAAGTAGTAAAGTCTAAAGTTTAATTTGAGAAAAGTAAAAGAAACAATTTAGGTTGTTTTTCATACCGTTTTCCATGAACATTAAGTTGCTTGATATTTGATCTTGACCCAAGGAATTGGTATTCTCTGCTTGAGTTTCTTTTTGCGTTGCTTTGAAAAGACAGGAAGATGAAGAACATTTTCTCAATTAAAACAAAAACCTAGAGCAAGGTGTGAAAATAGAGCTCGTAAAATACCTCAAAACTAGTACAAAATTCAGTTTTAAAATCACCGTTGAACTTGCTATGGTTATTACGTTATTTTCCAGTGCCGATGAAAACCCTTTGCCAAATATTTTGAATCAATAGTTACCTGAAACAATTCAAATCTGTTTAGGTTTTTTGTAAGATTTTAAGATGTTTAACGCACCAACTACATTACAGCAAATTTTAATGATTTTAGAACAATTTTTTACAAGTCAATTGTAGATCAAGAAGATGACAGAAAAGACAAGAATTTTTATGCTAAACCTACCGAGCAGAAACTCTGTTTTGTTGCTACTTTCAATCGTTGCCTTATATCTAAGATCTAGTATGACATAATCCTGTTTTAAACTAAACAATTCTTCTTCAAGTTGCTCAACCTATGGCAGCAAAGACATGGAATATAAATACCTTAGCTAAAGTAGATTTTTGTAAAAAAATGTGGCTGGGATCTGAAGAAGAAAAAGAGGCTGGGATCTGGAAATTAAAGCAGCCATGGGTATTTTTTAATTATAAGTTAAAATTGGCCAGGTCCTCTTTTGCATCAAAAATACGAATGAAATCCATCGAAACGTCGCTTGATATAGAAATTATAGCTTTACCCACCATATTTTATCAAATAGAGAAAAATAGCATAAGTGTACTTTATCCTCGACGCCGATACTTTGTGTTATACAAATAATCGCACTTTAAACCGCATTTACAAGGTTGTTTGACATCTCTGCAACTAAACAGGGGAGGGGCTACAGAAGACGGAAGCCGAACTTTTTTGCGGGCATGGTAAGCTATTTCTATAGCCTCAAAAGTTTTAGTTCAGTTTCAAGCTTCCTGGCTGCTCTGTTTACAAAATAGCAAGTATCGTAGCGATAAACATCCTAGAAGCTTGACTGATAAAATGTGCCAGCTAAGAATTTTCATAAGAGAGTGGTGACTTTAGTTTGCAATTTACCGTCACTAATTGGCACTAAATGTTTTCAATAAAAGATAGTTAACTTATGTATAAAGACATAAAGATATAATATTAGTAAAAAAATAAGTGTCACCCTTTTTGTTCTTTCATACATCTTTTTTCTAAACTTGTTTGCCAGATATTGTGCAAATGACTCGGCGTCCATTCCGACGGGTGTATTCCTTGCAATTGCCACTGCCTGATACAAATTGTCAAATGTTATATTTACACTTGATTAAGAGAAACGCGAGAAAATCTTAGGAGATTCACAGCTTGCTATCTTAAAATTGTCAATGATAATTTACAATAAAACAAACACGAACGGAAAAGTTCATATCCAGTTGTTCAATATTACATAGCAAAGTATAATTTTTGCGAGCTAAAAGATTAACCAATATTTTGGAACATTGTATTGCAACCAAACTTTAGAAAACTAAGCACAGCCATCTTATTCTATCTTGCTTTGACTTAACCAGGACACTGTTTGAAACAAGCGCCCCAGTGTACCTTCGGAAGTTAGGTAGTAAAAACCAAAACAAGGAATTCGATCGGTTAAAAAAGTTGCAAGCGATGAAATCTGGTATTTGGCATCGTGGCTTTTTCTTCGCACAATCATCAGCGGCGAAAAATTAATTCCTATGCACAAAAATACTTGCGCCCTCTGAGCCTGGTACCTTGTCTGACAGAGTGGGAAACAACAGAAAAATCTTGCTTCGTGCTCTTCTCGAAGAATCCCAGAAAAATCATGAATCTAAATCTGAGTTTTATTTCGAAAACCTACGTAGTGGCAAAATCAACTCACTACTGCTAATCTTGCAGTTAAATCCGCAGCATTTTCTCTCATAGATTTTGTTTTCTTGAAGTCACTGCAATTCATATTTATCATTTTGTTTGCCTTGGTTTCCATTTGTGTCGTTTCTTGATTTTCCCGCGTCTTTTTGAAATTCATTTCCAGGCTCCTTTATTACCTAGCAACTGGCCGCGCATGTCAAATACAATGTTTGTAAACGAAGCTTGTAGCGTTCACTTCCCTTTTTCTTGTCCCAGTAATGTAAACAGGAGTCCTTTGAAGTTGCTTTTTGGCATGTTTTTACTCAATTCGACGAGTTACAGGAAAATTTAATCAGCTACAGTGGATAATTCCGAACGACCCAGATGATTGGCCTAAATCTCTTATCGTTTTTAGAGAAGGATTACAGAATTCAGGCACACCAAGAAATTAAATTCTATTTAGGCCCTTAAAATATAATTTGCTTGATGGCGATGTCTACTGCGACTACTGAAGTAGTTTCTGCTACAGCAAAGCTTTTAATCGTGTTATTGTTCTTTCAAGAATGTTCATGTCGATTAGGTAAGTGTATTTGAATTCCCTATGAACATCATCAGATTTTTAGTTTTAGAGTAGCTGGTGGTTAGAAAATCAACAAAGTTACAATAAGAAATCAAACAAAAATGAATGCTATTAAAGCGAAAAGCTATTGCTAAACCATTAGCTCACTCACATTCAGATTTATTTAAAGCAGAAGGGATTTATTTTGGAAGCACTGTTTTATGACTATCATCATTATGATCAATAAAAGTGCTCACAAATAATTTAATCTCTTTGAATGTCGCCGTTCAACGGTAGCATTAACATACAAATAAAACCCCTCCTTGCATATTATCACCCATTTTTCTTTTGTGTGTTTTTCCTTTTGAAAATACAGAAATTAACTCCCCCTGCTCATTCACATAAGATATTTTATCATAACAGCATAGGCTTTTTCTTCCCACATAGACGCCTGAACACTTGATGATAGAAATGATCAATCTTGAAATGCTATGTAACTACCATTAATTTTATCATTTTTCAAGAATTCTTAACCCAACCTGAATCAGCTGTTGTCGGGCCAAACCTTCCCTTGCAAATCTCTTGCACTGTCAGCACAAATCTATCTGGGATACTTCATATCCTTTGGAAGAGAAATGACACATGGATCACAGACTACACCAGTAAACACTACAGCCAGTTAACTAATGGATCATTATTTTTTGAAAGATTTCTTTATGGGGATCAAGGTACTTATCAGTGTTCAGCACTGGTTGTTTCTTCTGATCACACCCATCTTGGTCAAATATACAGCAGAGTTGCGTCCATTAAGATGGCCTGTAAGTGTTTTGCTATCTTCTGTGTATTTTTTAGCACTCTTTTTAAAAACTCTTAATCTACTACTTAATTAAATTTTTGTTCGGTTTTTGATAGATCTACACAGTTGCCTGTAATTGCATTAAACATGACATTCCGAGCTCTGTTCATTTGTAAGTAGGTCCACAGCAGCTATATGTTGCCAATTAGTTAGCCTGCATATCCGACATAATAATGTATGTATCTATGCATGCATCCTCATGGCATTAACTGCCTTTGTTAATTTTTACCCTGTTCTAAGAAGCAAGGGTACTCTTGACCAAAGCAACTTGAGATTTTGAGGTCATTGTTGACTTATTGATATAACAATGTAAATGGCATCATTTTGGAAGATTTGAAAAAAAATTTAAAAACAAAATCTCCAAAATCTTCAAATAATCTTTGCAATCAGAACTAATTTTCAAATTGCCTAAAAAATCTTTGAAAAATTCAAAAAAGTTTTCAAAATCTCAGAAATAGTTTGAAATAATTTGAAAATCTGCAAAATGTTGCTCACTTTTCTCAAGTGATTTGCCCCTTGGATGCCGTAAAAGGATTGTAAAGTTTGTAGTTTCTTGAAGTGGTTTGATTTTGAACTCTGCTCTACACAAAAATGGTGTATTGCACTACCTATCAAACATTTGCTAATTCAGGTTAATAAGCCTCCAATCTGAAAATATGGATGATGCTATTACAAATAAAAGAACTCGCAATCAAACAATAACTTAGGGATGTTAAAATGAGCAATAAAGTAACCATTTCAACTAAACAGCAGAGTAACACATCCGTTTCTCACATTCTTTGATTATTTTCGACTTTGCCGCTACATTTCTGAAATTGACCAGCGGACACTAAAACAGACTACGTAAAAACATGATAGGAACATTGTCATGCTAGTTAGGAAACATTTTGGCAGCTTGATGAGCGATTAAAAAAAAACATATTTCTAATTTGTCGGACTATTCTCTCTCTGAAACCGAAAGATTTGTCTTAGGTAATGGTCTTGAGTTTTGTATCCCACCATAACAAATAAACAGAGCGGAACTTTTTGCTGAATTCGAAAGAACATATATATTATATATTATATATATTATGTATTATAGAACATATATACAACTGGGTATATATATTTCCTAGCGTAGAGTTTTTGGTCTATGTTCTGACGTTTTGAACTCTGAAGAGTGTCAGACAAAAAGCTTTAGTTTACTAAATGTTTGCTTTTTTCAAAGCCATTTTCAAGTTTTGTACCACCAAAAGATTTTTTGCATTTAAACTATATGGACAGTTTCAACTAGGCTCTAGCTAACTAAATCTTCTGCATTTTGCAATGCCTTATTAAAAAACCTGCGTGACCTTGCCAATCTATGATGTATGAAATTTGTCCCTCCTCCATGGCTGTACTCTATTCACTTCATTTGTATTTGTTGACTAAAGTGTACAGAGGTCCTCTCTAACTTTTTAAAAAATTTGCCATAATGATGAGTGAGGAATATTTAGATACAAAAATTGAATCCAATTTGATAGCTTTGAATATTTTGTTTTGCATGATTTTGGCACTTATTTTGTAGATATTCAAAACGCATTTACACTTGACCCAGAGAGCAGATCTGTCCTGCTCGGAAACAATGTCCAGCTACAGTGCATTTCTCCAAAAAGTGAGCCAGTTGCCAAAATTTATTGGGAAAAAGATGGGAGAAGAGTCACAGGGTTGCTCAATGCAACTTTAGTACTGGCGGCACAGAGCATTTTGTCAGCAACAATACAGATTCAAAATTTGAGCTATAGCAGCACTGGAAGATATCGATGTGTTGCATATAATATTTTGCTCATGAATAGGATTGTCAATAGCAATTATGCTGATGTCACTATAGCAGGTATGACTATTGCAAGTATTTTAAAAGATCTATAGTAGATAACCCAAGATATATTGTGCAACAGAACGATACCCCATAATTCAAGACTGAAGTGTTGCATGGCAATATTCTGACAAACAGTAAATTTTTGTAGATATCTTCAATGTTTGCAAAACCTTTCTAAAATTATGTCCAATTTATTGGAAAATTGTGTCTAATGTCAAATTAGAAATTTATTGACCAATCAAATTTAACATGATTTAGAAGAACAAGAACTGTTTCTGCATCAATTTCCTTTGGTTTCTGTTGAGTTTTTAACACAGAAGGTCTCCTTTGAAAATGCAACCTATATTTCTTGATAACAGGAATGAAAAAGAAAACAGATAGAATGCTGTTTAGTTTGTATTGCAAACCCTTCACACATGCAAAGTATTCAAAATCGGGGAAAAACCACATCCAGCCTATTTCATATCACAAAGATTTGATGCACCTGCATTTAATTTTGCAGGTTTAGGTCTTATCTTATTCTATATATATATATTATATATATTATATATATTATATATATATATTATTCTATATAAGAAATATCACATCTAGCTTTTCCAAACACGTTCAGTAATGTCATGATTGCATCTTGGTTATACCATTGCCATGTTCTGCATACTGGTTTTGATTTCAAGTGTTTCTTATGTTAAATGCTGCTGTTATCTCAAGTAATTGACAATCTTTTTGCAACCATTTGACCTATGCAATAAATGTGTATAATAACAGACTAGCAGTCAATCAGAGGTGCGTTTGCTCCTCTGCAAAGACACTTGCAGAAACTTTGAAGTACTGTGCCCCTTGTGTCCCCTTTATCAGGATTGTAATCAGTTTCCAAATTGATGTGTAATTTCAGCTGCACAAGAGCAACCATATTTCGAGAAGAGGCCAGCCTCAGCCATAGTAACCAGATTTCAACCATTCACCTGGGAATGCCGTATTCGTGGGGTTCCACAGCCAGCTATTTATTGGTACCATAATGGAAAACTTGTAAACAATGAAACCAATAGGTTCATGTTAACAACTGGGCCACTGCAATTTGTTTCCATGCAAAGATCATATAATGGATCATATGTTTGCGAAGGAAAGAATGCATTAGGAGGCATTCGCTTGAGTCCACCTGTTGCTCTTATTGTTGCCTGTAAGTGATGCCTAAAATTGCCATCTGGTAGATAACTTGCTGCTATTGAGTGAAACAGATTAAAACCAGATAACTTATATCTTTTTGTCCCATATTTTTGCTGTCTAGGAAAACCTCTTTGTATCTTTTTATCCCATATTTTTGCTGTAAACATTATAAATTTCAAAGAGAGATTGTCTGTATAATGAGGGATTACGTGTTCAAATAACCTATCTTAAAGTCTTGATCACTTATCATGATATTCAGGGGCATAGCTAGCAGGGGTGTAGGGGGATGTAACACCCCCCACTCACCCCAACCCTTCATGAATTCATCGGTAAATCTTCAGTTTGTCTACAAAATTCTTAGTTTGTCGGTAAAATCATCTATCAGTCGATGAAATAGCACCTAAATTCTTCTCCATCCTTGCTTTGTCAGTAAATCTTTCTATTGGTGACCCTCCAACCCCCTAGTCTGGAATGTCAAGCGACGCCACTGATCATATTTGTCTGATAGCATTGCCATTTAATGACGCAAAACTCTTAACAAAACCAATCCAATCTTTGATTTTCTTTTGTGCCCGCAGTTATAGATTTCGAGTTCAGTGTTAATCCTGTGTCAAAGAATGTTACATACGGCGATGAACTTGTCCTGTCGTGCTCACCTCCAAATAGATACCCTACCCCAGTGAGTATTTTGTGGTACAAGGATTTTGTTAAATTGACACCAAACACAAATATTACTGTTTCATCTGATGGAACATTGAGGATTTCAAGAATAACCAAGGCATATGAAGGAATGTACTTTTGTCAAGCCCATCACCCTAGTACCAGCCAGTCAAGATCTTCTAAAAGAGCCACTGTTATTGTTAGAGGTTTGTGTCCATTTTGTATGATTCATTTGAAAAAATAGATATCATTTTTTCAATATTTTATAGTTTCAGAAAATATTGCTTTGACGTTTTTAGGTACGTAAATGCCAGGCGTGTAGGGGTGTCACAGCCTAAATCTTTGAAATGCCACGAATTAATTGTAAAATTTAATCGTACAATCTGAATTATGATTCCTAAGCTTATTTGCATTAGTGTATAACATTACAAAGCACTAATGGGTCTTTCAATTAAGAATTGAATTGACAGTACCGTAGAGTTTTAATCACTCTTAGTAAAGGCTTAGTACAATCTTATTAAAAATCTACAAATGGCTTATTGTGAGACAGATATGTTGTACCCTTCAGCCTTACAAACATACAACTTACGTGCTTGTACGTCTTAATATGTCTGTTGCTTTCTTTGCTACTATTTCATCCTGAGAAATAATTTTTTCTCTGAAGTATTACCAAGCATTGGAACCATGCTAAACAATGCCTCTGCAGTGGTTGGTGAGTCGTTATCCAGAACCTGCCAAGCCTCAGGGTATCCAACACCAACGGTAAAGTGGATCAGATATGGTCATGTTTTATCCAATGACGGCAATCTGCATTTAGCAAGAATCAATCTGACTTACTCAGGTTTCTACACATGTATTGCCACAAACGTTGCTGGAAGTGCCTCAAAGAGATTTTATCTGCATGTATCTAGTAAGCAAAGATTCATTTTTCCCTCAAAATTTTTTGAATGAGTATATCAAGGATTGGACTCATCTTGTCCATATCTACCAGCGGGACTCATCTGTTTAGCAAATACAGGTTCTTATTCTTGTTTGGTTTTAAGTACATTTTGAAACTTTTTCGTTCAAAGACAAGGCAAGGCAAGTTCCTCTGACACCTTCCCGCGTATCCGCCGTCCTTGCATTCACCTATCGCACGAATTAACCCAATTTAAAACGTCAAGAAATCTTCTAAAATTATATTTCCTTCTTTCTTTTAAAGCATCCCCAGCCGTTCTCATAGCACCTTCTAATGCGACCAAGATCGTCGGAGAATCCGTGCAATTCCGCTGCGACTTTTATGGCACTCCAAAGCCCGTTGTTTCATGGTTCTTCTCTCGAACTCAGTCTTCCTCTCGTGAGACGGTTGCATACGATTCTCGTGTAGTCAAAACTTCAGATGGTATTCGCATTTCACCGGTGAGAAAAACAGATGAAGGGAAATACATTTGCCGTGGAAATAGCACCGGAGGGTCTTTGGAAGTGTTTGCATTTCTACGAGTTTATGGTGAGTACCAGCTTTCTATTCGTTGGCAATGAAAGGCACGCACTAATGTCGCTAGAACTGATTTGAAACTGTCTGCGACATTGTTCAAACAGATCTACTTCCATACGAGATAGAATATCCTGCAAAAATATCCTAGCTATAGTCAAGTAAAAACTTTTGTATGTTGACGATCATAAAAAAAATGCAACCGAAAGAATTTCAACTACCAAACCCTTTGCTGCTTTTCTTGAATAATTCGCTTGCTGCACCACTTAAAATATAAAAAAAATTGCTAAGTGCTCTAAACTTGACATTTTTTCTAATGTTATCATGCCTCTTCTTAACCATAGTGCCTCCATCCTTTGTTGCTCCTCCAAGCAACATGACAACTGTAGTTTCTTCACAAGTGATCTTTCGATACACGGCTACCGGAGATCCGGTTCCGGCTGTCTCTTGGCATTTTTCCGGTAGCCGCCTAGCACCCGGACCTAAATACGAAATATCCGGAACGACGTTTACCGTGAAAGGTGTCAGCCTGGGTGATTCTGGATGGTACACATGTAAATTAACCAATATGGCTGGTCAAAGGAACGCGTCTGCTTTTCTGGATGTTCAAAGTAAGGAATTTTTTAGAGTTTTCCCTCATCGCCCTATTCAAAACTATTTTTCTGGCAAAACAATTGCTGTCCCGATTTTGAAATCTTGATTGCTTTATTTCTAGGGTGTACATAAAATAGAATACTTTGCTTGAAAAGCAATTTAAAATGAATTATTTTTCGCTTC
Organism: Rhopilema esculentum; assembly: GCF_013076305.1. The sequence goes on from NW_027020025.1 coordinate 15,929,908, forward strand.
TTGGTGCCTATGCCTTCATTTTGTTTCTGCGCAATCTACATTTTATCACCGGAATTTTTTCCACAACACCAACGGCAAACAAGGACTCTAAGGGTCAGGGAACATTTGTCCACAGTTGTTATTATTTGTTCTACAGTTCTGTAACTTTTGTTTCTATATTTGTTTCCTTCTATAAGTCTGAGCAGTGTCTTTTCATGTATCAACATTTCAATGGTTCATCTCACAGTTGCTCCCAGAATAACCGGATTTTCTGTACCAAAAACCGTTGCTGTTGGCAAAAGTTTTTCGCTGCATTGTAACGGTACAGGCAACCCTAAGCCAACGATCAGGTGGGTTAAAAACCATACCATTGACCTGCAAGTTGACGGTGTAAAAGCTTTCGGAAGCATGGAGAATATGGAAATCATCGGTGCTAGAGAAACAGATAGTGGCATTTACGAATGCATTTTGACTAACTCATTAGGAACATCAACAAGCACCGGGACACTTATTGTACAAGGTATGGAGTCTTCTGTGTATCTCTTGAATTAAAAGGCCATACCAAAAGACGCTTTGTGTTCTTTGGCCTAGTATAGTATCTGCTCACAATTCTCTGTAATTTGGGTAAATTAAGCTAAAAACCAAAATGAATCATAAAATAATGGTTTTGTTAATGTCTTAAAAACAATCATTAAAATAAGTATTTAAATTGCTTAATTTAACGTCGTATAGGTTATGTTGTTAACAACTTCTGTTTTAAATTTTGGTTGTGTTAAAAACTCATCAAATCTTTTGCCTTCTAGTATCAAAGTGTTGTCACGAAGCTGTCCTGGAAGGTTGTTTACAAATCAAATTGTAAAATCCATTAACTTTTAAATTGCAATATTGCTAATTTCATCGAGACTTAAAAATAACAGTTTTATATGCTAAAATAATTTCACATTATTCGAACTTACATTACTTGATTATAAGATTTTTATTTATAATTGTAAATATTAAATTTATCAATTGTAAAATAAGGTTATGCTTAAATAAACATGGAATAAAAAAGGAAGTCATTCCACTTAAAAGTAGCTTAAAGTTAGCTTAATAATAGTTCGAATTTTTAAAACTAAAAATTTTTAACAAGTTTATTTACCATACAAACAAGATGAGATATCTGTCAATTCATTTGTATCTTTCCCTTCATTAGCCGAGAGTATGCACATCTCGAGCATTTGAACTTCTTTAAAGGCAATCTGTCTCGTTGTGGATTGGTTAACGAGAACAATAGATGGAACAATAGCCTAAACATAATTCCAGCACACCGCCATATTTTTTACAATGCGGTAAATTAAAGGGGGACTGGAAACAATAAATAATCCCTTTGTTCTTATAATCAATCAACGTCGTGACAGATAGCCTTTAAACTTCGAAATTTCTTTTCCCGATACTCAGACATTCGATAGCCCTCGAAAGTTGTAATGAATAAAGCATATATGATAAGAATTGACGTGATTACTAAAGATGTGATTTATTAACCTGATTTTCTTCCTTAGTTCTTATTGCAATCGATTTAAAATTAATTGAAAAGCTTTCATTAAACTGCTTTGCAATTATTTCGACTCTAATGTAGCGTTCTGTAAAAAATCTAAGATAACAACTAGTTCTTTGATTATAGAAATATTTTGTTCATAAACATTTTATATAATAAAAATAAATGCTTTCAAAAACACCTTTCAGTAATATGTATTGTAATATCATGTATGTTTTAAATTTCAGGAAAATTGATAGCTAAATGTATAAATTCTGATGTATAAAGTCAAACAAATTACTTAAAATTAATGTTTATTCCTTTATTGATATTCAAAGCTAATAATGGAATAGTATTTACTCTAAGTTGCTCTTTTTTCCTTGAAGCATCGATTGTAAAGTCATATTTTTGTTTTGCTTTGGAAGCAGTAGCGCTGCGCACTTGCCCATGAAAACATTTTCTTGCTTTTAGAATGCTTCTACCTTGTTTGTGTGTAATAAATTTGCCCGGAAATATGTTTTATCACGACCATTTTACTTTCGAATGACTATCGTTGCATATTGCAGGTCTATTTATGCTCGATTTAGAGACGCTCTTCTGAAATTTTTTCGAGATTCAGAAGCTTAAAGATATGAATTGATTATTCTGTTTTCAAAATCTCGCCTCTTGGAAACTCCCCGTTTTAATGGTCGTATTTCATTGCGAACAAATATTTCCACGAAATTATTTCATGTTGCTGTATTTTGCCTTGGTAATGTTCCCTTGTTGTTGGAGCTCTTTATTCTGTTTGCTTTTTCTTAGTGCTTCCGTACCCACCAAAACAGTTGAGAGCTGTTTCAACCCATGCCAATTCTATCACAATATTTTGGCAGCAAGGATTTGATGGCTACTCGTCGACCCTTGGGTACGTTCTGGAGGTCTCGCTCAAAGACGCAGGCTCATGGCGCGTATATGCCAATAATATATCAGCAAGGACTGGAAACTACACTGTCATAGGCCTGCAGCCTTACACGGTTTACAGTGCTCGAATGAAAGCATTTACTGTTATTGGTATGAGTGCATACAGCGTCTCCATTGACATACGGACTCTTGAAGGAGGTATACCACTTTTTATCTCAAATTTTATCATTAGAATCAAATTCAGTCCTGTCCTGTCCTGTTCTGTCCTGTCCTGTCCTGTCCTGTCCTGCCCTGTCCTGTCCTGTCCTGTCCTGTCCTGTCCTGTCCTGTCATGTCTTGTCCTGTCTTGTCCTGCCCTGTCCTGTCTTGTCCTGCCCTGTCCTGTCCTGTCCTGTCCTGTCTTGTCCTGTCCTGTCCTGTCCTGTCCTGTCCTGTCCTGTCCTGTCCTGTCCTGTCCTGTCCTGTCCTGTCCTGTCCTGTCCTGTCCTGTCCTGTCCTGTCCTGCCCTGTCCTGTCCTGTCCTGTCCTGTCCTGTCCTGTCCTGTCCTGTCCTGTCCTGTCCTGTCCTGTCCTGTCCTGTCTCGTCTGTCCTGTCCTGTTATGTTCTGTTTTGTTCTGTTTTGTACTCTTCTGTCCTCTTCTGTACTCTTCTGTCCTCTTCTGTCCTCTTCTGTCCTCTTCTGTCCTCTTCTGTCCTCTTCTGTCCTCTTCTGTCCTCTTCTGTCCTCTTCTGTCCTCTTCTGTCCTCTTCTGTCCTCTTCTGTCCTCTTCTGTCCTCTTCTGTCCTCTTCTGTCCTCTTCTGTCCTCTTCTGTACTCTTCTGTCCTCTTCTGTCCTCTTCTGTCCTCTTCTGTCCTCTTCTGTCCTCTTCTGTCCTCTTCTGTCCTCTTCTGTCCTCTTCTGTCCTCTTCTGTCCTCTTCTGTCCTCTTCTGTTATTCTATTCTGTTCTGTTATTTTCGGTTCTGTTTTGTATTGTTCTGTTAGGTTTTGTTAGTATGTTATTTCGTTCTGTTCTACTCGTTTAATCTGTTCTACACAGTTCTAATAATTGCATAATATTTGATAATAATGTACACTGAAATGTACATTGAAATTTTGCCACTATCTTGTAAAAGGTTTATGTTCTTGAGTATATTGTAGTTAAGATTGATGAAATAGCAACATCATGAATGTGCTTGTTGAAATTTATCGTTTCTTGGTTGGTCTGGATTGTTTATTCGACATCATATGTCCATTTTTCAGTCTGTTCACAATTTGAACAGCTAGTTTCTAAAATGTTGTTCAAAGATACTGTCAGTTGGTTTTATAAACGTTATATGGTTTTGTAAACATTATATTCATCAACTTCTGTAACATACTGCAGATAGCCTTGGGTAAGCAATAAATTCGATTGGGTGATTAAAGCCTGCCTAATAGAGCTGGACGTAGATCTTTAGTCCAGATTCGATTATAAACTTGTAAAAGAGATTGCAATGGAAGGCCTAGGGCATGACCCAAATCTTAATTGCCCGCGGGAATTTTTCAATTTAAATTATTTAAGCATCCCATGGATGGTTTTTTCCTTTCACAGACCCTTCAGTGCCACGCAGTATGAGAGTGCAAGTTCTCAATTCCACTGCGGCAAGAGCTCATTGGGAAAAGCCTTCTCAGACCAACGGTAATATCACCGTATATGAGCTACAGTACAGCCTTGTGGCTAGTTCCATCACAAGGGTGATTGCGGTGACAGCTGATGGTAGTTCTTCTTACCAGCTAGTTTTGCGATCTCTACAACCATTTTCAGATTACCATCTGAAGATAAGAGCCGCCACTGGCAATGCGGGCAGTCGCAAATGGGGAAACTATTCCACCATTTTGGCGTTCAGAACTAGCGAAGCAGGTATGAGGCTGTTAACGATTTTTTAATGTTTTGGCAAGCAAGCCCATAGATTAATACAAAAACTAGAATGCATGTCGTTATTGAAAGCGTTCTTTTTAGGTTTTTATATTTTGCCAATTTTTAGCGACAGGAGACTGTTGAGAAGATATTTATCGAGAACCTTTTAAACCTTAACTTTAAATTTTGTCACCGTATTCCAAACGTCCCTGATTTTAAACCATTTGATAAAGTTTGCTAATGGCAGCATCAACTTTGCCCCAACAGCTCCATCTGCAGCACCAATGCTTGGAAATATCACGGCAATTTCTTCTACGTCTATTTCTGTGACCTTTTTTCCTCTACAAAGCACCATGCTAAACGGGATCCTTCAAGCATATGACATAAGAATCTCTTCTACACAAGATAAAGAGCACAAATTTCTTACCAACAACACTCATCTTATTGTGACGTCATTGCGCAAATTCACTCGGTACACTGTTACTATCAGAGCTTGCACAAGAGCTGGATGTGGTCCACCGAGCCGGCCGCGTTCCATTTCTACACTCGAAGATCGTAAGTTCTACTAGTTTTCACAAGTTTATCGCCATTAACGAAATGGCTCTTAAGTATGTACTGTAAATCCTTAAGTTGTCCCCCGGGGCCTATCAATTTAGGAGATTTGTAGATGGGAGCTTATTTTAAAGGGCCTTTTGCGATGTGCGGGGTTGTAAGAAATAACTGAAAGACAAAATGAGACTAGCTTATTTTGAAAGCTTGTAGACTTTTTCGTGTGATCTTAATTCCATGCGAATATTTCATGTTTCATGTTTGTTTTCATATCTCTTGTTCATTTCATTTCTCAAGAGTTTCTTTCTCATTTCAGTGCCAGGGCAGGTTAGCAATGCATCTGTCACCGTCTTGTCACCAACGACTATCCGCATCAGCTGGTCGCAACCATTGGATCAAAATGGAAATATTACTGGTGAGTTCCATCAAGGTTGTCACCATTCCATTTGGACAATATTTTTTTACTTTTGAAAGGCCGTATTGACAATCGTGACAAGACTGATCTGGTCTAAAAATTGGTCTTACTACAGTTAAATGTATTGCATTAAATATCAAAGCATCAATGGCTTCTAAGAAATCAGAAAAGCTCCTCCAACAAACTATACGAATGCATATAAAACTTTGATATCAATTTTCATAGAACTTCATTCAAGCAGTGCTTCATTTTTCTTGCTTCCGTTGATTGTGCAACGCATTTTTATATCCTCTCAACGAAAGTCTTTTTCTTTTCAGTGTTGTTATACAGAAATCTTCTGGTTTTTTCTGCAAATGCTATCATTTATATATCTCTGCTGCATTGCTCGCCCTAAACTTGCAATAACGGTTTGTTTTACACACAATCTAGGCTACATCGTTGCTGTAAAAGCTGGATCTCTGGGTACGTTCCAAAACATTTCACTTGATGCAAATCAACTCATACATGAAAAGACAGGCCTAACCAATTCGACGTATTTTGTAACGATTGCTGCTAAAACAAAAGTTGGAACAGGACCGTGGTTGCCCTTTATTCAAGTCAAGCTTGGTAAGTTTATGTTTACGAATTTGAAGATTTGATATCATCATAAAAGCACTGAAGCTATTGATAGATTTTTCTGTTGTTTGCCGGATGCGATTTTTTGAGTTTGAAAATTTTCGGTACTTTCTGGGCTAAGCAGGAGATAATGCCAAAAACCTGCCTTAAATATATAGGAAAAGAAACTTAAGGGGTTTTAAATCTTTTATAGAATTTAGGGAATACTATCAATTTTTTGAGTTCTAACAGGTTTATAGACTTTAACAAGATTTTTAAGGAATTTTTATAGAGCTTCCTCGAGAAAGTTCATGAGATTTTGTAGGAATTTGCTCCTTGGTTGAAACTAAAGAAAATGTAAACTTAGGGTTTCCCAACAGTAGATGTGGGCACACAGTAATCTAGTTGGTACAAACGTATCCATTTTTAGTTTCATCCCCCCCCCCCCCTTGGCAAAATCTACTCTCTTTTTTCCCAATTCTCCATTTTCCTTCCTTTGTCCCTTTTTTCTTTGCTTCTCATTTTACTTTCTCTTTTCCTTCTCACTTTTTCTCTCTTTTCCTACAATTTATTTGCTATCCTCCAACATAAAAGGGGGGCTACTGTCTTATTGATTCTCCTCCCAACACTAAGTTGGTTACTGTAAAAATATATATCTCTAAAGATATCTATGTAAAAAGATAAATTAATCACTTATTTATTAATTTTTTTACTTCAATTACAATAAATTCCTTACAAGATTCAATTAAGATCGTAAACTCCGTTCCACTTAACTGTTTTTGGCAATTTTATAGTTTGAAAATGTCTGCGTACATTATGTGCGGAGGGCCCCTACTTGTTCAAGAACAACGCAATTATAAAGAAATTGGTTAATTTACTTCGTATTTTGATATAATTTTACCGTTGAATTTGCATTCTATCACAACAGACAAGTACGCTACAACAACAGCAACAAGCAGTCCTGCGTCGTCAGCTCCATCCACAGAAAGCACATCGCCCAGTACGACATTGACAGCTACCACCAAGTCTACTGTTGGACCAGGCACAGTCAAAAAATCAGTGGACTGGCTGGATGAGAACAACCTTCCAATTCTAATTGGTGTTTCAGTGACAATCTTTATATTGCTCATTATCGTTATCGTGTTGTTTTCATTGCACTGTGCTCGCAGATTAACGGCAGGTAAATCTTCCGCTTTCATTGACTTACAGAGTTCACCTTCAGGGACCAAGGAGTATCTTTGAGATCGGGGGAGCTAGGGGCTAAACATTCAAAGGGCCAAAAGCAAGATTTTTATCAATTTTTTAAGTTGAGTTTTAAAAAGCATTTGAGAGCTAAAGCGAATATTTTGTAAAAGGTTGTTATTTTTTACCGTTGATTAAATCTGAGTACGAGATGAGGATAAAATTTTCATTAAGTGTATCGAAAGTTTTTTCATTGTTCTTCTATTATATAACAAAACTATTATATAGCACAGTCGAAAAGAAAATTTATTTTGCATAACGCTGCATAATTTTGTTATCTTGGAGTTAATTTTTCCCCCACAGGGACAATAAAGAGGGAACGCTGGCTTAGTACAAGAACTCGTGAGTTTGACCTCTTCTCGTCTTTTTTCCTTTCAAGAATTTTTTACCCCTTTAATGTATTTTTAGTTCCCTGTTTAGTGATACTTACGTTTGACATTGTCATTTTGCAGAAAGCGGTGCTGAAAACCCGGGATATCTTGAGAATGGTGGACTGGAACTCAAAAAGTAAGACGAATTTACACTTCAAATTAGTTTTAGTATCGATTTTGTAAGTTCAGCTCACAAATTGTGGGTGTCCTTAGGGCAAGAGTTTAATTTAAGATTGACTTTTTGAAGGGTTCTTTAACATATTGCTTCTTTAACATATCGAGCCAATTTAAGCATGCTTAGAGAGAACGCTGTAACCTATGTGCTTGGATAAGCCTGCGCCTTCTTTGTCCTGGTGAAAAGATTTGACCTGGTCGGGAACTCTCTTTGACTCTCATCCAGATAAAGATTTCTCTTTATTTTAAGTCCCGGAGTTCTTTACGTCTCTTTATTCAATCATTGTGGATTTCTCTTCTTCTCACCCAGGGTAGAAGAAATTTATCCTGGGACAGAATTTCGTCCCGGGTCGAGATATAATTGTGAAAACGAATGATGTAGAAACTAGAAACAAAAAACTTGCTAGTAGCCGTGTTAACACAAACCTTATTGATTTTAGTCATCTAAAGGATTATTGTTCCGGCTTTTAATACACATATTCTTTTAGAAACCCTGCTGAATCAGCCGATCAGAAAGCTGATCAATCCAACACAACAGAGGAATTCGTCGATTCGAAGATTGTCGATGATGATTTTATTTTCGAGCACGAATCCGAGTCACAGCCAGAAGACAATAACCCAGCGAATGGTTACGCATATGACGACACAATGCGAATCAAGGACAAGGATGATGAATCGCCTTTGATAAAACTGCGTAACAACGAGCTTGATTTCAGTGATGACGCAAGCGAATATGATCAGTAAGTTTCATAAAAATTTCTCCAGTTTAAGCCTGTTTTTGGCTTTGCGGTGCAGTCAACATCTACGTATTCGAAGTTCCAAAGAAATTGAGAAGTCGGAATAGAGATGAGGGATTTTCTTCTCATCGGCCGTTTACATAAGAATTTTCAACCCGTGCTGAGTTTAACACGGGCTGTTTGTAACATAGTATTAGAAACAAAACTCGTCCCCAAAGAGAACAGCCACCTCGGTCTTGCAAATCTAAAAGTACAACTAAAACCTGCGATTCTGCTATCAGGCAGCATTTACTGGAAAACCCAGATTGTGCAAAAAACTATAATGGCAACATGTTTCGGATTATTGGTAAAGCCCGATGGTCGTTCCACCTAGCAGTTTTGGAATCTATCTACATAGACACGAAAAAACCGCTACTGTGTAGACAAAAAGAGTTCGTTTTCACCTTAGGACTCCATTGGTAACATTCTCAATAGGCCAGCGGCACTGATTGGTCAGCCTCAACAGTCATGTGCTCGTGTTTCTGATTGGCCTATTTCGATCCACAACTGGGTATATATATTTCCTAGCGTAGAGTTTTCGGTCTATGTTCTGACGTTTAAAACTCTGATGAGTGTCAGACGAAAAGCTTTAGTTTACTAAATGTTTGCTTTTTTCAAAGCCATTTACGGGCTGTTCTGTGAAAAAGGGCATATTTCATCCGAGCATTTATCAATCTCTACAAGGACATTGTCAAAGAAAAAGATAAGAAAAAATTGAGTAGGAAGGAAAAGAAAATTAGATACAGCTTTACAGCTCTACAAGGATTTCATGACTTTTGAAGATCAGCGAGCGGAAAGTTTGCAAAATTCGCAAAGAACCAGATTTATTTTTTACCTGTGTACAATTCCAATATTGTTTGGCACATATTGTTTTGTAATCAGTTTTATCTATATATTTGCTTTCTTTCTTCTGATATTTAAAATAATCAACATAGATATCGTAGGCAATAGTTGTCCAAGTATTTCTAGCATCTCTAAGATCTAGGATTTTTAAAGGATGTGTATGGCTCTAACTTCGTTTGGTGTGATTAAAGCCCCGTTAAAACGCTCTCAACAATTCACTGAACATCGCTCAACATTTGTACAGTGATGTTTAGTGATGTTTAGTGATGCTGAATTGGGGTGTTAAAACGTTCTCAACAATTCGACGCAACATTCGTTGAGCGGTGAACTTCGGACTCTCAGAGATCCAAGACAAGTTTGGAAGATGAACTTCGGATACTTTTTCACTTTAACAGTAGCTGCCTGATGATTTCCTAAGGTCAGGATATTGGTCTTGCAACATGCTTTGAATTGCTATCTCATCCGATTTGCTTTCACTGCCAACTGTTTCCAAGCGTTTATCATGGTGTGCCATTACGATTTATAAAATTCAACTTCTCTCAACCTCTTGGTCTGATCTGAAATCTTGACACGCTGAAGCCTTTCTTTGGCGCGCAAAATCCAAGTCTAGTGCGCTTGCGCCGACTGAACATTGTTGTATGGGGTGTTAAAACGCTCTCAACATCTCTCAACAACACCTTTAACAATAGAAATGTTGAGTCGACCCGCTGAACATTTTTGAATCTGTTCAAACTCCACTCAACATCGCTGAACACCGCTCAACACCACTCAACATCACTGAACAGGGTGTTAAAACGCTCTCAACATTTGCACTCTACAAATGTTGAGCGATGTTCAGTGAAATGTTGAGAGCGTTTTAACGGGGCTTAACATTGCCACGTGATACTTGCAGCAAACTCAATGCTTTTTCTGAATTCACAGCCTTCACCTACTCTCGAAGCAAGCAGCCTTAGCAAGTTTTTTGCCATGATACCATTGTGAAATTCCATTCCGGCCAGCTCAAAATGTTTTGGATTACTAGTTTCTTTTCATTTTCATTTTATAATATTTATAAACGTTAAAATTTCAGTACATGTATCGTTTTCAAACAGGCGTGTTAAAAACATAATGTATAGACAAAACAAAATTACAATATAGTGGTAACAGTACTTAATAATAATTTTTTAGTCAAATAAAGAAAACAACGAAAACTTGCCATTGCAATGAGACCAAAGAAAACACAAGCCATTGCTCAGCGCGTAGATTTCGCGGTTTGGTAGCCGTTTAGGGAGGGTGTCACTTCAGTTACCCTACTCAAGCAGTTCCAAAGGCTTCCCCCTCGATACGACAACGACTTTGGCCTGTGCTCGTTTTTAGAAGTGACAACTTCAAATCGTTATCAGTTGAGCATAATACACTGTTGTTGCTTACAGAATATCTTGTGAATAGATTCAGATAAACTAATTGCTTTCTTGATCTTCTTTCTTCGTTTTTAAAAGGGTTTTTAAAGCATTGTCTCTTATTTCTACACTGGAACTCATTGTCCCTCATGTAGGAGGCTATAGGATATTTGTCAGAGTTTCTTTAAGTAACATTACACTGAATTTCAGGCCATACTCGCATATAGACGAGCTTGGAGCGCCCATCAAAGATTTATTCTCGTTCGTTGACGAAGAGGACAACAAAGCTTTAGATTTTTCCAGTAATGAGGAACACAGCGATAAAAACTCGAAAGACAACAGTCGCAAAACAAGCGATAGTAACCAGGAGAATATGCCCGAGTCAGAAGGAGGTAAAACTCCAGAAGTTCCTCATGGCCGGACGACTGCAAGTCCGGACTTTACTTGGGATAACTACGACACATCAAAGGAAGCCGCGCACAACGATGATAGTGTCCGTTATGATACTCCTGCAGACGCTGTTATTCTGGATGCTGGTCATAACATTCCGGAGTACGCCACCGTGCAAAAAAACAGAGACAAGAAGCAGTCTGATGAATTTTTGCTCATTGGCAACGAAGAGAGGATATAGGTTTACCCGATGCCTTACGACGATGCCTTACGACGATGCCTTACGACGATGCCTTACGACGATGCCTTACGACGATGCCTCTTGTGGTTTGCTACAGTCTGACCTGACGACCATGTAATACTTGCAAGTTCGGCAAGGCATACAAAAGCATCAACTTGTGTTATATTTCATTGAAAGGGTATAGAACCTCCAAGCTGGTAATACCAGAATTCGAAGCACTCCATTTGTTCGGGGGATTAGTATCAATCGGGAAATTGGTTTTCAAATACCACACCTTGTATAATATTGCTAGTTTTTATTTATTTCTTTTCTGTTTATTAGGTAAATATGAATAGACAGTTTCTTAGCTCATTTGTCTATGTGAATGAAACAAAGAAAGTTTGTTTGTGATTTTAGAGAGGTAAGTTATATCCAGATGTTTTATTGATTTATTCAGCAACTGACACAGAATGAATATAGCGTATGATTAGGTATTTGGTTATAGTGTGTTTTGTAAAATTTTCATTTTTTATATCTTAATTTGATTGATGATCATTTTATTAACAACATGCAATTTTTTCTCGTTCTTCTTTGATGGACCAAAATTACTCCATCAATTCTCTGACTTCAACCACATTTACTACGTTTTACTAAACGTGTTCATGAAGTATTGAAAGATTTAGCTGAATTTCTCGGTATAAAAGAATTGATAAGTACAATATGTTTTCATTTCATTTTGCGTTTTTTTGTTACATTCTATCAAAATGAAATTATATCATTGGAAGAATAGCTGTCGTGTAATATTTCCGAACTAAAAGTGTCCTTTATGTTAATTCATATGTTTTGCTACTAGTCTGTGGTGTTGCAATACGGGGGAAGTTGGAGAAAGGGTCTCCCTTCCGAGGGGCCCCAGGCCTCCTACAGGCTTAATCCAGCCCTGATTTGAATTGCAGATATCTTGCTCTCGTGTAATGTATGTTCGATGGCTATCTATTCCATAAGGCGTTCTCATACATTCTGTAAAAATGGAAGAGAATGAACTTCTCAAGTATAACGTATCTTTGAGTTAAACTTTTATCTGCTAATTAAATTTGTACAAGGCCGTCGTAACTTCGAGAAAGATAGAAAGTACGGAGAGAAAATGCGAGAACAAAATTCACATTTAGGTGTGATGTCGCACTGCATTACACCGTTGTTATTTTTGTTTACATCAAATACTGACTTAGAACTAAAGATACTAAAAGCTTGTGTATTGTATTCCTATATTCCAAGTATGCTTGAAGAAAGAGGCAGACAGGGAGCAAGAGAAGCTTGACAAGCAAATTCGAGCAAATTCAGCGATTTCGGCTCCCTTAAAAATTCCGCATTTCAAATGGCAACAACATCGAATGCCTTTTTTATACTCTTATATTTTTTATTTTCTTTTTTGTTTCATATTATATTCCACACATTGACGAATTACAAAGGACGATACTGCAAGGCGTAAGGACTTTTCACAGTGGCATTTCTTCCGAAACACATTTTTTTATTGTTAACTTTTAAAAGAGTTCCTTTTCATTCAATGTTTCCTAATTTGTTTCAAATAATTAAGTAAAGCGTCAAATTTGTCAGTTAATTGCGGAAATATTGCTACAGTGTTGGCGTTCGTTGAAAACTTTACTAACTTCCCATTCCCCCTTGTTTGTGTTTCAGGCACCTTATTTGAAATGGGTCGGGAACAGGGGCTACTGCCCTAAAAAAACAAATATTACTCCCCCTGCGCCGAGGGCGGATCTAACATCAAGAGGCGACGCCTCACGGAACTGCGTTCTCAGCTTTCAAACAGGGCATCCGGTCCGGTCGTTGCAGCGTGTCCTATTCAAACTGTAAATAAGTAGCAAAATATCACCGATTCATTGCCACCAAACAGACTGTTTGTACCTGCAAAGACAGACAAACTATCAAGCAAGATGAGCGGCTCCAAGGATTATCAAGGTAAATAATTGCACCGATTTTAAGTCTTATTTAATCTGTTTGCTTAGGCCCGGAAAGTCCTTTCAGGGCTCCTTCCACTTCTGGGTGTCGCCTCCCCTTCCGTGAAAATATTGTGATGTCACTTTCGAAGTAATACTTTTATAAAACAATATCGAAAGCGATGTAAGAATATAATGTGAATTTGTTTAGGGGTCATGTACATGAGATTTCTGCTTTGTTTGCTTCATGTTTTTAACTTGATAAGTGTCGCCCTTTGATCTGCGCTTTTGTTGAAAACGAACTGAAAGCAAATGTCTTTTATCAATCCAAATAGTTCTCATTCTTGGACGTTGGCGGGTCAAATGCTCATACATTTGGTTTACCTCAATTTCTAAAGCGAAATTCGTGATTCTTTTTCTATCATACTAGCAGTGTGTGGCAAGGTATACATTGTACATATCAAATTTATCTTGTGTACAGTCACGAACCATGAACAATTTCTCAGTTTATCTAGTCTTCCTCTAAAGTTTCAAACTAAATATTTAACTTCAACCTGCAGAAATTTGAAAATCCAAATGAATGTTTGCTAAGGGATTATTATGATACAAATGACTCTCAAATATTTATCATTTTATCAAGGCTTTTTATTAATCTAGAGGAGCTGTGATAAAAACGATTGCTCTCTTCGCATGTCGGTGAAAATAGGTCTCCGTAAAAAAGCTTCTCTATGAAAAGATTGCAGGTCTTTTTCTTGCATGCTTGACAATTAGAGTCGAGAGATTATACAATATTTTTTGGCTGGTGGTACCAGGGCTTATGCAGGGGCACCCCAAAAACTTTTAATTAGTCAAAAGTTTCAGAAATTTTTTCTCCTTTGCCAAAATTTGTAAGCAAATTACATCTAAAAGCCTCTTTTAAGAGTAGCCTGCGCACAGACTTGACTGGTTGCCCCAGAGTTAAATTTAATTTAATGGAAATTTGTGTTTCTATTGGGGCCTGAAAACACCAAAAGCAAGCTTCTACAGTGAGCAAGCTGATTCTCAGGGTGAGTCCAGAAAAAAATCACCCAATACAGGTATGCAATTTTCATGGTTCCCCTCCTGCCCATGGCCCTAGGATTGTCACCCTAGCTACCCCCAACCCCCAGTGCTGCTGGGCAGTGGCGGACACCTGGAGGGATGAGGGGGAGGGCGACCGCCCCTCCAATACTTTAGAGGACAATGGTCTTGTGTTTCAATTTTGTTTCAATGGGTAATCAAGTTATCTTAGCGACCATCATTTGTTGTCATTTTTCAATTTTTACACTAGTGTCGTTTTAGGTGAAAGCAAATATGTGACATTTTTGCCTCCCCCTCGTGTAATATGCAAAGCAAACTTGAAGATATTTTAGCTACAGAAATTATGACAAGAAATTGGTTTGTATCACTCAGAAACTCTAGACTTGACAATCTTTGGGGGGATAGAACCAGGGGCGGACACTTTATCAAATATTAGGGGGCAAGCCTACTGTTTTAATAAGATAATGTAACATTTCCCATTGTTCTAGAACATAAAACCATTGTCACCTAAAGTATTGGGGGCGGTGGCCCCTGTCTGCCACTGGATAGAACCACCCAAAAATTGTACATTAAAGTTATTTTTGGCTGTGGCTTTGCACCAAAATCATATAGATATATCTTTAAAGTAAATTAATGTAGATTAGGATGTAGTTTAGTAGGAGTTTCCTTAGTTCAAGCAGCCATTACCCCTCAGCATCCATCAATCATCACTAAATCATTGAATGATAAAAGAGTAAAGTACCAGGAAGTCGGAAAAAGGGAATCTTTTTTATCCTGGAAAAGGAGAAGAGAAAACATAAATCCTCTGGTGACTTTACATTTCTCTTTGATATGGGATTTTACATGGGATCTGGCTTTAAGACACAGCCTATTTCCCTTCCCATTTGTCCTTCAGTTTGATGTGAATTAGAATCTAGACTTTGGTGATTAAAAAAGAGGAGGTGCCTAAAGATACCAAAACTCATAACAGGGCCTGAGATGAAGGGAGGGTCCAATGCCCCCTACACCCTTTAACCAAGAATTTTGCTGTATGAATTTAGTTCCTTGCTCTAGCACTGCATGTCCCTAAAAATCAAGGAACCTGTTCTCATGACCTTGTTCAGAAACACGCAATATCAAGAAGGAGACAAAAAGTGAACCTATACAATGAGAAATTGTATTTTTTATAAAATTGGCGGAATGAAATAATATTTCACCCCAGCAGAACTTTGTCAAAGTGACTGTGATTTTCAGCATTTTCGTAAAGTATTTTAATGTAAATGCCTTTTTCAGAGGAAGAGTCAAAAGCAGGGGCATAGCTGGCGGGGAGTTTGACCCCCCCCCCCCCAATTCTTCATGAATCGCAGCTTCAGTTGGACCACAAAATCTTTAGTTTTTCAGTTAAGTTGTCTATCAGTAGGTGGGGTCTAAATTTTCTTTTCATGTGTGTCTTTGACAGTAGGTTTATTTTTACTACTCTGAAAAGTCGTGCTATGCCACTGGCGAAATTCTTTGCATTATGATCTTTACCGATAATAGGCTTCACATGTTCAAATGGTTAAGGCAAGTCACTTTAGTTTTAATACTGTTTTGGCCCCAATAGCCAAGTTGTTCGCAAATTGTTACAAGTCAAACCGCACCTATATCTGAGATATAAGCAAGTAAATATATTCTCCTCCTAGACTCGAATATTAGCAACCAATAGCCATATTAGCTTCAAATCTGCGTAATGGTAGGCCTTTGTTTAGAGACAACCTGCAAGCCATTTTGCATGTCTCTCAGGCATTTAAACACATACCAAAGAATACTTGCCTGGAAAAGGTTCTAATAATGAGTTTAGAATGCAACTGTAATAGCGTTGAATAGGGCAAATTGGCCCCTCCTAGGAATTTCCTCTGTGCTGGTAAGAACTTTGCATCATAAGTCCCACCTCCAGCCACATATATGTGCTCAGAAAATTTTATTGCGTAGAAACAATTCTAATGTCACAATCATTTTGTAACTTTAGGCGGAAAGGCCTTTGGACAACTTCGTCAAACTCAAGAAAATGATCTGGATGCCATCAACCTGGTAAAAAGATTGGAATGTTTTTGTAGACTTAAGTTTTTTTAACAAAAGCAAATGTATTTGACTTATCCTTATTTATTGAAATATTTTTCCGCTTCACTTAATTTACTTATTTCCAACGAGACAGGTACTCACAAGCTTTTATTCATGGGGATGTGCCCCAGTGTAGGGCTTATTGACATAGGAATGTCATAAGGTTCTCTTGTTGATTTCTGGAAATTCCAAGAAGGGTTACATGTAGACCATAGCAATTTCCATGGTAGGGTTTAAAATTAAAGAAAATGGCTTGAAATAGGTCGATCTACTTGTCATTATTTCCCAACCCTTTCCAACATTGTCCGTGTTGCATGTCTCCCCCCCCATTACCCTTGCAAAATTATAGTTAAGTTGCCCCCTGGCTATTTTTACGGAATTCCCAAAATAAAACTTGTAAACAACACTATCTTTGTTTTTGCTATCGATGCAATCCGGAATTCTGTTTTCAAAAGTCTTGACAAATATAAGAGTGGATGCAAATTTGTGTGTTTAACGCTTAAAAATATTAATTCATTCTGGATTCCCTGCTCCACAGTGTAAAATTCGTTCAGCAATTTGCCACCTCAATTTGAACATCTGCAGATTGATGGGTTGCTCCTGCTAGTGCTAACCTCGTACCCAGGCAGATTTTCATTTTTTTGCTGTCAAAGTCACGCCCCGAAAAAACCTTAAAGGATATGACAAAATTTAGAAATAAAAGCAAGAAAGTTGAGAAGTTTCAATGTGAATTTTTGCCAGTTTAATGTTTTGTTTCAAGTTTTCCGAAGACATTCGATGTAAAATTAGGCCCAGTCGTCTTGGGGAATATATGGGAAATCGATTGTTTGTAGCCCTGATGTCTAATGCTAATATAAATTTTTAAGATAGTAAATGTGACGATCAGAAGGAAAATTAAAGCATCTAGGGGCACGGATTGAAAAGCAGTGATTGCAAGGTACTATATTGCAAAGTAAACGAAGAGGTTTGTTGACAGGTACGAAAAGAGTAACATTGTCTATAATGAGAGTTTTTCCACACAGAACAAGGCCTAACCACAAAAGTTCGCATCACATTAGTAATAAGACAGACATTTCTATTTATCAAACTAAAAAAGCCCACTGCTCGTAAAATATCTTCATTCATGTTTTATGTATAACTTCGAGTCTTATGTTAATCGGTTGGCATTTTGAACTGCCCTCATTTTCGATTAATACTAACCTCATTAGGGCAGGGATATAAATTAGTGCGATGAAAGCTATTAACACAGATGCCGAGCTAATAAAAATTTGGAAGAATTTTCAATTTTTTCACCCAGTAAATGAACTCGCCAGATCTCGAGTAAACGCGAAGTGTCATTGAGCGAATTTTCCTTAACCAGAATTGGGATTTTCTTGACAATGAATGGGTTTATAACAAATGTGTCCGACATTTTGATAAATTGGTATGCCCCTTGATTTAGACTATCAATCAAAACAGTTGAAAGTAAAAATTTACCTTTTCGCTTTCACATTTGAACTTGACCGTTAAGTTATTGATATGTATTTTTTCTAAGCAATGCAGTTTTATGTATTGTAGATGGTTTTAATTCTTTTCCATCAATTGTAGCTGTACATGGACGATGCAGACAATCTTGAAGAATACCCGGACCTTGCAGAGAAGTTGGACGCCTACAAAAGTACACGAGAAAACATTTATTATTCTCATTCTCTACTATTTTTTTGTTTTGCCGTCTCGTTATCTGCTGTTAGCTGGTGAATTTAAAAAAAATAGCATGGGAAATCATCCAAAAGATGTTACACGTTGTGGGCCGCATTTTATGTTGCTGATGTATGTTTTTTTTTGTCTTAAGAGTAAAATATTTCGCTATAAAACGTTTAAATGATTAAACAAAGCATTTCCAATTCTCGTACTCCCTTTTCCGACCAATTACTGGTCAACGGGACGCACATTATCATTTACTGCAGAGAAAAAGAAAATATCAGAGCAGTTCAAAAACAAAACTAAATCGAATTCAGAATTTTCAAAGTGTAAGCCAAAAATATTTTTTGAGAGAAAGCGCACGGTGGGCCGGATGTATGTTTTTTTGTCTTGTCAAATGTATCAATTTGTCTTATTTTCAATTGCTTTTTAGAACAATTTATGGAATTTGATGAAGATAATTCAGGAGATATCGGTAAGAAATTCCTCACTCTTTGTCTTGTTCAGCCTGTTCACCTTTCTGCAGGCTCATTCCTTTATCATCTAGATCTCAAAAATCGTTAAGTTTAGCACCCTTAAATCTTAACATGACCACCGATTGTTCACATTGAACCCAATTAATTTTTCAAGTAAAATTATTACTTTCATAGATATAATGGAGTTGAAAAGAATGATGGAAAAACTCGGTCAAGCCAAAACTCACCTTGAATTGAAGAAAATGATTTCTGAAGTGGATACGCGGAATTCAGGTGTGTTGTTGTCAAATGTTGACCCGATGTGTCTGACAGAACTAATTCATTGAGGAACATAAATGTTTATTAAAGAATCCTACGATCCCCAACTTTTTACAGTTTCTCAAATGATTTTCTGAAAATTGTAAGAGCTTTAGGAATAAAGAATTCTGTTCTTTATCTTTTCTGCATGGGAAATACAATTCAAGGAAATTATGTTATTAACTGTGGCATTAAGGGAATCGGTGCATTGGGGATGGGGGTATCCCAGAAACCCTTGAGAATGAGCACACCCTATTACCTTACATTGAAGCCCAAAGGCCAGGGGTTTTTAATTGTTTTGAGTGCCGGGCCAGAAAAACATGTGGATTTCCTCCGGGGATTACTGAGTTTTCGACTTTTACATAGCTTGTCTCAAAAAGTTGCAAAAAATAAAGTTCGGATCTCATACTTACCAGGCTTATTTAGAGATAAGATAGGCAGGCCTATATTCATAAAATCTATGTATTGCGCTTATTTTCATGAAATAAGTTTCGGGATGGTGGATGAGATGAGAGAAAAGGGAGGGCGATGTTTACATTTAGGAACATTATGCTGGCTTGATGTTAGAGGGATTGGCTCCAAGTGCAATACCCGAGGGATTTACACGCCGAAGGACAGGGAAAACTTTCTGGGGGAAGGGGACTAAAAGCTTTAAACTGTAACACAATGTATAAAGCCAAAAAGATGATTGTACAAAAGTTTGCAACATGCGTTTCTTTTACCAGGCTGAATCAGAAGACAGTTGTGCTATTTTTAGGTTACGACGCTAATATTCGTTTGGTCGACTTACTGCACTTGAAGTCGGATCCAGGGACGGCGAAACGTATTTTAAAGTGGGGTCAAAATTTAATGACTGTGTTTGTATTAAAAAAGGCCGCCACCATGGTTGGCGGCAAGAAAAATTTTGGAATATAATAATCTAGGGATGGCCAGAAACTGCCTCTAAAATAGAATTTGACGGGAGAAAAGCTAACGGTTCCATAGCTTTATCTATTCTAATGTTGACATGAAACGAAAGGGTCTTCCAAAGTTTTGCAATTAGCTTAGCATAACAGAAAATAATCAACTTTTTTACAAATGAATGAAGCCAAAATAAGATGGAGAGAGAAAATGAATAAAACACAGTTTGGCAATGAAGCATTAGCCAGTGCCCTAGTCCACACACGCTGTTTCGTACACATACGCTAATAAGCATGAACTTCATGAACTAAAGATTAAGTCTGGCCTTGGGCCTGGGTTCTCAGAAAGTGGAGGAAAAGGTGAGGTCATGGTGAGTTTATCAACGACCTATTGAATTCAATGAAAGCAGTAAAATATTTTGCTATAAAACGTTTAAATAAATAGCTTTGAAAAAAGCAAACATTTAGTAAACTAAAGCTTTTCGTCTGACACTCTTCAGAGTTTAAAACGTCAGAACATAGATCGAAAACTCTACGCTAAGAAATATATATACCCAGTTGTGGATCGAAATAGGCCAATCAGAAACACTAGCACATGACTGTAAAGGTTGACCAATCAGTGCCGCTTGCCTATTAGAATGTTACCAATGGAGTCCTAAGGTGAAAACGAACTCCTTTTGTCTACACAGTAGCGGTTTTTTCGTGCTTATGTAGATAGATTCTAAAACTGCTAGGTGGAACGACGATCAGGCTTTACCAATAATCCGAAACATGTCGCCATTATAGTTTTTTGCACAAACTGGGTTTTCTAGCAAATGCTGCCCGATAGCAGAATCGCAGGTCTTATTAGTAATTTTGGATTTGCAAGACCGAGGTGGCTGTTCTCTTTGGGGATGTGTTTTGTTTCTAATATTAGATGGAACGTTTAAATAATTAAATAAAACATTTCCTATTTTCGTACTCCCTTTCGGGCCAATTACTGGTCAACGGGACGAACATTATCATTTACTGCAGAGAAAAAGAAAATATCAGAGCAGTCCAAAAACAAAACTAAATCGAATTCAAAATTTTCAAAGTGTAAGCCAAAAATATTGTTTGAGATAAAGCGCTCGGTGGGCCGGATAAACACTTGCAGCGGGCCGGAGTTTAAGAATGGCTGTCATAGGCCAGTATGCCTTTTTTCATGATTTTGAATTTTGCAATTTGAAAAACGCACCCATATGTATTCCTTTAAATGTAACAAATATATAGGTCCGTTGGCCTATAAATTTCCCCCCTAAAACCAGCAGTTGGGGCCAAAAAAATTGAAGATGCAATTTATTTGATAGAACTTATGATGCAATATATATAAACAATCAAAACACTTTTACAGTTAATCGATTGCAATATGAATGCCCGATTGTGCATTAAACTTCGGAGGAAAAGCGAGAGATTTTGTATGTGGTCGAAGAGACAACAAGGGGGAAATGGTTTAGAGGTCCCATAGGTTTTTAAGGGACCAGACAGATATGTCTAGAACAGAATGTATTGGCAAACATATTGTCAAAAGAAAAAAAATCATTTGTATCCTTATCTCGAGATTAGAATTAAATAGATACTCAATATTAGCCCTTGGGCCTTTATACAGGGTGGGCCTATATGCGGTGTAATAGGGTACATATTTACTGTCTGTCTCGAGTTTTGCCCCAAGGCCTGTGACAAATAAAACTGTTCGTAGTATTTGTAATATGTTATTCAAATGAATCTTTGTTGGGCCTCAGCTTCTCATTAATAAATAAATTACTTGGATATGCAAAGTGGGTTAATGTGTTACCTGTCTAATATTAACAATGAAACGTGTCTCCTATTTCACTTGAGGATTTTTCGTCGCCATAAAGATTAGACATGCCCAGTCCCTTATTAGGAAGAGCCAATCAGGCTGAGAGTTTCCGTCCTATGTAAGCATGAAGTAACATGCATGTTTGTCAAACCAGCAAATTAGCAGCAGACTGTCTTTAGGCTCCGAGATAATTTCCAGGCCTATCTATTTTCTATATCTCATTGCATCCATTTTCTTTCAGGTACAATTGACTACAAGGACTTCTTAACCATGATGCTGGGGAAAAAGAGTTCCGTTCTGAAATTGTATGTTTCCTTAATCAACGAATATGAAACTATTATCACCTCATCATTTAATGCATCAAATAGTTTTCAACTATCATATCAAATAGGTGTTCGTTTTTCTGAAGATAGATGATGAAGGGAATAGGATGTAGGGGGCGAGAGAACATTTTCAGTGATTTATGCTCAGCGATGTTTGATTGAATTTCGCAGTAGGTTTTTCCAGATTCGAGGTATAGATTTTGTTCTAATATTGTGAAACAAATACCCAATGTATGATACCCGTCAAAGGTACACATTCATCGGTGCGTGTAGGGCTACTGAGAAGGGGCAAGGGACTAGGGCCCGGTACCTGCAAAGGGTCTGTATAATGAAGCAATTTCCTGCGTCACTTTGCACCGAGGACAACATTTTTGTGTAAAATAACGAAAATATTGATTTTTAATATGGGATCACTTTGCTTTAAATCCATTATATTGTAGAGTATGCTTCGTTGCAAAACCTATTTTAAAGGGTCCTCTATAACGTCTTTGTAACATCAAATTAATAAGGGTCAGCGAAGAAATCCTCAGAATATTGGGTCTGCACGCAGGCTACCCTAGGACCCTTTACGTCTCTCTTTCCGCCTTGATGCATGTGTCAGTAGCCGGTCTGAAGATAAATCATTAATGAATGATTATTTGTTACAGGATTTTGATGTTTGAAGAAAAGAAGAAAGGAAAGGAGCGGCCCAAAGGCCCAGCACCCAAACGAGATTTATCATCACTCCCTTGACGCAGCCAAACCTCTTTTCCATGAGCATCAGATTTTTACGTCCATTGCTTACATTTCAAAATATTCTGAAAAAGGTTTAAATAAAATCAGCAGACATTTAATAAACAATATATATTTATACAAAATTCTTGCTTATTTCATAAAAATGGGGTATTTTGATTTAATAACACATTTTTCTACACGATTATGTTAGTATTGTAAACGATTTTTTGTTAATTATATGCATGTTCTTGCTTTGATGAGCTTTTCTGAAAATCCCGAACTTTCTTGCTGGATGCAGAGCTTTTATAAGTTTCAAAGTGAATACAGCCTTCGCTTTATTTGCGCCGTACAATTGTCATCTTTTCGTGGTATCTCTTGTTAAGACTTTTATGCATTTTGTAGGTAACTTACAGGTAAGCACGCGTGCCTTTAAAGTAAGACGAGACATCATGCAAAGTATAACATTTGTCGGATCATGCTACCTGTAAAATTTAGGTTAAAGTAAAGATGTTCTTATAAAATACAAAATAATGTAAGTCGAAGGACACATGTGGTGGCCTGTCTGACATTTTCTGTATCGTCGATTTCATAAAAAAAATCCGAAGAAGTAACTAGAACTGTCGTATGTCTTTGTTGTCTTGCAAACATACATAAAGCCTGGTTTCCATATAGCCGTAAGGCTGCCTGCGACTGCTTTCTGTCATCTTCCATCCCTACGGTATCGCCGGGCAGATAATTCTTTATGGAAACGCTTTCTAACGGTACCGCAGGCAGCTGTTTGAAGTGCCGTAAGACTGCCGGGAGAGACTGCAGACAAATTACAAATGGAAACGCCTTGCCTGCGGCTTCCTGCGGCATTCTTTTGTTCAAACGGATCATGTGATGTGCAAGAACCAATTGAATCAGGGCTTTGTTGTTGAATTTTGCCCGCCAGTTTTTCCCGCTCAAACTTTACCTAGTTACCGGCATAGTTACCGATACCGCAGGCAATTGAAAACAGAACGTTTCCATTTGCCGGCGCTACTGTAAGGGTGGAAGATGGCAGAAAGCAGTCGCAGGCAGCCTTACGGCTATATGGAAACCAGGCTTAATCACCCTTGTTTGGTTTGTTCCACTTGTACTCAGCCAATCGCCATTAGAATTACTTCATTCATAACATAGTCATAAAGTGAATTTGATACTTCAAGTGACGAGTAGAAAATTTTGGAAATTCTGTTATTTTGTCAGAAGTTAAACGTATATTTTCAGTTAAATTTAAGTTGATTTAAGTTAATCTAACAGAACAGAAAGTTGATACACCAATCCAATTTACACCCTCTTGAAAGTATTTTAAACTTCTTTGTAAGGTATTTTTAACCCCAGGTTTGAACTAAGGACCACAATTTGCTTTCGAATTTGCCAATATTACGTTTTATTATGCCAGTGTTGCTGATAACATAAGGTTTGTGGCTATGGCTGTGTTGAGTCTTTTAACAGACCATTTTTAGGCTATATGGCCATATTGAGTCTATGAGCGCTATGGCATAATTTTCACAGAAGGATTTTTCCGGTTAATTCCCATCCCTGTTTTCAAATTGATGTCATCATAGTCTCTGCAGTTCAACACAAAAATACGTCAAAAACGTATTTGGACTGAAACGTGGTGGTAAATCCTGAAACGGGTTTCAAGTCGGAGATTAAAATTTGGGGTAATTTTGAAAACGAGACGGATTCATTGTTGATTTCCAGTGCTTTCACCTCGAAGCCAATTTTCTCTCAAAACGAAATTTGAGCTTTTGGAAGGAAAACAAAGGAAGTGAAAATTAGAAGGAAGTTTTTGAAGAAATTGAAGAAAAATTTATACGAGCGTTGTGTCACTGTAGCATGCTGCAGCCAGGCTAGCATTTATGGAGAAAATTTCTGATTTTAGGGAAGGTAATTTCAAAATCAAAATGGAGAAAAATGAGGAAATCCCGTTTTTAGAAAGTAGAAGGAAGCACTGCTGATTTTGCAGAATGCAATGCAGACAGTGGTCAAATTTTCAAAGTTTATTTTTTTCCAAATTGAATAAACTCTTCAAACTAGGATTTGCTAAATCCATACTTTGAATTAGCGATGGAAATTACCAACGCTTTAAAAAAATTAATCCATTGCAGCTAAAATGCTACGCTCTTAATCGTTAGAAAAGTTTTTTATTCAAAGAGGAAAATGCTGGATGTCCTTACCACCAGATTGAAAAAAATGGACTATATACTGGAAAACATGCTCCACACCCCTGTGTAATCTATGTTTATGTTACATTTTAAATTATTCTGCCAATTTCTAATTCATTTTTATTTTATTCCATCTCTTATTGAAAGTAGGATACTTGAGTCTGTTCAAGCGGTGGGTTTTATTCTGAATACGTTATTGAAAACGTCATCAGGATACATGACTCGATAACTCCTTTGAGGATAGTCTCCTTCAGAATACTCATATTCCTAATTTAATATTACAGAGTCACATTAATTTTCTAGTTATTTCCATTTTCGTAACATTTATATTGCAAGTGCTTCTTATTTTGCTAAAAACAGTTTTGGGTTTGTGTTTCCATATACAGAGAGTTGACTTGTTTGACTAATCAGACATGCACTGAATACCGTAAATCCTCGAATTAGCCCCTTGGGCGCTTGTATATTTTTCATATTTTAAAATGGGGGTTATTCGAGGGGGCTTATACGAGGAGGGCTTATAAGATTATAGTAGACATCAAGAAGACCTTACTAAAAGACCTCTTATATTTTAGTAGGAATTTCTTAATAAACATTTGATTACTTATTATCGAAAGTATGAACTTTTGCGGTAATTCGATAAAACACCAAAGCAACCTCAGCTGGCAACAATCAACAAATCGAGAGGGCTAATTCCAGGGTTTCCGGTGGCAGTGGGGGCTTATTCAAGGAGGGAACATTTTTGGGGGAGGAGGGCTTTTTGAGGAGGGGGGGCAATTCGAGGATTTACGGTAAGCCTGTAAGAAACGCTGCGAAGGAGAGTCTTCACTTACTCCGCATTGTCACGTTGAAAGAATTTAGGCCAAATCATACATCTTCTTGACTGGCAGTAACAAAAGACCTGTTTCGATATCTTGTGACGATTGCATGCAGCAAAATGATAGAAGATACAGTGCTTATAATTTTCATTGCTGTAGTTACTGCGCTTTTCAGCGAAGGTAAGCTGATCATGACCAGTTAATATTTCCTTATATCCTAACGAATACTGCTAGTATGGTATCAAGTAAGAGCTTAACTAGTATTTGTTTCGAGAAATTGAAAGATATCATTGCTAAAAACAGTTAATCATAATAGATGGAACGTGGTATGGAGTGATGAGGTAATCTGCATTATCATTAGGAGGTGAAAGTTTCTATTCTTAAGATATTTTATGTTGGGTGCGTTCTCATTCAGAGAATTGTTATATTCACAAATTTTTCCATGTCTTGGTATTGCCTATCTTCTATCTTCAATCGTTAACTCCTAAAGGCTTTACAACCAATCTGGAGCATTTACTCAAGGAGCATTAAAAAAAAGGAAAATTAACTCAGGAGTAGGATTAATACCATTTCCACCAGCCCTCCAGTTTGTTGATTTCTACAAAATGTTGCATTTGGTTTGGTACAACAAATCAAAGCAAAGGTTGGCTATTGCCAGAGCGGAAGCGCTGTTGATCATAAACAAGAGATAACAAAAGGCTAACAAAAGAGTAAAAATTGTTTCTAACAAGTCTGTACTAGGGTCCAGGTGTTGGTGGGAGCCCTTTCACCCACTGACGTGGACGCAACCATTCTGTCACTGATACTTTGAATTTGTCTTCTCTCATGCAATTCATAATTTCTGATGGTAGGCTTTTCCAAATCCGAACTGTTCTTACAAAGAATTGATTTTTGAAAGCTTCAGAGTGGAGGTAATTTAATTGTTTGATATTTGAGGGGATTTCTGGTTGAGCATGTTGTTTCGAATTTTATTGAAGATTTGAAGGTCATGGATGCAGTGTTGATGTTGTAGTGGTAGCCAGTTTAATGATTTCATTTTCTGTGTCAACTGAGCGTCTGTGCCATAAATGTGGTAATCTAATTTAAACCTTGCAGCTCGTCTCTGAACAGCTTCAATTTTGTCAATGTTCTTCTTTGTATGTGGACTCCAACATGCTGATGCGTAATTTAGGTGGGGACGGATAATTGCATTCTATGCTGTAGCTTTAACATCTGGGGGACACATGTACAAGTTTCGGCGACATAGGTTTAATAATTTTGTGGTTTGTTTGAGATGTAATTTACGTGCTCATTAAAATTTAGCTTATTATCTATAATCACTCAAAGGTAACGTTCAGACGTAGTCTCCTCCAGGCTTGTTTGACTTGTTGGATATTTAGGCAACATGAAATAAGCCAACATGGACAAGTGGCTAGAGTGACAGTGCTGCAAGTTGTGGATTCAAATTTAGGTTTCTCCCATAATATGGTAATTCTATAAAGTTAAGCAATTCCTCTGTTTCTATTAGAGGAAGGGCAACAAATGATTGGGCTTTGCTTAAAAATTTGTTTAATGCAACTGGATAGGTAAGTCCTCAAACACAACACCTGTGAAACGATGAGTCACTTTTTAATTTTATGAGTGACATGTAGATCCGTCAGATTTTGGTAACTATGCCCTGACAATGTTGGTAGATTGTGGGTAGGATACACCTTAGTATTTTGTGCTTTGATATTAACAACTTAATAGTTTCAAATGATCATCCCATTTTTTGCAGGACTAACATACTTGCTGATTTATAGGACTGAAAAATACAAAAAGCTAACTGCAGAAGTAGAAAAAAATAGCAAGAAACGTAAGTTGTAGTTTAAAATTATATATCTATGCAAAAATTGCTTGAAAAGTACAGAGTGGCTGTTAACATGGTCAACAAATTAGCAAGATTACAATTGTTCTGTGCAGCATGTGTTGCAGAATGCTGATAGCAAAAGTTTATGTTTTCCTCAAAAATTTGATAGATTGAACACATTTGGACATTGAGAAACATGTAATTCAAATGTCTATTTGTCCAATACAAAGCAGAAAATAAGCTAAATCCACTTCTGGGCTTAGTATAAATGGTATGATTATATTGACATTGTAGTTATGTTCATGCAGTACTGAGTTTGACAGCAGGTCAGCAAATCAAATATAATAGTGTTTTATTGATCTGAGAGGAATAGAGGCTGATGAGACATAAAAGAAAGGAATATAAGGCAGTCCCCCATTTCAAAACAATTAGAGACTGCTAACAGACTGAGCTACCTTGATATTGAACAACAGGATGGTTGTCCATGTAAGTTCAAAGTGACAGAGGGTACTCTGCAGTTGCAGACAGAGAGGTTGCTTGAGACAATGGGTATGATTATACTCTGTGATTCTAAAGACAATGGGTATGATTATGAATGGCCACAGCATATGAAGAATGGGATGAGTTATGTGAAAATCCCCTTACCAGGAAGCAAAAAAGCAACTTTGAAGACCCAAAGAGGCCGGGGAAACTAGTTCTTCAGTTCTTGGTTATTTGATAGTTGAAAAGTTAAGAAGCACCAAAACATCAGTAGAAGCTCATCTTAGTTTAGGTTTCAACTTTAAACCAAGAAATTATTTGAGCAAAAGGAGCAACAGACTGCAAGCAAACAAACAAACAAACAAACACAAACAAACAAACAAACAAACAAACAAACAAACAAACAAACAAACAAACAAACAAACAAACAAACAAACAAGTTCCACCCTGTTTGCCATTAAAGTGTCAATTAAGAATATTATACTTTTAGTGGAAAAAAAGAAAGAGTCTGTTGCTGATATATCAAAACAAAGTGGGCAGAAGAAGAAGATAGGTAAGTACAAGCAATCAATTGAACTTTGTTGTCCTATTACATGTTTTCTGATTATCTCATTGGTGTAGATGCCTAGCTAAAAATGCCATGTTGTTACTGAAAGCATAACAACTTAACTTCAACTTTTGTAGCTTCAAATATTTTAGCATCAAAATTTATTTTAAATACCTTCTTTACAAACTGAGGGTAAACTAACATGAGAAATCAACAGATTGAGGAATTGTGGTCAGGCTCAGACATATACAGTTGATTGAACATTTTATCATGCAATTATAAGCATCCAATATCTTTTGCAGCTGTTTCATTTGAGTATGGATGGCTCTAAACTGGAAGCCTGGTAGCACATCCAAACTGAGTTGTTCGAATTTATGGACTCATAATTTATGGTTACAACATATCAGGAAATACATTGAGCCTATCAATACACCACCTGACAGTGAAACTATTGGTTAAATTCAAGTTTTGAACTTAACCAAACTCAAGTTTTGAAAATAATATGTATTATCTTCTGCGTCACAGTTCAACCAATCCAAAGTATATATTTTGACTCTTATTAATTGTATGATGCTATTTTTCTTTGCAGAAAGAGTTGAAGAAAAATTAAAGAGTCATAACAGGGATTTGTCAATGGTATGTTTTGCAATTGTTATGTTATCTGTATATAAAATATGTTTTTGTCCTTAGAAAAGCTTTGTCAATAGAAGCATAATCAATCCATGATTATACTTAATGATCAGAAAGGTTGAATTTTAAAAATTATGATATTTGGCAACCTGAGGACCTTCTTCTATTCAAATTACCAAAATCAGTGTAGGAATTTATAAAAGGCCTGATATATTGGAGAATTCAGAAGCATCAATAAGTCAAAAATCACACTTTGATTGAAAGGACAAAAATTATGAGATGCTTCCAATACCCTTGTAAATGACATTAATTACCATTTTGTGTTATCCATTATATATTGACTTGAAAAATATTGAACCAAGGAAAGTGGCTGTGTTTTAAATGCGAGGGTCAGCTTCATTTCGAATTGGAACGCTAACTGATTCTTAGTGGTGAGGTCGAGTGAGTCAATAAAAACCAGTAAGGAGATTTTGCTCTTGACATTTTAGGTGAAGATGAAATCAATGTTTGCAATTGGCTTTACATTTACAGCCCTTATGGGAATGTTCAATTCCATGTAAGTATTTTGTGCAAATGCAATAGGAAAAGCTGTGTTGAGATATTTTTAAATAATATTAGCAAGATAGGTTTTAAAAGATTAAGATAGTTTACTTAACACTGACTGTTTTAAGCACTCTTCTGGGTGTCATATCTTGTCATCCTAAAGCTTATTTAAAAAAATTATTCTTTAGAGCCTTAAGGAATGGAAGTAATCATTTTAAATGCTATTCTCTGATGTGGCCATAAATTAAACTCTAGACCTTGTCATAGAAAAACACCTTGTCAAGTGCTTCTATATCATCGAGCCAATTACATTTTAAATTTGATAAAAATTTGATAAATGCTTTGCAATTCTTAATTTTTTGCACCCAAAGTTGCTTTTAGACTAATAACAATAAGGGGAACTCTAACCCCCACTAGAAACTCAATAATCAGATCAGACAAATTTTGATAGTAGCATTTTTTGTGATTATTGTATCTTAGCAAATTGTTATCTATGTGATTATATCAATATTTGGCTGCACATTTGTTGTCACATAAATTGTTTCTTGATTTTCCTAGATTTGATGGGAGGATTGTAGCAAAACTACCCTTTGTACCAATCCCTCTAATGCAAGGTCTATCGCACAGAAATATCAGAGGCGAAGACTACACTGATTGTTCATTCATTTTCTTTTATATATTGTGCACAATGTCAATCAGACAGGTAAGGCTGTTGCATTTTTTTCTTAAACACTTTAGAAAGAATCTAGATTTGCTTTAGGGCATAAAATTCCTGCAGCAAATTATTGTGATGGTTGTAGAATTTTTGCATTGGATTAAACCTTTGTTAAAATACAGTTCACAATGCCCTTTTATTTCTTGGACCTAATTCTGTTTTGTTCACTCCATCTCTGTATCAGTAATTAAACATTTCTTTTTAAAAGCATATTGATTTGAAATTAATATTATATATCACAAACTATTTTTATTTCAACTTTTTATGTTATAGAATATCCAGAAAGTTCTTGGTTTTGCACCATCTCGTGCTGTCAGCAAAGTTGGAGGGGGACTCTTCACGCCGCCCCAGGCTTCAAAATGATTATGTTAACATTTTAAATGTTTTTTTGCTATGCAAAGTGAACCCATCAAAACAAATTTAAATATTTTTTTTGTTTTTGTTGGAATCTTTCATTTGTTCTTCAATCCACTTGACTTCTCTCCTTTTCATCCAACTGTTCGTGCTATCCCTGTCTTCAAATGAAAACGGTAGTATTTGAAATCAAATTTGGGCTATTAAGTCAGGGGAATTAAGTCAGTTCAGTCACACTTTGGCTGTGAGAATTGCTGCAGCTTATTTAAATTGGGCTAAAATTTCAGAAACAACAGTGATTTGATGTGGGAAGGGCCTGTGCATATATCTGCCCCAATTCTGGATAGATTTGACTGTTCTTATTATGTAGGACTTTTAATAATGTTATTTCAAATTAAATAACAGAATCAAAAAGTAGATTTTCTAGAATGTAATGTAATGTTTAGTAATTCTTTAAGTTCCTTTAAACTGCTAAAGGTTAATAAGAGATTGAGCAACAAAAGAGGTAATTGAAACTTCTCTTCTTGTTGGTCATTCCATTTGAGTTGAAGATGACCCCACACTTTATGTATTCTCAGTTAAACAATAAAGATAACAAACAAATTTGGTCTGATAAGTATTCAACAACTTTTTGTTTTCATTTTTTGATAACATAAATATTTCTTTAAAATTTTGTGAAGGGTAAACGAAATGCATAATCATTAATTGAACTATAAATTTAAAAAAATCTACTCAAAACATGGTATTAAAACAACTGAATTAATAAATATCTCAAAATGAAAAACGTGAACTTGTCTACCTAGACTATTTACAAATATTTACATTTTTACAGTAGCTCTTATGTAAATTATATTGCATAAACATATTAACTAAATAAATAACAACACAGTGTATTTATCAGGATGTTTGTTATCTCTTGCATATTAAACCCTATTAAGAGGCATTTGTGAATTATCCATGCTGAAAATTTGTGGTTTTCAACTCCCCCCTTTCTGTTTAGGCTTTAAATCTTTAGGGTGGATGCTCTTGATTAATGTTTGATCCTTTTGTATTTCGCATTTGACTACTATCAGAATCGTTTGAGAGTGCACATGACATGTTTTCTTTCGAACCCCATTTCTTTATACAAGACAATATGTTTTGTGGACCCATCCACTTCATTTCTTGGAGTAATTACCTTTTGGACACCCTATTAGGTGTGTTTTTCTTTTAAAGGTGTCATATCCTGATCAATTTTGGTGATATTTTTCTTCGGGTTAGCTGTACAATGGGCTTTTGTCCATTTTCCCATCACCAGACGGGTCTCTGATTCTACTAAAATCTAAACAAGCTGTCTATATCATAATGTTTCCACAAACAGTTTGTTCATGACTGGCCAACAGACTGGTTGGTTCATTAAATATTTAAAGTATGTACAAAATAATAATTATATCCAAGTTCTTGCCACTAAAAAATAGTTTTGCCTTGGACAAGATTTTTTAGTTTGGAATTTTTAAAAAACCTTGCAGCTACATGTTTAAAGGCAATCTGTCTCGTTGTGGATTGGTTAATGAGAACAATAGCTGGAACAATAGCCTAAACACAATTCCAGCGCTCCGCCATATTTTTTACAATGTGATAAATTAAAGAGGGACTGGAAACAATAAAATATCTTTGTTCTTATAATCAATCAACGTCGTGACAGATTGCCTTTAAGAAACACATGGCAAATCATTTTGGTTTTTTGTTTTAAAATACTGAAATACATTTCTAAAGTACTTAGAAATCCTGTCTGGTTTTCATTATCTATACATTATCTACACTCCCCTCACCAAAGTATTGCAAAACCAAAATCCAAAATAGTGATGGTAGTTTGAGTACGGGAAACAATTTGGTGCAAATGAATTGGGGGCTAATGTAACAAATCCTGTTCAAACGGAAATGAAACTTCTATCAATCGAACTGAAACATATGATTATTTGAAAACAACAATAAAACTGTTTGTAGCGTGTTTTTAATAGTCTTGTGTTACTATTTTGTCAGATAGCAACACATCTCTACTGCCAAGAGAGTTCTAGAAATAGGACTAAAGTTTGAAAAGTATCTTCACAGAACCTGATTCTGCATATGTTAACTGGATTTATCATTTCATCCTTGGTCTTCAGGGCACCTCTTTCATCAGAACCAAGCCTCATTTTTGTATGACACAAACCATTTTTAAAAATAGTCATATGACCAGGGCTTGAAGCAGGCCAGGGTAGGACATCAATTCCATGGCAATGAAAGAACTTTTCTCTTGCTTTGTCAGTTTAGGGTGAAATATTGTCCTGTCCGAATATGCAAGGTCTGTTTTTATAACCATGTTTATGCTGTCTGGAAGGTTCTTTCTTAGAAGCAAGAAATATGTAATTGATTTCTGAAATGGCATAAGCATTATGGGCAGTTTTCCTGCAAACACTCTAATTTGAAAGGTAGCATTATAATGAAATTTCGCCTTGTGCAAAACTGTTAAGCATTGCAGCCTTTTCTTTAATTGGTTTGTGCAATACTTTTGCAAGGAGAGTTAAAGGATAAACTATGAATCTTAATATTCATTCTAAATTAGAATACAAACAGCAGACTTCGCATGTACCTGTACCACGTCATCAGCTGTTGACGAATCTTTTGTGTTAAGTTCATCTGGGGATTCATGTGTACCTTCGGTTTTTTCTAAATCTTCCCAAGCATGTCTGACTTTCAATGAAGTTGAGGGTACTGCGTTTCCAAACTCCCCAACGTCAATATTGTTTGTTATGATTTGCCTGGTTTCTCTTGATGTTCGCTTCTCCTTCTTGGAATTTTCTTTGAATATAACTTCGAACGTGTCTTCGTACCTTTTTTCTATGAAGATTCTTTCTGCCTTTTCAATCGAAGGGTGAATTTTCAATCTGAACATCCTTCAACCGCCATCGCTGTCATCACTGCAAAACGTCCTGTTTCAGGCCCGAAGCGATTTCTAAAGCTGCATTATTGGTCAGACGTCCAAGAAACTATGTAAGACTGACAATTATCGATGTTTGAACTCGTCTACAACCATTTTGTGTACAAATTAGCACATTAGACTCACCATGCTGGCGTCCATGTTTCTTTTCTTGGAAACAAAATAAATTAACTAATTCGAGCCCAGGGCCCTCCGTTGCTTTGCAGTAAAACAACAGTTTTTCGCTTTTAAAACATTGAATAATGTCCTATCAGACCAGAAATTGTGTGAAATTAAAAAAAAATAGAAAAACTGCAAGTGTTATTTTGCATAAAGTTCTTTTTAATTAGATCTCGAGTTTTTCGGTTCCAGTTCTGGTATTGCCCGATGATCCAAGAGGCCTAGGCCCCATCATAATCCAATTCAACTGCCTAGTGGACTCTTTGATTCTGAGACCCGCGAAGCCAGAGGAGTGAAAAATCAGTAAAGGAAGATGGTAAACAAAACCTTAGTATTCCTTTCGAATCATTGTTCTCTAAGGATACGAGCTATCAGTATGATAATGAAAGTAATGACAATAGATATGTGTGATTTTAGCTGTCTATTTCAGGGACTAGGCCAGACAGCATGCTTTGTCATGTTTATGTTTCCTAAGTGTGTGAAGTCTATTGTTCTGCCTCATTAGTTACATCGTCTATGTGATACTTGCCAGAAAAATATGACTAACTGGTCTGTAACTAGACTAACGATGAAAAAATAATCTCGTTTTGGAAATTGACATCTATCAAATTTGTCAGCAAAGAAGTAGAAAGGTTCCCAGACAATTTTAATGAGCCCCCAATGCCAATAGTGAAAAAAGCCTTCCAAACCAGTAGGGAATGAAAGCAATATCCATAACACACATGCCAATCAGAGAGGCTTCTTTAAATGCACAACTAGATGTACACCAGTCTGAATTTCATGGCAGTTTTCAAAGAGATCTCTGGGAGTGCACAAGTTATTAGCCAGGAGTGCAAGAGTGCATCTGTGATAAGTGTGCACATTTGAGTGTGCATCAAATTTCTCAGTGATTCTAGAGTGTGTGCATATTTTTTCCGTTTTTACTAGTTTACTAGTATAAAATATGTGTATGTTCGTGTGACAACGAACTCGGAAATAGCAAGCCTTCAAGTACATGAACATCAAAATGACAGTTTTCAAATGAATGCTAGTTTGTACTAATGTTGTGACAAAATCACACTATGTGATTTAATTTTGATTCTGTTCAAATCTTGTTAGTGAGAATGTTGTTGATTTGTGACTTTCGAAAATATCGTTTTATTTCTGTCAGAGAATCGCCATCTTGTTTTGTAAGCTTAGCTGTTAAAGACTGTTGTTTATTCATATACTTTTATTGATGATTTTCAAGAGACTGAAAATTGCCTGCCTGACTTTGCAGAGGAGAGGGATGTATGGCTCACTTGCTAGAATGCTCATGGCCAGGCCTGCTTGCTTTTCTCGCAAGTGCTCCAGGCCCACTGAAACTATTTGGTGGTGGGTCCTGAACTCAAGTGGATCACTAATTTAGAATTACATCTTTTTAAATCTCAGTTGCAGACAAATTTAGGAAATCATTTTGCCATATTTGAAAAAAACTTTTTAATTTGAGCCATATCAAAAAACACGCCAAACCACGCCTATTCTTTGGATGTGCAAGAGTGCACCCGTTATTCTACAAAAATTTCTTGGGAGTGCAGCTGCCATGGAATCTATACTGTGGTGCACAGAGCCTTTGATTAAATGTTTAGATGCTGCCTTTGTAAGAAACACCAGATGTGTTTAGTTCAACTCAATGTGATTAGTGTAACTTTGCAGCTCTTACTGAGCGAGGCTTCAATCTCTTCAGAATTCTGGTAGTCTCAGCATAGTTGCCAAGTCTCCCCCATTCTCTTGGAGACTCTAGTATTTCAAGCTTGTCTCCAGCCGAGCTCCGCAACAGCAAAATTTAGAAAAATCTCTGGCATTCTATGATTTTCTAACATTCAAAATGCACTTTTACAATAAATTGCGACCTGCAGTTTTAATCTCCCTTCCTCCCCTGCTGCCTTTTGGTATAGTGTTGCCATGGAAATATTTGAAAGTTTGGGAACAACAGATTAAGCTCCTCCATAGCTACACAGCACTGCTACGCAGTTCTCAAATCTCCAGCATTTTATTTCCTAAACTTGGCAACTATGTCTCAGGTCCTGTCACTGATTTTACAGAAGTTTGAACTTCGACTGGTTCTTTTAAAGGTGCAGAAATATGATGAGCAGACCACTAGTGTCAGCTTAAATTCCTTAAAGCTTAAAAATTGTGATTGTTTTCTGCATATTTTTTACTTGTCTGTCCAAAGAGTTCATAGTTAATTTTAATTCAATAGTTTAGATATTTATGCAAAGTTAAGGTTATGGTCATATGTTAAGCCAAAGTAAAGATCTGGACATCAGATGAATACAAACTGTTACAATTATCTTTATTGCACTCCCAGAACAATTGAATGTCCATATTCTAAATATGCTTAAGTTGGAAATGTTATGTATATCAGAAAGGTTGTATATATATATAGTATGTTATTGTCGAATGAATGCGGAAAACTTTTTTGTTTAACTGCGTAGATGATGTTCTCAAAGCTAATAAAGTTCAAACACCAAGTGCTTGAAGCATTTATAAAAGAATTTTTGCTGATTTTGTATTAAAGCGCTATTTTCCAATGAAATGTAGTTAATCCAGCTTACTTATATACCCTGTCTTTTGATATACCTGTTTTTTATTGTCTTTGTCACTTGTGCTACAAAGATGACTGCAAATTAATGAAACATTTATCCCCACAATGTACTGTTTTGCGCAAGCAATGAAAGGCCTGTTTGTGGTTGGATTCCTGCTAGTGCTGACGCGGTCATGATCTTAATAAAGAACTTGCTGTGTATTGAGTTGATATATAATTCTCTGAAGTACAAAAGTGCACTTTAACTGTTTCCTTTAGGAATAGTATAAATGGATCAACATTCAATTTTTTTTATTGAGATTTATTTGACAAGAGTCCTTGGTTGATATAAGAAGATGTGGTCAGCTACATTGAATGGTAAACAATGGAAGAATGGAAATGAATGTTAGGATGTGACTGGCTCTTGAGCCCACCCCACTCCTCTGCCAATTACATTCATGCTCACCATAGTTTTATTCCATTCTGAAGCTAATTCATGGTAACAATTAGGCCTTCTTCATGTCAGCAGAGGCTCTGTCTCTTCACTCTGTGAAAAGAAAAGCAGTAGACTTCTATTGTTTCTCTGTCAACTTTTTTTTGGTATTCTGTTGTTTGTGTGTCAAGGAATAAATTGAAATTTATAAGGGGCATAATTATTTGGATTTGCTGTTGATATTTTAATTGACTGTTACAATTCACATTTTGACCCCACTTAAAGCCACAAGCAGTTGCTTGTAGAAATGAATGAATAAATCCCAAATCTTCTCAAACTATGAAATATTGTTTCTCCATTGCCTACACATCATTAATGATAAATGATTTTTTTAATATGATGCAATTATTAATGCAATTTTCATTTATATTTCAGTTGTTCTATTCTTTTTTCAAATCTATAATTGGAAAAGAAGTCATAGTGGAGCTGAAAAATGACCTGAGGTATTTTCCAGCTTTATTAAGCTTTTTTCTTTCTTAGAAATTAGTATAATTACAGTAATTTCTGGACTGATGTTTTTACATGTAGCATATCTCAAAAGAAATATGATTAAAATCTCTAGAAATAAATATCAAAGTTGGTTGTTTATGTTTGAGAAAAAGAAATCAGTTTAATGTCTTGTTTTGTTGTTTTGCAGTATCTGTGGCACTATGGATTCTGTTGACCAGGTAAGCTTAATATTGGAAACAATTTTATTTATTTTACAAGTCTCCTATTTCCATGAACCAGTAACTTTCTCTGAAAAAAATTCAAGAAAACATCATTTATGATGCTGTAAAGTATAATTCATGCAAATTTTTGGCATCACAGGAATTTTAAAAGCCATTTCTCTAGTTTGATAATTCAAAGTACACTCCTCTCGCGAAAGTATCCGGACACTTCAAAGATCGATTGTGCTTTCAGACAAATTTAGGCTGGCGATAACAACTTTTTTTAACTTGGTGATAATAATTTTTTGAGAAACTCTTCCAAAATAAATCAAGACATTGAAATGTTGCAAGACGTTTGCGCTTTTTATTTGTTATCATTTTTTGTTGAAATGAGAAACTTTTGCGCTACAAGCCTACAAGTCAGGTGACTTGGATTCAGTTAAAATAGGCCAATAGAACATGGTAATTTTTAAAAACTGGTTCTTTAGACATGCATGACATTTGGTTTCATAAACGTTCTTGCAAAGCAAACATATCTTTCAGTGCATTCAGTCACACTATTTCTTTACCGCTGCAAGTCTTGCTGAAATCGATCGGTACGAGGGTGCATTTACAATTCTTTATCATTTTCCTTGCAATATTTACCGGCAGCTTTTGTAAGTTCAATTGTTTGTGAACGTTTAATGCAATTTTGCGTAACGATGCAAACCAGTTTTGACTAGGGGGGACGTTCGGTCATTGATATCGCGAGAGCCCTTGCTCTTTTTGACCGTGACAATTTTTTTATGCTTCTTGTTTTTCAAATCTTTTTGTATGTGTCCAAGGCGGCAGTCTTTGTGCATCCAACAATACTAGCAATTTAATGATGCCTTTTTCCCATCATTGTGATAAAACAATATTTCTAGACACTGCTCCGAAGTCAATACTTTTGTTTCGGTTGCTACCATCTTGAGGAAAAACCCTCACAGAATTTGCTTACATATCGAGAAAAAAAAGCTTCAAGAAAAAATTCGAGGAAATTGATAAATACGTTTTTATGAAAACTGCTTTTGAAATTTGTAAAGAACTTTCTCTAACAAGAGATTCGCAACTGAATTCGAAATTTTACGGATACTTTCGTGAGGGGAGTGTATATCTTCATGCAGACCCAGAAGACATTTCCTGCAGCTTGTTACCCAAATCTAAATTCCCAGCGCATTACCAGCCTCTATATGTTTTCTTATTGAACTAAATGATTTTAAACTATTTACTTTTTGTCACTGAGACATAATCTGCTTATTCTTTATCAGTAAGTAATTTGATATTTGGTGTGAAAAAAGGACTTTCGTCGTTACCAACATTAGAAAATATTACCTCAATGAAGCTAAAGCAAAATACTGTAGCATTCATTATTTGATTCTTGAATTAATGTCTATCTCCCTGTTTTGAATCAGTTTTCTTTATCAATCATTTTTCGTTTTAGTACTTGAACATTAAACTAACAGATATCAGTGTAACTGATCCAGAAAGATATCCACACATGGTAAAGTTGCTTCATACATTTTCAAGCTGGTTGCTTTCACTTTTTATGGATATTTGTTGACACATGCCACCCAATGACTTTTGAATAAGAAAAGTTGCTGTGAAATCGTGATCGAATTCTTGCATTCAATTCATATACTTTGGGGTCTCTGCATTCTCTTGATTTGCCATAGCCACTAAATATTGGAAACAACTATTATTTAAGGGAAGGTGCAAATTAGTACCATTGTCATTCACAATTTTGAATTACTCGCTACAGTTTTGCTTCAGCAAAAGGAAAGTGATGTAGGCCATGTATTAGCATGATCTTTAATATAGTTTTTTTATTTCTTAAGTAGGTCATTGCATTCATTAACGAGGATTATTGAGTCCTATGGGCTAATTAATGCTAAATTGGGTTGTGTAGTCAAATTGATGCACTTTAATGTTTGAACCCTATGCCACCAATCATAGTATCACATTCTATAACATGTACAATTTGTTGTCATTATTTTATTTTTACATGCTTGCCAATATGCAATGAATTGTTTCTATTCTGATTTTGTAAAGGAGTATCTTTCTGACCGTAGTTATCTGTGAAGAACTGTTTCATTCGAGGGTCAGTCGTACGGTATGTGCAATTACCTTCAGATGAAGTAGATGTGACTCTTCTGCAAGATGCTGCCAGAAAAGAAGCCATGCAGGGAAAGCAAAAAGAATAAGGTCTCTCCTTTGATTGACAAGCAATATTCGAAAGGTTGGAACACTCTTGCTACACTGGGCAAGATTGGCACCTGGAATCTCTATGAAAAGCAGAAGGACATATAAGCAATACATATGCACATCTCATTGGTCAATTGTGTATCTTTGTGTTTAACATCGAGGGTATTTTATTAGTATCTTGTTTAAGATACATCTCTAATGTAATAGGTAACAAATGTGAAGATTATCTATTATTTGTTATCTCTGCAGTGGGATTTAGCATTCTGATTTCGATAATTTCTTATAATGGGAAAGGAAGACAGATGCTAGCTATGCTTAAGAACGTTTTATTTAAAAACATGCTTGACACTGTCTATTGAATGAGCACTGATGTTATTGCATCAGGCCTGGTTCAGACGGCCTATTTTTCATGTGCAGTATCAAACGGGCTATTTGATTCAAATGACATAGAAAATATGACAGTTGATTCAAACGCCGTATTAAATGCAATTTTGTTTGGTTGCTATTGTTTTAATCTCAGAATCGTGATGATTGGGCTTTTTTGAGTGAGAACCGCAACCAAGTGGGCGAAAATGAACAAATTGAAATTAGTACTGCTAAGAAATTTAATGACCGGAATTGAACAAGACGAAAAAATGTAGCTATACTACAGGAGAGTGTTGGTTTTAGCTTGCCTCATTAAGGAGAGGATTTGTTTCCAGGCCATGTCTATCTATTCCTGTTTCTTATAATGTGTAATCATAAGATCTAAGGTCGCCTGCATAACAAGGTCATGTCCCAGGGTTCAATGGAATGAAGGCTGGTTCTTCAGCAACTGCATCCAGAGCATGCTGGAGCTTCGAAAACCCACCATTCTTGAATCACACATCGATGGCGGGAATTTCGCCTTCGCATTCAACAGACAATAGAAGCTTTGTTCCAATCCCTCTCGAAAACAATAGACTGAAATATTGTAACAACTTGCATAGTTTATGCATTTAGTTCAGCACAAGGGAATACGGTGTCTGAATTAGAACTGTACTTGTGTCGAATAATGCGGCCGCCCGTGTCGAACTAAATAGTTGCTTCGAATAAAATGAAAAGTGCTGTACGAAATTGATTCAGACACCGTATTTATCATGTGCTAAATTGAGCCTACTCAATACGGCACATGAATAATACGCTGTCTGAACTAGTCCTCAAAGTACTGACATGTATGTCTTACACTGTTTTTTGCCAGTTCATTATCATTATAAATAGATCAAATAAAAGTATTTTGAAATTGTGATCAATCTGAGGTCCACCCAAAGCATTACAGCATGAAAATCAGAATTCAAAAATTTCTTAAAGTCTGGGTCATTGTGAAGATGGGTAAATCGGACTAGAGAAAGAGAAGTATATTGTCTCTGCTCTCGCAGATTTATCTAAAGCCTTCAAGATAAAATTTATTTGTCTAGAAAGTGCATGCCTTTGGATTATAAAGCAAATCATTCATACATATCCAAGATATTCTTTTCAATCATGAAAGGGTCGAAATTGGAGGACGATTTTCCTCCTGGGCAAACCTGTGATAAAGTTTTCACCACAAG
Organism: Rhopilema esculentum; assembly: GCF_013076305.1. The sequence goes on from NW_027020025.1 coordinate 15,971,129, forward strand.
GTCTTTTGTAACTGTCTAACGATCAGAATCATCAAGTTTACTTCGCATAAATACAAACTGCATGGGGCAATCCTTTTGACTTTTACCTTCTACCTCTTTCTAATATCTAGCAGACATATGTCTTTCAAAACACATTTGGCATGATATATTGCAGGCCTTAAAAGGCGATATCTTAAAACTCAAGAAAGACTTTGCAATATGGTGTAAGGTTTGAAAGATCTTCTTTTTATATAAGAGAGGTATAAAATCTTTTTGCGAAACTAAATGCTTGCGGAGTAGAAAAAGCTCTCTCTTGCTTTTTCAAGATTACCTCACCTAGGGAAAGCAAAATGTCAAAGTTAAAGGACACATCAGCACCTGGGGAAGGGTTGGAAAAAAGAATCACAAGGCTCAATACTTAGCCCTCTGCTCTTTTTCTTTGATATTTTCATAAATGATATTTTTACTGCCTTGATAATGGATTACTCATAAATTTTGCTGATAACAACATAGTTTCTACCACTGCAGCTAACGCTGATACAACAGACAAAAGACAAACACCACTAAATGTCTCTAATGGTTTTGAATGAAACGACTGCAAATCCCTCAAAGTTTTAAGCTATTGCCATTCGAAATAGTGCTAAACAAAAGAAATTAATAGCGAGTTTACGGTAATAGCAGATAGCCATGAAACTTGGCATTGAGAATGAACAAAATCTCAAGTTTGACACTCGTATCGATAAAATCTGTAAAAAGCAGCCAAGCAGTTTAATTCCCTAAAGAAAATAGCAAGCCAAATTGGAGACAAAGAGAACAAGATAATTATGTTATGATACGTCATTTCACCTATTGCCCATTATCAAGGATTTTATGTTGCAACGGAAGTCACGATAACCTAGAGAAAGCAGATGAAAGAACATGACAAACGTATTCTGACTATCCAACCTCCCGTAAAGATCTAATTGCCCACTCGAAGAAAATCACCATCCATATTCATTCAATTAGAATCTTAGCACTTGAAGTATATACAACTCTTAACCTGTTTTAATATCAACTTGCAATACGAAAGGTTAGAACTAAAAACTATTTAATCAGAACACTCTTTTTCCAGGATCGAAAGTCTGGAGCTCCTAAATAAAGACAAAACAGCCTACATTTCAAAAGAATTCAAAGATCTGACTAAAACTTGGTTCAATAACGATAGATTCACGCGCTTTTTGCAATCCTCAAATTGTTTCATGTTGGCCTGAATCAAGGGTGCTGCCCCAAAAAGTTAGGAAGAGGGGCAGTGCTGTTGTGAACTTCCAGACTTTACACCAAAGACCTCTTTTAATAAGTATTGATAGATTCTAATATAGCATTTTTAACTAACATTATAGGTTTATAACTAATTATTTGAATTTTGTACTAGGTTTTTACTATTTTTCATTTCTTTATTGGATAAAGTTATATTATTTGTACTTTTAATTTGTGAACCAAACTGGAAACAAGTTTTAAAACTTAATTTGTAATTCACGTTAAAGATTATTATACAAACATACATACATACATGCATACACCCAATACAATTATGACGAAGAAATAGCATTACCGAGACAATATGGGTATTGCTTAAGAATTTTACCCCTCCCTCCCCCTGCCTAAAACCCCCTAAGTTATACCACTGTCACTTTCTATTTGCCAATGAGATGTTATCTTTCTTAAGAAAAACTTTCTCTTTTAGGATAAGACCTTTCTCTATTTTGAAAGGAGGGCGATTGAACGTTTACTTCCACCTCAAAGAAATAAAAATGGAACAGAGAACCCCCTACTGTGGTACAATAATAAAATGCGGGAATCCAATTTAATCGGTTCTGGGTAAGGAAAATTACCTTGACATTGAATTGCATTGCATCAGCAAATTCCATACCACCATCTTGCATTTGGGATTGTTGAAACCCAGCGTATCTTATTTCGCCATGGTTTCGAAAAAGCAAGATGAAGAAGTGCTTTGGTGATTCGCTAGATTTGTAGAGTACTTGGTGTATTACTTTGGCACGTAAGTTTGTTCGTGATTTCATCAATTATTTTCCATAGGCATAGCGGGCGTGGAAGCGCTGTTGTTTACACACACCCGTAAACTTGCAAACCCTTGCCCTGGCCTTCAGTATTGTATTTTCCTGTTGACAAAACTTCATTTATCTGTTGTTTAAGCCAGTCAACATAGCTTAAAGTATCAGGAATAACAGTAGATTACTGCGGATCGGATGCCTTAAATCATTGTTGAAAATTCAACATAAATTCTTGAACGACGCTCACTGAAAGCATCACGGCAAACCACATTGGAAATCTGTTACGACCCCAGGGATATTCATCTTCTGTGCTGTTTATGCCTGGCGGAGCCTCGTTAAGCCCTGTTCAAATTAATCCTGCAAAGATTTAACAGTGGCTACCATTTGTTTACTTTCTGTCAACATACCGAAAGCATTTCTCCGCAACCAGTAAACTACTCATAACTTCCCATTCCGCTATGCAAAGAAAACCGTGAAATGAATTCAGAGATTTTTTCGGTGATCCTGTAAGCCAATCATTCCTATTTTCAGTTGAGAATGTTTTTTCTACACATTGCAATTTTATGATAATTAATTGTACTGCAAATATTGTTGATACACAGGTTTAGCCATTCAAATTTTCAGCAGATTTTAAGTTATAAATTTTTTTTGCAGATCTCAATTTCTAGGACTATTATTTATTCTCTGGATTTGTTTTACTTTCAATAACATTAAATTTCGAAGGAGCTATTTTCCCTAAAATCTCTTCTGGAAACCAAACTGTTTCCATACTTCCAATTTTTTGTTAAAATCTTGGGCATGCATGTGGCATTTCATTCAAGAAATAAATTTCTTAGTGGTCATTAAAAATTTCCCCACCCTCTGTTTATTTCAACCTTTCCGTTTATTAGTTTTAGAAAATATTTACACCATATTAATTATTAGCCTCCTGTTTACCATGGACACAAGAGCATATATGTCATCTTTGGTGCACAATGTAGGTTCTCCACACTGAGCATTTTTTAGGAAGGTGTTGAACCTTCTAGATGGGGCTGGAAGCTTGTCAAGTGCTTAACTTACCTTATTTTAAATAGTGACCAAGACAACTTTTTACTAATCAGATAGTGATTTAGTAGCAACCGAACAATTTTGCTGACAAAGTAGCCATTATACTGACCACCTATTAAAAGTCCCAGCACCTTTCCACACTGCCCTTTGAAAACTACCCCCTCCCACACCACACCCTGCAACACTTCACCCTCCCACACGGCACCTTCCCACAGGACACCCTCTCACACCACACCCTCTCAAACAGCACCCTCCCACACAGCACCCCCCCCCTCCCCACACTTCACCTCCTAACACTGAATTCTCCAACACTGCATTCTCCAACACTGCATTCTCCAACACTGCATTCTCCAACACTGCATTCTCCAACACTGCATTCTCTAACACTCCACCCTCTGACACTGCCCCCTCTGACACTGCCCCCTCTGACACTGCACCCTCCAACACTGCACCCTTCCACACTGCAGTCCCTGCACCCTCCCATAGCCTTTTTCATTGTTGTCAGATACAGCCTTTTGATGCTGTTTTCCTCAAATGAGTTACATGTTCAATGTTTAATAATTCTATGAAAGATTTTGTGCTTCTTAGTTTTGTTCTCGTTTCATTGTGTGGCAAACCAATGGTCTAGAATCAGCCCTTTTCAAAAACTACTCACTATAGGACTACCATTTCATTTCTAGACCTTAAGATGTATCTCATGAAGGGGTTCAAGCACAGCTCAAGAAGTGGTCAAGATTATGAGTCAGTAGAAGATCAGCGGGATTTACGCATTCCAGTTCAAAATGAAGATGCATTCAAGCATGGCATTGTGTACAAAACCAAGGTTTGCCTCTCTTACCTAGACAGTAGACATCTTCTAAGATACTGTCAAAAATCATAACTTTGATAGCACTTTTACCAGTGACACTTATAGAACATTTTCCAGTTAAATTTTATAGACTTTTGTCATTTTCTGACATATTATGTTGTATTGGGAGTGTAGGACGATGAATTTCTTATCATAGTGAGATCAAGACATTGTAGTTAGCAAAATCCTAAATAGGGAAATTTCGGATGTAGGACAGCTGATATTATATCCAGTGTGGTAAAGTAAAGTATACTGGGTGGTAATTACTGATATTTCTAAGGATCAGTCTCCAGTAGCACCAAAATGAAGAATTGTTATACTGAGTCGATTTGCCAAAAGTTGCAAAGGGTTTTTGAAGCGTTCACTTGTGATCTTTACTGTCTAAATTGTTCAAAATAAATTGAAGTTCCATTGTTTCATGAATTGGCTTTTTCAGTATCTTAGTACTGTTTGGAAGTATATTATTCCAAAAGAGCATTCCTGGTTAATTAAAGTACCATGCAATTGGCAACACTACATTTTCTTCTGATGTTTATTGTCTCTTTCAGTACATTGGTACCCAAGAAATTACAAGACCTTCCAGTAGGGCAGAAATAGTCTCTGCCATGCGAAGAATAAGGGTAACATGCCATTTTAATTTGTACGATGTAAATTATTTACTTTGTTTAATTGCTTCCATTAAGAGGAGGGTAGCTACTTTTGTTCAAACTTAGAGTTTTACACATTGTCATACGTAAATGTCTTTTTCGTTACATAACAGTGGTTGGTATCCAATTGATTTTGAGGTCATTGTAGTAAGGTAAACATAAATTGTCAGTTTGCTGATAACAAAAATATTGTGCTTCTGAAAATTTCCTGACAGGAATGAAAAATGTTTTGTTTTCAATAACATTTGATCGGTTTTATTGTTCTTTAGAAGTTTCGTTGAAAGAAACATTTCATTTAATTTCTTTCAGTATGAATATAAGTACAGGAATATCAAGAAAAGGAAGGTGAACATGGACATTTCAGTTGAAGGAATAAGAGTCAATATTTGGAAAAAGAAAAGGGTATGATTCAGCATTGTTCCTGACTCCCCACTTTGTTCATTGTCTCAGGCTTATATCATTTGCTATATTACCCAAACTATAGCTTAATAATGTGTGAGAAGGAAGAACCGCAGGATAAGCTGTCCGCCGGATTCTGTGAATCTTGCAATGAGTGTTGTTATGAAAGATATACAGGAACAAAGCAATACAACAACGAGAATCCAATGTCACCAAATAAAATTTTCAAAATAAATTAAATTTAAAGAATATACTAATATTTCGCCCCGGCATACAGGGCTTCTCTTTGTTCCTGTATATCTTTTATAGCTTTATACCATTTTATTTATGAATTATGCATTGAAATGTAAAACTCTGTGGTTTTTGTTTAGATTTTGGATGAAGGAAAGTTTGATTCAAGCCAACTATTTGTGATGTGTTATCCAATTAACAGGTGTGTATGGTTTCTGAGTTTATTATTTGTGCTTGGATTTTATTTAACATGAATGTGTACAGCTGTGTATGTATAACATTTCTGAAGTGGTTTAATGTACACATTGATTTGTGGTGTTAACAAACTTGAGTTTCCGTTGAAGAAAATTGATCAAAAATCTATCTTAGTTGTCTAAGAAAATCCTGATAATTTTAAATGTTTATTTAAACTTACAGTTTTTCCCCTGAATTGCCTTTCTCTTTGTATAAGCCCTTCTCAATTCGACCTCTACTCTCCCACTTTGGAAAGAATCTTTGTTGATAGGCCCCCATCCTACATTAATCTTCCATCTTTACATGCCAATTTGTGCATTTAGCATGTCCGTATGGTGCCTTACTCAAGTTATCTGGCACAAATGAAAATTTAATAATTTTGGTACATGATATATCATTTTTTCTTAAAAAAGTCAAAAATTAAAATTGGAATTAATGAAGTATTTTCAAACATTTTTTCAACATTGACTAGGAGAATGTATTCAAAATGAACCTGAAGAGAGTGAAAAACTTTGAAAACCAGATGTTATTGTGATGACTTTCAGATTATTTTTTTGCTTATGCCCTTGTTTATTCCCTGCTCAAATAAAATCCCTTTCCAAAACTCCAAAAATTAAAAAGCACCACTGGAGGCTTATTTGGGATTTGAAGGAGTTGCCTTACTTTCTATGTTTTATTAAGATTTCTATGTTTTTACTTTTTATGTCTTTTTAGCAAGGGTTCTTTTGCTCTAGAATTGCAGAACTTCTACAAATCCCATCCTTTAAAGGATTTCACAAATTCTTAAGTAGTTCTGAAGATTTCGAATCAATTGATTAGTTTTTTGGCCAACCTTGTAACATAATGCCTGACCATAACACTCTGTGTAGCATATGTGTTCAACCACAATTCATTCGATCTTAATCATCACCCTCAGGCTATTTGCAGCTGTGATAAAATAATTTTGTCTTTGGATTAATGAGAGCCCAGCTCTTTTGTCATGCTTAATTATTACCCTGAATCCTTGTTTTAGGCCTCTAGGGGCTTGATAATTTAAGTACTTTTTAAAGGGGGCTTTTCAAGGGGGCTTATAATAGGGGGGCTTATAAAATCATCATCAAGTTGCCATACAAGTAGCTCATTTCGTAGCTTTTCAATTTTCAAGTTAATTTTATTTGCAATTTTACTTATAACTATTTCTAAAATATATCATACCAAATTATAATCAAAGTACAACAAGATATTTGGTCCAAATTACTGATTGTCTTTGGTGGTCATTTCGTCAATGTCTAATTTGTTTTGGCTTTTTTCATTTGCTGTTGAATGTGCTATTAGTCATTGACTAGAATGGTGTATCTTGCTGTTGTATCTATCTATTTTAAGCGCCCATGGGGCCCTATTGAAACAAAAAATTGTCATGTTTGGTTGGAAGCTTCTTAGAAATTTTACTTCTGGGGTTGGTGGCTTATTTAAGGGAGTGCTTATATGGAAGGCAGCAATGTAATGATTTACTGTACAATCATTTTGCAGAAGGCTTGTTCACACATTGACCATGCCTAACATGATACTCTCTTCTGCAATAGACAATTGTTTTTATTTTTTGGCAAACTTTGCTAAATTATCATCTAAACAGGCATTCAAATTGATATAATGAATAACAGCAGTGAATAAAGATGACGCAAATTGACAATCTTGTGAAGCATTGGCTGCATAACAATGTCCCTTGCTAAGCATTAAAGGCTAATAATGGGCCTTTGCGAGCGTGGCGAGGATCCAAACAATGCCAGTAAACTTCTACGGATTAACCAAAATTAATTTCAGACTGTCTGAAAATGCATTATTGGATGCTTGCGTAGCGCAATGGCTCATTGTTAGCAATGAGTCTTTAAGAAACTAGGCTCTAAGTTCGTTGCAGTTCCTGCTGATTGTTCTTTAGGGTTGGCTTAGCAAGGCTAATGATGCTCCAGGGCTCGATGATTGGAACTTTTGTAATAAGCTAGAAATTCGTAAGGTTTCTGATTTTGCTGTTAGCATTGTTCCTATCATAAAGCTCCCTGGTAGACTCCTACTGCTTTTGAAGATAGAACAATAGAGATAAGCTTTGTTAGGATTAGAATTTGCAGTTAAAACAGGGCCTAAGGGTATAAGCTTACTTTTTAATCTTGCTTTGTTGTTGATTTAAGTGGCCTAAAAATATACTTCTGTCTTGTTTGATCAACCAAATATCATAATATTATCATTTCACAATAAATTTCTCGTTGCAATAGCATTTCATCAAGTTAAATTGATATTTCGTTATTGTCAGATTTATCTCAGTGCTCAGGTTTTGTTTGCTGGTATGTCAATACATTTATGGTTGGACTGGGGAGGGTCCCTTCTTGTTTTAATTAAACATTACCTGAAACTAAAACATACCACAGCCAGGCCAGTCGGAACCGAGGGGCTGGAGCCCCCCCCCAATAATTGGCAAACTGTAGTATGTTTCCTTTATAACAGTGTACTGAATGAGAAGGAAAACAATGGGCAGCCCCCCCCCCCCCAATATGAATTTCGTTCCGACAGCACTGCCACAGCTATTGTTTCGTTCGCAATTCAATAGGCTCTCCAAAGTGTAAAAGATAGTTTACTTTTTCCTTTATTATCCTTTATTTGTTATAACAGCCATTTTCCAATTGAACTGTGGTTGTGATGGAACTGTGTTATGATAATATATCTCATAATTGCAAAGACTGGTCAGATAACGAGACATTGAATGTTTCCAGCGCATTGAATTTTGGATCCTGGTTATTGATTATTTTTTATTCATATTGTCATTCTCCAAAAATGTATACAGATTTTGTTTGTTTTGTGTTCATAATGCTTACACATTGGTCCTGTCTTTGTTTCTTTTTTATGTACGAAGAATGAGTACCTATAGCAGTGGTGGGGGACCCTGTTAGTAAGTAAGTAAGTAAGTAACTAACCAACGAAGTGACGCGGTTTCCATAACAGAATGCTACGCGAAGAATCCATTCAAAATATGTTTTATTTTGAATGAATAATAAGCCACCCTCTCAAATAATCCCCCTCCCCCTCTCAAAAAAAACTTTCCCTCTAGAACTGAACAAATAAATAAGCCCCCACGGGGCTTAATAGAGCTTTTGCTGTAAATTAAAGCGAATCAACGAGAGTAAAGTCTCGCCGAGACCCTATATGCTGATATTTTTTCCTTATAAACATCTTCATAGAAAAGCCCTATGCTTCTTGTAACCAGAATCTTTACTGAGTTCGTATTACGTACCAGAAATCTTCTTCGTACGTAGCCATTGGGCCCCATGTTTATTATACTTTGCTATTGTGACATTGAATTCAAGTTCAGCGCTACCTCCCCCCTTTTGCAGAAAGCTACGTCTGTCTACCACTTTCATTATTTTAAACTAACTTAGTCTCCGGTTTAGGAAGCCCTGGTATGTGCTTCAACTTTTAAAACATTTCAATAACAGTGAAGAAGGAGCAACCAGATGAATCATTTTAGGCCCACACCTTTGCTGTATCCTGTTCCCACTTTGGATTTTATGTTAAAATATGAAGTGGGATGACGTTATCCTCTTTTCCTTCGTAGAGTTTTCTATGTATCCCACGACTCCCAAGATTTGCTTATATTCAGTTACATTGCAAGAGGAGAGGATGGTATCTTTAGATGCAGTGTCTTCAAAGCATTCAAAAAGGTTTAATTTGATTTTCTCCATCATTTCTCTTTTCACATCAACTTGGCTGTTAAATTGCCGAGATTCTTTTTGCTTTTTTGTTTGCTACTTTGCCACTATTTTGATATATTCTTTATCACTCTTCTTTTAAATCGAGCTGGGTACATTGATTTTTGTATGTCTTTACTAATTTTTGTCCCTTGAATATTGTTTTTGTTCTTGCTCCTGTTCTTTTCTCTTTTTTATCATGTTCTAAACTTGGTCAAGTCACTGCAAATCAGTAATTGTTTTATTCGGTACACTCCTTTTTATTTAGAAAAACAAATTTAAAAATTGTGTTCTCTAGTTTCTTAATGCCAACACCAATTCTCGCTCTTATTATTTCCCAGCAAATTTTAATTTTAACATTTGGGGCCATGTAAATTAATTTTATGCTGGGGAATCGTTTGTATGTAACTTACTAGTTTCAAGTACTTAATTTTATTGGAAAGTTGGTTGTGAAGAATCTATACGTTTCTAGAATTATACGTCAAAGTTTTACACCAACGCTCTTGAATTATTGACGGGAAAACATGAAATTTTGGGGTTCTGCATTGATCTCTAATTTTTTCTATCTGGTAACCAATTCTCGTGGCAAGTTGTTTGTCGGGTATGCATGCTGTAAAATTTCAAGTTCAACGATCAAGCATTTTACATATAAACTTTTTATTCAGTCTCAGGCCATGAATATTGTACGGACGATAGGCCAGGCATTCGAAGTGTGTCATAAGATCAATGTTGAAAAGACGAATGAAGACCAGGAACTCGAGAACAGAGATGCTACTAATATTGCCACATCTGAAGAAGGTTGGTCTCTACAGTATTTTTTATAAAGCATCGTCTTTATATACCTAACGGTCCACGTTATCAAGGGATATTGTGTTATTAGTATGCAGGATATCGTGTTGGAGTACCAAAACTATTGCCAAGTGCTTAACTTTATGGGAATGGCAGCTCAGTCTAAGGTATCATTTGCACAAATTGCGGATCTATCACAACATTCAAGGAAATTTTATCTCGTCCCGTTTCTCGTGATTATGGTCTATTTTCTTTTCATGGCGTGCTTCCCTGTCTAAACAGCCTCTTTAGGATAACTTCGCCATAACTTAATGGACAGTAAATTAAAGAACGTTGTATGAATGAAATAATTGATGGGTTTCAATTTCATCTGTAACATAACCTATATGAGCTTCATATTCTCGGTGAAAGGATAACATCACACCGCGCTCTTTAAGCTTCTGTGTCGCCAGGATCGAGGGGCAATTCACTCTTGGAAATAGCGTACGAGATTTTCCCTAAAACAAAAGGATTTCTAGGGATTTTCAGATAAAACAATAGGATTTTCACAAAAGGTGTATGAGATTTTCTTGGAGTGATTTGCCCCTCGGCCAGGATTACAAAAGGGACTTTGAATTGAGCATATGTTTCTTATTTTAGTTAAATGTGCATACGGTAGACTCCGATTATTGTCACACTAAAAGTGTTGCTTAAAAAGCTGTGATTGTAAGCGGCGTGTTGAGTGAACAGAGCCAAACTGAACAGTTTTTGATAAGGTTTTTGTAATCAGCAATGCGAATTTAAGAGGAGGGACTATAAGCGGATCCCACTGTAATAAGATTCTGTAGTCAGACAGTAATATCCATCGCTTTAGATAATATTATAGCTATCAATTGTGACTGCAACACGGGTCAAATTGTAAAATTTGTTCGTGTTTATTAGATTACTCCCACTTTATTGAACTGGGAGCCACGTGATTAGGCATTTGAACCTATAGCTGCATCTCATGCGCATTAGCAGGTTAGCCTTTTGACGACATGGTGGCACCGAGGTAGAACAGGGGGGCTTAGGACCAGTGGCGTAGCTTGACCCTCCAGATTAGGGGGGGGAGGTCATGAGTAGGAAAAAATCCTGCACGCTGTTTTGAAAGAGTGTTACACCCCTCCAGCTAGAGCATTATTTTTTAATCCCATAGAATGTTTTTTCCAACACGCTGCTCCTTACAAATATCTTGCATAGCGGAGCAGTTTTTAAAATCGTGAAGCCTGATTTACACGAGACAAAATTTTTCGTGCGAATTTTCGCTGCGAATGCGCCAAAAATATACGCAGAAGTAGAAATAGAAAATTCGCTGCAAATTCGCCGCGAACAATTCGCTTCGAAAAAAGCAGAAACCAGTCCTACTTTGTCGCTACGAGTTGTGAAATAAACCAATCAGAACGCCATTTGTAGGCGTCTGTTTTCGTTCCTGATGGCCTGCGTCTTTCCGCTCTTCTTTTTCTAAAACTCTCTCACCTATAGGCCATATACAACGTCAATAAATAGGTTGGTAGTTAATCATTTCTCTTCCTCGTACACACTCCATTCAAGTGGATTCATATCAGTTTATTATTCAAACATTTGAATTTCAAATTGACGAAAACTGGCTTGAAAGTTTTATCGTTCTACAAATATGTCAGAAATAAACAATCGGCAAGAATTTCTTCAAAACTCTGAATTGTTCGCTGCTTAGTTGCCTGCTCAACAGTTTTAAGCAGATGCACTAACAGGATCTCGCATGCTTGTGCGAGCTTCGATTGCGACCTTTGAAAGTATTTGAAAAAGTTATCCTGATGATGTAAATGTGAACGTAAAACTCTTTTACCGGAAGATGAAATTTCCCCTTCTGGAGACGTTCTGAATAAAAATTTGTAATTCAAGGTTGCTTTTTGCTGTTTTCCATGCTTTTAATGAAATTGACTTTGAAATTTTACGCTTTCTGATATCATCACTTTTCGGACAGTCGTTATATCATTTAGCAATATTTGCAGCGAATTCGCATAAAAATTTCTGCCAGTGTAAATTGAACTTTGAATTCGAGAGAAAAATTCGAATCTAAAAATTCGTGGCGAAAAATTCGCTTCGCTCGAAAATTATAAGAGAACTATGGGGTGATAATGGGCTATCAATCGAATTCTTTCGCGCGAATCGAGTTTTTGCCAATGTGAGCATGCGTGTTGTAATATTCTCAGATTTTGCAGCGAAAAAATTCGATTCGCAGAAAGTAGATCACGGTCCTACTCTATCGCTTCGAAAATTTATTCAATTCGCGCGAAAGAATTCGCCTAGTGGAAGTCAGCCTTCAAACAGCTAGAAACTGTTCTTTATCGTATACTAAGAGAATTTCGTACAGCTATTATAGAGATAGGGCCTCTCTAGCCAAAGCTTGGAATTATTTTTTATTAGCTAATTTAACGTAAAAGGAAATGTTTGTTCCCTGTAGAGGCCCTGTAACGGCTTCCCTCACGTCAGATATCAGGAGAGCTTTAAAAAACCACTTAACCTTGGATATTGTATTCAAAGGCCTAAATCATATCATTGACCATTGATTTTGATGCGCAGGGCAAGAGACGAATATCGATGACGTTGGTGAAACAGACATTGATGACGTAGCAGCGGTAGTTGAGCAAGGAAAAGCCGGTCAATTGGACAACAGCGGTACCTTTGTAACTGACATCGACAAAGCTGGCGAGGGCATTCGTCCTACTTTGGTACGTTTATTTTACACACTCTGAATCTATAGATTTTCTTCCTTGTGTATTTGTGCAGTGTTGAATTCCTAACTGATGACGTCATAAAAAATGTACTTTTAGATTTTTGAATTCAAGCCATGTAACCTGAAAGAGTTCCATAAAAGCCTCTGAATATGCGAAGTCAGTTAAACATGTTTCAAATTGGCTGAGATATATGCGTAGGCTATTTCCGTATCATATTAACTACTTCTATCTGGTATCCAGGCATTTCATTAGAAGCCGGTGTCATATGCGTTTCGGTAACCTTATGCATTTCGGTCCAGGTTCTCAAATGCATGACAATTTTGGTTATGCAAAAACGTACCCAAGTACTTAAACAATAGGGTACCAAAACGAATGGTGGAATTTAAAAGTCCGGGTACACAAATGTTCTGCCTCATTTTCTTCAGAAAGTAGAGAGCAATCGAACTTTTTTAACAATGGTGTTGCTTAATAAGAAGGGGTACTAATAAGAAACGGTGCTGTCTATGCAAAAAAGCACAACATTAATGGCGACACCAAAGTTTGCTTGATTGACAAGTGTGAAACTTTGTACTCGAAAAGCATTGTGTTTAATTTGTTTACGATGAAATCACATGATATGAAACACATTTCGTTTCACAATGTTACACTTTTGCATAGGGTACCAAAACGCATATTACACCGGGGGTAATTGTGCTTGTGGGGAATCTTCTTTCTCGCCCTAAGCTTTTATCAAGGGGTGTTAGCGACTTTGAGGACAAAGCGACTTTGAGGGCAAAAACCATCGTCTGCATTGTTTTCTCAGCAATTTTTCAACTCCTGTTTAACCATATATTAAGGCATTTGGGAAAAAGCCACTCTTAGATTAATTACAAATTTATTGAGGGTTATTTCTTGATCGTCGCCCAATTATAGCTCTTCAGGAAAATTTTCGTTTTGTAGAATTTTTCTGAAGCATGTGTCATGATTCAAAATCGAATCCTTCTTTTAAAAGACTTTTGTTTTTCTAATCTCAGGCGAAACCTAAAGAATTGGTTAATGGTGAAATCGGGTTTCCTAAAGATGGCACCTATTTGCAGTGGCAACAGTTCTACGTACAGCAGTTGCGCCTTCACCAATACGAGTCAGAAGCAGCCAAGGCAGAAGTCGAAATGCTTAAACAGCAGCTACGAATCGAGAGCGAGACACGGCGCAACGCCCAGGTATACACATCGAATTTTTCTTTTGATATTCATCATTTTCATCAATCATTGTCATCATGACCAATCATAGAAATTTAGATTCAAGGGTCTGTGGCTCGAGCCCCTGGCATGCTCGCTGTACGCTCAGGCTTAGGAATTTATAAATCACAATCATAAATCATCGTAAATCATTGTTAATCGTTAATCGTTAATCGTCATCATAAATCAACAGCAGTAACGTCAACGAGGTGGCAAAGCTTTTCAGTGTCCTAAAACTACCTTCGGAAGCTAGGTTGCAAAACACACACAAAATTATCAACCATTATCACCAATCGTCAATCATCGTGGCCGATCAATAATCAGTCATCATTACCATTGTCATAGTCAGTCGTCATAAATCACAATCATAAATCATCGTAAATCATCAACAGTCACTTCAACGAGGTGTTTTCTATCTAATCCCATTCTAATACAAATCTTTGATCTTTATTAGGCCCGTGTCGAACAGTTGTTATCGCAAAATCGGGAATTAGTAAAGACCTTGCAGAAATTGATGCTTCAGGCTCAAAAAACGTCAGCTAAAGATGTTTTCGATCCAATTGATGAAACATGGATGGTGGCTCCCATTTCGGACCCTTTTTTCCCAGGCACGATGCCAAATGCTACCACACCAAATAAGGTCACCAATGAATGTATTGCTGGAGTATATGGTAACAAACACCACCAGTCGATGGACTTTGATTCACCCGGAATCGTCAGGACCCCGGTTTCAAAACCTGTTGGCAGTGCCCAGCAGCAGAGTCCGGAGAGAGCACCAGCTAGGGAAGGACAGCCTGTGGGTTCAACGGCGAAAGACATTTGTGGAAGCTTCAGTGACTTACGGAAAGACGAAACCTCACGGAAAGGCGAGGCGTCACAGAATGGCGAGGCGTCACAGAAAGGCGAGGCGTCACAGAAAGACGAGGCGTCACAGGAAGACGAGGCTGACAACGATTTGGCATCTGCTTTGTTGAAAAGTGCCGGAGAAAGAATTGGTGGTATTAGCAGTAGTTTTACTGATTTGTCCAAAGTTGGGGTCAAAGATGAGCGGGTCGATATGAACCACAATGCGGATCGAATAACCAAGTTTGAAAAGAATGAGCAAGGGGCCTCTCCGGAAGAGAATGGGCCAGTGGAGGCCGGAAATTCGGCAGCGGTCGGAAACATCAGCAGAGAAATGATGGAAACATTTTCGCTTGAACTTACTGAACTTGAAGGCGGGTTGTCTAAGGACACAGAACGAGTTAAATTGACTCAAAGCAGCATGACAGATCTCTGACTGGCTCAGGGCATTTTCGTCTTCATTTTGTGTATAGATCGAATTTATAAGCAACATTTTGTACGCATTTTTATGTCATGGGTAGTTGTTATTTTTATAAGATTTAAGTTTGTCGTTTGGTCCTTATCTGTATAAGACTTAGGTATAATTGATTAGCTGATTAACATGTTTTTTTGTTTTTAATTGCTCATATTAATGTAAAGGATAAATTATGTTCCTTAGGATCACGTTAACATTTCCCAGCTTCTATTTCCTTTGCACTTTTGGCAAAGTCACAGCTTTCAGAAACTTGACAGTTTTTTGATATACCGTAAATCCTCGAATTGCCCCCCCCCCCTCGAACAACCCCTCCCCTCGAATAAGCCCCCACCCTAGAACTACAAATTGTCAATAAGCCCCCCCCTCCGAATAAGCCCCCACTTCTATCGTAAATTCTCGAGTTGGACCCTTCCATTTGATAATTTTTGCCATCTGAGATTGCCTATGGCGTTTTATTGAATTACCACAACAATTCATACTTTTGGTAGTAATTAATAAAATGCTCATAAAGAAATTCCTGCTTAAATAAACGAGGTCTTTTGATAATGTCTTCTTAATATCTACAATAATTTTATAAGCCCCCCTCATATGAGCCCCCCCTCGAATAAGCCCCCATCCGAAAATATCAAAAATAAATAAGCCCCCAGGGGGCTAATTCGAGGATTTACGGTATCAAGTTAACACATTTTCTCATTTTTACGTGAATATTTCGTGATCTATGACATCGTACTATCCTTCGGTGTGTTTGAATTATCCATTAGGTTAGGCTGTATTATGCATCCCAGATGCTCTTCCTATGCATCCCAGAATGCGATGCTCTTCTGCATCCCAGAATGCGATGCTCGTCTTAGGTATCCCAGAATGCGTTTCGCATACAGGCAACCTTGTCATTGCCAATCTAAGTAATGAAATCGGCAATCTTTGCATGGATGTTCTATGAATTTATTAACCAAACTTAGGCTGATTCTATCGCATTCTAATGTATTGTATAACAGTATTATTTTAGGATTTTAGTAGCTGTGTATCAACAAGTTATTTAGTATAGCCGTTAAATATTTAACGCAAACATTAAAACCTGAATCATATATTCAGCCAATGGTTAACTTAAAGCTCTAGTCCATTGTTTCTTTTTAGAGAATTTTTATAAAATCCTTACCCACATTTTCTCTAGAGAATATTTTGTCTTTTGTGAGACTGTGCTTTGGGAGCAAACATTACCGCCTGGAAAATGTACCGTACTGCCTTGGGAATGCACCGCAGAACCTTGGGAATACACCGTAGCGCGTTGGGAACGCAGGCTGTCGATAAAGAAACACGCAATGCGTTTTTCATTCGTGTTGCGTATGTGTTTTATGGCAACCTGAGCACTGATTTGATTTTGAAAGAATCATCACACTTAGCAAAATCTCACTGGCTTGAGAGAAAATCAAAGAATTTGTCCTCTTATCTGAAAACTACTTCGTTTTATCTCTTTATTTTTTGCGCAAAGTTATGCATATTTTGTCGTCGTTTATACTCCTATTAAATGGCACTATTAGCCTAGTTAATAATTCGATGGCATTCTGGCAACGAATTTTGCCTGTTTGCAGAATAATCTCATAGATTTATCCCAGTGCTCGCCATTTTCTGATGTCGTTGCTTCGAAGTTATGCAACCATAAGGCTCGTAATTACTTACACGTGTTAAATCAAAGCACACATTTATGGCAAATTAAACGACGAAAGAACAATCTTTTAATTAACAAAGAATCGCCATTTCATATTTTGTTTTCACTTTTCGTAAGATCTGTTGACAAGAAAAGAACGGTTTTAAGATAAGTGAAGTCAGTTCTGTCGTCAGCCGGCTGCGAACATAATTGGATTAAACGGGGGTTCGTTTAAAGCCTCAGACCGCTTCCGTTTCCCAGTTCTTTATCAGCTGCAGACGGATTGGTTCACTTTTGATGAACTCTTGTAGAAATCAGTTATACTGTCAACAGCATCATCAACATTACAAAAAGATCTTCGCGCCCATTTTTCTGAAGGGTTGTTCTTGAGGTTTCGGTTTCTTGTTGCCTGTTTTTCATAAAGAGATCATCAACGTACAACTCGAAATTTCCACCCCCAAGCTGACCTTGAACTATTCATTCATCACGACAGTAAGTATTCCTTAACTTCCATTTTAAAAACAAATTCCTTGAAGTATCATTTTAATAAATATGCTAAGTTTGTTATTTATTACGTTCAACTCTTCTTGCAGATTTTCGCGCAGAAAATAGAGAATGGATCTTTTAAGAGCATTTTTTTCCATAAATGCGATTTTCTGTAAGTATTATTACCTTTCTTCTTCCACAAACTTTTTTCAATAAACATTTTCTACTTTTTAGAATTAATACACTTTCTTGACTTATTTTATTCGCCCAGGTGTTACATATCACCTAATTATTTAATGCAAGTTGTCTTTATTCAATTCAAGCATTCTTGTAACGTTGTTTTTACTAGTTATGTAACCTTTAGAATTGCGTGACGCACTTAAAGCCGGACAGAAACGCCTGCGTTCGCTTTTCATTGCATAGTGTTATGTAATTGTGTAATTTAGGCACTTTGCTGTGTATTCAAGAATACTTATTTGAATCTCGTATTTGTAGTTCCTTGAAAAAGTTAAATTGACAAAAGTGGCAAGTTTTTCAAGAGACTTTCGGCAGAGTTTTATTTTGAAAATCGACACCCTTGACAACAATTTTTTCTGACGTATGCTAATACATGCTTTGGGTGGGACTTGTTAGCAACAAAAATTCCTTGCTTTCTCTCTTCCCACTTTGGCACGTTGTTTAGAAATGGTACTTATTGCATCCTGAGACATGCAGCCATATACTAGGTTGTATTAGTATCTTAGAAGTTGATACACGGGACAGCATAAGGACCATGGGACAGCATAAGGACCATGGGACAGCATAAGGACTATGGGACAGCATAAGGACTATGGGACAGCATAAGGACAATGGGACAGCATAAGGACCATGGGACAGCATAAGGACCATGGGACAGCAAAACGTAACAGGAAGACACAAGGCACTTCATCTGTTGGAGAGAATACAAACACTAGTTATTGCAAATATCCTCTGCAAGCCTCGCTAATCGACTAATATATGAGAAGAATAGTTTCAGACCCAACCCTTGAACTTTGCAGGAATTACTACGTTTTTATCATCGATAATACGTTGTAACTTGAGATATTCCCTTCCCACCATTTATGCACCAGTTCCTTTCCACCTTCCTGACAAGTTTATACTATGCTCAGTCATCATTTATGATTGGCCTTTTTCGATCCACAACTGGGTATATATTTTTCATCGTGTTCTTTCGGACCCTGATTCTGCCGTTTTATGCTCAGAGGAGTGTCAGACGAAAACGCTTTTAGTATGTTGTAAAATGTCTGCTTTTTTCAAAGCCATTTTCAAATTCTGTACCGCAAAATAATTGTTCATCCTTTAGCTGGTGTTCTCAGCTGGAATGGGTCATCTTTGTTACCAGAAAACCATCTGCGGAGGAAACTGTTTGAAGGTTATGATCCAAATGTTTTCCCAGCGCCTCGTGATAACAGCAAATTTCAAGTCAGACTCCAAGCAATCGTTAAATCGCTGGACAGTGTAGTAAGTTTTATCACTTGATCAATATTAAACACAACTGCGATTATGTCATAAATGACCGTTCGGCTGGAGCCAGAGTATCTAAACTTCAGTTTTCAATTGCTTTTGATGCGGTGGGACATACAATCAAAAGTTAATGAAACTCTTATAATAGTCATACTTTGACAATCAAATACTATAACAACCTGCTGTTTTGATTTTCGATTTGCGTTTATTCAAAACGTTCTTTTCATTTTACATTTTCGTTTTCTTTTACCTCTTATCCATTCTCTTTAGTTATTGCAATGTTTAATTGTCAATTGACTGTTGGTTTAAGCTGTCTTTCAGTTAACCGCTTCGTTAGATGGCATTGTTAACCTCAAACGCAAATTCTTTTCTCTTTCACAGGACATACGCTCAACAACAGCAACAATATCAGTCGTGTTCAATGTTGTAAGTGTCTTCATGTTTTATCACCAATATGTTGCTTTATGCTAGGCCTAACAGGCACCCGTTCGTGACTTTCTTCTTGCATCTTCCATTTTGGTGGGATGATCAGGTGTTTCTAAGCAACTCCAACCTTTGTTTGAATTAGGTCGCCTATGAGATACCGTGGAATTTTATCTGCGATTGTTGCTATCAATACTTTGGACTTCATATTGTATTAATTAATACTATGCAAAGATTCAAAAATGAATTTTTAGGATCGCCATCAAACCTTTGAGTGGAGGGCTTTGATAGACGGAATGCCAAACAAAAGCTTTGAAATGTTAGTCTTGTGTCTATAATAAGGGAAGTTGGGAACCATTTCAGTACTTATAAACATAAAAATTAAAATACAAATGTATCTTTTATTGTTTTATAAACTTTAGCTATTTTCCTCTATTATGGATGTGCCACATCATGAAATTGAATGAGAAAAGATTCACGAAAGGATTCTTTGAAAAAAATACTTGAAAACATTTCATTTGACATCGAACAATTTCATTGTAAGAGTAAATCAGTATCTGTTTACCATAAGAATCCGCTGATGACTGGAATACGACCAAAACATAATAACCTGAAAATTTGATAATCTGGGCGGGGGGGTTGGGGGGAGGTTATGACAAGGTCTGGCTTGATGGAAAAGTTTTTAAAAGTCAATAGGTGGGAGGGGTGAGGTTTATTGTGGACACCAGAGTATGCGGCTCTAGTTAATTATTGATTATTATATGAAAAAGCAAATTAGTTAATTGGATCTTTTTGACGCAAGACTGTTGTAAAACTCTGTTTTGTTTTGGACAGGCATGGAAAAATCACCAACTAAAGTGGAAGGGTTCTGAATTTGATTCGGTCCCATTCATATTCAGCAAAGTATCAGATGTATGGACCCCGATGATTACCCAAGTAGAATCGTAAGTTCGAGACTTTAACTTTTTTAATTATTTGAAATCGGGCTCTTTAGCGAGAGTAAAATATTTATTTCTGTTCGCTTTTTTGAGCTGCCGTCGTTTTTTAAAATTTTTGAATATTGATAACGCTTAACCTGAAAGAACATTATCGAATGCCCCTAAATCTGCAGAATCAGTTAAATGTGTTACAAATTGGCTGAGACATACGTGCCACACGAGGACTGGCACTTTCCCTATCAAATCACCATAATTTGATCTTGGCCCTTATATCCCGGCCAGAACAACTGCATTCCGTTGGCGAAACTCGGTTCTTTTAATTGCTGTTTTTCTGCCAATTTGCTACTGATTTTAACTGATGTTGCAGGTTATGTGGTAAAAAGTGAAAAATTCTGCAAATAGATTTGTTGATGACGTCACAATTTGATACTCTATAGCAGAGCTGAAACTAAAGCTCTTCTCCCGCTGTACTTAAATCTTAGCCCTTTAAACGCAATGGTCTGTTTTCTCTAAACCTTCCGATATTTTCGTTTTCATATAGATGTTCTAATAACCAGGGCGCTCTTAAACATCTGACGTTGCACTTTTTAGCTGTTGCATATAAATATATATATATTTTTTACTTCAGTGGAAAGATTTTATCAACGGGAAAAGAGGGCCTGCTGAAAGTTTCAAAAGATGGCCGATGTACTTTCCCTATGATAAACCAAGTCGTTGGAAAATGCAATACAGATATAAAAAGCTACCCACACGACGTCCACAAATGTGTTTTTACATTTTATACTTACAACTTGTATACATCATTTGCTGACCTGGAGTTGATAATGGAGGGTGATGGAGACGAAACAATCAACGGAGCTTGGTCTTTCACTAGTGAGTAGCTTCAAGGCAAATTAAGTTCGAACTTTCAGCTATTGATGATTTGTCTCAATAATCCTTTCTCTGACCCCGAGGTTGATTACGGGGAGAGGGGAGAGGGGGAGAGGGGAGAGGGTGAGGAGAGGAGAGGGAGAGGGGAGGAGGAGAGGGGGGAGGGGAAAGGGAGAGGGAGGGGTGAGAGAGGGGGTCATTTTTATTTGTGGTCTATAGAATAAATACATAGATGATATAGATTTATAGAAACAATCGTTCATTATGAACAGAAATAATGAATTTTGGGGCTAATTATTGGGGTTAAATTTTGGAATTAACTATTTAACTCACAAATTATAATATTGAGTAGTTATCCAATACAAGGGATGGTTTGATCAGAAAAAAAACATTCCCCAATCAACATTATTATCTCTAGCTTTTGCTAAGATATTTGCTTTCTTTGTCTGTCTGCCAGAAAATTTGTCTACAATTAGCTTTATATGAAATTTGCTTTAAAAATAGGCATTATAAATTTCTTCCTTCACGCTTTTGTACGTCAGTACTTGGAGCAACCAGAAATTTCGTGATGTCCCCATCACCGTGATCTGCTGTTTTACTGTAAACTTTAGGCCTAAACAATTAAAACTCTTCATAAATCTCACGAATTCTTCACAAGCAACGTCTAAAGTCTCTTATATTTCATTGTATATTCTATCATGAATTGAAAACGTTTCCCAATATTGAGATATACATGGATCCTCAAAATGTTAAAATTAATGTCATTAACATTAAAGAATCTTGCGCAACCGGCATGCTTAGCGGTCTCGAGAAAATGATTGTGTTTTGTATTTTCATGCAGTACGATATTAGGCCGGTTTTGAAAATATAATCGCAAGGCATGCCGGTTGTGAAAGAGCCTTTAAGATAAAGTAGGTGCATGGAAAGATTAACATGAGGCAAAATGTGGTTGATATGTGCTTTTTGTGACGTAGTCTTCTAATATTCTCTATTCCAGAAACGGCAAAAGTGATCGATTTCCACACTTTTGCAGCTATGGCTATCGAGGTCAACATCACACGGAAACCAAGCTACGCGAGGCGCAAAATCTTGCTGCCATTGTGTCTACTGGCATTTGTTCCAGTTGTAAATCATTTGCTCCCAGTTGAGACGGGGGAGAGAATTGGTTTTTCAATGACAGGTCTTCTCACCATGATGCTTACGATACAATATGCGATGGACCAACTGCCAGAGGTGGACGAAGAGCCTTTGACAGTTTATGTTGGCAGGCTAAGCCTCTTTTTTATGATGGTGTCCCTCATGATGACAACAATTATTCTTAATGTATACCATAAAAAGGGGCGACCAATGCCACGGCCATTGCAAAGGATTTTGAGAGTTGTTTGTCGATACGTGCTCATCAGCTACCCATCTAAAAATGCCGTTACTGACATTGGGTCTGATAATGAGAACTCTGATGATTGGCTTATTTTGTCACGTGCTCTCGATCGGATTTGCCTGCCAATATTTATCACAGTGATGATTCTAGCTGTTTTTCCTATGGTGTTATAGCCACAATCAAAGACTAAACTATGTCTAAAATTGCAATTTGACGATTAGTATGTACACGCAGCAATTCCTTGAGTCTTTGTAAATAAGAGTTATCAGCCCTGTACCTAATGAAAAAGGCATTAAAGAGGCATTAACGACGCCGTGTAGTGATATTGTAATTAAATTATCTTTGGTATAGTTACGTATATTTACTACCTTTCTCGTATATTCTGTATTGTTCCTTTTTGTGCCTCTTGCATATTTCTCTGATATCTAGACATCTTGATAACCATAGAGTAGCATCAAATTAAAGTTTGCGAAAAATTCAATTAATTGTGCATCTATGTATTCCTATTGTTTGATGTTCCTTTTACCTTATCATTTGTCATACCCGTATTTAAATTATTCGTTCGGGTGTTTTTCAGTGTCGTTTTACTAATTGGTCTACCGCAAGCGTTCCTGCTAGGTCCCTTTCTTCCACTTTTTTGTATAAGCCTTTGTTTCGGAATCTCTGCTTAGAAAATAACACCAGAGACAATAGGTTGTCGTTTTCGGGCTCGATGAAGGTTTCACAAGGAAGAACAAATGCTCAAGTAACATGACCTTGGGATGCACCAAAATTTTGTAGGAATCAGACGATTCATTTCTTTATTTTATGGACCATCCAAAATAGTTAATTTTGCATTTATTTCATTTCACTTCATCAATATTTAGACTTCAGAAACATTTAGACTCCATCCAATGTCTTTTGAGAGCATTTCATACACTGCCCCTTGTCTTGAATCAAATGCTAATTACTTGGGACAGTATGGGGCTATACAAGCTCAAAACAAATGTCATCAACCTGTAGCACTGGTCTCTTGCTCCTTGGGGGTCACTTGAACTTTTTCAAATACAGGGGAGGTCCATCTGATAATTAGTGGTAAGAATTTTCCTTGTGATCTGATACTTTTGGGTACCTGATTTAGCAATATACCTTCGTGATACTTATGGCTTTAACTAACGCAAAATAATGTCGAAAACAGAAACAAAAGAAAAGGTGTTAATATAGGATAGAGTGTTCAAACTGACTATTATAGGATAGAGTGTTCAAACTGAGTATTACAGGATACAGTCTAAAATTATTATAAATAGCTATCTCTAATGTGCTCAACAAAAAGATTTTGTATTTTGATATTTTCAGTTCATATCAACAATTTTTAGTTGATGTTTTTGGGCCTAATAAATTTGTTTTTGATACTTCTGGGTGCATTTTGATAACTGCAGGTGGTCTTCCCTGTATACAAAAAACTGAATGACTCCCCTGGGCTCTTGTTTAACAAGATTACTGTAAAAGAGACTTGATAAAAGAGCCTATAAACACCAATGTGTAAGTGATCTTCCTTTGGTGAAGTGGTTCTGCTCGCACAAGCGGCAGATTATGGAATCTTGCCGTGGGGCTCTGACACGGTTAGAAAGTTATAAGGCAACGGTAAATTAAAGAGTCATTTAGACGACATTTAGTTATGCGCGTCGTCTTCTAAAGTTCAAATGCGCAAGGCTTGTGAAAACAGGCGCTTCCCTAATTCATATTTTCATAATGTACTTTTGGTGAAGGCCACGATAACAGGAACGCTCAACGGAATCCGATAAAATCCTTGCGGTGAAAAATCGATGCAATGTAGTGAATTAGTAACACCGCAAGGCGACGTGAATGGACAACAACAAACGCATGTAAATCAGTTATGGCTAATGACTAATGTATGTTTGCATTTGGAAAAACATCACGCCCCCACGGCCATTGGCCGGAGAAGTTATCGAGACAAAAAGGAATCGAAGAAGGAGTTCAAAAATTTGGAAGGATGAGGAACTTGAAGAAATTGAATTGCATTTTGGCTTCCAAAATATATTCAGACACAGAAAATGAAACAAATAAGCTAATATTCTTAAACCTCCTGCTTTTAAGAAAATTGTGTATGCAGAGCTGCATTGCACTGTAATTAACATTTCATAGTTTATTTATTTGATTCTGTTAGTAATTGATTTGAGTGGCCATGCCTCCCACTTCCTTGGTAAGCAATGATATTTCCAAAGAGGTCCTGTTTTGAAGCACTAAATTCAAGTTCGACTTCTAGAGCTTGGCCCCTCCACCTTGAAGTTCGTGGCAGTTCACATTCAATAGACGATGTTCACCTTCCTTCCCCAATGCGACTGGGTTTTCTAATTCATATTGGAAAACCCAGCCCCAATGGGACAGATGGATACTGCGGATTTGCACCGGATTTTTCATGGCATCCTTGATGTGCTTGCACTCTGCAACTACAATTTTGCCTGTGCGTAGCAGGTCTGTGCTACTTTTGTCTTCACAACCAACACCAAACTGACCGTCTTGCGTCATTAGGTTCTCTCTAATGTGAACTGGAAAGGAAACATCGCCCTTTGAGCTTGTTCGCACAAGGAATAAGCATGCCGCTTCATCAACGCATTCACTTGATGGTTCTTCTTCACCGTGGATATCTCTGCAGTGTCTTTTAATGCTTTTTTCGTGCATGGGCTTATTACAAATTGGACAGTTTTTTATAACTGGATGTTTCATAGTGTTTTACCTGGTTTGGCGCAGTTGGAATCCCTTTTACATTCATTGTTTATTCCAGTGCCTTGCAATGACTTTGCATCATCATCGCTTATATTTTCCAATCTTTTTCGCAATCTTCTTTCTGGTAAATCGTCTCCTCTTGACAGCCTCATTCTTTGTACTATTCTTTGGTGTTTCACCCTTAAAATTGGCATCTTCTGCACCATCTCCTGTTGCAGACTTTATCTCATGCTGCTCAATATGGGTTGCAAATCTGCTTTGGTTGCATACAGTCCTGAGGCAAATGGGACAATGGTAATGCGATCTGTTTTTAACAACATAGTCCCCATGATCAAATTTGCACAGCAAAAATTTTGAGTCGGAACCAAATGGAACTGTTCCCAAAACTAGTATGGATAGACCTTGCGTTAACACGAATTATTGGAGCCGTTCCATTCAGAGCTGTTATACATATTCTTCTGACTCCGCTACAGGAGCAATTTCATTCGTTTGACTCCGCTAGCGCTCTAGTGCAGTTCAATTTTCTTTCGTCCAAACAGGGTTCAAATCATGCTAAAAAGGGTGGCTGCAGCGAAATAACAACTACAAAAACATTTTAATAATTTTTGGATCACACCTTTTGCCTCGCATTTTAAATACAGCACTGCTATAGGCTTTGAAAATCTTTAATAAGTATGCGAAAATAATTACCCTGCTGTCCCAAGTTCTCCATCCATTTATAAAAATATTTTTCTTTCTTCTTAATCTTGCTAACCTGATTTAAATTGACTGTTGCGATTGTTTCGTTCTATGAGAATTAAGTAATAAAAATAAGACATTGTGAGAAAATTTTGTTTTCATCAAAATCGGTCAAGGCCTAATATTTTAAATGCCACATTCTCGCTTGAATTCCTTTAGATTCTATTCTGGTCAATACAAAATTCTTCAAATGGAAATGTACCTCAGCATTGAATATATCGCACTTTAAATATTATAAATGGTAACCCGGAGCGCGTAGTGACTTCTTTTACATGGAGATCGTTAATGGTAGCATCCTTTTATGCTTGAGGTTCCCCTATATGTAACGTCCCTATATGTAACGTCCCTATATGTAACATCGTTATAAGTAACGTCCCTATATATAACGTCCCTTTATGTAAAGTCCCTTTACGTAACATCGTTAAAAGTAACGTCCCTACATGTAACGTCCCTTAATGTAACGTCCCTATATGTAACGTCCCTATATGATGACATTATTTCATTTTTCATGATGATATATTGCAATTATTTAATATTTCAAAATCACCAAAGCAAAGTATTTCGAAATTTTCGATAGCTCTATTCTGCCTTCAGTTGTCAGGAAAAGTTGGACCGACTCAATGCAAGTTGGACCGAGTCTTCAAAACCAGCCTTTGCAGCTAAAAAATATAGAAAATGAATAAAGAATTTGTTCAGAAAAAAGCCAAAGGGCCCCGCACTTGGGTATAAATAGGGAATTCATTCTCTTTGGAACTTTGATGATCATTTGGTACTTTTGTAGGGAATCTAAGGACACCGGATGAAATATTTATCTTTGTTTTGTTCATGGAAACAACTAAACAAATTCGAGACATACATGCAGTGGCATCGCGTCACCATTCTCGTTGGGGGGGGGGGGGGGTTGTGTAAGAGATGCAAAACCATGTTTTACCGACAGAAATTCTTTTGTTATAAATTTAATACTACCGACGAGTTCTCTGAAAGTTGGGGGTGTACACCCTCCACACCCCTCCCCCGCATGCTACGCCCCTGCATATATGTAGCAAAACTAATAGTCAAAGTCTCTTGTGTGGAAGGTACAACCAGAAGGGGCCCACAGACATGTGGATGGTACAACCAGAAAGGGCCCACAGACATGTGGATGGTACAACCAGAAGGGGCCCACAGACATGTGGATGGTACAACCAGAAGGGGCCCGCAGACATGCCCGGGAGATACACTCTGCTAGAAGGATTCGTGAATTTTGAATTTCGCGACATCTTCTATGCACCAAACTCAGTTGTTGAATCGATTCTTCATGTTATAGTGATACTGTTACATCCAGTCACTTGCAGTCTTAGGTGCATTAAATAGCAAGAAATAATGCTAAAATGAAGTTAATGCAAAGCTAAAACTAAGTGAAATCAACTCTTACGATGTTCTCAAGTAGAAATCAAATGAACGCTACACATTGAGCGGGAATTTTGCATAACAACTAGCAACCATAAGAGTAAAGGCCACTGATCATTTTAAGCCTTGGGAACATTCTGGCAGATAACGGGAGTCACGTTCACGTTACAAGCTCTTTCTGATGGTATAATTAGATTTGAAAAAATCGCAAATCAAAATTTTGCTGACTGTGCATTTTTCATGCTTCCAGAAACGCGACTTCCGGTCAATTACCAGAATGTTTCCAAGGTTTAAAGTGGTCAATGGCCTTTACTTTTATGATTTAAACTTACATCGAGTTTGAAAAACAGTTGGAGTGGGACAAATTCTCTTTGCAATTGCGTGTTCGTGGCTTGTCATAATATTTTCTTATTGTTTGACCTAATGTAGTTATTTCGTTTTGCGTCAAGTAACGCAACTTATATTCACTTTATTTGGCACCATTTTCGGCAGCATTATTTATTGGCACCATACTGAATTCAAAGATATGGCCAGAAACAACATTTTCAAGATAAGAATAATTTTGCGGGGAACATGTTAGCCACATATAAAAAAATTAAGAATGAACAATATATTTTTAAATATTATTCTCAATCCTGCAACTTGATTTGTTTACAAAACTGTGGTTTAATGGTCTTATAGAAAATTCATAGTATGTATGTGTGGAACAATCAATGTAGATAAAAATGTTATTGATTTTGGCATTTTTCCTAAACGTGAAGTATGAAAAGCCTTTAAAACCCCCCAAAAAAGGTTGCAATATTTAAAAGAACAACCCAAGTGTAACATGGTATCTTAACAGATCTACAGAGCAAAAGTGACTTGAGTCGATGCTGTTATCAAATAGATAATTCTCACGCAACATCTAAAAAGGTATTCAGTTATTTTGTTATTCCATATTTCATACTGGGAACCAAATTATTTCAAGACTAAAAAATCTAATTATTTATATTTTCATCACTAGAATCTCAATTATTTAATATTTCAAATACCCCTTATAGGGTCTTGCCGATATCACCATAACTAAGTAGGTTTTTTTCATTTTATCTTCGCTTTCAATTTATATTCCAGTTATTCAGTTTATTGCCGCTGTAAGACATTCTGTACTTATTTCTATCCATAATTTACATGTTTTAGATCGGATAAGATTTCTATATATAAGATTGTGTGCATTTCTCTAATGTCTGTCCCGTTATAAGGAATATATAGCAGAAATATATGGTCATATTATTACTGATTAAGGGAAAGCAAAACGTCTTGCAAAAGTGTTTTCTTCGAGTTTATATACTATTCTTAAAATTTTATAGAATGCGCTCTTGAAAAAATATATTTTTATATTGCAGCAACATATAAAGAGCAATTAAAAATTTGTAGCAATGGATTAGAATTTTGATCGCCTCAAATAATGGGTGCAATCAAAGACTTAGTATTAGTTATGGTTCAAAGAGACACTTTAATTGCCGTAATGGCATTAGAATTGGTACATGTTTTGGGTGGAGCTTTTTACTGTAGTCAAATGACCTGCTGTTTTTTGTATGAAAACTCGGGTTTTAAG
>NW_027020025.1:16005269-16026715 GCF_013076305.1 Rhopilema esculentum
CGGAACTAAAGGTTCAGAGCATGTCACTTCGAGTGGAAATAATTTCTGTAACGGTCGAGCTATAACGTTTCCGTTTGACAGTTGTACATTTGCACCACGAATTTCATTGTCTCTTCCAAAAATAAACGATTTGATTCTTCCGAGATTCCAGAATAGGCGATTAGACTTATTTTCGTTGTGCACGGTGACTATATCACCTTGATGTATGGAAGATCGATGTTCATCGCGTTTGAGATTGCGATGATGCTCGCGAAGTTCTGATAAATATTCTTTTTTCCAACGTACTTTAAAGTGCTCGAGAGTTAACAAGAGATATTTTATTCTTTTAGTTAGGTTCTCTTTCGTTCCCCATTCTTGTTGATCTTCAGAATCTCTCGCTACCGAATAAGGCAAGGAAATGAGACGTCTACCCATAAGTAGATGTGATGGTGTTAAAGGCTCAGAGATATCTTCAGGATACAAATGAGTCAAAGGACGCGAATTTAGGACAGCTTCTATCTCGACAAGAACAGTGTTCAACTCATTACGATTTAACTTTGCAGATCCTACAACCTTCTTCAGACACGATTTTGTACTTTTGACCAATCTCTCAAAAAACCCACCCCACCAAGGGGCCTTGGGTAGATTATACATCCAACTGATTCTTCGTTCTGCGAAAAATTTCCTTACTTCTGGTAATTGAAATAGTTTCACGAGCCTCTTTGATGCAGATTAAAATGTCATAGCGTTGTCTGATACGACTAGAGACGGTATGCCTCTACGTGCAGCAAATCGACGAAAACACATTAGAAACGCATCAGCTGATAATTCGTCGACTAGTTCAAGGTGTACAGCGCGAGAAGTAGCACATGTGAAGAGCGTGATGTATACCTTCTTCATCTGCTTTTGATCACTCTTGACATCAAAATCAACTCCGACTGAAGTAAATGGGAAAGAATCTTCCACTCTGAAGCGCGGTAAGTTCGCGGTTTTAGGATTTCCATAGGACATTCCTTGTAACCTTTTACAGAGAGTACACTTGCCGATAACTTTCTTGACAACTTGACGTCCCTTTACTATCCAGAAGTGACTACGTAATTCTAAAAGAGTTTCCTTCACGCCACCGTGAAAGACATGCTTGTGACAATCCTGTATCACTAACTTTGTAAGGTGATTTTCTCTGGGAAGTAGTGCTGGAAATTTGCTTTCAAAAGGAATGTCTGCATTACTAAGACAACCTCCGCAACGAATAATTCCGACTTTGTCTTTGAAAATACCTAGTTGCCGTTCAAACTGCTTGTTCTCGTGTTTAGAAATATCATTTTGAACTTCTTTAATCCAAAACAATTCTGCCTTCGCCATCTCTTCAGCTGAAAGCTCTCCATCGAATTTTTGACTTTTCTTTCTGCAGTTATGAAGGAAACGCAGTACGTATGAAGTAACGCGATAGAGGTGTGAAATGCTGCTGAAATTCTCTAACTTGATTACATTTCTCAAAGAATTTTTCTGCACAGCATCAGCTAGCAAAACCGTGCTGGACTTCTCCTGTGAGACATTATTTTTACGGATTTCCTCTTGACATTCCTGCGGCATTTCATCTTGACGATCAACGTTAGGACAATTCCCAGGATTTTCTTTTAACCATTCTGGACCTGACCACCAAAGATCATTCATTTGCAGTTTCGTGACGTCATAATTGCGAGTAGGAACATGTGCAGGATTTTCCTTTCCTGGGCAGTGTGACCAGAGGTTAGGATTGACCAATTTTCTGATTTCTTGGACACGGTTTTCAACAAATATCTTCCATTCCTTTCCTTCTCCCAATATCCAATAGAGTGCTGAAATCGAATCTGTCCAACATTTGACCACTTTAGTTTTAACAACAGGACTTAGTGAATTTTCCACAGAATCGATTAATCGTGCAAGAGTTAGACAAGCTAGCAGCTCTAGTCTTGGAATGGTTGTTTTAGATAAAGGTGCTACCCTTGATTTAGACATAACCAAGCTCACGTGACTTTTTCCGTTGACAGTAATCTTAGCATATACCGACGCTACATAAGCACTTTCAGAACTATCGCAAAAGCCGAAAAGTCCGACGAGGTCAGGTTTCCCATCGATGGAACCAAAATAGTACCTTGGTACAAAAATAG
Organism: Rhopilema esculentum; assembly: GCF_013076305.1. The sequence continues at coordinate 16,007,399 of NW_027020025.1, forward strand.
TTTCTACTTTATCTAATTTGGAGATGAGAAATTTCCATTCTTTGTCAAGTGCTTCAGGTAATGTTTCATCCCAAGACAATGTTGCCTTAAAGAGTTTCTGTAAAAACACCTTCAGAGGAGTAGTCACAGGTGAAATGAAACCTTGGGGATCGAATACCTTTGCAACTAGCCTCAATACATTGCGCTTGGTAGGAATCAATTCGGCAGCGAACTTTGCAAGTTCTGACAGCTTCAACTCAAAGACATCCTCTTCGAGATCCCAGTTTAGCCTTAAGACCTTTACACATTTTGATTTGTTATCAATTTCTTCCATAGATAAACTTGACTTCGCAAAAGATTGGTTTTCTTCTGTTGTAGGTAAAATGTTTTCTATACATTCGCTAGAATTGGATTCAAAATCTTCGATTTTGTCCCTAACTTCTTTAGAGTTTGACTGCCATTTTCGGAGTCGAAAACCTCCTTCAAGCATGAGGTTTTTAGATATTTCATAAAGATTTAAAACTTCTTCGATAGAATGTCCTCCGGAGTTTACGTCATCATCATAAAGCGAATTAAGAAGTTTATTACACACCTCAGGGTAATCTGTAGAATAGCTTTCAATGTGCTTTTTCAAGGTTGCATTTAGCAGAAACGGCGAGCATGTAATCCCAAAAACAACACGAGAAAATCTGTAAGTAATAATTTTTGGCTGCTCGTCATCTAAACTGTCTACCCAGAGAAAACGAAGAACGTCCCTATCAGATGGGTGAACTGACACCATATGGAACGCTTTTTCAATATCTGACGTTAAAGCGATTGGGTTTAGACAAAACCTTGCAATAATTTCAGCGACAGTTTTAAGCAAACACGGTCCAGGGTAAAGACATTGATTTAACGAAACACCAGTTTTATCCTTCGCAGAGGCATCATAAACCAAACGCACTTTGGTGGTTTCTTTATCCTCCCTAATAACTGGGTGATGAGGGATATAGTGCGTTTTTCCAACTCCACCAACAAAATGAGAATCAACTCTTTCAATAATACCCCTCTTTTTTGATCATTTATAATGGAATCATAATCGTTCAAGAGTTTTCTATTCTTTTTCAGTTTAGAATAAAGCCCAATGAGACGTTTTTGGCAAAGCTCGAAATTGTCGGGAAGAGTTGGGTGGTCTTTTTTCCAAAGAAGTTTAACCTGATATCGGCCTTCTGAAAATTCAATTCGTTTTTTAATATTCCGAAACTTTCCAAGGTCCAAAATTTGGAAACTTGCTCCTCAATGGAAGTTTGAAATGCCACAACTTGCTCCTCAATGGAAATATTGGGAAGGGCTAGAAAGTCCTTCAGCCTCTTCGATATGTATGACCGTTGACTTCTAGAGTCAAAAATCAAACGCGCGACGGTCCTTTGCCCGGGGTTTTCGGCCCTTGAAATATAGGCCTTGGCTGTCTGTAAAAGAACCGCATTTTTGCAGTCAACAAACATTGTAGTTGTTGCCTGGCCAACATCTCCTGTTCTTCTTTGCTGATGTGCTGCGCTAGATTGTGTTGGAATTATCGGATTAGCCGATATTGCACCTTGGCTTTCATTAGCGCGCGGCGGAAAGAGTGCTTTGTTTTCGCAAACACTAAGATGGTGTCTCTGCTGGCAATTAAAACAGCGAATGTTACTGGGGCAATATCTGGACAAATGTCCTTTCTTTAGACAAACAAAGCAACGACCTTGCTTTTTCAGAATTTCCTTTCGCGCTCGGGTATCCGTAATTACGTTACATTTAGCAGAAGAATGCGAACTTTTGCAAAATGAGCAAGTAATTTGTGCACCATTATTCAAAAGTGCCGAGGTTGTATGAGTATTTCCATAGAAATGAGAATTTCAACTTCTTGAACTGCCCTCTTTTTGTGCAACATTGGATTTCTGCGAAGTTAATTGACCACATTGTTCTCTTGCCTCAAGCTCAGACTTCAAAATTTCTAAGACTGTTTCTACTTTCCAATCGTCTTTTTGGCTAGCTTTTGTAACTAATAGAGTTATACTTTCAGGAATTTTACTCATGAGCATGGGCATAAGAAGAGCTCCGTATTCGTTAAGATTTACTTTTAATGACTTCAAACTTCGAATGTTTACTTCTAATTCATCATACAGTTTTCGCAAGTTTTTGAGATCCCGTTCCGATGAAACTTGGGGCAGATTTATTAAACTTTCCATGTGAGCATTTATAATAATTTGTCAGTTCGCAAAACGATTTTGCAGAATTTCAATAGCTTCACCATAATTTGAGCCAGTAACTTGAATGCCTGATATAGATTTTGCAGCGAGACCATCTAACAACAACTTTAAATGTCTGAATTTGTTAGCCGGTGAGAGAGCATCACTTTTATGGACAATTTCTAAAGAGTCCCACCATTCAATCCATTTCTTCGGATCTCCATAAAATTTAGGAAGCTCTAGTTTTGGTAATTTCGCTGCAGAATCAACATACGAAGAGTTGGTAGAAGTAGATATGTTTGGCCGAGATATTTCCGAATTTGATTGGCTTCCATTTTCAAGTTTCAGACCTGACAGTTTATCTTCAATTTCTACTAATAAACCGGAGATATCAGATTGAATTTCTTCGCATTGAATCACTTCGTTTTCGATATCATCGTCCTTCGTTTCAAGAAACACCTCTTCGTCAATTTTCCTAAGAATGTTCGATTTTTCCTTTAAGAAAACTGATAGTTTTTGAAGAACCAAAATTGAAGAACTTTCGCTATATATTTCGTCCCTGGCATCGTTTAAGAGTTTACTAGTGTGCGCACGGTAACCAGCTCTAATTCTACTTCGTTTAGGGCGTTGAATTAATTCAGGTACGGAAGTGTCCGTTGCTTCACCCTCTTGCGACATAGTTCATAGTTCATGGCATGACATCAGATTTATGCAACAAGTAATAAAAATCCAAAAGATAAAGACAACAATTTGTAACTAAGAAAAGAACGTCAAACTAAGTAAACAGCGAAATCTGTCGAGGTTCATGGACCATTTAAGAAACCCCACTTAGAATCAGATTCAAGCGTAAACATAAACATAAAGAGCGTAAACGCTGTAGGGTAAAAAGTACCACAGAGTGGTTCGCAAGAGTTAAGATCTAGAGGACTGTATATATTCAGAATAAATGTAAGATAAATAGTTTGATAATTTGACGAACGAGAGAAATATGGAAAGAAATCACCTGGTTGTCTTCAGAAATAGCATAAAATCATCAGAAAAACAGTACAGCAAGAATGATTCGAATAAGATTTAATCTTCGTGAGAATGTCAATACAACGACGTTTCGCAAGAGTTTTTTCGAATGAATGTTTTCAATAGTGTGTAGATACGACTGTGCGCTAGCCTTTAGATAATAATAATAAGTTCCAATTTGCCACACCTATCAATATCGTAGCCTCGTTTTCATGGTTCGCTCACAAGTAATATATAGTTTTCAGAAATTGTAATCGTTACTTTTTGATTTGTTTTTATAATCGATTATTTGGATTAGTTTACATCCAATATGATCTATGGATGAAATTTTTATTTTTAAACTTGACATTGAATGAAATTATGTACACAAAATAGCACTTGTGCAATATAATCGGTTTTTGTCCTTTTTGTTTTTGCATCATACAGTACACCTTCTTTCAAGAAATAAAAAACAAGGCAATAATAATTATACAAAAAGCAGGAAAATATGTTCACATTACATTTGCTATCTTTTTCAGCAGTTGGTTTTGCTTTGGCTTCTCCTCTTACGGTGCAAAGCATCAACAACAACAGCATTAGACTTATCAGGCCCCTTCCCGCCCTTAAATTAGCTTTGATCGATTCACCAAATTATTTTTTGAACGATATGTTTTAAAGGGTGGTAAGCAGCTTAATGGAGATTTTATGGCTTGTTCTTTGGGGATTCCTGAGGTGTTCAGAATCAATATACTGGGTTATTTGCCTTTCACTTGATTGCAGTACATTGTAAAATCTATTTTATTCTCATCCTGAAAATTACTACTCTTGATAATAATATATTTTTTAGGTATACTCTTGTTGTTCCTAATGTTGTAAAGTAGCTTTTTTAGAATATATATTGGTGGTTGTGTTATTCAGCTGAAGCCCAATGTTGCTTCTTATTGTCTCAATAATTATACTCATATACACTGAAAACCAACCTGATGTCTCTTTAGAGCCCAAGGTTTTAGAAGCAAGGACTCCTGCAGAATTGTCTTGCTCCTCCATTTCTATTGACATAAAATTTAGAAGAATCAAACTTAATAGCATTCAGTAGTACTATCTATAGTTTATGCATGATTGTCCATGAACTATGGAGAGGTGGAGGGAAACATCATCTTGATTTAAATGGCTTAATATTTTGATACGAATTCTTTAATTCTCAATCTTTTATGAAGTTTTTTGCAAAATTGATTCAACAAAGTCACATAAATTCTGACTGGTAGAGAAATGAAACATGACTCACCTGGTGCCTCGTTTGATTCAAGGACTTGAAAACTTGGCTCAAGGTCTTCAATATTACCTTGTTCACTTATAACTATTGAAAAAACAATAATTATTATGGAAAATTTTCATTTGCATTTCAATTAGAACTACAATTACAAGTTTCACTATTACAAAGGTAATTTCCAATTGGTTAGCCTGGGTTTAAAGAAAATACTTTTGCAAGCACAGACAAAATAAATTAAGAAAGAAAAAAGGAATATTAATAATTAGGGATGTTAACAGATCCACATAACATGGCTATTCTTTGATAAATGAGATATTGTCTTCGATTCAAGAAATATTGTCCTGAATACAATAAGGTTAAAAAATGTTTAAAAAGTGTCTATAAAATGGAAAAAACAAACTTAATACATGGTACCTTTTTAAAAGCATTTTATTTTATTTACTTAAATGTTGCAATTTTGTTCTTTAAAAAGTCTTTGATGATGTTACAAATTTACTGTAGATACTACACTTCCTTATGTTTTCTGACAAAGAATTGAAAAGTTTTGCTCCATTATCCTGGAAGGTGCCAGTTTCTTTTTGGATAATGAGTGATTTTGCTCATCTTGATCAGATATACATGTGATATATATTGATAATCAAACAAAATACATTGTTTTATGATTTTGTGATATGTGTTATTTTTACATATATTGAATGGCTTCTTCCCTCACCAAATCAAATATTGCTGATTTTTAGTTTATATACCTTCAAATTTGATTTTTGCTCATCTTGATCAGATATACATGTGATATATATTGATAATCAAACAAATACATCGTTTTATGATTTTGTGATATGTGTTATTTTTACATATATTGAATGGCTTCTTCCCTCACCAAATCAAATATTGCTGATTTTTAGTTTATATACCTTCAAATTTGATTTCATTTTTGTTTTCTATTATTATCTGCATATAATGCTTCCCATATGCTGATGACTTTTTCAAAGTAAAATTCATTGGAAGACCAGTTGCTTTTATTTTTCCATCTTCCACCATTTTATACGAAACACACCCCGCATTTTCCATTCGTTGCCTCATCTGGAAAAAATGAATTTTTCTAAACAATCTTAAATATCTGTTTGCATTGTGTATCTTTGTTATGTAAATTTTAAATCTTCAAATATACAGTTTTAGTAAAAAAAATAAATACTTTCAGTTTAAATAATTTTTCACTGAAATTCGATGTAAACATAACTAATTGTTGTTTTCCTTTGTATGCAATACTGGGCTTTATTCTATGAAATGATAAACATTAACCTACTGACTTTCTGGTTAAACATCCTCTGCACCTCCTCTCTGAGTTTGCCTCATTGATTTTCCTTGTTTGCAGGTAGTATCCCTTCAATATAGATTGCAGAAAGTTTAAAGGGGGTAGTATGAAGGAGAAATTGGCAATAAAAAAAGTTCCTTGTTGAATGGCAATCCTTGCTGAACTGGTAAAAAGCAAATCATCAAGCACAGTTATACTCAAAATAAGTTTGAAACGTAAAAATGGTAAAGTGTAAGATAAATAGACTCTTCGATAAAATTAAAACTGCTTACCTTCAAAAAAACTTAAGAGATTGACTTCCACACGGGGTTGTGAATCTATGTATTCTACTGCTTTCTCAGTCCCGAAAACAGTTGTTTTAGATTTTGTTAAATCGTCAACAAGGACAACTACTTCTTGGTCACAGGCTCCTAACTTATCACACTGAAATTAAAAAAAGATAGAGAAAGAATTTACAGTGCCAGAATGTTTGTTTGAAGCATGTTTGTTTGTAAGACAGAACAACAAAAAATATACACATGAAGATGATACACAAATGTTTTACTGTTAATCTTACTTTTCGAAAATATCAAACTTACAAGTTCTCTCATCTGCACTTTTATGCTTTCTATATATCCTCTCTTTTCAGACTCTCCAAGGTCTGAGATCTCTGGTGGTGTAAATGACTTAACTTGTACCTCATAAACAGCCTTTTCTCTGGCAGAAAATGATGCCCAAAGCTTATTGGCTTTAGAAAGAACAAGAGATGGTGGGTTCTCCTCGGACACTGAAAAATGTATTTATAGATTGTTATTAAAAAAATGGCCAAAAAAACAGATGCATTTACAAGCCATCACAGTTGTATACGTATTACACCTTAAGTCTAAATTAGATCGTCGGCAAGTTCATTGACACCGCCGTCGGCAAGTTCATTGACACGGCCGTCGGCAAGTTCATTGACACCGCCGTTGGCAAGTTGACTGGCATTCCATAAGTGAAGTGTTTAGCGATGGCCCTGAGCAAAGAGATGTATTACAACCTTGTCACCCATTCATGAGTTAATCACCTATTAAACATGAATCTACAGAGTAACCTCTAAGTAAGTAAAAAGAAGTTGATGCAGTTGCATAATACAATACCTTCAGCTGACAAAAGTTCTCTTTTGAAGAAATAAAACCCACAAAGTCTTCTCTTGTACAGCTTAGCTTTTTTCTTTTGCTTCTTGGAAAGCGGGGCAACAATCCTCTTTTCTTCCTGCTTCCGATTATCAATCTAGTGCTGAAAGACCCATCACAGTACGAGTATGCATGGTAGCGAAATCTTAATTTTAACCATTAATTTCTACACTTACTTTCAAAACGTATTGTGACCACTTTTGATAAAAGAACTATGGCGCTTAGCATATAGTCCACGTCGGGTTTGCTTGTGCAACAGAAACTAGTTTGGATACATAGACAATCTTTTTTTCAAATGATTCTGGGATTCAACAATAATAGTTAACTGTGTATACCAAAGATCTGTTTGAAAGTTGAAAAACACTTCAACTTTTGTATCAAGACAATAAAAACATTTAATTTTTACAATTTTTCTGACTGGGGTGACTCTTTCCCAACTTTTCTCCCCCCCCCCCCCCCCCGCATGAATTTATATAAAGAATTATTAATTTGCTAGGCGGCATTTTCTCTGGCAAACTGAGTTCCGACGACAAATCTCGGATCTTTCTAAAACTGGCTTCACTTGAATAATCTGTTAAGCCATTCATCCATGCTGCTTCTAAGCGAGCTTTATATGTACCCATATCCATTCTGGCTTTTTTCGGCTGGTTTCCAGGCATTTCGATTGAATGTGTTCCAAATTAATCGACCCAGTCTAGTGCTGCCAACCACAATATGACATTCCAATCTATTACTACCACCGTATCTATTTTTACCTACTCGCAACTCCCAACCCTACGCAGCGGCTCAATTTTCTACCCACTCACATTCTTCTTGCCGGAGGTGTTGGGCATTTTCAATGCTGCATATTTGTGATTGGTTCATTGCATGATGTCGAAAACAAATTGAACATATATTTTTCATTGTTCTAATTCTAGTAGCTCAGTTGTGGCCAACCAGCGACTAGAGACTGATCTTTCCTTATTTGGCTGTATGAGATACAGGGACACTTTATGATGAAGGTCGCCATTGTGTTTATTGCCGTTTGTGCAAATTATTCCCATTTTTACATTAATATGCACACATAGCTCTGCACCCTATTGTATACTTGTTTGTAAACTGTTCTGTTACCAGTCCTCTCATTAAGGTAATTGGATTTATAGTAATTGCAGACCTAGGACTCAGTCGTTAACACTTCTATTATCTAACATTTCCTGGGATTTCCTACTTCTGTTGCTTTTATAAAGCTGTGACAAAACACTGCTATCTTTAAAGCCTATTTTGAACGTGTTTTCCGACAGAAAACACTACACTGATAATTTTCCCACTGTAATCAATGGCCGCAATTTCTCAAAGAGCTCTTGAGAATTCTTATATACCAAAATAATTATTGATCTGGATTCATTACGATATTTTGAAAAGGGAAACTCCATAATGATATCATGTTCAGCTAGGTTTGATGACTGTTTCTATGAATTCGCATCAAATTGATATTATTAATTCGCATCATCCTATATACCCAAAATAATCATTCATCTAGGTCCGATAAACCCAAAATGATTATTGATCTGGATTCATTATGATATTTTGAACAGGGAAACCCTATAATAATATCATGTTCAGCAGGGTTTGATAACTGTTTCTATGAATTCGCATCAAATTGATATTATTAATTCGCATCATCCTATATACCCAAAATAATCATTCATCTAGGTCCGATAAACCCAAAATGATTAATGATCTGGATTAATTATGATATTTTGAACAGGGAAACCTTATAATAATATCATGTTCAGCGGGGTTTGATGACTGTTTCTATGAATTCGCATCAAATTGATATTATTAATTCGCATCACCCTATATACCCAAAATAATCATTCATCTTGGTCCGATAAACCCAAAATGATTATTGATCTGGATTCATTATGATATTTTGAACAGGGAAACCCTATAATAATATCATGCTCAGTAGGGTTTGATGACTGTTTCTATGAATTCGCATAAAATTGATATTAATAATTCGCATCACCCTATATACCCAAAATAATCATTCATCTTGGTCCGCTAAACCCAAAATGATTGAATGATCTGGATTCATTATGATATTTTGAACAGGGAAACCTTATAAGAATATCATGTTCAGCGGGGTTTGATGACTGTTTCTATGAATTCGCATAAAATTGATATTATTAATTCGCATCACCCTATATACCCAAAATAATCATTCATCTTGGTCCGATAAACCCAAAATAATTATTGATCTGGATTCATTATGATATTTTGAAAAGAGAAACCTTATAATAATATCATGTTCAGCGGGGTTTGATGACTGTTTCTATGAATTCGCATCAAATTGATATTATTAATTCGCATCACCCTATAAACCCAAAATAATAATTCATCTTGGTCCGATAAACCCAAAATGATTATTTATCTGGATTCATTATGATATTTTGAACAGGGAAACCCTATAATAATATCATGTTCAGCGGGGTTTGATGACTGTTTCTATGAATTCGCATCAAATTGATATTATTAATTTGCATCACCATATATACCCAAAATAATCATTCATCTAGGTCCGATAAACCCAAAATAATTATTGATCTGGATTCATTATGATATTTTGAAAAGGGAAACCTTATAATAATATAATGTTCAGCGGGGTTTGATGACTGTTTCTATGAATTCGCATCAAATTGATATTATTAATTCGCATCACCCTATATACCCAAAATAATCATTCATCTAGGTCCGATTGTAAAATTTTGCTACTGGTATATACATTTGTAAAACTTCTGACACCATTCGTTGTTTGAGCGATTGACCGAGCGAATAAACGACACGTTTTGACACACAAAATCAATTCCTTTTGTTCCATCCAAAGCTAAGACGTACTTTTACACAATATCGAAACTTAGGTACTAAACAGCCTTTCACAAGCACTGTTACGCCATTAAATTATATATATATGAAACGAAACCTCGAGTGCTTTCACAAGCCACTCGGGTTGAATGCCATCAGCCCTCTCTTAGCCTTTCCATCCATGACAGTTCTTTGTGTGTGTGTGAGTTAGTGTCTACATGTTTGATAGCAGTGGCCTTTCGCAAGCACCACGCTTCTCTCTCACTAACTAACTAACTAACTAACTGTTTCTCCGTACTCTACTTTATATAACAGCATTACAATATGCAAACTAATATCAATAATTGCCGGTGTTATTGTCGGTATCTATCGTGCAATACGTAAATGAACTAGTAGGAGGTGTTAGATATATTAGGATACGCGGGGGAACTTTGTAGAGCAAAAGGGCATGTAAAATATTACTATACCGGAAAACATGAAAAACTAACACGCGACAAACTAATATATCCTAAACAAAGAGAAGCATGAACAAATATAAGCATAAACGCAAGACTGACCTAAAATGAAATAAGTACCTATATTACACGATCAACCCAAAATGATTATTGATCTGGATTCATTATGATATTTTGAAAAGGGAAACCCTATAATAATATCATGTTCAGCGGGGTTTGATGACTGTTTCTATGAATTCGCATCAAATTGATATTATTATTTCGCATCACCCTATATACCCAAAATAATCATTCATCTAGGTCCGATAAACCCAAAATAATTATTGATCTGGATTCATTATGATATTTTGAAAAGGGAAACCTTATAATAATATCATGTTCAGCGGGGTTTGATGACTGTTTCTATGAATTCGCATCAAATTGATATTATTAATTCGCATCACTCTATATACCCAAAATAATCATTCATCTTGGTCCGATAAACCCAAAATAATTATTGATCTGGATTCATTATGATATTTTGAACAGGGAAACCCTATAATAATATCATATTCATCGGGGTTTGATGACTGTTTCTATGAATTCGCATCAAATTGATATTATTAATTCGCATCACTCTATATACCCAAAATAATCATTCATCTTGGTCCGATAAACCCAAAATGATTATTGATCTGGATTCATTATGATATTTTGAAAAGGGAAACCCTATAATAATATCATGTTCAGCGGGGTTTGATGACTGTTTCTATGAATTCGCATCAAATTGATATTATTAATTCGCATCACTCTATATACCCAAAATAATCATTCATCTTGGTCCGATAAACCCAAAATAGTTATTGATCTGGATTCATTATGATATTTTGAAAAGGGAAACCTTATAATAATATCATGCTCAGCGGGGTTTGATGACTGTTTCTATGAATTCGCATCAAATTGATATTATTAATTCGCATCACTCTATATACCCAAAATAATCATTCATCTTGGTCCGATAAACCCAAAATGATTATTGATCTGGATTCATTATGATATTTTGAACAGGGAAACCTTATAATAATATCATGTTCAGCGGGGTTTGATGACTGTTTCTATGAATTCGCATCAAATTGATATTATTAATTCGCATCACCCTATATACCCAAAATAATCATTCATCTAGGTCCGATAAACCCAAAATAATTATTGATCTAGATTCATTATGATATTTTGAACAGGGAAACCCTTTAATAATATGATGTTCAGCGGGGTTTGATGACTGTTTCTATGAATTCGCATCAAATTGATATTATTAATTCGCATCACTCTATATACTCAAAATAATCATTCATCTTGGTCCGATAAACCCAAAATGATTATTGATCTGGATTCATTATGATATTTTGAAAAGGGAAACCCTATAATAATATCATGTTCAGCGGGGTTTGATGACTGTTTCTATGAATTCGCATCAAATTGATATTATTAATTCGCATCACCCTATATACCCAAAATAATCATTCATCTAGGTCCGATAAACCCAAAATAATTATTGATCTAGATTCATTATGATATTTTGAACAGGGAAACCCTATAATAATATCATGTTCAGCGGGGTTTGATGACTGTTTCTATGAATTCGCATAAAATTGATATTATTAATTCGCATCACCCTATATACCCAAAATAATCATTCATCTAGGTCCGATAAACCCAAAATGATTATTGATCTGGATTCATTATGATATTTTGAAAAGGGAAACCTTATAATAATATCATGTTCAGCGGGGTTTGATGACTGTTTCTATGAATTCGCATCAAATTGATATTATTAATTCGCATCACCCTATATACCCAAAATAATCATTCATCTAGGTCCGATAAACCCAAAATAATTATTGATCAGGATTCATTATGATATTTTGAAAAGGGAAACCTTATAATAATATCATGTTCAGCGGGGTTTGATGACTGTTTCTATGAATAAACGACACGTTTTGACACACAAAATCAATTCCTTTTGTTCCATCCAAAGCTAAGACGTACTTTTACACAATATCGAAACTTAGGTACTAAACAGCCTTTCACAAGCACTGTTACGCCATTAAATTATATATATATGAAACGAAACCTCGAGTGCTTTCACAAGCCACTCGGGTTGAATGCCATCAGCCCTCTCTTAGCCTTTCCATCCATGACAGTTCTTTGTGTGTGTGTGAGTTAGTGTCTACATGTTTGATAGCAGTGGCCTTTCGCAAGCACCACGCTTCTCTCTCACTAACTAACTAACTAACTAACTGTTTCTCCGTACTCTACTTTATATAACAGCATTACAATATGCAAACTAATATCAATAATTGCCGGTGTTATTGTCGGTATCTATCGTGCAATACGTAAATGAACTAGTAGGAGGTGTTAGATATATTAGGATACGCGGGGGAACTTTGTAGAGCAAAAGGGCATGTAAAATATTACTATACCGGAAAACATGAAAAACTAACACGCGACAAACTAATATATCCTAAACAAAGAGAAGCATGAACAAATATAAGCATAAACGCAAGACTGACCTAAAATGAAATAAGTACCTATATTACACGATCAACCCAAAATGATTATTGATCTGGATTCATTATGATATTTTGAAAAGGGAAACCCTATAATAATATCATGTTCAGCGGGGTTTGATGACTGTTTCTATGAATTCGCATCAAATTGATATTATTATTTCGCATCACCCTATATACCCAAAATAATCATTCATCTAGGTCCGATAAACCCAAAATAATTATTGATCTAGATTCATTATGATATTTTGAACAGGGAAACCCTTTAATAATATGATGTTCAGCGGGGTTTGATGACTGTTTCTATGAATTCGCATCAAATTGATATTATTAATTCGCATCACTCTATATACTCAAAATAATCATTCATCTTGGTCCGATAAACCCAAAATGATTATTGATCTGGATTCATTATGATATTTTGAAAAGGGAAACCCTATAATAATATCATGTTCAGCGGGGTTTGATGACTGTTTCTATGAATTCGCATCAAATTGATATTATTAATTCGCATCACTCTATATACCCAAAATGATCATTTATCTTGGTCCGATAAACCCAAAATGATTATTGATCTGGATTCATTATGATATTTTGAACAGGGAAACCCTATAATAATATCATGTTCAGCGGGGTTTGATGACTGTTTCTATGAATTCGCATCAAATTGATATTATTAATTCGCATCACTCTATATACCCAAAATAATCATTCATCTTGGTCCGATAAACCCAAAATGATTATTGATCTGGATTCATTATGATATTTTGAAAAGGGAAACCCTATAATAATATCATGTTCAGCGGGGTTTGATGACTGTTTCTATGAATTCGCATAAAATTGATATTATTAATTCGCATCACCCTATATACCCAAAATAATCATTCATCTTGGTCCGATAAACCCAAAATGATTATTGATCTGGATTCATTATGATATTTTGAACAGGGAAACCCTATAATAATATCATGTTCAGCGGGGTTTGATGACTGTTTCTATGAATTCGCATCAAATTGATATTATTAATTCGCATCACTCTATATACCCAAAATAATCATTCAGCTTGGTCCGATAAACCCAAAATGATTATTGATCTGGATTCATTATGATATTTTGAACAGGGAAACCCTATAATAATATCATGTTCAGCGGGGTTTGATGACTGTTTCTATGAATTCGCATCAAATTGATATTATCAATTCGCATCACCCTATATACCCAAAATAATCATTCATCTTGGTCCGATAAACCCAAAATGATTATTGATCTGGATTCATTATAATATTTTGAACAGGGAAACCATATAATAATATCATATTCATCGAGGTTTGATGTCTGTTTCTATGAATTTGCATAAAATTGATATTATTCTTTGCGTTAAATAGATTCCCGCGAAGTTCTTGGTCGGTTGACTTGACTTGAACAGGAATTTGCATCTATCGTTTCGCAACGCAGCAAGATTCCCGTGAAGTAATCTGTTGACAAACAAGTGAGTTATTCATCTTTTTAAAAAGTGAATCATTTGACATAGGATCGTAAGACACCCAAGACTTCTATTAATCAACACATTAATGAAAAAGCGACTAATCACAAAAAACAATCCAGTGAAAAAGAAGACAAAAAAGTCAGTAATTCATCGATCTAACAAGCTAACCATTGGACATAAGATCCAAATACACTCAAGACTTCTATCAATCAGCACATTTATGAAAAATCGACTAATCACAAAAAAACAATCCAGCAAAAGAGAAGACAAACAATTGAGTTATTCCTCTATCCAACAAGCGAATCATCGGACATAAGATCCAAAGACACTCAAGACTTCTATCAATCAGCACATTGATGAAAAATCGACTAATCACAAAAAAACAATGCAGCAAAAGGCGACTAATCACCAAAAAAACAATGCAGCAAAAGAGAAGACAAACAAGTGAGTTATTCATCTATCCAACAGCGAATATCGGACATAAGATCCAAAGACACTCAAGACTTCTATCAATCAGACATTGATGAAAATCGACTAATACACAAAAAACAATCCAGCAAAAGAGAAGACAAACAAGTGAGTTATTATCTATCCAAAGCGAATCATCGGACATAAGATCCAAAGACACTCAAGACTTCTATCAATACACATTGATGAAAAACGACTAATCACAAAAAAACAATCCAGCAAAAGAGAAGACAAACAATAGTTATTATCTATCCAACAGCGAATCTTCGGACATAAGATCCAAGACACTCAAGACTTCTATCAATACACATTGATGAAAACGACTAATCACAAAAAAACAATCCAGCAAAAGAGAAGACAAACAGTGAGTTATTATCTATCCAACAGCGAATCATCGGACATAGATCCAAAGACACTCAAGACTTCTATCAATCAGACACATTGATGAAAAAGCGACTAATCACAAAAAACAATGCAGCAAAAGAGAAGACAAACAATAGTTATTATCTATCCAACAGCGAATCTTCGGACATAAGATCCAAAGACACTCAAGACTTCTATCAATCAACACATTGATGAAAAACGACTAATCACAAAAAAACAATGCAGCAAAAGAGAAGACAAACAAGTGAGTTATTATCTATCCAACAGCGAATTCGGACATAAGATCCAAAGACACTCAAGACTTCTATCAATCAACATTATGAAAAAGGACTAATCACAAAAAAAAGCAGCAAAAGAGAAGACAAACAAGTGAGTTATTCATCTATCCAACAAGCGAATCATCGGACATAAGATCAAAGACACTCAAGACTTCTATCAATCAGCACATTATATGAAAATCGACTAATCACAAAAAAACAATGCAGCAAAAGAGAAGAACAAACAATAGTTATTCATCTATCCAACAAGCGAATCTTCGGACATAAGATCCAAAGACACTCAAGACTTCTATCAATCAGCACATTGATGAAAAAGCGACTAATCACAAAAAAACAATGCAGCAAAAGAGAAGACAAACAAGTGAGTTTATTATCTATCAACAGCGAATCTTCGGACATAAGATCAAAGACACTCAAGACTTCTATCAATCAGACATTGATGAAAAATCGACTAATCACAAAAAAACAATCCAGCAAAAGAGAAGACAAACAAGTGATTTATTATCTATCCAACAGCGAATCATCGGACATAAGATCCAAAGACACTCAAGACTTCTATCATAAACACATTGGAAAACGACTAATCACAAAAAAACAATGCAGCAAAAGAGAAGACAAACAAGTAGTTATTATCTATCCAACAGCGAATCTTCGGACATAAGATCCAAAGACACTCAAGACTTCTATCAATCAGCACATTGATGAAAAAGCGACTAATCCAAAAAAAACAATCCAGCAAAAGAGAAGCTATCAATCAGCACATTTATGAAAAATCGACTAATCACAAAAAAACAATGCAGCAAAAGAGAAGACAAACAAGTGAGTTATTCATATATCCAACAAGCAAATCTTCGGACATAAGATCCAAAGACACTCAAGACTTCTATCAATCAGTACATTGATGAAAAATCGACTAATCACAAAAAAACAATGCAGCAAAAGAGAAGACAAACAAGTGAGTTATTCATCTATCCAACTAGCGAATCATCGGACATAAGATCCAAAGACACTCAAGACTTCTATCAATCAGCACATTGATGAAAAAGCGACTAATCACAAAAAAACAATGCAGCAAAAGAGAAGACAAACAAGTGAGTTATTCCTATATCCAACAAGCGAATTTTCGGACATAAGATCCAAAGACACCCAAGACTTCTATCAATCAACACATTGATGAAAAAGCGACTAATCACAAAAAAACAATGCAGCAAAAGAGAAGACAAACAATTGAGTTATTCCTATATCCAACAAGCGAATTTTCGGACATAAGATCCAAAGACACTCAAGACTTCTATCAATCAGCACATTAATGAAAAATCGACTAATCACAAAAAAACAATCCAGCAAAAGAGAAGAGAAACAATTGAGTTATTCATCTATCCAACAAGCGAATCATCGGACATAAGATCCAAAGACACTCAAGACTTCTATCAATCAGCACATTTATGAAAAATCGACTAATCACAAAAAAACAATGCAGCAAAAGAGAAGAGAAACAATTGAGTTATTCCTATATCCAACAAGCGAATCATCGGACATAAGATCCAAAGACACTCAAGACTTCTATCAATCAGCAGATTTATGAAAAATCGACTAATCACAAAAAAACAATACAGCAAAAGAGAAGAGAAACAATTGAGTTATTCATCTATCCAACAAGCGAATCATCGGACATAAGATCCAAAGACACTCAAGACTTCTATCAATCAGCACATTTATGAATAATCGACTAATCAAAAAAAACAAAGCAGCAAAAGAGAAGACAAACAGGTGAGTTATTCATCAATCCAACAAGCGAATCATCGGACATAACATCCAAAGACACTCAAGATTTCTATCAATCAGCACATTTATGAAAAATCGAGCGGGCAACCCTCGTCTATTGAGACGGAGACATAAAGAGCTTCGCTCAAAGGATCCAGCAAACCAGGTTTCAAGGAACAGAGACGGCAAGAAGGACTTTGTGGATAGAGACGGACGTGCTGCCGATCAAAGGAGCGGGCAACCCTCGTCTATTGAGACGGAGACAGAAAGAGCTTCGCTCAAAGGATCCAACAAACCAGGTTTCATGGAACAGAGACGGCAAGAAGGACTTTGTGGATAGAGACGGACGTGCTGCCGATCAAAGGAGCGGGCAACCCTCGTCTATTGAGATGGAGACAGAAAGAGCTTCGCTCAAAGGATCGAACAAACCAGGTTTCAAGGAACAGAGACGGCAAGAAGGACTTTGTGGATAGAGACGGACATGCTGCCGATCAAAGGAGCGGGGGACACTGGTCTCCAGAGACGGGAGAGACGGAAGTAGCAGGTCTCAAGGGAAAGAGACGGACATGCTGCCAATCAAAGGAGCGCGGGACACTGGTCTCCAGAGACGGGAGAGACGGAAGAAGCAGGTCTCAAGGGAAAGAGACGGACATGCTGCAGATCAAAGGAGCCGGGGACACTGGTCTCCAGAGACGGGAGAGACGGAAGAAGCAGGTCTCAAGGGAAAGAGACGGACATGCTGCCGATCAAAGGAGCGGGGGACACTGGTCTCCAGAGACGGGAGAGACGGAAGAAGCACGTCTCAAGGGAAAGAAACGGACATGCTGCCAATCAAAGGAGCGGGGGACACTGGTCTCCAGAGACGGGAGAGACGGAAAAAGCAGGTCTCAAGGGAAAGAGACGGACATGCTGCAGATCAAAGGAGCCGGGGACACTGGTCTACAGAGACGGGAGAGACGGAAGAAGCAGGTCTCAAGGGAAAGAGACAGACATGCTGCCGATCAAAGGAGCGGGGGACACTGGTCTCCAGAGACGGGAGAGACGGAAGAAGCACGTCTCAAGGGAAAGAAACGGACATGCTGCCAATCAAAGGAGCGGGGGACACTGGTCTCCAGAGACGGGAGCGACGGAAGAAGTAGGTCTCAAGGGAAAGAGACGGACATGCTGCCGATCAAAGGAGCGGGGGACACTGGTCTCCAGAGACGGGAGAGACGGGAGAAGCAGGTCTCAAGGGAAAGAGACGGACATGCTGCTGATCAAAGGAGCGAGGGACACTGGTCTCCAGAGACGGGAGAGACGGAAGAAGCAGGTCTCAAGGGAAAGAGACGGACATGCTGCCGATCAAAGGAGCGGGCAACCCTCGTCTATTGAGACGGAGACAGAAAGAGCTTCGCTCAAAGGATCCAGCAAAACAGGTTTCAAGGAACAGAGACGGCAAGAAGGACTTTGAGAATAGAGACGGACGAGCGGCCGATCAAAGGAGCGGGCAACCCTCGTCTATTGAGACGGAGACAGAAAGAGCTTTGCTCAAAGGATCCAGCAAACCAGGTTTCAAGGAACAGAGACGGCAAGAAGGACTTTGAGAATAGAGACGGACGAGCGGCCGATCAAAGGAGCGGGGGCAACCTTCGTCTATGAGAACGGAACAAGAAGAGCTTTCGCTCAAGATCCAGCAAACCAGGTTCAAGGAACAGAGACGGCAGGAAGGACTTTGTGGATAGAGAGGACGTCGCCGAAAAGAGGAGCGCAACCCTCGTCTGAGACGGAGACAGCAAGACTCGCTCAAGAGTCCATGTCAAACCAGTTTTCAAGGAACAGAGCGGTCAAGAAGGCTTGTGGATGAGAAGCGGACGTGCTGCCGATCAAAGCGCGGCAACCCTCGTCCTGATGAGCGGAGACAGAAAGAGTTCGCATTCAAGAGTCCAGCAAACCAGGGTTCAGGACAGAGACGGCAAGAAGGACTGGAGATAGAGAGGACTGTGCCCGATCAAAGGAGCGGGGACACTGGTCTCCGAGAGAACGGAGAGACGAGAAGCAGGTCTCAAAGGGAAAGATGACGGACTCGCCGATCAACAAGAGCGGGGGACACTGTCTCCCAGTACGGGAGGACGGTAAGAAGCAGGTCTCAAGGGAAATAGACGACCAGCGTCGATCAAAGGGCGGGGACATCTGCC